>CM036547.1:17639247-18234247 GCA_020745685.1 Tautogolabrus adspersus | reverse complement strand
ATCAGACAGTACAAAGGCCGCATATACTGTCCAGTATATAATCTGTATGTGCTGCATCCATGACTGTTAGTGTGTGTATGTTTGTGTGCACGCATATATGTGTGTATGCATGTTTGTATCACTCACAGTGATTAAAGCAAGTGGGCGGCAGCAGCAACTGGTCTGCCTGTGTGGCTCTGCATAGCAGACATGTTTCTCACTGCTAGATATTACTCATTTCCTCAGCCCTTTGCACACACAAGCACACACACACAAGCACGCACACACTCTTGAGACACACTCACATACACAACAGTCACAGAGACGGATAGCAGGCTCTCAGTTCTTTCCCTCAGTTTGGTGGGCTCGCTGGTGTTATTTCATGCGTACACAGATCAGAGGCAGTGTGTAGCTGGAGGCTGCTGCTCTCTGCGGGTGTTGTAGCTGGCGGTGGTGGTGCTGTAGAGAAGCAGTGTAGCACAGTTAGGAGCTGAGGAGTGGGTTGACCCTCTGGGAGGACTGGAATATGAATGAGTGCCAACACTGGGACGCCTGCTCAGCCTGCACTAAGGTCAGTCTCACTTCACATCACAACTACAAACTCCTTCAACCTGTCTGCTTGTTTGGTTTAAACACACGTTATCTAATAAAAGAGCTGCTGTCGACTGATTTCAGTTGCAATTGTCAACTTTAAGCTTTCATTTGGAGCTGCTCTAAAAGAAAATATGCAAACTTGAGACTTTATTTTATATTTCTGTATTTTATTTTTGAAGTCAGGAGTGCTGAGATCAGTTTGATAGTTCTCCCGAGAAATGCACGTCAAGTAAAGGCGGGATGAGATAGAGGGCGGCAGATAGATTTTTCAAACATTTTTATATACAAAACACAATTTCAAAAAATGTTTTATTAGTATTAGAACATTTTTTAAAGAACTTTTGAGAGGAATTGCATGAATGCTTTAAAAAGTGTGATTTTATTTATAAATGCAAAGAGCACAGAATCCCCTGCTAAACTCCAGCTCTGTGTGCATGTCTGTCTGCACAGTGTAGGAGTGTTCTGTTAGAAGACATTTCTCTGCTAACTCCTCCACATGCACTATTGTGTTCTTTGTTTTCTTGTACTTTTTTTTGGCAAGTTTATATTAGGTCTGTTTTGACAACCTTTCTCACGAAAGCTTTCAGATTACAGACAAGGGTGTCAGAGGGAGTCGTGTGAGGACAAAAACTCAAAACAGATTGTTGACAAGTTCTTTTGCAGACAAATAGTTCATAGGCAAAACTAAATCAGACTTTTTGTAAACTGCGTGTTGCATTTTTTTTTTCGTAACAGGATTTTCCTTTTCTGTGATTTTTAATTTTAATGTATTGCTTTTTTCTTTAACAGTATTAACAGATTTATTTGATCATCATTATTATTATTTTTTTCACTTTTTAAAATATTGATAATCCAATCAAATAACTACTTGATTAAAAAAAAAATTGAACTTAAAATAAAACGTTTTAGGACTCATTTATAAATGAACTGTTGTTGCTGCTGCAGTCGAAAGGCTTTTAAATCATATTAAAAATATAAACTTTTATGAACCAGAAAGGTCAATGACCTTTTTCGGCCCAGTGCGGCTGTTTTATCTATGAGTTAAAAAAAGCGCTGCAATGAGGCCTATAAGGTTGTAAGGATTTATATGTGGCACCACCATTTTCACTGGCCTGTTAGTTATTGTAATAAACATTTCCCTTGTTATTCCCATGACACCCGTCCTGTCAGTGTCTAGGAGAATGAATCTCCCTCCTCTCAGCGCCCACTCTTCAGTTTTCCACTCAGATGTACAAGCAGCTTGCTACACTCTAACACTTATTCTGTTTTTGGACCAAGTCACTTGATGAGCAACAGTTTACCCGCCTCTCCGTGGAGTATCCCCATCTAACCTCTATAGCCGACTGTATGTGTGTGTGTGTGCGTGTGTGGATACAGTTGCCATGGTGACAGTGGGGCGGATGGTGAGACGGCAGGGAGTTGGAAGGCTGTTGAGACAGACGTGAGGGTGAGTGCGGGGCTGATTGGCAGCATGGTTCTGTAGTGTTGTGGCGGCGGCGGGAGCAGTGATGGTGGTGTTGGCGAGGTGGTGGTGGTGGGAACAGCTGGGCTGTCGGCGCGGCATCCATCACTTCAAAAGAGCTCCTTTTTAAAAATGTTTGGAGAAGAATTAGTGGAGCTCCCCCGCACTTCTCACTGAATGAAACGAGGCAGCAAAATCTCTGACACATTCGAGGATTCGAATACAAACACGCAGGCACACAAGTGCCCAAACAAATAAACACATTCACATATTTCCTCCAGAAAAAAAAAAAGTCACACAAACATGGCAAACATGCATGAACACTCCAAACACATTCTCCCACAACCCTGCTGCGACACAATTAATATGCAAAGACACAGATCCTGTATCCACAACAACTGGTGGCAATATCAACAGTGCTTCTGTCAGCTTTTGGGTGGGTGGTGACCAGCTTTGCCTTTCATTGGGGGAGTAAGTACTGCCGCCTGAGGGAGTATTTGTGTGTCTGCTGCTGTCCGTGTGTTTCTGAAAGAAAATGGGGTAGGGGGGTGCCTAGTAGTAAGCTTCTATAGAACACAGAGAACACCCGGAGGTGTCACGGGGGTGGCTCATGAAAGTGGTATAAAAACATATCTACATATTCCAATCATCCCCAGAGAGTCAGAGATGAAAACTCTCCCGCTGCGAGTGCTTTGTGTGTGTTTGTGTGTGTGTTTTAAGGCACACAAAATTCACTGCCTCTGAACTCCATCGGCTGCAAATGATATTTTTAGCCCACATGTGGGAGTTATGTGTTTGAATGAAACGAGTAAGTTGGGTAGTTTCAGTCCCACCGCAGTGCACAGAGGTAATGACTAATTAGCGACAGCAATCAGAAAGCTAAGAGTTTCTAACCTTTAATGTAGTTTATATGAGGGAGTCACTCTCCATCTGTCTGATGCAGCTGAATGTTTGTTTGCATGTCAGACCAGACTGACAGCTTAGTCTCACCAACAACTGATGCCAGGACCTGACAGATTGTCGTTTCCTATGTCCACACACAATCCCTTGTGCTTCTCTCTTTGCTGTTTCCCTCCTTTTTTACCTTCCTTATCTCTGTGTCTGTCCTTGTCCGTCCTCTCTGTAGGTGAGTGGTGCTTCAGTACAAAGGAATCAACAGTGATCTGACAGTGATGCTGTGTAGCAGCCTTCCCCTCTGTCTGCGCCCCTCGTTCTCCCGTGAGGCCCATGTGACCTAGCCAACACCCACGCACAGGGGGCCCCCGACTGCTGCTGGAGCCTACCCATGAATCCCAGCCCCGACCGCGGCCAAGAGTGCCTCCCCCCCAAGAAAAGGGAGTCCCGGCAAGGATCGACAGAACACCACATCCCCCTGGATGAGTTTAAACCCCCTGTGCCGCTCCGGAGTCGGTCCACCGGAGGGGGAGGAGAGGGAGGCAGGGAGGCCATTGATAAGGACCGAGCTCTTGTTAACCAAAACCCCCATCTCCTACATACTCCTCCACCTCTTCCTGCTCCAGCACCGGGCCTCCCCCTGCCCCTACCTTGGCACTTAAGCTATTCCCCCTCTGTTTCTCTCCCCCTTTTTCCAGGGCCAGTTGGCGAGAGGAGGAGCTCAGGGTCTCCCGCCTGGAGAGAAGATGCTCTCTCCTTACCCCTGCCCCACCACTCCAGCTGGCTTAGAGGGGAAGGCCCCCTCTCCTTGCCACCTTCCCCATCTTCCTCCTCTGCTTCCTCCTTTAAGACCCCCTTTCCGGCGGATTCCCGAGAGATGTGGTCCTACATCAACAGCGGCCGGCGTGAAAACAGCTCCTCTCTCTTCTCCCCATCGTACTTGTTTAGCCAGTCTCTATACGCTCAAGATCGGAACTTGGTTGAAGCTAGGCATCGGTACCTGAGCAAGAGGCCCAACGGCCTGGACGGGCTGGGCAGCAGGACTGCTTCAACTTCCAGGCCTCTGCTCACAGGAGAATATGGAAATGATAGCAGTAGAATCAGGCTGGACATCAGTCCACACAGCTCTCACACCAATGGTGGACGGAGACAGCAGGAAGATCTAAACTCCCGAGTCCATTCTGGAGGGCTTTTTTTGTCCGATTCTCAAGCTCAAGAGGGCCCTGAGCTACATTCCTCACTGCAGGTCAGACATGGGATAGGTAAGAACAGCTCAAATCAACTCTCCACTAGTCCTCTTCCCCTGGGGCCAGTCCCCAGGCCCAGTAGAGGGGGGCTATTAGATTCCCTAGGGGCTACACCAGCTGAAGCCCAAATCTACTACTCTTTGGGATCGGTTTGCCACCCTAGCCCCCAAGCCCAGACTTTTCCACTGTACAGCCCCTCAGGATCACCTCTGTATAACCTGCACAGGGAGCCAGGCCACAGGCAGCACAACCTTAGAAACTCCCCACACTCCCCACTTGGTCTGCCCAACAGCCATGACAGGTCACAAAGGGACCGGGACAGAGACAGAGAAAAGGTCACACAAAGGGACAGGGAACGAGGTAAAGACAAAGAGAAGCACCTTCAACATGACCAAGAAAGAGACGGTGTGCGAGAGAGACGACGGGACAGAGCAACAGATCGAGGGAGAGAGTCATCTCCTTCCCACATTCACACCTCATCCCCGGACCTTCACCCATCTCCCCCCACGCTCCTACCTCACTTCACCAAGGGGTCTCTGATAGAGTTGGCCAGCGGAAGGTTGAAGAGGGTGGAGGAGCTGCGGACAGAGGACTTCCTGAGGAGCGCGGACACCTCCCCAGAGTTCCACCTCAGCAGCTGCACTGTGCTGCTGATTTCCCCCAGCAGTTCTCAGGGCTTCAGCCACCTTCATGTCCACCTCACAGACCTCAACACTCAGGTCAGCTCTCTCTTTTGATACGCACTTGAGTTAGAGATATTTACAATTACTGTAATGTTGCTTTAATGTTGTAGCAACATAGCACCATCATTTTCTTTGGGATGAATAGAGTTTTATCGTAGCCTTTGGGATTTTATATAATCTTATCATATCTTACTTTCATTAGTGGATTATTAAACACAGCTCTTTGGTGAGCTAATCTTGAAATCAAACTTCACATTTTGTGAGATTTCCCTGTTAAAACAAAGTGTACTCGTGACCATATGCTCACCCAATCAACTGACACAACACAATTGACTGCATGTGTAGGATAACAGAGCTGGTACTGTCAAAAAGTTGAAGTAGTAAAATTGTCCAAAATATAGCGTTGACTTAGAGTGATCCACTGTCTGTCATTTACTGTAAACATGATCCACAGACTATTGCAAATTACTGTATCAAACCCTCTCCATAAATAAATACCTGCATATTAAGATGATACTTATTGCATATCAGTCCCAGATGCAGCAGCAGTTCACCTTGATCTTCTCAGATTCAGACAGATTGTGGTATTAATAAATGACTGACAGAGGTTGAGTGTGTAATAATGTTGCTGTTTTGTGTAGGAGTTACTGAAGGTCTTGGTGGAGTATCCGTTCTTCGTGCAGGACCGAGGCTGGTCTTCTTGCTGTCCCCAGAGAACCTCACAGCTGTACGGCCTGCACTGCCGCCAGCTCATGGAGGGGGATGTCTGCCTGGCTCTCACCCCAACAGCCAACCAAACCCACCGGACACACGCGCGTACCAGCTCCAGGTCCCATCGAACGCAAGTCCCCTCCAGGGTCGCTGGAGAATCAAGCAGCTCGTACAGGGACGAGATGCCACCTCCACCTCCCCCTCCCCCTCTTCCTCACCACCCACCTCCATCGGTGCCTGCCCCTCCTGGCGCTCAGGATGCAGAGCCCCCCCCTCAGGAGCAGCCACGTCATCGCAAACGGCGCTGGTCTGCCCCGGACTCCCTCCCCCCAACTGGAACTGATGAAAGTCTCCTGGATTTACCTCATGGCTCAAAGCTGATGAAGTGGCAGTAAAAAAAAAACATGGAAATGCATATGTACACATGCATACTTACACACACACACACACACACACACACACACACACACACACACACACACACACATGCACATAACATATAGGCACATACACACCCTCCTTGTCTCTGTTGCACCAACCAAGACAAACAATGGCGAGACCTCAAGGCAGGGTTGCAGGGAAGGAATAAAAAAAACAATAGAAAACACAATTTACGGGTGTCCACACTGCTGCCCAAAAGTTTAACCTTGTCCGCCATATTCTACCCCTCTTTTCCTTAACCTCCTTTCCTCTCCTCTCCTTTCCTTTCCTTTCCTCTCTTTCCTTTCCTTTCCTTCCTTTCCTAAACTATACTTAGCACAGCCCTGAAAGGAGCAGCAGCTGAAGGATCTCTGGAAAGCTCCTTACAGACACACTGAAGACATTTAGTGAGACAATCAAGCACTGTCTGTGTTCACTCTGTTTTTGTAATGATTGTCCCGCACACCTACTTACTGACAGTGTTATCTGCAGGGTATCTTTTTTCAATTAGTGTAATGGAAGTAAGCCCTATTGATGAAGTGCAGAAATATATATATATATGAACAAAAGTTGACTATATATATTACATTACAAATGTTATATACAGTAAATATGCTAAAAAGATTTAATGCAATCTCTCTGTCAGTTTTGCAAATGCATTCTTGTTATTTCCTAATTTTCTTGCTTCTCAGCTGACAGCTACATGTCAGCCTAGGCAGGCAAGGTGAATGTATGAGCAACTCTTCGCCTTTTTTTATTCGCATCACTGGGAGTCATTACAAACAATTGTTCATCAAGGCATTACCCTCCGATATGTTCTTAACATTATCTCTGAGAAAGGGAGAACACTAATGAAAACTGCATAACAGACAATCCTGCCCACACAGACAGGTCTGTGCCACAATGCCTCGACACTCATGGTGTTTTTCCATTAAAACTGAATGACGGAAAGAGTCAGAAGTACAGTGTGGCGGAAGAGTAATGGTGCTAATAACACGTTGGAACATGATGCTTTGTGAATACTCTTGACCCCCTGTGTACTGTACACTTCTGTTCCCATCTCGTTTTTTTTTTTACGTACTGTATTTGTTTGAAGGCAGAGAAAACGATGAAAGTATTTTAAACTCAGATACGGGTATCTCCTCTGATTCAGCACACTCTCTCACTTTAGTTTTCGTGTTTCTTTTTTTTTTAAAGAAAAACCTTACCTGTTGATTTTCTTTTTAAATGTTATAGCTACAAAATGTATATTTTTTAAAATTGTGAATCTGTTATATGATGTTCGCTAGAAATAAAGGAAAAAAAAGCTTTATAGATTTCATTTCAGTTGTCAATTTATTCGCTTCTTGTACTTTCAGGTACTCCAAACTTATATTATAATTCAACATGTGTGCTCACTATAGATTAACAAATCGTGGAGGAAATTATTTTACATTTTAAGAACGTTATCAACATGTTTTAATGGTTTAAACACATGCTTGCTGTTACAGCACTTTGCCGGTCTAGCTGCATGGAGGAGGGTTAAAAATCATCAAATAACAGGTTAACATAAAGGGTAAAACCTTTGCAAAAAAGTCTACAATGGAGCATTTTCATTCTTTCTGCATCATTTATTTACATTTTTCTCCTGACTGTTCTCTGTTTCTGTGGCTCTGCTTGAAGAATGTCTTGTCAAGGGGATGACAGATGAGAATTAAAATCCACAATCCCTTTGTAAGTTGTTCATTGTTGCCCTGGTGCAGGGAAGCCCCGTATGCCTTTTCACATCTTCGTTCCGTCTGTGTGAGTGCTGAGAGTAAAGCCCCTTCTACTCAATTCCCTGTCAAGTTGAACTTCTGCAGCAAGTCCACAGCAAACAAGGGCACCACCTAGCCACAGGACACATTGTAGTGCACAATCAGTATGCTTATGAGGACCTCTGCTGTTGGTTAGAATTACTACGGATACACACCAACTCACAGGCAGCACAGGAACTATTAAGTACTGCTTGGATTGTTTAAGATCAAACAGTTGGTATACTTTTTAATCTGAATTTTCTAACTCCACATTTTTGCATTTGAGAATTTCCAGTGTGGCTCCATCCATATAAATCACAATACAGAAACATCACATAACTCTACTCAGAGAGTATATCTCGCTTTTACTTTTACTGTTCAGAGATTATGAAAACACAAAATACAAGAAAGTGAGGTGGAGCATAGTTTAAAAAAAAGGTTAAACCAAATTGAAAATGCAACAAAATCCTACACACAGTACATTTGAAAGAGAATATCATCATATATCCACAAAAAAAATAGATTTTAGTCTGTTTTCCACCCACCTGTGCCATGATCAGTTTCCTGTTTTTAGGTACGTTTGGGTCTGGATACTCTTCCCCGAAGCAGAGCTCGATCTCGTATGAAGGTGCAGGACCCTTACCCCCCAAACAGCTGTGGAGCTCTGTTCACAAAAACGCCAGTGAAAATCTAGATTTAAGATTATGTCAATGTTTTGCCTCTTTGCAGAGACAAGAATTGTAAAATGTGTCTTTGCTTTTTTTTCTAAGTATCCCAAATGAATGCATCTTTTGGAATAAATCATATTCTGCTCCAGGTAGATTTATATGACTAACTGGAAGCTAACAAATTAAAACAGCTTCTACAAGCTGTTAGTATCTGTGTGTGTTTTGTATCCTTATAGCATTTCCTCACCATTGAGAAATGTGGTTGTATCAAGCAGTTTGAAGGTCTTTTCTCGCTCCAGTTTGTTTGGCATGTCAGTGTGCTGAGCCATGGGACCACTCCAGTACACCCTGCCCTGGCAGAACCGCTTGATGAAGACCCCATCTGGGGCCACCCATAAGAGCACACCCCTCTCCAGATGACAAAGGAGGCGGCTCATTGCTTCAACCATGCACGAGGGCATAGATACAGAACTTGGGGAGGGGAAGGAGAGCTGTTGGGCAGTGCAGGGCCCGTAGATCCGCTCATTTCCCACAGGGACACAGCCCTGCAGGATGAAGCACCCGTCCGGGCTCCGTGTGGTCACTTTCATCACCCTCTGGCCTTGGTACAACAGCATCACTTGCATGCGAAAGTCTGAGCAAAGCAAACGCAACGTGTGTCACACATACAGTGAAAGGTGAATGATATGTTCAATTGGTTTCGTTTCTGTGCATTATCCAAATAAGCTTTCTTACCTGTTATAGTCAAAGAAGGGCTGAGGAAGGCTATTGGAGCAGAGTCTTGATTTTGAGATGCATGTCCTGTAAGATCACAATACAAGTGCTCCCTCATTAGATCATCTAAAGAAGAAATAGATATGTAGTTCAATTAGGAAATTACTAATGCTTTATGTACTGTATATGCCACAAGGGGATACAACATTACATTTTGGTCTTTTTGTTTTAAATATGGCATTATTTTGTAAAATATCACCATGAGTTACCTTGATGAAATCAATCAATATTTGTAAATGTGTGACGTGTAGTGTACATGTTTCCTTGTCAGATTCATAGAATAACAGAGCAGCAAATTATTAAACCTCAACAGAAGGTGTGTAGAAAACTATGGGCAGAAATTTGTGTCAGCACGAACTGAATTTGAACATAGTTTCATTACATTTTTTTTATTTTATTTTGAAAGGGATTGACCAATTATTTTTTTGACCTGCTGATGGCACCAGAAAGAGGAAATATCACAAAGGTGATTACAATTATTCTGACAGGAAAACCTTTGAATACAGTTTATTATATTCCATTTGATCATTGACGAGATATTTCCCCATATACCAGAAATATGAAACTCGTGTTGGTGCAAAGTCACAAAAGTCATAAGGATTTTTCATCTGACACTTTCATCTGTGGTCATTAAAAAAAATTCAGTTAATGTATTTCAGTCTACACTGAACGATCTGACACTACTATGTTAAAAAAAAAATCCTTTCAAAATGTAGCCCTTATAGTAACTTACTAGCAGCTTAAATTTCCCATTTTGGATCAACTTTAAATGCATTCTCATCTGGATGCTTTTATTTGCCCAATTATTATTTTACAAATGATGAGGGGATTAAAAGCCCCAGTAGGGGGGGATGAAGAGATTATCTTGCACTGGTTCTACTTAAAGCTGACACGGTCCATACAGCAATTTATATGGTGACTTACAATATCATTTAAACTGACATACTGGAATTCCATTGATATGTTGACACGTTTTTTGTTCATAACCAACTGATGGCCAATAATTGAGGTTTTATTATAATTTGCTTTGTCAGGTAGACTACATCACAATGATGATCAAAAACAAAAGGAGTGAGGATGATGTCTTACTCTAAAGGGAAAGAAGGCTTTCTGACATATTTGGAAATGGTTCCCTCGAATAATAAAATACACCAAACAGTTCCAGTTTATGTTTTAAGCCCTTACCAGTCAATGGTTTTGCTTCTTCTTTACTTGCTCGAAATGAATCCTTCTGATAATGAAGCTACAAAAGGACAAACCAATTTTAGGTCAACATAGTATGATGTTAAGAGCTAAAGATACATACAAGAGTGTAAAGCAAAAAAACGATTTAAAGTGATACAGATTCTGCCAAATATCCAACATATCGTTTGAACTCTTCAGACTCAGCAGTAGCATAAAAAATAGGGGGGGGGGGGGACATTACCTGTTTTTCCGGAAAACCAGCGATTATTGGTGACTTCTTAGCTAGGATGATGACTTGATCCTTTGTCTGCTGAGACTCTGTGGAGAAGCATGTTGGCACAAACATATAGCAATTAAGTTAGAAGTTTAAAAGGAACCCAAACAAGGCTTTTACACAATGTTATACAGATTTTTATTCAATATTTTGTTTCCTCTTCGTGATATTTTCTCACTCATTTCAGTACAAATTGTATGAGGCGTACACAGCTGATCAAAGTACTAAACAGCTAAAATATTGTCAGTAAGACGACGTGAAAAGACAAAGTCACAGTCTCTCTTTGTGTTCACCTGCGGGCTTGGCTTGCTCACTGTCGTGAACAATACTGTAAACTTTATAGGGTTCAGTGATGTCCAACTGGTTGCGTTCAGGGACCTCCTGGAAGTCAGTGCTCTTGTTTAATGCACATCGAAGACGAGTCTTCCACATGGTGGGGTCGGCTTTATCCCTCCCCTCTCTGAACTTTCCTTTGTACACAGCCCAAGCCTGAATGTGAAGAAATGTTAGATGTGCAACACACTGTTACAAAAACAGACATGATTTTGAAATGTTTGATAAGTGGAAAGCTACTGGTTAAATATATTTCAAAAAGTGCAATATCTTCTGTTTAAAAATGCATTGATTGTTAGTGTCATTTTCTTAACTGGGAATGTATTCCTGAAATAAACTGTATAGTAATCTATTGTCACCCACAGCATTTTGAGGGCAGCAAAGTTAATAAAAACTATTATTTTATTCAAGTCATCACACATACTATAAATCAATATGTAACCTTGCCTCTCTCTTTTAGATTCTTGAAAATGCAGTTGCCATCCAGTTGTGATACATGTGTCATAGCAGTATATTTGAGTATTTTCAGTCAGGATTAAGAGTCCACCATAGCCCAGAGACAGCAATGGCTACAGTTGAAAATGATCTTCTACGCACACGCACTAAGTATGAAAATATTTGGCTGCAAGACTAAAATATGCCTCAATCTCATAAAAAATTGACACCCCGTTGGTGGTGTTAAACGATGAGAAAAAATGCAGACAAAGGGAAAAAAAGAAAAGAAAAAAAAAAAAAAGAAAAAAAAAGAAAATGATCTTCTATATAGAATAGAGGAGTTCTCTCTGTACTTGTCCTGCTAGCTAGTGAGTGAGTGCTGCATTTGACACAGTTGACCATCACAGCCTGTTACAGAGACTGGAACACTTAATAGGAATTAAAGGATCCGCATCAAGCTGGTTTCAATCCTATTTATCAGATCCATCTCAGTTTGGCAACGCAATCAACGTTGATGTTGCCAAAGTCAATTATGGAGTTCCACAAGGTTAGGTGCAAGGACCGATTCTATTCACCTTATATATACATTACAGGTAATATTATCTGTAAACACTCTATACATGTCATGGTTATGCAGATGATACCCAAATATATTTATCACTGAAGCCAGATTAAACTAATTTGTTAACTAAAATGTAAGGACATACAGACCTAGATTTCCAACAATTTCAGCAACTGAATAAATAGAAAACTGAAACTTTAGTGACCTGCCCTAAACAGTTGAGTATCACTTTTTTTTAAGTTAAAGCTTTGCTACAAGGCTTTACCCTTGCTTCCAGCACCACTATTACGAACCTTTGGGTCATCTTTGATCATATTGTTGAACTCAAGCTTAAAGGACATTTCAAAGAGTCACACCATGTCCAAACTTAAAAAACTAATCTCAATGCCTCGACCAGGCTGACCACCTAAATCAATTAAGACTCTCCAGCTTGTCACAGTGCTGCTGCTTCTGTCCTGACAACAACTAGGAAAATATATCATTTTCCCACATGTAGTAGCTTCTCTGTATTAGCAACCTTTGAAATCCAGTATATAATGTAATGTTGCCCTTCAACTCTACAAAGCTCTGGTAAGGTGTCATAATATTTCAAAGAGCTCATAGTGACCTGTTACACTTCTAGAAAGACAACAGAAGGGTTTCTCAAACCCTGAGAAACAAGTATGGGAGGCAGAGCCTTCGATTGTCTGTCTGTCTGTCTGTCTGTCTGTCTGTCTGTCTGTCTGTCTGTCTGTCTGTCTGTGTGTGTGTGTGTGTGTGTGTGTGTGTGTGTGTGTGTGTGTGTGTGTGTGTGTGTGTGTGTGTCTATCTGTCTTTCCCTCTCTCTTGACTGTGTCAGTCATTGCCAATGGCTGTTTATTAAGAAGTCTTGCTCTGCTTGAGGTTTCTACCTGTTAAAATGATGTTTAGAAAAGTTTGAGTTGCCAAGTATTTATTAAGTTGGCACTCAAAGTTTCTGTCTAGACCCAGACCTTACGAAAAAGAGTCATGAGATTTTTTTGTGTGTGATCCGGCTCTCTTTAAATTAAAATGATTGATTACTTGAAAGAAATACGGTTTCGATCTGGTGCATGTCGTGTAGCCAAGGCTCATTAAACATTTAAAAGTAGAGGGATTAAGTTACTTCTCTCAATTCAGGCATTGTTTCATTTTACTTCCTTTCAATTATGTTGGATTATAAAGTACACAATTGCCTTAAACATTGAAGCAATATTTAAAACAACCATTAGCTGAATGTAAAAATCAACTTAAAGTTCTTGTTGTAATGGCTTGAAAATGTGATACCTATTGAAAGTAGCATTTATAAAATGTGATGTCAATTAATAATGGACTTTTAAAGAAACACCTTTCAGGATCCTTAGGCAATAAACCAACTGAGAGGTAACTTATCATTATCCACAGGGGTTTATGGGCTATACTTATCTTCAAGACGTTTTTGTATTTTTTGTATTTAAGACAACACACACTGTGCGTTTTTCTAGAACAAAATAAATAAATAATTATAATATCAACATCAACAAGAGTAATAATAATACCAAAAATAATGTTTATTTAATTTTAAATACAGGCTACTCTCTTCTGGTGAATAGATCTTTAAATACAGCGGAAACACTGTTCCCTCTTAAGATTAAAAGGACATTTAAGTAACAGCATCTCGACTATAGGCTATATATAACTTACAACTCCTGTTTGTTTTTTTAAAGTTATGTTTAGGTTTAACAGGTCAAAAGTAATTGATTACCTCTATTTATGCCTGAATATTTACAATTATCCACAAAAAAACATTGGTTTAAAATGACTTAACATCTTGATGGCATCTGCTTTGATTTATTTCCCACAATGGATTAAACGCATTGTACACCTGTCAGTTAAATTCACATGTTCATCATAATAAGCAACAGAATATAAAAAAGACCTTGAAGAGAGCTGCATCCGACGTCTGCTTGTAGTCCTTCTTGGCTGCGTGCTTCCACGGAATCCTGAACATAGTTTTGTTCTCATCTTCCCAGCACAGTCCTTCATATTTCCCACTCTCTATCTGAGCAATCAGCCACTCTTTCATGTGCATCTTCGCTCCTGTTTCCATGTTCATCGCACCAGTTTGTCTTACTGAACAGAAACGGACTTTCAAACGTCAAGAGACACATGTGAACAGCAGCGGCCCGAGCGCTTTAATCACGTTCAAACCGCACTGAAAATATCATAAAGTCATTTGAATACTGCCCAAGCTTCTCAAGCGATTAAGTCCAAATATATTTGCCTCATTTATCATTATAATACTTCAAGAAGATTTAGACAAACAGACCTCCTCGCAAACTTAAATGCAGAAGTTCTCACTTAAAATAAAGTGCGCTCGTCGTAGCGAAAGCGAAAGCTGTGAGTTTACTTCATACTTTCGGTTTCCTCCTCTTCCTGAGCTGCAGCGAAAGTTAAATGATTTCAAACTAAGGTATAAAGGGGCCGGGGGTGACAACAGAACATGCATCACTCGATTAAGAGTCAGAACTCAAAAGTAATTCAGAAACAAGCTATGTTGAAAATGCGACAGTAAAAAAATATTTAATAAGGCATAGCCACAATTTTTATTTTAACATTGATCTCATAACCCAACACCCCAACTGTCGTTATAGGCTACTACTGTAAGAGAAGACTGAAGCAATAAAAGGAGAAAAAGGTTATTCCAGGACAGCCCATTTTGATAGACCAGAAAACTGTTATTGAAATGAAATGATTTCTTAATTAGGGAATTCCCCTTTAATTAGGCCCTGTAGAAATCAGCACGTGGCCAACAGTACAGCAACACTACATATTAATCACATAAACGGCAAGAAGTCCACCCACACACAGACAAAGTCACACATACACAAACACATAGAGATATAGGCCCATATAGGCCTACCAGTGGGAATCATAACGAAACGTTCATGCGAAAACGAAAGTGTGTAGGCGTAAGGATCTTTTCTTCTCATGCACTCCTTGTCCTCGCTGGGTTTATGATGCTGACTGAAAGTGTTTCTTTCTACAGGTCACATAAAGACAATGAGCGGGAGGACGATAAATACAAAGTTCAAATCAATAAATCAGATGTAGGACTATAAAAAGTGCTCAGAGTATGATATAACGATGTGCGTCGAAGGACGCGTTGTAATGTTTGGGCTTCTCCAGCAGAGGGCAGTATTAACCCGTCTTAGTGTCTTTAGTGACATCACATGCCTAAGAAAACATTTCAACCAGGCAAAGAAAGATTTTTTTTAAATCAATAAAACATTTTTTAGGAGAGGATCCAAATGTCTACCTTGTTTTAACTATTCACAACTCATTTGAAGTGCCATTTGTCTGAGGATCTTATTACAGAACAGCTGTATTGTCTGTCAAAAATCCCGGTAGGCTACATCTAAAACTTGTGGGACTTTATATAAAGACAGTTAATCACTTAAGAAAAAAAACCTGCTGCACAACAGTTTGTAGGTGGTTGTTGAATGCACAAAGGTACCAGATCCAAAAGTACCACCAGAAGTGACAGCCTAGCAAAAAGAAGTTCCTGATGATTCCAGAGTAGCAGTCTCAACACAAATATAACTTTCTGTTACTGACCAAATCAGAGAGGTGCTTATGCCACTCAGCAGATTGAATTTTTTAATTGTAATATGGGAATGTAATTTCTATTTTTGAAGTATTTTCCTGCTCCACTAAATTATATAAATACATGAAAAAAATACAAGATATCTTATTTGTTAAATGTAATTAGAAAACACCAAACCAGCCAAAAAATGACCACATAAATCATTGAACAACTCTTAAACAGTTCTTACGACTGAAAACGGACTACAAGACAAAGCTGTTGGATTGTACTGAGCTAAAATAAACTCTCAAATGTCAACAAAACAAACTGAAAATGGCTGCTTAGTATAAAAAGAGAACCAAACACTCCAGCAACAGTTTGTTTATGTTCTCTGTGCTGTTCTATAGAACATCAATGTCGATCCTATGCAAGTCCTTTTAGTTATATAGCAAACAGTCATACGTGACTTTAAATGTGTTTCACTTTAAATTGCATGTGAAAACATCCGCCCACCTTCAGCGAAAAAAAACAAACCCATCCACCTCACAGGCGTAGACCACATACACACTCACACACACACTAACTACCATAAGCCTGAGAGAGCTGAATACTTTTCAAATTGCTTTATGACACAGAAACACGCTTTCAAATCTGGGGTCAGCAGGTAAAGGATGAAGCTGCAAGCCAAGCAAATATTTTTGCTGGAGTGTCTTAGAAAGTGCAGCATGTGTCCTCCTCCAACCTCAGACATTTCATTCTGCTATTCATCCAGATTAAACACACACCTCGAGGTGCTCGTGTTGCTTTTCTCCCAGTTTATTGTTGTACCAGTTCAGCAGTCAAACATGGTTGAGACATTGGAGCACACTTTAGAACATCTGAGCCAGCTCCCAATAAATAGACCTTTTAAATATGACAGATTGTATTACAGCAGAGGAATATAAACCTGAAAATGTCAAGCACACAGAACAAGAATTTCCCTCTCTGACACTTCAGCTTCTTGTTGCTGTGAAAGTGTATGACAGGAATATGTAACAGTTTTGACTGAAGAAATATGGAGACATATCCACTGGTCCAGGTTGTCATAAATTGCCTCCCACCATCAGTGTGCGCAGCGTACACTTGAGGCAGTAAGAGTTAACGAGTTTAAACTCGATGCTAGAGTCCAATCAGCTTTCTGTCAACTTGGGTGTGTGTTTTTTTTTTTCATGTGAAGAAAACAGGCAGCATAACATACAGGAGAAACACAAACCCACGTGACAATCCAGGTAATAAATACACTTCTTGCTTTGTTTGAAGAAATTATATACACAGTATTTTACATCAAAAAAATTCAGAACATCCATCCAGGTCTCAGTCATATATATATATGATCAAATCTACAGTAAAAACAACTACAATGACAATTATGAAATAAACAAAAGATTGTTGACTTTGAATATACAGTACAATCACTGCTTTTAATGACTTATACACAGTAGAAAGCACAAACGTACCTGCACTATATTATGGCCATTGTGGGTTCAAATAAACGTTGAGGAGCTCGGAGGGGTTGAATATTTAAAAATCATAGCAGTCAATTTGCAAAAGCAATTATTTTAAAATATTCTCTGAGATAAAGTGGTCATTTTACTAGAAAAAAAAATGAATGGCCAGATTGCGACCTAATCAAATTACACTTTGCATTTGGATCAAGACAGCAGTAAAGAAATACTCGTGCTTTATGTAGCCTTTCCTGTCTGCTTGCGGCGTCTGTGGGGGCTAAACACTTTCCAACTCACTTTAAAAGAAACCACACTCACTTCCACATGACCAAAGCCTCGAGGCTGAATAACCCTGGGCAAGCACTATAGTTAAGCAACCTGGGGCCCAGAGTTCGATGTTTATACTGTTTATAAGACCACCAATAAGACAAGTGTTGGCTTGCTAGATTTTTTTTTTAGTATTTTGCTGCCCAGTAAAGGGTCACTTTTCTTTACCTATTTGAGTCAACCATAGAAGTTATCTGTCAAACTCTTTTTTGTGTCTTTTCTCATTTATTTGTGACTTTATTGCCAGAAAATGTATTTAAATTTCTGACTTTTTAACTGTAATTACACCTATTAAATCTCAGTTTTTTCCTCCTCAGGAATATGACCCCCCTTCTGATGGCTCAGTAATGAGTTTATTTGTTTCTGACAAAGGCCCCTAATACGCCGCTGTACAAACTTAAGTGTGTGTGGGTAATTGTTTGTAGTGAGTCCCCCCGACATTGTGTCTACTTCAGGACAACTTTGACAATGAATCGAGAGTCTACCCTCTGACTGTACATAAAATACATGTGCATGAACAGTCCAATTCAATGTGTCAAAATTGTGCCTGAAAGCAAGTGGAAGCCCTCTCTGCTCGTGTGTGTTGGCTTCTCCGTGTGTCTGTGTGTGTGAAGATGCTGACAGTCTAGTGGCAGCCACAGGCTCTGACCACCATGTTGCGGTATTTCTTGAGGATGACGTTGGAGCTGTCATCAAAGTAGAGCACGGAGATGGCGTGGAGCTGTGTTGGGGCGCAGCATGGCTTAGGAACAGTGTCCGGATTAATAAAATGAACCTGCGAAGAGAAGGAGGGAATAAAAAGTTCATTATAAAATGCATAGATAAAGATACAATGTTTTAAAGGATCAATCACAGGAAAACAAATCCAGCAGCAGAAAACTCAGACTTTGCACTGTGCCAGAGCTCTGAGGACACTTTACTCTAGGATACAATCTGCAACTAAATACAGTATTTCCAACAGCAGCTTCATTGTCCTGACAGTTGATGAGATGATTAGACTGTTAACATGACTGCTGGGGTTTTTGTTCCCTGCTTTCATGGTTACTCACAAGCGTCTGCACAATGGCATGGTTTGTGGCGTTCATGTAGGAGTTCAGAGGGAAGGCACACTCTCCCTCGCAATAGTACGCTGCATATCCCTCTGGAGCAATGATCCAGTCCTGAGAGTGGGGAGGGACGCAGAAACAGATTTAGGATGGAGATTTGGTCACATGGTAAAGAGTGATTCAAAAAGAGATACAGGGGAAAAGGAGGATAGTTTGATGAAAACTTAAAAAAAGAGATGACTCGTAAGTTCTGGATTTAAAAACAAATCTTTTTATAATAATCTATTGGCACGTTCATTGACCTCTCTTTATCACATCACAACACCAACGCAGCTTCGGCAGATGGCTGTTCAACACGAGTCTGGTTGACTGATTGAGATTGATGTTTAGACATTGGAAATCATAGAATGTGACTTCCCTCCTGAATCTGATTTTAGTTTTATGTCTCCATGTTTTTCTCTTCAGTTCTGAGTTAGATAGCACGTAGACATAAGTAGTAATTGAACTACATATTTACAACTTTGTCAATGAGCTGTGAGTCAACACCACAGGAGCTACTGTTGATCGAGTAGGTGAGTGGGCCTTATTAGAGAATCAAACAAATGAGACTTGTTTCTCATGCAGCCTCTCCGTTGCATGTCATTGTGCATTGAGCATCCTAAGAACATTTTCACTATCAAATAACATTCATAATAATGTCATGACTATGATCTCAATAAATGTTGGAAATGAAACATTTAAATGGCTTGTTTTGCTTTACCAGCAGTCCATAATAAAACTAAATAAATCAACTATTGTAAGATTAAGAAAACAAGAAAAATATTCACATCTGAGATGTGGGAAGAATTGCATTTTTACAAGAACAATACAAAAAACTGTTGTTGTTTTTTGTCCAAAAAACAGACATATGGCTGAGGTGTATTTTTGAGTACTGTCTTAAAATGTCCCTTATGGCTTTCTTATTGCTAGACAGTACAAGCAGAGGAATAGACCAGCCTGTTAAGAGCACTGAAGGCAAAGAAACAAAACAGCTCTGAGCATGTTTCCACAGATAAAAAATGACACAAAGTGAATCTGGTGTTGAAACCGAACAGTAAGAGGACATGGTCCAGACAGATTTTTGTCAGTGCGATGAGGTCTAGTGAACTTATTCCTCTTTGGAAATGACATCCCTCAAGCTCCAGTTTATGTGTGCTGATTCAAGTGTGTCATTTATCAGGATTCTGGGATAAGACCATCAACAAGGTGTGTCTGAGTTAGGCTTCTGTTTGGCCAAGCAACCTGTGAGAGGACGGGCTTTCCATACCTGCCACCCCAAGTCTCTGAAACTGACGTAGAGCTCATGCTTCTTACACGCCTGCTTCTGATCAGTGCTGCTGTTCTCTGGAAAGACGGAGAAAAATTACACTTTAAAACATGTCCCATTATCCCGTTCTGCTACTCAAGAGTAACTGTTTTCTGAAGTCAGACCTCAATTAAACAGAAATGATAAAGAACAGATGTAAACAGAGCGCCAGTTCCGTCATACAAAACATTTAAACAATGGCTGAACGAAAGCACCTGATGTAAAGCAGCACTTAGGTAATTGTTCCAAATGAATTGGCCACCCTGCCTAGAGGTCACTCTGTTAGGCCTTGAGTTTCCATTGGATGAAACAGATGTGCACACAGGGTAGGCTCGCCCTCTTTTTTTCATAGTCTTATTTATTCTCATTCCTTTTCTCTTCACTCACTTCAGCCCCCCCCCCCTTACCCCACCCGTGTGTTGAAAAAGAGTCGTCTGTTTTCTATCTAATCATATCTTCTTCTCTCTGTTCTTCTGGTGACCTCTGGGCCTCTGTGGTACATTGGTTCCTTACAGCGGTTCACATTGTAAATGATCATGAGCGACTGGTTCTCATCATCCAGTTAAAGACCGCTGCTATCCAGCGTTCCAAACAGGCCCATTTGGACCATGTGTTGTGGCCCCGGTTGCCCCACAGCACACTGCAGATGTGTTCTACAATAAAAAGCCTGCGCTGCCTTACCTCCATGCAGGGAACTTGGCCCCAACTGCTCTGTAATGCTTGTGTAAATAAACATAGACAGCAGAGGGATACTTGAAGCTCAGGCATTACAGTCTAATGTTTCAGCGCTTCGCATAAACACAGCCCTCCAACACCTCCAAAACAAAGGCTCTGAGTTTGCATCGCAATGTTTTGTTGTTGTGAAAGAATCACATTTATTCATATGGACCAGGTCCAAAAGGCAGCTATAATCCTCTGAGTTCAAGCTAAGGGTCGGAGGCTGAAACTCTAATGTAATGCCATAATGCTGCAGAGAGAGTGGGAAGGTGTATACATCTAGGATTCCTGGTAATTATTATTAGATGAAAGCAAATTAAAATTTAAGGGGGAGTGAAATCTGGCCTTATTTCAAGTCCAAAAAAAACATACAAGGCAAAAATCAAGCAACTGTCAGGCAACAGCTAATACATATTCAGATACCGCTAACTAGGAAGTTGCTGAACTCTAATATAAAGTGCCACATAATTTGATATTTTAGGCTGTAAAACCGTGTTTACTTAAGTGAGCTACAGTTCACAGCTAACATAGAGTGCTGCATGATTAACCTTACAAGCTAAAAGTAAGAAACACTCCACTTTAAATATTTATGAGATGTGACTATTGAGTGTCATTTATATGTTAGTGAATGTGTGAAGAATCTGCGAACAGGCAGACAGACTGCAGCTCCTGCTGTGACATACAGTGAACACGCTAGGGACACAACATCTGGTCCAACAGTTTCAGCCAAAAGCCAGAGAGCTCTTCTTTTTAAGTCCTCAAGAAAAATGTAAAGTAAATTGTGTTTTTTTTTAATGACTTTACTGTAATTTAAATTAGGGCTGGGCAAAATATTGAGTTTTTCAGATATGTTGATATGTTTTCAAACGAGATATAGGGTAAGACAATATTATTTAGACAGTATAGTTACAATAACATTATACTCTTCTTCCGTAGAGTTGCCAGTTTATCATGTTTGAAAAGTTTGCATGTTGATGATGACATTCTGTAAATGTTTTCACAAAAATACTTCAATGACCTATGACATCATCTGTGTAACAGCCCTTGGACTTCTCACAGGGTCAACAAAACCCACCGAAAACAAAGGGTAAGTTAAAAAAAAAAGAAGCATAAATCACCACTGACTGTATATGTTTACCTGCAACATTGGCCACTCTGAGTGCCTCCTGACTCTTTGCACCCTTGGAGCGGTTGGGGTTTCGCTGTTTGCCCCCCGCTGGTGCTGAGCGTATGCTTCGCAGGTGCACTTCAGTGGCTTTGAAAAAGGCCACCATGAACGGTTGTTTATTCTGAGGCCCGCTGCGACCTATCAGCCCTGCCACACGAGGATTGATACTCTCTCCTGCAGGGGGAAGCAGAGAAAAACAGGTGTTGGCATCACAGAAATCAAGATTTCATTCACACGGGATGATGTTTTTGAAGGGGAAAACTTCAATCAAACACATATGTGCCTGTGTTTTCAGTTTATTTGCATGTGTGTGTCCTCTCTTTTCTCACTAAAAGCCCTTTTCTCTTTTCAAAAACACTGCATTTAGTTCCCAAATACGGCTTTCCTGCATGAATTCCTGTCTCTTTTCCTTATCCTTTCTAAAATGCAGTGAACAAACTTCGCTTTGAACATCAAAGCCTCCCTACTTATGTTTGTGTGTATGGATGTGTGGGAGTGATTGTGTTTTTGCATGAGTCTGCGTGTGCACTCCAGCAGTGTCTATCTAGTTCTCACTCCGAAGAATGTGTGTCTGATCACTGTCTGGTGGTAAATCTAGGCTTCTGGTTGCTGCTGGCGACAGGACGTCCCGTGCGCCTGCCTGTACATGCTCACCCGTAACCCTTCATACCCGATCCAACACACAAACACACGCTCTTGGATACTGCTCTTCCAGCACTCCTCTCACACAACATAAAAACAATACAGTTTCTGTTTTCCTAACCAAACATGTAATGTCCTGCCGTTCCCTGAGAGAGAATACTCTCAAACATGTTCATGGTGTTCTCACTGTTTGTTGATAAGGTTTTTTACTAACATCCTTGTGATGACAAACTCCCGCAGAGATGTAGTGTACGTTCTGCATGCCTTCTAATGATGATGAGGGTATGACAGATAAAGTCATGGATGGATGACTGGTGATGAATGATGAGGAACAGGGTTTGATTTATCTCTGATGTTTACACACAAAAAGTAACTGATTGTTGGCGTTAAAGAGAACAGCCGTAATGTGAGCTTCATGCTCTTTAAAATATAATGCAGACATTCATGTGTTAGACATTGTACAATTGAATTAATCCTACATGACAAGGTAAACTTTGATCTGTTATGAGGTCTTTTTTTGTTTCTTCATTACTTCAAGGATGGCGTTTGGTTTCAGTTCTTGAAGAAAGAAAGGCCTTAAACCTAAGTTAGAGACTTAATCTCTATGTTACAATGATGATAACTTTCAGCCACGATGGCACAGCAATGAGCCCAAACCTGATGTTTTTCTTAATTTAGCTGTTTATTATTGTCCAAACACCTGATACAGGAAACATCACGTCTTACATACTGAGGAGTACGCTAATCTGGTTGATTCTCACCATTTGTGTTCTCCAGGGCCAGCTGAAGACCCAGGTTCCTGCCAGGATTCAGGACCCAATGGTTACTGGTGGCGGTCAAGTCAAACACCAGCCAGCCTTCCTCTGCTGCCCAGATCACCCGAGAGTCCAGCAGAAACAGGTCAGACTCCCTGGAGAGGACGGAGGAGACAGTCAAAGATCAGGCACACAGTGAGACATGAAAACCAGTCAACAGGGATGATTCCAAAAGACAGGTGGAAACCATGTAACAGAGTGTAAAGCCAAGAGACCAGAGTGAAAAGCAAAGTAATGGTGTGAAGAAAGGGAGTCAGAGAAGTGTGACTGAGCGAAACAAAGAGAGAGATGGAGAAAAAAAGAGACAGTGAGGGAGGGAGGGAGGGAGGGAGGGAGGGCTCCAGATGGTGAGGCCCAGGGGAACACTTAATTTTCTTAATTGACAATAATGGCTTTATAAACGACCAGTCCTTTCACACACAAAACACAGTCCATCACTAGCTGGAATTTGGTGAGAGAGCGAGAAAGCCAAAGAGAGAGAGGGAGAAAGAGAGAAAGAGAGAGAAAGAGAGGGGGAAAAAACACAGCTGAAAAAAGGGAAAAAGACTGTGTGAAAAGAAGCGTATAGTCTGTTTTCAAGTCAGCACTGAACGCTGTATTTTCTTTTCTTTCACCATCGGAGACTAAAAACCCCTTCTTCTTCATGTTTCCCGACCTGTTTCCTGACCAGGCAGATAGTGTGTCACACAGCTCTGGTTCATTCATGTACCCAGGCCCGTTTCGGGCAAAGGAATAAATGAATGTGTTGTTCCCTCTGGACAACAGAAACCTTTAGGAGGGGTCAAGGGGAGCAGGACACGGACCATTCCTGAGTTACACACACACTGCTGGACTTCTCAGATTAGCCACATGGAGAGGGTGGTGCTAAAACCTGTTCTGATTACAGAAGCTTCCAGATGAAAAATCCAAATTCATACTGACTAAAAAAGTTGTAGATTTTTAAATGAATAAAAGGCCCTGCAGTTGAAGTAAAAGAAAGTCTAATGTCACAACGTTAGGAAAATGAGTCCAAACCTAAAACAAATTAAATGATCTCTGAACTTTAAAATAACATCAGTATGCTAACATGCTCACAGCAACAAAGCTAACATAATTCCCCAAGCTCATCTTTTTAGTTAGCCTGTTAGCATGCTAACTTTTGCTAACTGGCACAGACCAGAAGCCACAGCCAAACTGTTTCATTTGTTTTGCAGGCGTTTGGCTGCGTAGTAAAAGTAATAATTTTTGACCTGATGACAGCTAGGAGTGGAACAAAATATCAATACTGCAATACATTGTTGTCCTGACTCTGTGTGTGATACAATTATCCAATGGTTGGTGCTAAATCTCACATTTTAATCACAAGAAAAAAGGGGTTTTAAAGATTCCCCTGCCACCTTGACTCACTGCAGCACCCCTTCATGAGTCGTCACAGCGGCACTTGTGACATGAATAAGGATAACATAGACAGAAGTTAAATGTCCACAGAAGAAGATGACAGTAGGATAAAAGAAGAAGACAAGATAGCAGGAAAATCTTGCACAGCAGTGAAGCAATTTAAACAAGAACCCAAATGGCAGTGAATACATAGATTGATTCTGCATGTTACCTTTCTTGGGGCATTTGGATTCTTCACTTAATCAGATATTGTGATGTATTATTACATGATTGTCTTGCAATACATAGTTATCGCTAACAAAATGCTGTATCAATATTGTGGGCCATGTATCCTGTCTTGTATCGTGTCCCAGCCCTTTAAATCATTAGTTGGATGAACACTTAAGACATTTCAAATTCAATGGAAATCCATTCTACTTTTCAAAGAATTGTTTTCAAAAGAGGAAAGGTCTTAAGAAAAAGTAGAGGATCACCAAAGTCATTAGGGTTCATAATGGGGAACAATGTACACAATATCATAGCAATCCATCCAATAGTTAGGAAAAAAGTCCAAGACGTATATATCCTCTGACATTACCATCCCTAAAGACACACTAACACAGCTAACATGGCTAAAGTTGTCACCTAATTCAATGGTAACTGACTCTTAATCATTATATCATTATAATAATAATCGCTCAGCAACATGACCAAATTCAAAATGTTTGGTTTGGAATATGGAAATAATTTTTGTTGCACAAACACATAACAATAGACCCGTACGTACCTATCAGAGTGTTCCTCTAACACCTGGTAGACGCTGATGCGGAAGGTCTCATTCTCAAAACGTTCGTGGATGAAGTCTTTATAAATACGAAACTCAGCAGCGGTGACCGCCTCTCCTTCTGGGATCCGTGACAGGTCGAATCGGAACTCTCGGTGATGCCGCCGCACCGGTAGGAATTCTTTATCATGTTCCACTGCAAAAAAAGATAGAAAAAAAACAACACAGAAATAAACCAAAATGTATCATCAGGTAGAATTTATGCAAGCATAGATTGTGGCTTCTTCTCATGAGCTCTTTCATCCCCCCCTTTACCTACAGGAATACCAAATGTATGAGCAGGGAGCCACAGGGAGCTTCATATGAAACCAAAAAGTTTGAATGTGTGATATTAAGTTGCTTGAGCAAAGAAGAATCAAACCAGAGAGAACAAGAAATTACATTTCCACTCTGTTTCTTCCTCCACAGTCCATCATTTCCAGTTGTTAGCAAGGAGCTGACGTGGCTTGTTGGACTCTGGGTCAGTGCCAGAAACAGAACACAATATCTATAGATATGCTGTACACATGTTGGCTTCAGATTGAAACATTTAGGAATAGCACTAGCAGCAATGCATCTGGCGCAAGTGGAGTCAATGATAGAGAGATGCAGGCGGACTCTGACAGCTTTATGAGTCCCTTTCTTCTCGCTCTTTTCCTCTCAGACCCCCAGAGAGTCGTTCTGTCTGCCCTTCATCTGGTTCTCATAAGTTGGGGCTCAATGTTTGGTGTAACCTCCTCACTCTTGTCACTACATCCCAGCTCTGAACCCCCCCCCCCCCCCCACCACCACCACCACCACCACCAAGACCTGGCCCTGCTGACCCTGCTCCTCTCATGTGCCAGCAGGATGTCCCAGGGGTCAGTGCCTTGTCTCTCATCATCTCCTGGCTCTTCCTCCACCTTCCTCTTCATCAACTGTCAGACAGACCCCCCACATGTCTATGCATCCAAGCATGCACAAATAGATACATGAAGGCACACAAAAACACTCTAAATTAATTAAAGTTTGTAAAAAACACAAAAACAAATTCCTTTATTAATTCATTAAATAAAACCAAAAGTAGACTCTCCTGCTAACATGCTCACAATGACAATGCTAATATGTTGATGCTTAATAGATTTAATGTTTATTAAGCACAATAGTTTACCATGTTAGGATGCTAACATCTGTAAATAAGCACTTACTAAGGCTGGGAATCTGGTTAGTTTTGCAGGTATTATGGTCATTAAGATAGACTGCAAATATTAATGGGTGAAACCTGAGTGACATCACCCATCTGTTACTGCAGGAAGCTTTGGAGACACATCGATGGCGGTCGCCATGCTGGAAATGCTGTCTCAACTTAACTGTCAGTCTACCTGACGACAGGCTAAGAGCTGGAGCTGAGGCGGATTTCTCAAGTGGACACTCGACAAACTGCAGGAATTTGCACTTCTGCATCAGCTTCATTTTTCAATACTGGAGGTTACCTCTTGGTCATAAATCATACTATTAGAGAAGTAGGGATTTTTGAGTTGTGATTAATTTAATTATAAGCGTAACATCTAAGGGGGCCCTTTGATTTCCAAAAACTGTTGAAATTTTTCTGTCAAAGCAATAAAGGGAAATCAAACGGATCAGGGAAATACTCATTAAACACACACATCACAAACAGGGCTGAGACTCTGGTGGCAAACACACATTAACAGACAAGTACAGACAAACAGGCACACACACACACACACACACACACACACACACACACACACACACACACACACACACACACACACACACACACACACACACACACACACACACACACACACACACACACACACACACACCTGTACTAAAAAGTACAGGATTTTTTGAGGACATCATTCTTGTTCTATGCCAGCTGTCAGTCAATTAAGTGTGCAGTGATGTAATGTTACTGAGTGCATGTTTCTCTGACCAGCTGGTGCCTGTAATGTCTTTCACTGCACACCTGCCTCTTTGTCCTCTCCCACCTAATGCAGTCTTTCTATTGGACTTTCTCTACGCCCTTTTCATGAACCTTTTATTAAACTCTGCTCCATGAATGGCATTATACAAAGGCACTACTGAGATGAGATGACTGGCAAGAGCGAAGGTAAAGCAAGCCATGAATCTAATAACTCCTCAGTGAGGGAAAGCTTTCATACTCTTCCTGAACTTGTCAGAGTTTAAGGTACTGTGGACTTCACAGTGGGCCTAAATAACATTCAATAGTAATTAACACCACCTCTGCTGACATCCTTATTTATTCATCACCTCTTCAAATCTACCAGCCTTATACCAATCATGTAATGTTAACCACTCAGTCACCTCAGGCTTGTATCGAGCCCCCAGCCTTCAAGTCACTGCTGAAATAGTCATCAGCATGGATCACGGCTACACCTCACACTGTAATTTACACATGATATCACTCCAGAGGTCCCCAAACTTTTGGATGACCCCTTAGGCTTTGAGTATTTTGCTCATATGTTCCCCCTCTCAGATTGCTTAGTTTAATAGACTTACATTTACACCTAAATAGGTGTAAAATGCATAATTTTTAAAAGCTTTTTCAGGACTAGGAAAATCTTTATTTACAAGGGTTACAAGCATCATCCAGGGCACCCTTCTTTTCAAAAACAACTTTTGATATAATTTAGTTAAGAAAAAATAAGTTATTATCCATCCAGGGAACCCTGGACATTCTCACTTTATCATTTCTCTTTTATACTTCTGTGCTCCAGGGTCTGCTTATTCCTCCACCACACCAGGAGCCCCTCCCTCCTCCTGCAGCCCAGTGCAGGTGCACCCCCTCTGGGGAGAACGCCAGATCTGTTCTTTAGCCTCCAGAGCAACCGCCCACCCCTTCACTGCAACAACCTCTTTATCTTTGTCTGGGAGAACAGCTGGATGCTGCTGTGTAACTCCCACTCTTGCTGTTTCTCTCGCATCGCTTTCAATGTCCACTCATGAGTTTCTTCTATTCAGGTTTTGAGAAACTAAGAGAAGCGTACAATTCAGAATTAGCTTCTGCTATGATTATGCTTTGGTAACTTTCTCTTTGGTTATTACAGCAGTATGGCAGTCATTAGATGAGGGGAAGAGGCACAGTCAAAGCCAAGCCGTGCATTTATGACTTCCCGTGGCAGGAAGTGAGTAGCCATCACCCCACCTGTGTCGCAGGCACAGGAACACACACACACACACACACACACACACACACACACACACACACACACACACACACCACAAACATGGTGAACACACCCTTTCATGCTATACGAGCCCCTTGATTCAGAGTGCACACATGTACACATTCAAATGCACACAAACAATGATCACAAAGTATTTCCTGTGAAACGAACAGTCTTGTGCGTCACAGAACAGTAACACAATCATTATGGGTTTCTGTAATCCGTAATTAGAGATGCTGCGACGAACACATACACAAAAACAAATACACACACACACACACACACACACACACACACACACACACACACACACACACACACACACACACACACACACACACACACACAAACACACACACAGTAAGCTGCTTTTATCATTTTCTCTGCATCTGAGTTGCTGCTGATGATGCACAGTTATCCCACATCATGGACTGTGTAGGCCACACACGTGCACGGCAGAACACATCAGAGACATCAGTATGATGCAGATGATGAAGTCTTCCAGCTGTGCACCCGGCAACCAGAGGATAACTACTGTGTCAGAACTGCGTTAGCATCTTTTAAGATTTATGCCTCTCCAATGGGAATACAGCTTATTTATCATGTTCTCCACTGCAGAGAGTGTGAGCGCGCCAACAGCCAAAACCTCAGATATTCCTCCTGAATATACCTAGTTATTTGAGGTTCACCACTCTCTGACAGTAATGAAACTTAAATTCTTTTAAATACTGTTTTCATTTATAAAAGCCACGTAATCAATCAAAACATTTATCTGACTTGTGTTCAGATTTAAGTTTTCTTCTGAACAAAGCCCATTAAGGACAAAAGGATTAATCCTACCAGCCATTAGCTATGCTGCAATAACCTGGTCATATGGTGGCCCTGAAGGTCAAAACACAACAACTTTTCAAAAAACACAACATTGTAAGAAATATGTTGAAATGCCCTTCCTTTGTTGCAATGATTTTGTGTCTTTTGACATATTTTTATGCCGTTTTTGTTGTGTTGTTGGGGCCACCGTATAATATTTTTGGCCTGATTATTATAATCAGGGTAAAAAAAGGTACTGTAATAAATTAAATTATCTCATACCTGTACACCATCCTGCTTCTGTAAATACTCTGGAAATAGTTCCCAGTAGTGTTCCTCAGCTAAGTTGATTTTTTGTTTAGATTTACCTCTTCTTTAGGAAATAACAGGCTGATGGCTGATAGTCACAGACAAGCTGAGGAAATAAAACGTCTTGAAAGACAGACTAATGCACTGTTTCTTTTACTTTCAACATGAGATTCATTGAAAATAACAAAAATCAGAATATAGTCAGCTGTATCCTTTAAATCTTTTTTTCTTTCTTCTTACATGTCCCTTCCGCCTCCTCTTTTTCCCTCTCCTTCTCCTCCTCCTCCTCTTCTCTCCCCACCCCGGCCAGTAGACCTAAGACACTTCTCCGACACCTCCAGCTCCGGAGCAGCAGCGGACAAATCTGACTGCTCGCATTAGCCCAAGTGTCTGTTGGGCACCCTCACACCTCGCACGCTTCCGATGCTCTGCAGGAGGGGGGATTTCACCCTTTGCACCAATCTCACTTTTTTAACCGACAGCTTAAGCTCCCAGCCCTCCTCCCCTCCCCTCCCCTCCCTTCCCCTCCCACCTTCAATTCCTTTGAAATAACTGTGCCACTATTATCCCATTTAGCCCATAAACTTTGATTCCTAAATCCTGAAACTAGCTAAGTAAAAAGTCAAACAAATCGGTTGGGATTGTTTTATGATGAGAATCTTGGGGCTGCTAAAAGGACAGTAACACAACAACACATCAGAGTCATTTGTAGGATTTAGGCACCATAGTGGTCTTTTTTCCCCCTTCTTTTTGTTGCTCTTAGTTTAACAAAGTTTTAACTAGACGACTGGGAACTAGTAAGTCATAGTTTCCGTAAGCCAAAGAAAAACTGAGAGGGCTGATTGCTAAAGATGTTTATCCTATAAAGAGTAAAGAGGGCTTGATCTCCCGGGTACAGGGTGACTACCCACAGTAGGGTGATTACCACGTTAGGAAACATCCTGCCCACTGGCGGCCATTGATGACATCATGCCTGTATGATGTATTTGTACTGCTGGAGGGCCTGACAGCACTGGCTCCCTGGGAAAAAGGTTAGCAGACTTTCATGCTATAACTTATTCAGATTTAACGATCATTAACTGTGCGCGCACGAACATGCACACACACGCCTCTGAGCCTGCGGATGTAGAAACAGTAACCACAAGAAAAAAAAGAGTCTTTACATTTAAGATGTGTGTTCAAACCAAACTTTTTGTGGGTTTCCTATACGGAAGGCAATTGAGAGGATTATACACCCAGCAGCTCTGTGTTGACCTCCTTGTCTCCCTCTCACTGCGGCCATCAAACATGCTCGCCCTCTGCACCCGTAAACTGTAGAACTGGGTTCAACCTCACGCTTCGCTGGACATCATGGAGCAGAGATTTATACAGTAACAGCCTGAAAATCACAGGAATGTCTCTGAGTGTGAAAGCTCTCTTTGGCACTCTACCTCTGTTCTCTACAGAAATTATACGATTTTCATCCCATCTGCAAAATCTCTAATTTTCTGACTTGATCCTACCGGTGTCAAGCAGAATAGTCAAACATTGCAGGAGTAATCACTTTTCATTTTCTTTTAAATATTTCAACAAGAAAGTTGGTACTACTCCCGCTCTCTGTGGCTAGCTTAGCTTAGCTTGAAGAGTGGAAAAAAGCTTGGCTCCATCTAAAGGTACCAAACTTCTTAATCTCTCTTATTGACACGTAACATTTCATTGTATAACCTTTAAATGATTTCTGACTTTCTGAGCTGGAAAACTTAAAACAAACTTCAAGATAAATTCTTACTCTCCAGGGCCATCTTTTTTTCTTGCAGGTTTTTTGGAGACATTACACAAAGAGATAGAGGATGACAGTAACTAGTGAGCTTTCAAAGTGCTGGCCCTTTAGGATTTCGTTTCCTACAGACAACCTGGCTAGCTGTTTCTGTACAATCAGTGTAATAAGCTCAAATAAATCAACAACTCTTTCCAGAAACTTACTTAAAATAACAACATTGGGAACATTTTCTTTAAACTGCTGGTTGCTTTATGTAAAATATATGATGTAGTTTGTGTTTGTATTTGCTTTTATGCTTGAATCGACCTCTCCTTCATTGTAAGCCAAACTGGTTAATCTGAAGAGCCCACACACTGGAGTGACTAAAGGGCCTGCAGGATAAATTGAGTCATCTCGGAAATGGGAACTTCATCATCTTCCCTCAGAGATCTGTCAGGAGATTGAACATGAGTGAAAGGCAACATAGTGGCAACAAAGAAACCACATCCTACATCCTGAGCCTCCATTATTCTGTGGAGAGGTAGAATGTGTTGAGAGACGGGGATGAAGCCGTGTGGACAGATTTGTGCCAAACTGTGAGGTATATCTGTGTGCTAACACCACTGTAACCATCTGCACTTCCTCTTAACTGCAGGATAAACCGCTCAGAGACGTAGAACCACAGCCATTCAGTTTCCCCTACTCACTCTTACCCTCATCCTGGTGCTTTTATGTTCTTTAATTTTGTGGTGGCAGGGGCCACACCCTCCTCAACCAGCCAGGCTGCCTCTTATTATAGACCTCAGGAAAATTCACATACAATACACTCATTGGCCCCAAAAGACACACACACGTGTCTACACATAAAACTTTTATAATTTCCTCCTGGCATCTTACGCACATGACGGGCACATTGGCAGCCTGATTTTTACAGCTTGTTGTTTATTTTGTTTAATTACAACCCCTTGCTATTTAAAATAAACAAAAGAGCTATGGAAGAAACACAGCTGCACACTTTCCTAAATAAATATGAAGCTGCCGCATGCAGTTCATAGTCTATGCTGCACAGACACAAACTGTCATCACTTATCATGAAAACACATTGGTAGAGTTGTTGCCAGGCTTTTATAGGCTTCGATTTGGCTGTCGGAGTTTGGTGAGGAATGTGGTCAGTATTACTGGCTTTCTCAAACGCAATCTTCCGCTTGGAGAGCTAACACACATCACACAGTGCAGCTGGTGACTGGGCAGGGTAGGTGGCTCTAAAAAAAAAGTGTTTAACTATACACGAACACATGACTGCCCTAACACCAAGGCTCTGGAGCAACGTTATGTTCCCACAAGAAGGAGGGATAAAGGAAAAAATGCATGGCATCAATTGATGTTCCACCTGTCTCATCATTTGCCCATTTCTTTCTCTCACTCATTTCCTTTCCTTTTCTCGCCTCCTTTTCTCCTCTTTCCTACACCCCATTAGTGCCCCTGTACCAAGCAAATATGGCTTTATTTGTTTTTGAAGCAGCCGAGCTGCTGGTCCCACGATCTCTGGCTGTGCTATGGCCCACATCTGCTCTCTCAGCTTCGCCTCTTGGTACCCGTCATTGTAAAAGTGCAGGAGAGTCTTATAAGCTCCAAGTCACTGATAAGAAGAGGATGAAGTTACCCAGATGAAAGAGAAGTGGTTAAACGAATGAAAAATGATCATTCACCCACTGCAGATTTTACCGCCTGCTTCTATATGCATTTTTGCGCAGATTGCATATTGTAGATCAGGAAAAAAATCTTTGAGTTTAACATAGAAATCACAGCTACACTCGGAGATGTCAACAGACATGTGCAAGAGAGTGAAGTTATTAGAAAACCTAAAATGAACCCAACATTCCTGGCAATGAAGGAGGTCCGTCCATCACTGGAGCAGATCTAGAACTCCCACTGCTCAGTGCATCTGGGCCTTTTGACCACTCGCCACATTGTCAAGTCCCACCCGCAGAGTGTTTCATCATCTCTCCCAGCAAGTGCCTGAGCGTGGCCAAGAGCACAGAGGCTCTGCTATGTTCATCCAGATGTCATTCTGGACTCCTGGGTTCAACAGGTGAATCTCAGACATATTAAAAAAAATCCTGGATCCCCTCAGCTGAGGTTTTAGCTTATAAGGAGAGACTTTTTTGTATGTACTTTGGTATTTATTTAAAAGCCAGACATGGACATAATACATCAAAATTTGGAGAGCATTTAGAGAAATTACCTGACAGTAAAGCAGGGCTATCTGTACCAACTGTTACATTCCTCTGCTCCTGCTCACTCCCTGTCTGGCAGAAGCCAATAAAACACGCACTCAATAACACTAATTAGCTCCAGAACATTCCTGTTTAGGTAAAGCAAAAGGTTAATGCATGCATGCATGTTCTTTTAGTCCGCTGGGAGTGTAAACAGAAGCGATAACATAAATACATGAAGGAGAAAAGTAATAACAGTGTTAAGGACAGGCTGCAAACACAGCGGACTGACAAACCTTCAACACATACTTCTTTCAGTTTTCTGATCCTTTGTGTGAAGCAGCTTCCAAAAGACTTAAGACAGGAAAAATCCATCAAAGTACAACAACTCAATGACAGACAAAAAAGTAGGAGTGTGTGTGTTTTCAAGAGAGCAAAAAGGAACGTGAATGATGATGTTGAGGGAAAGCAAAAGCTGTGTTTTGGGCCTTGAGGAAGTGTGTGTATGTGAGAAAGAGAGCTGCGGAGTGGAAAAACACACAGAAGAACTTGAGAAAGTGTTGAAATGTTTTATGTCTTGAAGCACGGGAGGTTTAAACCTCTAGAGGTGAGGGCCAGAGCTGGAGGTTGGAGACTAAACACTGCAGAGCACCGCTGGGACAGTATGATAACAAACTAATTAAAACTGTGAGGCCGGTGCTGATAATCAATACTGTTGGTCTAAGGAGGGTAGGGAGGGAAATCTGGTGTCAGATTGTGGGGCGTGTGGGACAGATTGTCAGACAGGGCCAGACATGATGGTAGAGTTCGAGGTGAGGGGACTTGTTTCACTCTGAAAGGATAAAGTTTCTCTGCACAGCTGCTTTGGCAGGAAAACATCTGTATTAGCCTTAGCACCATGAGCCCACTGTGGAGAGGAATGCAAGGAGCAATGAAGAGATAGGTGGGGGGAGAGGGTACAGGAGATATGAGTATGTTTCAAAAAAAAAAAAGAGAGATACTGGAGCCTAAATAATACATATGTGGACCTCTCGGCTTCTCTTCTATCAGCTGTAAAACTAGCTCCGCGTGCCTCTAGCCTGACTGTAGCGTGACACAACTGCAGGGGTGAGCATGCACGTCGGTGACACAATAATGTCCAAAAGCCAAACTGTCTTATAAATCCAAACTGATTGACCAGTTAGACATTTCTTCCCCTCTCTGCTCTCCATTACCTTCATATTAACACGGTCTATAGCGAGCTGGCAGACAAGTGTGTGGCAGGCAGCTCCTGTGGGAGCACAGGGAGGGCTGTGAATGGTGGGGGGCCAGGTGGTGCTCTGTCAGGTCACCACAGTAACACAAAGGATAATTACCTGCTAGTGCACTGACTCACCGTGCCAATTTTGCACGATCCCTCGTCTGATCACAGCCTCAACTCACCACTTCGATATGACTCAATAAAACTGCTCACTGTTTGGCTTGAGCTGGGTCGGACTATTCAAATGTCGCATTTGGTAACGAAATGAGAGAGAGAGGAAAGGATTTTTGTTTGTTTACTGCATTTCAACTCTGTTTAGTGAAATGCTTCACATGTGGTGCAGATTAACAGCAGCAGAGCTCTGAGCTATTAAAGAAGCCCTGGTAGCGCTTTTGTTTTAAAGACTTGGTATATTTGTGCACTTTTAAGATGCTTTTACTTTACAACAGCGTCCGCTCCACGTGTGCAGACCGAGAGGCGGACTTACAACATCACTGTTGCACAGACACGGACCTGTAAACCAGGGTTTAGAAAAAGTAAACATTTTAAGAACGTCTACAAAGAACATGTGAGCTTAAATAATATGTTGATACTGTTTTATATGATGATATGGCACATGTATGCACAATCACTTGAAAAAAAATCATACATTTAATGCTGAAATCAGTAAACAGTCGATGTAATGTATAACACATAACCAGCCCTCTAATATTTGTGAAAGAAAAACTTGAAAAACAAATTTGGCATCTTCTGAGTTTTTCAAGGAGGAGTCTGCTGCTATTCTTTCAATTAAAATGTATGTTTGCCTCTTCTTTCTCACACTCACCTGAGGCTATGTTATTCCGAGCAGGCTTGAATGACAACAACGGAAATAAGGCAGCCGTGACTAACACACCTCATGATAACATTTTACAGTAACGGACTATAAACTCTTCCTCCCACACAAACAAACAAACACAGGGGATGGTGTTGCTACTGTTTCAGTCATCCAGGGTGAAAATAGCAGACGTCAAAGTCACAGTCGCTTCCTGGGGGTCTGCAAGGTGTAGACTGGCATTTAACACCGGGCATTATGAATGTTTGGGTTTGTGCATTGAGTGTCATCAACCTGTGTGAATGTCTGACATGAACTGAATGAAATTAAAGCTGAGGGAAGGATTAGGAAGTGGCTGAAAGTCCTGGAAGCTGTGGTTAGTTGGAGGGGAAGTGCTTTAATTTGCGGTGGCTAAGGGCTAATGCTGCTAGAGACCGCTGGGACTCCATTAAATAATTATTACAACAGTCTGTGTATGAGTTTATTTTGCATGTGGGTGCAGATGGACAGCCAGATAGAGAGTTTTTCTATCAATGTTGGCAGGTAATATTTAAAAAAATACAGGTTTTTTGTTGTTGTACTTTTTCATTTTTTTTGCCACCTTCGAAACAGGGAATGTGTGTGTTGAGTTCACTTGTTGGCGTGTTATCATGGCACGTCCGGCACACACCCAGTGCCTGGGTGACGTGTGTTACGTGTACATTCTGAATGTATGCTGTAAGCCATTTACACAGCTGGGCTTTTAAAGTGCAGTGACTCAATGAGAGGACGTCCCTGACCTGGGGTCTGTCCCAAAGCCGACACCCGTCCCGCGCTGGCTGACTGCACTCGAGCCTGCTACGCTCACACCAGCTGACAAAAAAATTGAGTCTGAGCTCCCCTGAGTTGCAATCAGGAAGGAAACTGAGGAAGAGCTGGTAAAAGTTTGTCTACTATGCATTTATTCACAGCTTTGTGGTGTAAATAATACAATCGGATATGTTCTTGTCACAGCGTTAAGCTTTAAACACATACGAGGAAAACAGGCCTCTCAGGAAGCAGCGACCAGTCGACAGAGTCTGACTAATGTACCTTGGCACGGTAGTTCTGGAGACATGCAGAGTTTTGACAGGGACAGTTTTGAAATAAAAGCCACACTCATTTTGCTTGCAGACAACCTAAATAGGAAAACAAACCCACAATGAGCAAAATGTGGAAAGGAAGGAATTTAAAGAGGAAATGGTCGATCCATTTGATAGCCATCACTTAGTTCTCTGTTTCTCTGTCACTCTCTCTCACGTGAAGGGTAAGGCAGCAGCTCATTATCTTCTGTTTTGAATCGAGCTGCCTGGACACATATTCAATGGTATAACATAAGACTCAGGGAGAAACCTACATGCAAGATGTGGCAGATAGTACACACACAAGGCAAAGACCAAAATGCTGATTTCTATTATCCAAATGTAAGACAAATATGGAAACTCTGAACATGAGCCATGCGAGGAAGACTCAACCTGGGTAGATGCCATCAGTCATTTTATTATCCACAAGGCTTCAGGAAAGCAGTGTGACTTTCTTTCCATGATCTGTTTAATATATTAAACAACAAGGTTCTCCCAGCTAATGTGACCCATCTTTGTTTAGATGCCCTCCCTTTTTTAAGAATCATCCTTGCAAAAATGGAAAGAGTTCCCAATAATCTGTCATCTTTCTTTCCCCCCTAACAGTTCCCTCCTTTCTTGTCAACCTACTTCATGCAGCCTTGGCCCTTGACTTCACGAGGCCCTCGACTTTGCGAGTCGCTGCGGTCAAATCCATCTGTGTCACACAGCCTGTCAGAAATAGTCACAATGCAGCAGCTTCCACAGTAATTACACAGTGCAGTGGAGGAGCCAGTGTCACCTCCCTCTCTCCTGCCAAGACGCTCCAACAATGATCTTTCCAGGATTCTACGTGAACTTCCAACTTCTTGCAGAAATTCTCCAAATGTTGTGGTGTCTTGCAAACACTACAACTACGACGCCAAATGATGCCAAAGGTCGATAAACCCAAATAACACCACGTGACTATAAGAAGGGAAGTTGCTGTGACTGCATAACTTGTTAAACAAATGGATTTATAATGATGGTTTTATAGGCTATATCAATTATCTGACACCGCCTGCAAATGTTGTGATTATTTGCATAACAATCTCTTACGGTCCCTGATGGCAATAAAATATTCCAAGACTGTTTGAATTCAGAAAACAGTCTGATAAGATAAGCACAGCGGTCCAGAAACAACATTCAACAAGCACAGTAAACTTTTCTATTGGAGGTAAGTAAAACCAAAAGCATACTGAATCACGGTAAGATGAAACTAAATAAACTAGGTTTGGGTCATCAATGACTGGCATTATTCTGTGGGCTGAGTGTCTACAGGGATGTCTCCAGATTAGAGTGAAGGGAGGACCCAGTGTACTTTGAACCCAGTCTGCTGTTGACTTACTCATTCTTTAGATAACACATGGTTGACATATTATCTGCTGGCTGCCTTCATCATCCACTGCGCAGCACCTGAACATTAGCTGGTTGCACAGCTGTTTAACAGAGAGGGACACAGGAATGCGACACTCGTAGCAAGAACTGGACAACTGCACCATTTTTTATGTACAACAGCTCTCATTTGAGTGCGTGCATCTCTATCATAACAGATACACATGCTAGTCCTTGTGATAAAACGTCACCACAACAAACCTATTACTTTGAGATAAAAACCAGCAGTTAAATGTGGAGCAACATTTTTAAGAAACTTATAAAATCTCCCCTCCAACAAAGCATTGTTAGTGAGTAAAAACAGAGTGTATGAGCCTGCAAAGGATCACTTGTGAGCAACTCCAGAAACTTATAAACAATGTCTGCAAACAATGAATCGTTTAAAGAAAACAAAACTATTTCAAGGGATCTCGAGTGTCTCTGTGGTAACATTATCACTTAATATTAAGGTAAGCTAATTCCATAACTGGAAAGCAGATTTAAAAAAGTTTTCCACAGAGAAATGTGACTGACTGGACTGACTTAAGATGCACCCTACACTTCAATTTTGACATCCTATCTCAATGGGCATTGCTGTGAAGAGTATCTTGTAAACCAGTGTTTTCAATCGTGTTTCGGTGTCACCAGTGGTGAGAGAAGAGCTTACCTAAATTGACAAAGCTCATGACCATGTCTGCATCGTTCAAGAAGTTGTTGTCTTGCAGGCTGGCTATTGGAGGCCCCTGGGTGGTAAAGATGGGCTTGTACGGGTAGGAGTATCTGTCCTCGTCTCCCTCTGTGGACATGGCGTTGTACAAGTCCAACATAAACATCGGCGCAGCGTTGTGCTTGCCGTGGAGGTGAGGTCGCGGCCGGTGCGGCAGCCCCAGGATCGACAGGATCTCTCGCTGCATCTCTCTGCGCTCCTGGCTCTTCAGACGACGGTGGATGAAGCTCGAGTGGAACTCGTTGTCCAAAGTAAAGTTCGTAAAAGCAGTATCAGCTAGTACACAGTAGCTCCAAACCAAGAGCAAAGCCGGAGCCCGTCTATCCAACATTGGTGCCATGATGCTCGCCGTGCGTAATTGCGCCCAGATCTGATCGACGAAACTCTAGTAAAGGGATATTGAACTTTTTAGCAACAGGAAGCCTTGTTTCGTTAACCAAAAGTCAAATGCGGACCCTCATTTTGAGGGAAGTGCTCCCAACCGAAACATCAACTTCCCTGCAGAGTCCTTAAAATTATGTGGGGGTTTTTCTGGGAAGGTTGTGTTCGCGCGGACCTCCGTCCTCATCCACTACCTGTAGCCAACAACTTACAAGTGTAATGCAGCTTGTGTGGAGGCTGAGCGGGAGGGACTCGAACAAGTTGTAAGGAGGCGCTGTGTGCTGGGAGGAGCAGGAGGGAGGGAGGGAGAGAGAGAGAGAGAGTTGGGCGAGAGAGAGAGAGAGAGAGAGAGAGAGAGAGAGAGTGTGTTGTGGTTGTTCTAATGTAGATAGAGCAAAGTTGGCTTTTGTTAGCAGCTGGAGAAGGGTTTAAGGCTACATATGCAAAAACAAAACGGACCAGGACCGGTTTTGTATCTTGATGCTTCTTTAATTTTATAATAAAGTACATTTCGTCATTGCTTTCCCACAAGTGGCTGTGTGCTTGTGGGGACTCAACAGTCAATGACACGTGCAGATGGTGGCAATAGGCCTTCCAGTGTTCTCATGAAAACAACAGACTTAATATCAGATTATGTATTTGCATGTGTGAGTGAATACTTCAAGACTGTGGGAGAAGTTGAAACATGCAGTTGCAAAGCTCTTATAATTGTCACTGCTCTGCAGGTGCAACCTCCGGATACTTTTCTGCACATGGTTTTCAGACTTTAAAGTCAGTTGTCTTTTGATGTCGAGGAGGCAGCTTTACAGCCGCACAACTGCCATTTCATGCTGCATTTTTGCAGATTTCCAAGCATTTTTTATCCCCAAGGCTGGAGCAGGAAGTTTGTGACAAAGGCAGCAGTGCACAGACAGAGCACAGACTGCGAAGGAGGGGTGCAGATGTTTGGCAGCTGCTTCATCCCTCCATCTGCCCCCCTGGCCCCAGCACCTCTTTAACACCACACTTTAATGGAACGCCCCTAACCCTCTGGTGCGCTTTGCTCTCATTGACGCGGGCAGACGCAGGGACCAGAAACAGCCACTTTATCTCCACAGTCCTCCTAAAACCAGAGAGAGGAGTTTTAAAGGCTCTGCAGTAGAGATGTTTTAGGGCTGCAGCTTGCCAGGTGATTTCTATGACAATAAAATTAGACTTCAATGGCACAGCAAGACAGGCTGCCAGACGGCTTAAGCAATGATTGCAAACAGAAGAAGGGAGGAAGGAGGAGGCAGAGCATGTCTCGGGGTCTTCTACACTTAGCTCACCTTCCTGCCAATTTAATGTGGTTGTTCTTGTCTTCAAAGGCGTTCCACTCCTCTTTTTCCAATGACAATTCAACATGTCTTGAAGCCTGAGAGCTTACATAGCCCTGCCGCTACTCATTCTGTATATCTAATCCTGTATTTGCTTTTATCTGGCCCTTCAGTAGTAGCCTGTACCATATAAACATTTCTATCCGGGGCCTCAGATAGAATCAGCTAATGGCCGCAGGTGTTTACATTACAGCAGTTTCCGACAGGGGACTTGAAAGGGTCCTGGTTCCAGCAGGAACTATACATCTTCCTCTCTTTATGTCCCTCACTTTCTACTCTCTCTCTCTCATTGACTTAGATTGGTTCTCTTGCTCTCTCACTCCTGCTGTAAAGGTTGGCAAGGTCAAACCCCCCTGTTGCTCCTGCATCCACCCCCCGGCCCTTGGCTCGGTTTGTGTCCAGAGAGGGGCTGACAATCCTGGGCAGGACAATAGGAACAGACCCCCCTTTGTTTGGGCCTCCATGGGCCTGATGACAGTCTCGGTAAACAGCGGGCACAGGCTGAGGCCCGGCTGGGTGAGCTGCACTGAGGGGCCTTTGACGAGGACAACTAAAGCAGAAAGCAGAACAAATAGAGTTTCAACTTTCCGACACACAGAAAAGAAACTGCTGAAAGAGTCAAATACATAATTTCTCTCAAATATTTCACACTTAACTCAATTATTTTTCCAACAGGCATATTAAGCCACTTACAAATTTAAAGATGCACACTGTCAAGACAAATACTCTTACATTTAAAACCATTGAAAAAAATGAACTACACTCAGACGATCATTACACATACCAGTTATGGTCAACTTATTTTCCATTCTCAGCTTCTGCATTGACAATTTCAGTGCGCGCACACACACACACACACACACACACACACACACACACACACACACACACACACACACACACACACACACAGACACACATGCACAAGCACTCCACTCAATACGCATATACACACCTCCCCACATTGTCATCTTGGAGCATGACGCTAAGCTCCTAAGAAGACCACACAGCAGTGCGGTGAAACTTTCTGCAAATTCTTTTACACCCACATAAGACACACACAAAGAAAAAAGACCTCTGCACAATATATTTCTCTCTTTCTTTTCATTTTTATCTTTAGTAAGAGTATGTGATTTTTTTAGTCGGCCTGGTTATCTCTGTTAAGGAGCTCAAAGTGTGAGGTCAGAGGTCAGATTAATATTTATTTCATGTGTTGCCTTAGAGAGCAGCAGGCAGCGAGCCTTTCAAGGCCTGTGCATGCAGGAAGGCGGATGAGGGTGGTTGGGGGGGGGGGGGGGTCCGCCCGAGCCGACCCAGAGACTATACAGTCAAACTTTATTCAGGGTAAGCTGACCCTCAAATGAAGCAGTGTGGGGTCGGGGTGCAAGAACAGGAGAGGGCGGAGGCGCACTTTTTCCTCTCCCACCCTCTTCATCTGCCTGTCCTTTCCGCCCATGTCTACGTTTTTGGTGTAACCCCACTGTGTGCACTGCACAACCCGACGGCCTGTTAAAACAGCCTAACCAGGTGGAGCTGAGCTATTGCAAATGTTCCCTTTCTGGTGTCTCACACTTCCAGGGGCCTCATGAACATATGAGACACAGCTGTGAGACAGACAGAAGAAAGAGAGGGGGCGGGTATGTGAAACTGCTTCAACATAGTTCACTTTGTACATCCGACTTTGGTTTTCAGTTTGATGGCATTAAAATAAAAAATATCTGGATCCAGTTCTGAATTATTCTATCCAACTGCTTTCATACAGAAGACAAGAATAGCTTTAACAGCATACACATTTTACTATGTAGCTGAACATATGTAGCTAAAGTTTATTGAATATGTTATCTTCAGTCAGGTCCTGCTTATGTTTTTATCACAACTTTACAAAAACACAAGCAACAAGCCTGTTTTTCACGCAGCAGCACAAGAAAACTGGAAACAAAGAAATGTACAAGCTCAAAGCAATTAGATCCAATACTCTACTGTATCCAGAGAAGGGGCATCTAGTGTTGATGCCAACTGGGCGCTCCTCAATCTGCACATTTTTAGCTTTACTAAAGTTGCTGTTGACAAGAAGCCATCTTTGCACTATGAAAAAGCATGCCTGATCTCTTTGAAACACTTAACATCATTAGAGGAGAAAACCTTTATCTCTTGAAAATGAGTGATTATCTTGTTACCCTGAGATACAGATTGTTTTCTAAATAATCATCGATCATGAGATCGAGGCTACCTAAGAAAAAAAACAAGAACAGCAGATTTCTGCTTAAATGAACAGGGACAACTTATTCTGTAATTGCTACAAAAAATGTCTATAAATGTTTTGAGAATTTGTTGGCGAAGGACAAAATCTTTGGTTTTGGATGCATTCGTGGTTTCCATATGGACCTCCTTGTAGTTTCGTCCAATCACATTTCAAAATTTGGTTGTATGCAGGAAAAGAATCGCAGGTGTTGAGAGCAAGCATGCATGGGCAGAAATGCAACACAGGAACCTTTTAGCTATTGTCTGACCATGATTTAGCATTTCTTAATTATTTGTTAACGAACACAAAATAAGTGCAAAGTTGCTAGTCAGACTGCATGATTAGTTTTCCTTTCAGTTACATCTCCAAATAATATGCAGATGTTCTACTAAAGGCTGCCTGGTTATCTTGTGTGAAATGCTGCACCTTGCAATCCTCCCTGCCATCACTCATTGCCTATTTTCACATTTATCTGGTAGGTCATGTCACTAATGAGTCTGTCTGCAGCCAGCTTTGCCACTCGGGAACACCAGAGAAGCTCCGATCTGATTTATAGCTCTCAGCAGTCCAGCCAGACCCATCAGTTATAGCTGTTGTCATTGAGTCAGAGATACCGTTCTAGTTAAGCTTTCTGTAATGCCTGGCTTAGTGAGACTTATCCATTGCAGGATGTTATTACTCAGGAACTCTGTCACTTGTGTCATCAGCAGAGTCCTTGCTCGACACTAAGCTGGTACCTTCACCCCGCCACATACTTATCAGCATCCATTACTGGGGTGTGAGGACCTGATAAAGGTCTATCCTGTTCCGTGCAGCTCTAGACGGAGGTCCAATTTAGATTGTTGTCTGTGTAAGGAGAGGCCTCGGCCCTTTGACTCATGCTCTCATCACTCTGTGAAGCTGTGCTGGCCTGTCAATCACAGAGGACCCTGGGTGATCAGTCAGCTCCTCTTTAGGGGATGCTGGTCTGAGAAGCCATTAGAGAGCCAGACTGGCCCTGGCCAAAAAAGCTGATGAGAAACAGAGAAGAAGGAGAGCCTGAGGTAGAAAGTTAATGGGGGGCAGGAGGGGATGTGTTGAACTATGTGGATTGTGAAGGGAGGGCAGCTCTGTTTTCTATTTGTGAGGATTAGGTTGACAGATCTGTATTTAGTTTCTTTGGGCCTCTAGCTGCAGCTAATCCCCCTCACCTGCAGCGAGTGCCCTTGCTTTCTTTCCTTTGACCCTGCAGCCCCCTACTTCCCCAGTGTACCCCCCCCTCCTGCCCAGCACAAACACTCATCCCGAGACAAGCACATGACTCGTTGCACTCTGTCTCCTCAGGTTAGGGCCTCACACTCGACACAAATCTCTCCTGGGCCAAAGGAACAGCAGGGGTCTCAGCTTTTCTGGAACAGAGGAAAAAAGGGCCCCCACAACCTGCCGTCTTCCACATGTTAAGATTTTTTCAGCCTTGGTGAAGGGTTGTCCCTCATCACTTAGAGATAGCAATTACTCAGAAATTAAGAACCATTACTACGGAAGCAGCTTGTCAAAACCACTCAGGGGAAAAGTGGGACCTTCGGTAAAGCTGCACATTAGGAAATATTCAGGGTCAGGTCAGGGGCTCAGACCTTTTCTCTTTAGATCCTGCTCCCACACACTCTGACCAGGCCTTCACACTGTGTAAGGAAGACCGTACTGCCTCCACAAACACACACAGCATGCCTGCCAGCAGTTCTTGAAGGTGGGGACTCTGGATGACCTAATAGTTTTAGAATTTAAGCAAAGTTCTCTGTTTTAACAACAAACTGCAAGATGATGCAACAAGAAAACAAAAACATTATCAAAGTTATATTCAAAATCTACCTTCACGTGATGGCTGACAGACATAATAAAGATATGGTGTCTCTGAGGCTCTAACCACAGCCTATTACCCCCCCACCACCACCCTACTGATATCATCCACACAAACACACAAGACAGTGCACACACCTTAGGACAAGTAGCAGCAGGAAAGGGTCTCATTAAGTACCACAGAGGTTGCTAATGTTCCATCGGCATATTAGGCTGTCTCCCTTTACACCAATAAGGTACAAAGTGGACCACACACATTCCTGGGTCTTATCTATGGGCCAAACTTGGAAATAGGCACTGACCTTAAAAGTGAAGATGGAGACTTCTTGCATTCATTTCAAAGCTGCTTTGTTTCTGTAAGTAGATTTATTCATGTTATTTGGTCTGATATATTATCCAAACTAAAACACAGAGGAAAAGATTAAAGACATCAATGTGGTTTTCTGTATGTATTCATTATATAAAAACAGTATATATCTAACATATCACATAAAATAAAATAAAAAAAAGTCGTGGGCTCCGACTGAGGGAAAAAAAGGTTGGAAAGATGTAGGTATTAACTTAAGCCTTTTCAGATTGTGATTCCACAACAGTGACATAACGAAGCTAAGCCATTACGTCTTTGTTTCCATATTGATTCCGTAACTTTAGGCGTAATGTTGACAGTCTATGAAATCATATTGCATTAAGGCTCTGAGGAAGCACGAAGTCTAAAAAGACATACTTTAAAATACTTCTAGTAATTTTAAAATACACACGAATAAATCGCTTTAAACTATATTCAGGGCGAATGGTAAATTATTCTGTAAAGTTCTGCTCTGTAAAGTGTGAATCAACGCACCTCTACTTGAGTAGGCTACAGTACTGAAGTAAAGCTTCCTGAGTTACATTTTACGTCTTAATTCAAGAGAGGCATAACCAAAACCTGACGAGTCTTTAACATTATTGGATTGCTGGTCCTTTACCATGTTTAGAATGACCTTATAGATATCATGTTTTGCTCCCATAATGTGAATCTCGATATTTACTGGACGACCGTCTCTACTGGTCGAAAAATACAGTCTATGGTCGAAACGCTGAGTCAACTACTACATTTGTTTGCGTTAATCGCCAATCTCGCGCGATTTCCTCAAAATCAATACGCGGGAACACCGGAATGTAATTTTTCTCAGCAGTCTATCGATTATTACATGATGGGATCCCGAGTGGAAGAGCTGTTTTCCGAAATTGACAAGCTCCAAGCTAAACTGTTGGACAACGTCAAAGTGAGGACAAACTGCCAACATGTTGAAGAAGAAATAAGCCAGTAAGTTCATTGTCACCTGCTGCAGCTGAGAGCTAAATCCACTTAAACACGTTTAGCTTTCGCTCAAGCTAGCGATGACTGCTCCAACCAGTATTTTGATAAACAGGGTACGTTGCAATCATTTGCACTTTTCCAGTAGCTTCACAAATTAATAATGTAGCCGGTAACTCACTAGTTCACCTAAATTAAATGCTACCAGATATGCCCTGGACCGTGATTTTGTGGCCTAGTACAGTTTTCTAGTAAGCTAGCATTAGCTGTAGCCAAACAAGAAACATACATCGGGCAATATGACAACCTTACCATGCTAATAACGTTGTCAGAAAAGCTGCTCACTATGATCAATGTGTGTCTGACACACTTGTTTTTTTAAACTATTAGTAGGCTTTAGCTTAACCCCCCCCCCCCCCCCCCATAGTATGTATTAATATAAGTATGGAAATAAAGAGGGTTCTTCAAATATGTTAACTACATTTTTTTGCACACACCATAGGCAGTAGATGAGTAATTGTTAATTTACAGATATATATACATACACATATTTGTCTATAAAATGTATATAGATGTATTGTGTATTTATTTGTAGTTCACACAAACCAGAAAAACGATGATAAATAAGACCATTTTGACAAATGAAATCTTAGTTGTAGATGTCTGACATAGATAATCACCTCACAATGGTTTGACTTGATTCATTTTGCTATTTAACTGTCACATAAAAAATAACATGGCAGAAATCACAGACTTTTGTTTTCTGAAAAAACTTGCTGACTGCTGCGTCCTTCATATTTTTTTAATTTTGTCATTCTCACCATATATTCTTATCCAGCAGGGACATTTTGACACGCATTGAAAATGTAGTTCTTGGAATAGTGACAAGTCTGTCCAAAGATGAGGCCCCTGTCCTGGCTCTGCCAAACAGATCCAGCTGGGCCAATGTCAGGTAATTTGGCTTTAAACACGCTCTAACATGAAAGTTGTTTCTTTTGTACCCTGAAGACTGCAGTGGTTTCAAACACTGTGTGTGTGTGTGTGTGTGTGTGTGTGTGTGTGTGTGTGTGTGTGTGTGTGTGTACCTATAAAAGAGAAACACAAGAAATAAGTAAACCTTTATCTTTTTGGTAGTAGGTTAGGCCACACAAAATGATCAGCTTGCTGTTTAATTTAACATTTTTAAGAGGAAATTTACACTTCAACTCTGTTTAAATATGTGAAGGGGGTGGCTTAAAGCAGGCTGCAGCCAGCAACCAGGTGGTAGGAAAAATAATTATACTTCCAGATTTGGGTCTGTGGGATTGAAGATGAAATAGCTTCCTCCTGCTTAAAGATGACAGAGTGATAAGGAATTGAAAAGCCCTCGCCTGCAAACACACACACACATGCACAGTTCCATAAACAACATTTCCAAAAGTCTTTAATGTGACTAGGCTGCAGAGACCAAAATGCTCAGAACAAAGTCAACTGTCTGGTCTTGTTTGGATCAAACCTTGCCGCAGCTTAAAGTGCATTCGAGCTCAGCCCCTTTCAAATGTGAAAATCCTGCAGATTTGAGCAGCACAGAGGAATCAGGGTGGCAAGGTATGAGGGAGGTCTTCTCACAGGTAGCCCTGGGGGTGTGGGGAATTTTAAATGGCTTAAAGGTGGGGGAGCAGATTTCAAAGCTTAAAAAAGTAATTGCAGCACACTCACACACTGTGTAGATTTCTTTGATAATTTGATCATCTCCCTTTTTCTCCCTTCTGTTTGAATTTCTTTCATTGCTTCCCATTTAAGTTTTGACTGTGCCGTCGGGCTTCAGATGTGTTCAGAAAGTTCTGTCACCACCATTAGGAGTGACTGTGCTTCGTCTGTCACTAAATTTGGTAAGGACACACACACACACACACACCCCTCTGTTCTTATTTCTTCTCTTTTGCTTTATATGCGACTTTAATCTTCTTGACAATTGCCATTACTTTTTCTTTCCTTTTTTTTCAAAAACCTTCACAGATGTTCGGCCCTTCATGTGTCTTTCATTTACATTCATTGTGAACATGTGCATACACTGCACAAACACAGTAAAAGTCAGACTTAGTTTGAGGTGACAAATAGGCACGGACTGAATATGCAGAGCGTGGCTTTAAGGGATACGTTTCCCACATGGATAGTGGATATCCTAATTGAGAACAGAATCTGTTTTTTCCACTGCTGGCCTTTTAAACTATTGATACTTCACTGATGATAATACGTCAGAGTTTAGGATATCACTAATATTATTATTATTGAATCTTTTTCTTTGTTTAAAGCACAAATTCTGAAGATTCTGATGGTCATCTACAGACTTGTGCAGAGCAACTCCTATTCTACAAAAAGGTTATTTTGTACTTTATTCACATGTTAATTGATCGAGTAATCTCACACTCTGTGTCCTGCTGTCATTATTGTTTTGAAGCAGATTTCTTTCACTTGGCTTTTATTTTTTTTTGAATGTAAGGATTTACATTTCATTTCCCCAGAGACATCTATTACAACAACACGCAGCTGTTTGGTTCTCAGAAGACTGTAGATAGTATAGTGGATGATATTTCCTGCATGCTAAAGGTCCCTCGCAGATCTCTACATGTGGTAAGTGGACTTGTTTCTGATGTAAAGGGTTCACGTGGTGTGATAGGGACAGAAGACAGACAACAGGGATGAAAACATTGAGCCAAAATGTTGTCCTTTTTTGTGCTTTTCTTTATAACAAGTTCCAATCCCTCAGGTGACATATGTCACTCTGTTATAATTCTTTCTTTGAAATATTTTAGGAAGCGCCTGTGGAAAAAATGTGGTTCCACTTAAGAAACACAAATTGAATTAAAGTGGAATTCACAAAGGCATACATGAGCATACATTAAGACCACTTGTGTGTGTGCGTGTGTGTGTGTGTGTGTCTTGGTTATGTTAAAAGATGGCGACGTCCAAAGGATTGATCTCAGGTGATCTGTGTTATTTGGAGGAGGATGGTTCAAGGATTGACTGCCGCTCTAGCTCTGCCGTGAGTCTCATTGAAAAACACACATCAGCATGCTCGCTGGTTCATAATGTGTGCCTCATGTTACTCCACTGAAAAACATTACATCAACGATGACTTAAGGGCCTCCTGTGGAGTTTCATCGTTAAAAAGAATGTCAATTTTGTTTGTTTCTAACCAAATACTGCTTGCATCCATGTTGATTACACCTAGCTGACATAACATTTTCAAGCCTGCTATATTACCTTTTATGGCAAATTACTTGAATCAGCTTCAATGCGTCTGCAATCGTCAGAAATGTGTATCGTGTTACCCTATAGCTCGCAACATCCATGTGTTGGTAAAACATTTATGGGGTGTCAGCAGCTCAACGGGGTACCCTGTGTTTCCTACCAAACCAATAATAGCACTACAAGACTTCTAACAGCCTTTCTTTATTCTAGGCTGTTGCAGTTTCATCAAACATTGTTGGGATAAGAAGTATCCTTTGTGATTTGTTTGCATATTGAATGTAGATGCACATGCCTTTTCCTCTTTTGTCCCTCGCTGTCGTGTATAGGATGTATATCTGTGTGCGTGTGTGTGTAGAATCTGTTTTCCTTAATCATGTCCAGATATTGCATCATCTGCAAAGTTCGTCTTGATAGTGGAGAAGGATGCAACGTTTCAGAGACTACTGGATGATGACTTCTGCACAAAGCTCGCCCCCTGCATCATTATCACTGTGTGTTTTCAGTTTTTGATCTCACTTCTTGAAGGGAATTTTAAATTGTGTTGTGCATGTTCAAGTAGACCTGTGTTTTGTGTTTGTGTGGATCAGGGTAAAGGTGTGCCAGATGTGAACAGCAGGTTGATGGTGAGAAAGCTTTGGGACACTCTTTACGTCCCCATCTTCGCTCTGGTGGATGCTGACCCTCATGGTACATCTGCCACACGTGCTCTGCATATTTCCAAACTATTTAATAACACTTGACTCACTTCTCATCTCCGCACACACACACAGTAGAATTGCAAGTCTCTCTAAACCAGCAGATGTTAGCACCTATCTGCTACGTCATGCTGCGTAGTCTGGCTGTTATTTCCGTTGGCGTGATCTTGTCCAGGCGGGATGGCTCGGTTTCCTTCATTCACCGTACCTCTAACCTTTTTCCCATTGCATGGCGAGACACATGTGTAATGCTTTACTCTGTTCTGAGCTCCGCTACACATCTCTGCAGGATAATTGCTCTGGTATGTCAGTGATTGCGGCGTGTCTCTGTCTCTCCTGATTTTACCCAGGGATTGAGATCATGTGTATCTACAAGTACGGATCAGTGGTGAGTCTCGCCAGTTATTTATGTACTGTACATTATCCAATGTGGCCTGTTCAGTGTCTATGTTAGCAAGATTGAATCATACCCTCTTTGAGTAGAAAAGTGGACCAATCATCCATTTCAGAATATTGAAAGTGACATGGGATGGAGTGAGAATGTGAAATGATTGTGTTGCAGTGTCTCTGTTGTGTTCATTAGCCTCATTGTGAACATATGTTAGGCACAACCACATTATCTAGCTACAGTTGTGATTATGTGTGTTTATTGAAGATATACTCCGTGTATAAACATATTGTGTGTCTGACTGGGCGTGTGTTTGTGTATGTTTTTGTGTTTTTCTCCACAGTCCTTGTCGTTTGAGGCCCACAGCCTGACCGTCCCCAGTGTTATGTGGCTAGGCCTCCTCCCCTCTGACCTACAGAGGTTTGGACTCAACATTCGCTACTTCCGACTTCCTCCTCCCGCCTCTAATTGGGTTTATATTCTGGGGACATGGAGATTGTTTGTTTTGGTTTCTGTTGCTGTCGCTTTTTTTCTCCTTCAATGAACTGCTCCTGAGAGTATATTGAGTTTTAAGTATATGTCCCCTTGAACAAATTTAGAGGTTTGACATACATTTAATTGTAGAGTGCAGTTTGTCCTCTTATGTCGTACCCCCCTAAACATACATATGCTCTGAAATGTGAGTTAGTGGAGAAGTGAGGGAAACACAGGGACCACATCCATCCACAAATCTGCTAGCTGTTTGCTGCCATTTGGGTGAAATTAATTCATTAATGTGTAGTAAAATTAACATTTTATTCCTCAGGCTGCGGGTTCCAGAGGATGCCCTGATCCCCCTCACAAAGAGAGATGAAAACAAACTCAACAGCCTCCTCAGAAGGCCATACATAACCAGCCAACCAGCCTGGCAGAAAGAGGTAAGAGAATAGAAAAGAGGAAAAACCAGTACTGTAGGGTGGAGGAGTTGAGTTGCAATAAAGGAAGTATTTGAGTTTTAACTGTTATTATTTGAATTTGAACACTAAATAAGTCACATTAGTTGAAAGAAAAAGCTCTGATAGTAGATAATGTGCGTGTCATACACCCCTGTTGCTTTGGGGTTGCTTTGAATGCCCTGCTCCTTTTTCTACCTCGAGTTTTACAAAGTTTTAACATTTTGCTCATGTGACACACCACCTAGGAATGTGCGTGTGCGAGGTCTCCTAGCTTGCTGGTTTTAAGTATACAGAACAACCACTCTGTTTTGGAGTGTCTGCTAAATAAACACCTGGTGATTAATTCCTGTTTGAAAAGTGTCTCTACAAATCTTTAGGATTGCTGGTTTGCTCTTGTTATAGATGGAGCTGATGCAGCAGAGTAAGGTCAAGGCTGAAATACAGTCCCTGGCCTCTATTGTGCCCGATTTCCTCACCAGCATCTACCTGCCAAATAAGCTGCGCTACGGCGGCTGGGTATGAGCACAATGCTGCCACTTAGTGGAATATTAGCAGAACTACTATGGCTGGTTGCAAAACTGAAGAAAGCTGTGTATGCAACTGACCTGTCTGACCTTGTCTGACTGATTGAAATGTGAAATTGGTTTGGTTTGCAATGTTTTCATATTTGTCAGTGTCTGTGTGTTTTTATGGTTGCTTATTGGGTTTCAGACATGCCTCATCGTATAATTAAAACCCTCTTTTTCCAGTGATCAGTCAGAGCACATTTGGTCTTTTTTTATTTATCCAAGATGTTTGGACCTGCGGTTGCAAAGTACTGGAACACTCTATATCAGTTTCATGCATGGATTGAATTATTTTAATATTGTTTCAGCAATGTCTGGTATGATTTACAACCATTGAACCACATTGATTAATCTCATTTAAATAATCAAAGCCAGCAGATGTGGATGATGATTAAGAGGTTTAGACTTGTATCTGTGAGATGTTTCATTCATTGATACTTATAATAGTTGATAAAGGCACACCCTCATGTGCTTTATTCGATCTGTTCTCCAGCAGGTGGAGACAGCGTTCATTAAATGCAACAACAACAAAAACTAAAAACTACAAGGACCCACAGTATTATACTAATAATGAAGCCTATTTATCATCACAGGCATGCAGCTGGGAAAATATTTTAGTGATGAATTATAAATTTGTTTAGTGCTTTTCTAGTCTCCTAACATAAAGCACTTTTTAAATTAGATCAATTGTTATGTAGGCTATATGTTGATGTGGTCTTCTGATGGAAAGACCTGGTTTCAACCAGTCAGGTGTCATACAGTATCTCACAAAAGTGAGTACACCCCTCACATTTCTGCAAATATTTTATTATATCTTTTCATGGGACAACACTGAAGAAATGACACTTTGATACAATGTAAAGTAGTGAGTGTACAGCTTGTATAACGGTGTAAATTTGCTGTCCCCTCAAAATAACTCAAAATACAGCCATTAATGTCTGAACTGCTGGCAACAAAAGTGAGTACACCCCTAAGTGAAAATGTCCGAATTGGGCCCGATTAGCCATTTTCCCTCCCCGGTGTCATGTGACTCCTTAGTGTTACAAGTTCTCAGGTGTGAATGGGGAGCAGGTGTGTTAAATTTGGTGTTATCGCTCTCACACTCTCTCATACTCGTCACTGGATGTTCAACATGGCACCTCATGTCAAAGAACTCTCTGAGGATCTGAAAAAAAGAATTGTTGCTCTACATTAAGATGGCCTAGGCTTTAAGAAGATTGCCAACACCCTGAAACTGAGCTGCAGCACGGTGGCCAAGACCATACAGCGGTTAAATAGCATAGGTTCCACTCAGAACAGGCCTCGCCATGGTCGACCAAAGAAGTTGAGTGCACGTGCTCAGCATCATATCCAGAGGTTGTCTTTGGAAAATAGACGTACGAGTGCTGCCAGCATTACTGCGGAGGTTGAGGGGGTGGGGGGTCAACCTGTCAGTGCTCAGACCATAAGCCGCACACTGCATCAAATTGGTCTGCATTGCTGTCGTCCCAGAAGAAGCATCTTCTAAAGATGATGCACAAGAAAGCCCACAAACAGTTTGCTGAAGACAAGCAGACTAAGCACATTGATTACTGGAACCATGTTCTGTGGTCTGATGAGACCAAGATAAACTTCTTTGGTTCAGATGGTGTCAAGCGTGTGTGGCGGCAACCAGGTGAGGAGTACAAAGACAAGTGTGTCTTGCCTACAGTCCAGCATGGTGGGGGGAGTGTCATGGTCTGGGGCTGCATGAGTGCTGCCGGCACTGGGGAGCTACAGTTCATTGAGAGAACCATGAATGCCAACATGTACTGTGACATACTGAAGCAGAGCATGATCCCCTCCCTTCGGAAACTGGGCCGCAGGGCAGTATTCCAACATGACAATGACCCCAAACACACCTCCAAGACGACCACTGCCTTGCTAAAGAAGCTGAGGGTAAAGGTGATGGACTGGCCAAGCATGTCTCCTGACCTAAACCCTATTGAGCATATGTTGGGCATCCCCAAATGGAAGGTGGAGGAGCGCCAGGTCTCTAACATCCACCAGCTCCGTGATGTCGTCATGGAGGAGTGGAAGAGGATTCCAGTGGCAACCTGTGAAGCTTTGGTGAACTCCATGCCCAACAGGGTTAAGGCAGTGCTGGAAAATAATGGTGGCCACACAAAATATTGACACTTTGGGCCCAATTCGGACATTTTCACTTAGGGGTGTATTCACTTTTGTTGCCAGCGGTTTAGACATTAATGGCTGTGTTTTGAGTTATTTTGAGGGGACAGTAAATTTACACTGCTTTACAAGCTGTACACTCACTACTTTACATTGTATCAAAGTGTCATTTCTTCAGTGTTGTCCCATGAAAAGATATAATAAAATATTTGCAGAAATGTGAGGGGTGTACTCACTTCTGTGAGATACTGTATATGTATTCTTAAAGCTGGACAGCCAGTTTCAAAGCATATCTTTTGAGAAGTGGCCATTCACTTTTTTATAACTTGGTTTACGTAAATGACGTAAGCAACAACTTGAAATGCTCGTTTTGATCTTATGTGGGTCTGGAAATAAATGTTTTTGTTATTTTACAATAACGACAAAAGAAATGTGTGAAACAGTTTTGAGCTTGAGTGGTTTTTGTGTGGAATAAACGATCTTCGACAGGATTACGTGATCGTCGATGGGCGTATCTCCATGCTTGTGCAACATACCTCTTCTACGTCATCTTGGTGTTGGTGTTATACCTTCTCCCGGCCGAAGTTTTCGTAACGTGCCATGTAAACTGTCTTCATATAACTGTCGAGGAGCACGAGACTGAGCGCCGTTTCATTTCGAAAAATAAACCAGGTGAGTTAAAAAACATTTTTTAATTGAAGACCTGTATGAGGGAATATAGCAGGGGGAGTTTAAGCGTATTGCGGTCCGGTGTCATGTCCAGCTGTTAAATGATTAGCCTATATCTGACTGAAAACTACTCTCAATTAAAACCATTATTTGTATAGCCTATAAGCTAACTGGTTGAAAACATTTTATGTAAATGTAAGTTTTCTTCCGCTTCTTAAGTTTACAAAACGTATATATATTATAGCTGTATAGGCTTCCAACCTTTGCTAAATGGTTCTAAAGAAGACTTTCTCTGTAATAAAAACCAGTTGTAGGCTGTCTGACTTGGTGTTATTAAACTTTACTTCACTTTTTGTTTCATAAAGAAATAAGTATTTAATGCATGGTCATTTTAAGCTATATGAAATTAACTGTATAGAAAACAGTGGCAATTCAAAATAGGAGATTCACTACATAGGGACATGTTTGGCTTTGAAGATCTTATAACATGCAAAGGAGACCAAGCCCCTGTTTTGTTCAGCATGGGATTGTGGGGCCTCAGTTTGTCACTGGTTTACTACATGTTTTGTCTGAACTAAAACCAGATGGCTCTTTCTCTCCACTGTCTTAGGTAAGACTGTACACTTGTAGTAGCAGGACAGGTCCTTGAGAAGCCTTCCCTTCTATACTTGTCAAGGACAGCTGACTTCAGAGCAGGGTGGATGAAGGTAGTCTCTTGGGCTTTAGCCATAACATCCTTTGTGGTCTCAGCGGTTATACATTAGTGTAGCAATGATGTTTCGCAAGGCTTTTTTTGTTTTTAACATCAAGGTGGACTGGGATTTTGTCAGGTGAAAAACAGTGATAGGTGTGTCAAATGGGCACCTGTGACATTATGTAACCTCTTTGGATATGGATATGCAATGGGTGTCTGTCTATCCTGCTTTCTCTTTAAAATTCACAGGAAAGCAGTCTTCACATAATTTGTTCTACCTTCTCCAATTTTTTAGGTCAAGACTGCCTAATATGGACACAGTGATTCGCCGGTGCCCTTTCCTCACTGTTGTGCCCAGTGTTTGCCTGCAGCTGGCTGGGAAGTCATCCCTGGTAAGATATGCCCAAAAGTGCCCTGTGATGATGGATCTGGCCTCCAGACCTCTGGCCAGAGCTGTGTCCTCTTCCGCTTCTGCATCCAAAGGCACTCCAACAAAGGGTGGTGAGTTTACTATATTGCATCAACTTACACATGATTGATTTAATGTAAGAAAAACACAACAATATGTGATTTAATTGTATGCAGTATTTTTTAAGTTGTACATTTGCTCTTTAGATGTGAAGCATGAAGTCAAGTTGCCAGGCCATGTAACGCCACCCACTGGCCGGCCTGTGGGCTCAAAATGCCCGTTCCTGGCTGCAGAAATGGTGCAGAATAACAACAGGGTAGTGAGAGAGGTCAGCCTGGAGCTACAGGAGGATGTACATGAGGTGCACTCTATACGCACAGGTAACATTTTCACAGACACACCTGTTATTTGGTATTTATACGGTTATGTAAACTGTAAGAGGTTATTATTGGCATACAGACTAGTGAAATGTATGTGCACAGCATTTGAATAAACGGTGTGAATCTCTTTTGAACAGGGAAAACAGATGTGGATATTTCTGTTGTTGATCTTATCGAGGCAGACAAAGTCAGCATAAGAGCACCAAAAAACTTCGTTAAACCCTTGTCTTCACAAGTGTCTCACCTGCTAAAAAAAAATCTGCCAGAGGGTAAGACATATTTCTTCATTCATTTTAATTCTCATATATTATTCTCATATTTCAAAAAAAATATGCTCCTTAAACCCTCAATTTCTTCCAACAGAGTTCACCTTCCAGTATGACAAGTATTTTGAAAAGAAGATTGAGACCAAAAAATCCGATCACACATACCGGGTTTTTAAAACTGTGAACCGGCGTGCCCTCTCGTTCCCAATGGCAGACAGCTACTCAGATTCTCTTCATGATAAGAGAGACGTGTCTGTGTGGTGCAGCAACGACTACCTCGGCATGAGCCGCCACCCCAAAGTCACCCAAGCAATCATGTAAGTGTGCTCACTGAGGAGTTCAGCCGTTACAAGTGCCAGTAATCAGAAATCATAACGGTATGCTGATGATAAAAAGTACAAGGATTGGACTTTTTTAGGAAACATTCTCTTTTTTTTCACATCAAGGGACGCTTTACAAATGCACGGTGCTGGTGCGGGAGGAACGAGAAACATTTCAGGGACGAGCAAATTCCACGTGGAACTTGAACATGAGCTGGCTGACCTTCACAGAAAAGATGCTGCACTGCTGTTCACTTCCTGCTTCGTAGCCAATGACTCCAGTTTGTTTACTCTGGCAAAAATGCTACCAGGTAAGTTCAAGAAAGCTACGAAATATCACACATAACCTACACATTCTACGCCTCTGCTTAGATACAAAATGTGTAATGTAGCAAATTATCTTCTTTCAGACTCAAATCCTTAGTAGAGAATAGAAGAGTAAAACTTTCCTCCATTTGTTTCCTCCATTAGGTTGTGAAATCTACTCTGACGCAGGCAACCATGCCTCAATGATTCAGGGTATACGGAACAGTGGGGTCAAGAAGTTTATCTTCCGTCACAATGACGTCAACCACCTCCGAGAACTTCTTGAAAAGTCCGACCCCTCCACTCCAAAGATTGTTGCTTTTGAGACAGTGCACTCTATGGATGGTAAGTACACATTCCTTGACATATAACAGGGCATTTTAAAGGTTTGGAGAACCACTTTTTAATATCAATTATTATGGATGGAAACATACTACGTTGTGTTAAAAATGTGTGTTATTAGGAAAGCCAAAAGAATTTGAATAATTGTTTATCAGTTTTCTCAAAATAAACAATTAAACCATGTTATGTTTTTAATTACTTTTCATAATGTGAAATCATCTAAAGAAATCCATGCTCTCTTCAGGCGCTGTGTGCCCACTAGAAGAGATGTGTGATATTGCCCACAAGTTTGGTGCCATTACCTTTGTGGATGAGGTTCATGCTGTGGGCTTGTACGGGCCCAGAGGAGGAGGGATTGGGGACAGGGACAGAGTCATGCACAAGATGGACATCATCTCTGGTACCCTTGGTAAGTAGAACCCTTCCAAAGAACTAAAACCTCTTTTTACAATCTCACAACTTGCATACATGCCTCTCTGACTTGTGATGGGGATTTGCTTCCCAGGCAAGGCATTTGGCTGTGTGGGTGGCTATATCGCCAGCACCAGTGCCCTGGTGGACACTGTGCGCTCCTACGCTGCAGGCTTCATCTTCACCACCTCCCTGCCCCCCATGCTTCTGGCAGGGGCCAGGGAGTCAATCAAAGTCCTGAAGTGTGAGGAAGGCCGGGTGCTCAGGAGGAAACATCAGAGGAGCGTTAAGCTCCTTAGACAGATGCTGATGGACTCTGGACTTCCTGTTGTCCACTGCCCAAGCCACATCATTCCAGTGCAGGTAAAAAAAAGTGAAAAATGTATCCAAATAGAAAAGTCTCTTACCAAAAAATATTTGGTGTAATGAATTTATTTTCACCTCTACACTTAAGTTAACCAGTAGCATCTTTTTAGTCTCAGAAACTTTGAAACTTGAATCGAAGTATTGATGTATCTGTCTGGCAGGTGGCCGATGCAGAGAAGAACACTGAGATCTGTGACATCATGATGTCTCGTTACAACATCTACGTCCAGGCAATCAACTATCCCACTGTGGCGAAAGGAGAGGAGCTACTGCGCATTGCCCCCACTCCACACCACACCCCCCAAATGATGTACTACTTTGTCGGTATGCCCGTTTGTAGCATTGTTTTATAAGCTCAAAATGTGTCTTCAATAAAGAACCCTAACACCTGTGTTAGGAGATTTTCAGATGTTTTATACAAAGTGTAATATACTATATTTATTTTGAGGAAGAAAGATCGTTTCATCTCTATACTTTAGGTTGTTTTTTGGACATTGTTTTAGGTTTATCTGATATCCAAAATGTATGTCAAAGGTGGTGGTTATCTTCAGCTTTTTTTCCTTTGCTTCTGTCTCCACAGACCGACTGGTGGCGACTTGGAAAGAAGTGGGTTTAGAACTGAGGTCTCACTCCTCAGCCGAGTGTGACTTCTGCCAGCAGCCTCTTCACTTGGAGCTGATGAGTGAGAGGGAGAAGTCTTACTTCAGAGGCCTCAGCCACATGATATCAGCAGTAGCTTGATACTGCATTAAACACTAAATTCTCATATGGCCTTCCTCCTCCTATTTAAAGCTATTTATTGATTTAGTACTAAGTATATTGATTGTATACATGTTCATTCTGACCAATAAATGTGTGAGTGAGGTGCTACAAAGCTCTCCTGTGTTCACTTTTAGGTGTATTGATTTTGACTTTTTACAATGAATGCATCTTTTTATGAGTGCAAGCCATCTTCAGGAAAAAAATTTAGTACACATCAGCAAAAGGAAACCAAATATTCATTTTTTTTTCAGATTTGGTGGAATAAAGGCTTTCCTTTTCTTACCAAGTCATACAAAAATTTAGCAACAATTTAGCCAATAGCAGATTCCATTAACAGTGCCGATGTTTTTTCATTCCTTAGTAATTGTGTCTGTTTTTCAAACGAGATTTGATTCATTAATTTTTTGCTAGTAGTCCCTCCTCTTTAAATGTCACTGAAACATGTCTTCCAAACTGCATGTTGCTGATCATTCTCAGAGAATGTTGAAGACTGTCCCACTGCCGACATTTTCTTTCAGATTTGACCATGAAATCAAATCAGATTTTGTCATCCTGATGACTTTTTCTTCCCAAAAACCCCCCCACTCTTCTCTGAACCAGCAGCTGGGTATAGCTTGCGAGCATTAAATTGATGCAACACAACAGTTAACACATCGCCTTCTGACAGATGCATGCCACATTTGCAGATGAGCCAATGTCTGTCAACAAGGCCCATTATCCGCAGATACCCATGTTCAACCAATACATGGGTGCATCACTAATCGAAACATTTCATGCTAGAAGAATCTCCAAGTATGACATGAACAAGAAAGCAGTGTCAAATATCACACTCACTTAAGAACAGTTATACAGCATACACGCTGTATCTCAAAGCCCTTATAAGGCGCAACTTTGTCTTTCTGGCATCATACCATTGTAGCTTATTACATTCATTGGAAAATATACTGCACAAACATGTACCATACTTTAAAACTATTTCACAGGATTCAGTGCTGCAGGATGAAGGTAGTGAATCATACCTCGTATAACATGCATTGGAATGGAACATTGGTTGCACCTGTAGATATATTCCTTAAATAGCTGCCTGTGGTTCATGTCCCGGGTAGTATAAGAAACATGTTATATACATTTACAACAAAGACAGATAGAAGTGATTGGTCTAAGCAGTTGGATCATAAATATTGTGAAAACTGTAATTAAAAAAAGCTCCTTCTGCTGCTGGTTTAGCTAAAAGGCTGTGATGTTTCCAGTTGTGGTGGTCACGTATAATCAGCTTAAAGGCAGATTTGCGGTCATCTGGTCATTCATTCATGAAATGCATGCCATGATGTTATCGGTTTCGCCACATGGAGGCAGACTGGGTCCTCTGTTTGCAGCTGTGAGGCTGTTATGTTCAGACACCTCCCTCCTTTGCAGATGACTCATAGCGCTGCAGCAGCTTTCACAATGAACCACTAGATGGTATCAATAGAGAACAGGATATTGTGTTTCCCATCTGGACAACATGAGAGATCATATTGGTTGTAATAAAGTGCAGCAAATAGACTTCAGTGTGCGTCACAGTATGTGTCAGTGAAGCACACATGCAGAATCTGAGATTATAGGGCATGTTAAATGAACTGTCAGATGAATCTGCTATTAATGTAGCCTATTAGCCTGGTTAATTCTTCAAGCCGTTCCCTACTAGATAAGACGATAAAAAACACATTGATTTTACACATTTTCAATATTTCCTTTGATCGTCCCTTTTTTTTAATGATCAAAAAAACCCTTTACTCCCACACGCAGAGAAACATCAATGGAAAGGAAGCTCCCCTCCAATCTGTCTCATCTCCGAATGCATCCCACATAGTACATCTGCACGTGACAGCAGTGTGATTGTGTGCCTGTCGGGTTGCGTGAAAGCCCTCAACGAAGCTCTTCAGATGAAAAACCTGGGATCCTGTGAATCAAGGACCAAAAATTAGCCTGTTTTTGGAGCACATTATATAACCAGGAGCAGTCAGGTGACCACAACTGTGATGCTCAGATCATGAATCTTTGATATGTTCTATTCATTTTGACTCTTTATCATTATGATTTTGTTGATTTAAAAATGATGCAGTAGGGCCAGACACAACAGCACCATGTCAGTCTTGGATTATATGGACTAATCTTTGCTCTGTAAGGTCTTGACCTCATTGTTGCAAGTTATTTTCTTGTTCCATCACCATCTTTTGAACACTGCTCAGTTCCTTATCTTGAGAAGCCTTAGAGCCAGTCCAACACCTCAGCACTTACTGGAGGCTCAGTTTAATCGTATGTGTGAAGGGCCACGACTCTTGACATTATGCTGGTTGGTTGTTTGAGGCAGGTGCTGCATTTGTGCTGTGATATGTTGTGGCGATGAGATTGTGCCAGTTGTTGTGAGTCTGACCAGTCCGTGGTTAAGAGCATTTGTGTATGTGTGTGTTTGTGCAGGTTTTAGCTCTATTCCTAATTCTGTGTTAATCCTTATGCTCTGCACATCTGTGTCTCCCCCACTCACGTGCACAGACAGATGAGCTACAAGGCTGGATTCCCAAGGCACGCATCCTTCTCTGTCTCTCTCTCTCCCTCCATTTGAATGTATTATTATACACATCACTAGTGAACTATGGGCATGTTGTGGTTGCATTCTAAGAAAAAAGACACAAGCACAGCAGTATGCTCATATATTTCCCATTAAGTCACCATTTAATGTAGATATAGGAAAAGGGGAAAAAGCCTCCCTTGATACACTTCACCTTAGAAAAAATGTAATTGAGCCATTGCATGGGTGTTTCCAGTCCCATGATAAATATTATCTTGATGAAAGATTGCAACACACTTCCGTAATGAAATGTTCTGCTGCTGTTTTGCAGAAAAATGCATCACCAGTCAAAAGTATTGAGCAAAGTTAGAGAAGGAGATCAGAGTCTGCCTTTCCATGAAGTAAATGAATAGATACTGACTATTTTAGAGTGTGTTTTCTATATGGAGGGAGTACTTTCAGTTAAAAACTATTTCACGTTTCATCATGACTTGTCACAATATCACTTGTGTTGTTAGAAGACATTACATATTGCATAATGTGTATAGCTATGTACTGTGCCTAAGCATAAATACAGTAAATGATATAACTAGTTTGAAAGGACGTCAAATAAAGTTCAGAAAACGTTTCACATAGGTCAGGAGAAAGAGACAATAATACAACAATAATGTGCATTATATATACTTATAAGCCAGTCTAAAAGATTGTCATGCAAGTTGCAGTTATGGTCCTATGATGCAAGTTTAGTGTTACGCAAACAGACACCTAACCACTAAACACAGTTAATGAAAGGTACCATTGTCAGTGTTACATCATGTGGTAGAACAGTCTATGGGTAGAATCCGCTTTTCATTGATTACATCTTTAAACAAACATTACAAACGACTAAGAACATAAGAATTAGGATGACTGTGATTGACAACATTATTTCATTGAGACATTCTAGTACAAAACTTTGCTATGACTTTAAATCATAAGGAATAAACTCCTCCCTCTTAAGTTGTTCCTCTGTCAACCAGAGAAAGAAAAGCCCTCCTCCTCCTCCCCGTGCATCGGAATGGTTCAACGAGAACGTGCATGGAGGACCCTGATACGATGTGGAGTAGCTGAAGTTGTCTCAGACAGTATTTGCTGTCTAACAGTCGCATTGAAACTCGAACATTGTGAATTAAACTGTCAAGAAGTCTTCACGAGTGCTGTGGCTGGTGATGGAAATAGAGAAGATGAAAAAGGGGAAAGCTCTTTGCTCAAGATGGAGCGCCATGCACTGGCGGGGCAACAACATTTAACGCTTCTTTAATCGGATGTCATGTAGTTTATCGTCGTTTGGTGGACCATGTAGGAAGTGTTTGCGCTGTGCATGTAGTATGATATTAAGTCCGATATGTCTAATGTGACGCCGAGTAAAAGCGTGGAATGGCTGCAACTCGAGTTAGAGTCCGGAGGCACTTCTCTGCTCCTGTTGGACTGCCGTTCACATGAGCTTTTTGAGTCGTCCCACATAGAGACCGCCATAAACCTGGCCATCCCGGGGCTGATGCTCCGGAGGTTCAAAAAGGGTAACATACCCATCCGGACTATCATCCCTCACCACGAGGATAAAGAGAAATTCAATAAACGGTGTAAGACGGATACCGTGGTCTTGTACGATGAAAGCACCGTGGACTGGCAGGACTGTGGAGCAGCGGTGTCGGTTTTGGGTCTACTTCTTCAGAAACTATGGGAAGACGGCTGTAAAGCATTTTACTTGGAAGGTAAATCATTTCTCTGTCAAATTAACCACATGGTCCTTTAAATAAACGTGTAAAGGGTAGGAAACCTAACTTCTATCGTGTCTGCTCTTGAGTTTTATGTTAAAACGTCAAACTGACGTCGACTCACCTAAACGTCATTAGTGAATATGTTGGTAGTTCAGCTAATAAACAAAGATATAAACCATTTTTAAGGTTTGGAGATCTTGTAGGTAGCGCATACATGTTCCCTGTCAAATGCAGTGAAGGGTTTCACGATACGTTGTTTTAAACTTTAAATTCTATGAACAATGAACCTTTTCACCACGAGCATTATAGCCGGTTATTAACGTGATCTTACGTGACAAACGTTCATGTTACTCCCACGCGCTAACGTCGGTTCCGTATTGTGGGCAGAGGTTTTTGTAAGCTGTTCAAAGTTTGTGTTTCGTGTGTCACTGAGATTCTCAATTAAAAATTCCAAAATGGCCGCGCCATGTTTTGCTCCAGCAGGAACAGGCATGCATTTCATGAATGGTGTTTTTTGGGGGGGAACTTGAGCTACTTTTCTTGCTGCTTTCCTTTACTACCTATAAGCCTTATTGGCATTTCTCATGATTTAAATAGCCATTTCATATGAGGTGGCTTTTCTTTTTCTTTTTTTACAAAAAAAAAAAAAACGTCATCCCTAATGATGTGAGTTGTTAATTTTTGATTTGGCTCTCACCCAGGTGGATTTGTAAAGTTCCACACAGAGTACCCAGAGCACTGCGAGACCCTCCTCGACAGCTCCTGTCCCAGCTCCTCGCCTCCACTGTCTGTTCTGGGCATTGGAAATCTCCGGATAAGCTCAGATTGTTCAGATGGGGAGTCTGATCGAGAGCCCAACAGTGCAACCGAGTCTGAGGAGAGCCCCGTCCCCAGCAATCAGCCTGCCTTTCCTGTACAGATCCTACCTTACCTTTACTTGGGCTGTGCCAAAGACTCCACTAACCTAGACGTGCTGGGCCAATACAACATCAAGTACATCCTGAACGTCACACCCAATCTCCCCAACATGTTTGAGCATGATGGCCACTTCAGGTACAAACAGATTCCAATTTCGGACCACTGGAGTCAAAACCTGTCACAGTTCTTCCCAGAGGCCATATCATTCATAGGTAAGTAGATCTATTACTGTTTGTCTGATCTTTACTTAAAACTAAGTAAAGTCACACTCACGCTTCCCAGGAACTGAATGTGGTCCTAGAGTGCGTATGTGTTGATTGTGTTGCCACAGGCAGTAAGTGTGGGTTGGGTTTAACAATAAAGGCATTGTTATCTTATGATTAATAATTGAAAAACTCATACTCGGAAGTGGTTTATTGACATTTCAAAAGTAGAGCACCCAACCTCATACTCTCGAAACATGAAAAAGCACGAAGCATGCCCAACAGAGGGGAGAAAATGTACAAGATAATATGCAACCAACGGCTGAAACTCTAACAAAATACTAGTAATTAGCTACAGTCAACTACGGGGTGACTGACTCATTTATTACGACATTTTATTACGACCAACATGATATCTATTTCTGATTTCCTTCATTTGCTTATCTTGGAGAAATCGTTCCTATCCTCTGAATGTCCATGCAAAGCTTTTTACAACAATCTGATGGATCACCTGCTTGGTTAATCATTTGCCTCAATAAAGATCAAAGTTAGGCCTTCTTTAGCTTAGCTTCAATGTCAAAAACTTGTCTGGCCAAATAATCGAGTGTTAGGGTCCCACGGTTTTCTGATTCTTTGAGCTTGACGTTTTGGACATGTTTCTGATGTTTGCTAACAGCAAACAATAACTAAGAGACAATAGAGCACCTTTATATAATATAAAGTCAAATGGAGAGAGCCACTAATGGTTTACCCCGGTGTGGGTGGGACTTAATTAAGATCTTTCTTTTGTTGAGGAAACTGGTGTGCGTAAGTGTTTGTGGAACAGGTGAAATTGTTTATATATTATTATGGGTGGTTAATACACACAAGTTCAACCCTTAACCACTTGTGTCAGCTTTAGTAGTAGAAGTAGTAGTGTGGAAAGCATCAACACATTACTCTGGAAAGTGAACCTATAATTTCCTGGTTTTAGATTGGGACCAAACCTTTTGTTTCACTTTAGTTTCATTTCTATTTGTGCCTTTTAGCATGAATGCACCTGACACCTCGGTTAACAACTTGTTTGTTTGGTGGTTACAGAGCTGTTTGTCATCGTGAACTAGTTTCCAGAAGGTTTAGTGGTAGAATGAGGAAGGAAGTGCTGTTTCCACTCTCTGGGGTTGGGTTTGATTGCAGTGCAACAACTTAGGCGTAGCGTTGTTTGGATGACGATTGTTTGTTTGTAGTTATGTACTGCATACTACGTACGCTGTTTTCTAGATTAAATGAGTTTTTAAATTATGGAGTTAAAGCTGTGTGAGCAGCAGTAGCACATATTACTGTATCAGTATCACTTTTATTTAGTCAGTAATGACAAAAAAGACTTAAAAATGGCACAGCAACATACAAAGTTAGGATATTATTGTTTCAAAAAATCTAAAAACTTTAAAAGTTGGGATTGCGTTACTAAAAGATGTCCTTGAAAAACTTTTGCTGACTTCAGTTTCCCTTTCCTCTCTCAGATGAGGCTCGGTCTCAGCAGTGTGGCATCCTGGTCCACTGCCTCGCTGGCATCAGCCGCTCGGTCACCGTCACTGTGGCCTACCTGATGCAGAGACTCAACCTCTCTCTCAATGATGCTTATGACTTTGTCAAGAGGAAAAAGTCAAACATTTCCCCGAACTTCAACTTCATGGGACAACTCCTGGACTTTGAGAGGACGCTGGGGCTGCAAAGCCCCTGTGATAACAGATCCACCAGCAAGGAGCAGCTCTACTTTACTACACCCACCAATCACAACGTCTTCCAGCTGGACACGCTGGAGTCGACATGAGGAACGATTGAACAGCCCTCTTTTGTCCTGTCCTCTGGTGTCTTTGTGTGCTTTTTGACCATGTAAGATGCCTAATTAGCAGACACAAGCAGTGAGTCAGTTAGAGTTTGTGCACCGAAAGGAAATACATTGAAAAGTTAGACGAACAGAGCATGAACGGAGAGACTCTCAGAGCCTGTCCAAACGCCTTAATATCTGATACATGGGGAAATGTTGATGTCCATACATGGCGTTTTATCAAAAGTCATGTACAGCCATAACAGCAGGACATTTCATAGCGTTTCTATTAAACTAGGAATGTTGTTTGACTGTTATTTGTTACTCACCAGCTGATGAGTGGATATTATGTATGTCTTTGTATCAGCTATGAATATTGCCTTGATGGTCTCTAAGGAGTCTTTGGCCAATCAGAATGTTTTCTGGGGACCAATCCAAGAAGTTATGATGGTACTCCAGCTGAGGTAAATAAGCTACTACAGTGATCCGGCCTCAAATTATCGTCCAGTTTTTATCCTGCTATGACTGTTTGCAGCACTCTTAATTATAGCAGAACTGTTTTGCCACACAAAGCATTACTTTTCTTGTTTTTCTTTTAACAATATCAAGAGGCCACTTTAGGTCAAACATCACAGATAAAAACAAATATGCTACTGTACATTCTGTTGCTTATAACTGCATTATTTGCATGTGATTACATTCTACCAATGACCTTTGTTTTGTAACCTTTAGGTCATATTGCCTGTTGTTGTGGTTGAGGCCTTTGCCATACCTTAACACGATGTTTGTTAGTAACCAGGTCGAGGCATGGTGTATAGGACTGGCCTTTTGGAACAAATGTGTGAGTACCATAAAGGGTATAAAGGAATGGACGTGCACCTTAGTTTTTGAATCCCACAGTCTTCAGTCTGCAGCTACTCCCTCTGTGGCACAACAATGTTAAGGGAAACCTGATGTGTAATTAGCTGTTCTCCGTTGCCAGTCTCGTCTCCGAACAAACCCGTGAGTTCGGTGTACAAGAGGGAATGGAAGGACATGAGTTTTGAAAAAAATGTGTTCTTACCTCACCGAGAGACATTTTCAGGGATTTTTATACAAGGCATCTGTATCTCGTCATCATGGCCTCTAAGTGCATCCAAGGGCTGTTTTTGTTTGTTATGTTTGTAAAGCTGTACATAAAATGTGGTTGTAACAAGGGGACATTTTTTCAACAAACCATGAAGGATGCGAATGTGACCCTTTTTTTCCACTCTTATGTACAATATATGTAAAATGTCCAAGACATTCTGTACAAGTTTATACAACAAATATATTGTATATTTTTACTTGAATATCTTTTGTTTGTCCTTCTTTGCACTTGTTTTTTTTTGAAGCAGTAAATTCAGGAGCCTATGGTGCTCAGTGAAAGCTGAGCATTGCGATTAGGCTTAGGTGCGGTCACTCAGATGTCCTTTTTCTGTCCACTTTGATGCCTGGCTTCCTGTTTCCCACAGGCTTTTCTGACACATATACAAGTGACAGGGCCAGATCTGTCAATACCACAGTGCAGGCTCGCCCACTACCAGTCACTCAAAGAGCGCTTAAAGGAAGAGGAAGATGACACAGCATGTCCTCTACAACATAGACAAGACTTCCGCAAGTTCTCCTATGCAACTAGGGGAGTTACACAACTGATAACAATGTCGTGCTGTAGCTATTTTAAAGTTAATAAGCCCCTGGTTCTACAAATCCTTTGTTGTTTCATATGAATTAAACATTTATTGGAAGAAATGCAATTTCCGTTAGGGTCATGAATGTATTATGTTGTTTTTAAAAGAGGAAATGAGAGTGTCCCCATATCTTCACATCTAATGTTGCCATTTAGAAAGGGAAGTTTGCGTCATTTGTGCTCTATTACAAGTGAGTCTTTACGCTTCACACTCAATTAGTTCTTTAACAACAGGGCAAATCTTTGAAAACAATGTAGGGTATTTTTAATACCAGTAAAAAACAGGATTCAGGGACTCCCAAGCTGTATCAAAAAGAATTGATTACACAAGGCACGGGTATTTCCAGATTTGTTAGTCATGTTTCTGGGGTAATCTATGATTTGTGCTTCATTGCAGCTCACCCTGAATGTTCCCTTTTTGTATTGTTTCGTCCCTGTCTGGGAGATTTATTCATATGTTCTTTGCCAGATGACAGAAAGATGATGCAGTGAATTCCCTTCCCTGAAGAAATCATGTTAAGAGTAGAAGCCAAGCTTTCTAAGGCAGAGGGGGGAAAAAAACAGTTGAAGGGAAATGTTCTGTAGTTGGTCTGTGCGGCAGCTCATGGTCCAATAACTGTCACTCTGTGGGATTTAATGACTTAAATACAGCGCTAAAACTGTTTTAGTTCCAGCTTTGGGGGCTGACATGACTGAGAAAATCATAACAGGCCAAAAGTGAAATCTTGAACTTTTACAGCAGCAGTGTAGCACATGAAGAGACTTGACTAGCAACACCACGCAGTTGTGATTATAAAAGCTACTGATTGATGGGTTTTCCAGCGTGACTGAACCTGGCTGGCCACATACCTGCAGGGCAAACCTATGATTAAGTAAGAAAAGACATTTAGGATAAGACAGGTAATAGGTTGCTGCAGAGTATGAAAGATAGTATTACACTGCCTGAGGATGATGGGAGTGAGAATCATGAAGCACACAGGCCTTATCTGTGAGTAGATCTGTGCTAGAAAGCATATTGGCAGCAGCACATAATTGAGCAATTATTTATTTATGAATACACACCTTTGAAAAGCTTTGTTTATTGCGTTGCATAGCAGAGATTTCAAAACGTCTTCCTTCAGTGTGTGTCAATATGTCATTAGTTGCTGTTCTTGTGTGGGATTCCCTCGCAGCACCTTTTACGACATGTTAGCTCCAACTTCACTAAACCGAGTCTCACCTGAGAGCTATAAGGCGACCCAATCTCCTGCAGCAACATGTCTGATGTGTCCTTGGGCAAGACACTTAACCCCGAATTGCTCCCGCTGCTTCGTCGGAGGTGTATGAATGCGTATGAATGGGATTAGTTACTTCTCAAGTCCATTTACCCTTTGCCAATTCTTTAAGAGAAACTACAGATTTAGAACTATTTTTAGTAAAAGCTTTGATGGGGGAAAATAATGTCCTCATGTATTTAAAGGAGGATGCCAGAGTTTTTGTTTTCTTCCTTTTTTTGCTCTAACAGCGTGTGTACTTTAAAATTGTTCACGTAGCACATACATGGAGTATTTTTGTCCTGTTTTGATCACCCATGAAGGGAAGCAGAGGCTGCTGCACTGCTTACTCAGCAGTAGTTGCTGGGGAAGCAGATGTGCATGAGACTGACATGATTTTTAGCTGGAGGTGGGGGCAGAGGGGGGTGGGGGTGTTTCTGTTAGCAAGCATGGTTGTATTGTGTGTGTGTGTGTGTGTGTGTGTGTGTGTGTGTGTGTGTGTGTGTGTGTGTGTGTGTGTGTGTGTGTGTGTGTGTGTGTGTGTGTGTGTTTGTGCGTGTGCATGTGTGTTTTAGAAGCTGAGCAGAAGCCAGTCAGAGCTGGTTCACACCTGCTGTGGTTGTATGAGCATACTTAGCATACTGAATGACTGACAATCACTTCACAGCTGCTGCTGCATCTGATGCACAATGACTGGAATAGTCCATTTATTTAGATAACCAACTCTGAATGAAGAGAGTCATTTTTAAATGAGGACCAATTCACCTTGTACTCTCTGAAGATTTAATTAGTGTTTTGTAATTCCATAAAATGTTGCATAGGGGTTAGGGTTAGGAAAAAAAAGCCGCCTTTACTGCAGGGATTTTTACTCCCACTAGTCTCACTCTGCTTGTGTACAGCAGATGTTCAGGGCCAGGGAGAATAATCCTAATCTCAGTATTTTGCCGAATGCTGTCTCTGACATGCAGAGGGGATGACATAGTGGATGCTGTTGCTCGCTGTCCTCTGAGCCATGCTGTCTTTATTTTTTCGAGAGCATTTACTCAAAGCCTTATGAGAGGAATACAATGCATTGTCTTTTTCAAGCTGTGATGACAGCATGAAATGTCTACATTCTTCCTAATCTGTATCCATTAGTGGTCATAGTGAGACAGGGAAATGCCCTTTAGCCGTGGTTTAATGGAGGTATGTAGAACTGTATTCGAATGGCATGTTTCATCTGTGATTTCATCTGCTCTTGCTTAAGATGGCCATTCGATTCTCGGAAACCTTGAATCACATTGAAGCCCATTTGCAATGCTTCCTTCGTCCCAATGTTCGTAATGGAAAAAAGAATAGATCCAATGTAAGACAGGCATACACAGACACAGAGAAGAAGGACATTCAGAAGCTGAACAAGGCTCAACTCTGCGTTTTGTCACCATATATGTTGATATTGAAAACATTTTCCCATTACTGACTTAAACAAGATACTCTAAATCTTTTGTTGATCTTATTGAAAAACTGAAAGATCCAGATGTTTGCCATTACGACATCCATTTAGTAATTCCAGACTTTCAGTCCATCTAATCCAACAGTTAGTATCCTAACCCTCCAGAAACCTACTGTAGATATGATATCTTCTCTAAACAGTCCTTGGAACCCTCCCTACTAACTCTTGTGCAACATAAATCTTTTCTAAGAGACATGTATGTTGTCTGGAGAGCAGGAAAAAGTGTTAGTTTTGGCAGGAAGAGTAGTGGGTCATGTGTAAAGTGGAGCCACATGGAATAATAGTGGCAGAGCGAGGCAGCCATCTGTTTACACCAGAAGTCTCCCATTTCGTGGCCAATTTCACCATCCGGTGATGTTCAGAAGCCTGCGCGCACCAAGCATTAGAACAAAGTGATATTTGTTCTCAGTTTAATCTGCAGCACAGAGAATAAGAGGGAACATCCCTCGTGTCCTGCTAGACCCAACAAACACTAAAGGTCATCTGTCTATCATGTGTTCATGTTGGGATCCACACAGGAGGCCACGTCTGGGAACCGTCTTGCTGTCTGGTATGCCATTCACAGAAGGCCATATGTTGCTCACAGTACAGAATCTGCGAGTGAGCCAAAGAGCACGTCTGTGCCTCGGGATGTTCTAAAACATTGGTGATCAAATCAATGATTTCACAGTGAGGACAGGGGTCTCCAGGCGTCTGTCACTTAAACAAAATACTCATCAAGCATGCTAGAGAACATGTCTCAAACTATGTTTAATCATCTCTTGATTCTCTGGCCAGACATTAAATGTAATACAGCATTGGAACATAACAATATACATTTCCTATGTTCTGTCCTTACAGTGGCTATGATTTACATTTGTATACTGACAATGAGTCAATTTCTTTTGTGAAATTTGGTTTGAAAATGGGTTTTTTATTGACAAACCTACAGTCTCTGTCCAGTAGTCCGCTCAAGTCTACTAACCACTATACTGTCTTTCAGCCTAGTGTTTTGGTGTTCCTCTTATTTATAATGTTTTGCTGATTCTCACAGCTCTCATAGTGTTGTTTTTGTCTGCAGTTGACAGATCTCATAAACCCATTGTATGCTTCCTTCCCCAAACCAAACAGCAGACAAGCCAGCTTGTGAACATAGTGGAGCATTACGTATCTCTAGACTGAGACATTTACAACAGGAAGGAGTTGGTTGAGACCAAAAACGGAGCTAAAACAACCCGAGTGAATAATAGCATCGCACAATTCACCTTATAAACTGAAAAGGTTATAAGCCAATATTGTGTTTGTTACTGAATACTTGATTAATAGACCCAGAAATCAATACTTACAAACAACTTACAGAATAAAAACACAATGGTACAAAATGAACAAACTGTTTCTGAAATGGTTCAAATGAGTTCAACTACATTATCAAAACGTTGTGTAATGGTTTAATAATTTCAATACATTCATATAAAGTTAAAACAAAGGTTTTCTCATATTACAATACTTTTTGGTTAATAACTTTTTCCTTAACTGGAATACTTTAACATCGTAGTGTGACATACAGCTTTTACTTAAGTATATAATCTTTGTAATTCTTCCAGCTATTTTCAACACATCCAATTTCCCTTTTTTTTAAAAGTGGTAAAAATAGACAAACCCTCCAGTGGTACATTAAGACAAAACAATCGCTGTTATTCATTGGAATCAATGAATAGTTATTGTGGAATTTGAGAATTCTTTGTCTTGTATGGTGCTGCTGTTCTGTGGGCCATTATGGCCGGGCAGTGCAGAAACAGTACTTCAGTGTTCTCAGAAGCAGAAGTGGGATGGAGCATCATGATACAATATTCTGTCTGTTCAACTTTGATTTGCAGTCTTTCCACTCTCTCTTTGTCTGAAGGGCATCACTTCCTCGTTGTATATTTAGGGCAACACACACAACCTACTTTCTGCCCTAAAATACAGACAACTATCAACGTTTTTGTGTTTTTCAGATAAGATCATTGATCATTTGTATTGGTTTCTTTTGTTTTTGAAAACAGTATGTAGGGGAGCATCACATTTTCCTTTTTCTCTCAAAATCTCTCCTATTAGAGCGCAAAGAAGATTAAAAACAAGAAATCAATGTTACATATCACAAGCGTGATAGCTAAATATGAGTTCTGAGATTTATATTCATGTATTTTATACCACTGTGAATGGGGAAGGAGACATTTCCAGATGATAGTCTGTGATGTTTTGCACTGGACAACATCCAGCAGCATGTGATGTAGAGAAGCAAGAAAAACAGGAATCTTCTAAACCCAAAAACCTGCTGGCTTCAAATGAGATCTGTATGCGCGGGCGGCAAAAAATATGGTATGAGTAGTCCAAGCTCTAAACCTTGTCCGGGGTATTCCTTACTCTTCCGGGGATTTTCTACATCTATTAATCATACTGAGTTGAAAGAGGTTATGAAAACACACTGTTGGCCGAGATGAGTAGCACAGTTTTTGGACGATATTCATGGAGGATCCTGACTCTAATGTGATCTAATGTTTTCAATGGATGATTTACAAATCAATAAAATTCTATGTCTGTGTGTGTGTGTGTGTGTGTGTGTGTGTGTGTGTGTGTGTGTGTGCGCACTCGCTCTGTATACAACTCTATATCCGCCTGACTCACTCTTAGCCAATGGAATTACCCTTTTTACCCGCACACACAAAGGAACATATGCTGGTAGAATGAAACTGAATGAAGTTAGTTACATAATATTTATCTCTTACTATTACCAATGCAAATCCCCTTTATCTGAGTCCCTTTCAAAGGTTAGTGTTACAGGAGTGTGAGCCATTCTCACAATGAGGAAACAGGTCTTAAGGTGGCTTATGTGTCCCTGAAACGCACATAACTTAAGGTGGCTCATAACTGCAGTGTGTGTAAATAACAGGCAGGCATGAGTCATCAGGCCCGTCTTACGTAACTGTGTCACTTCTCCACCCAACTTGCAGCTAATGCACCACACCCCGGACTCATTCACACACTTGGCTCTGCTGCTGTCCAGCCTCCCATTGATGGCAGGGAGAGCACTACTCATCCGGCAGACGGCGGCTAGGAGCTTACAAAGAAGTTGGCACAAAAGCAGTCTAATCTGTGTGCGATGGAAAAGTGACATGTCAACATCTACTCAGATTAAATTATCACTTGGTCTAACTGTAGTATTTTTAGTCAGTGGATAGTGCAGCTGATTTAGTGTGTTATATTTTTCCAGACTGCTTAGATTGGTCCGACAGCGCAGCTGTGCTTTACTGCTGATTGGGATTTAAAGTCCCATAAGTAACATGGACCATTAGGACTGAATGGAGCTAACAGGACCCTCAGGTAACCAGAGAGTGATGGAGGGAGGCAGAGAGGCGGGTGGACAATGTAATCAAGCAGGCCACTGACGTCACTCGCTCACACAAATCAAAACCAATACTATTCCAGATAAAATAAACTTAAGAAACGATGATGTGTGTCTCTAGAATATGGAAACATTCTGGAAATGGATGTACATTAAATCTCATCAATCTTATTTGGTCAGAATACAACAATACTAGAACAGTTTTCTGGAACTTTTTCCAAACACTTAAACAAAAAAATATTTTAGATATTAGACTTCAAATCATCAAACCCTTATCAGTCGTATGGGATCTATGTTTTTTTTTTGTAAGACTGCTGAATACGTTTGATTATCTTTGGACAAAGTGTAGCTGTGCCGTGAAATCTCTTCATCTTCCAGTTCCTGTAACTAAACCTTACAAACAGATAAGACCGTGCTTTCCTGCTGACATCATGTGGCCGCAGTGCTAACTGCACCACTCCGCTTCTGATACTGCAACCAATACACCTCGGAGCAGTGCTTTACTCAGCTTGCAAAAAATAATAATGTCAAAGACCTCATTTAATATCATTTTAGAGAGAGTTAAATTCCATTCAGTACACTGTTATCCAAAATAACTTACAAAGATAATACATGTTTTTATCCCAGAATAAAATACTTTTCTTAGTTTGATAGAATCTTTCAGCTCTAATGATCAAATACACAAACTTATTGCATTTTAAAATGGTTTCACAATAGAAGTGTTTCTTTTTTGTAGTTGAAAAGCATTCTTTGTTAGGACAAAGGCATCTGATTGTCAACTGGTGTTGGTCAATCCAGATCCCCTAACATGGGCACTAACATGATTAGACATAAATAGCTCCTGTCTCGATAGACCGTGTAACCGGATACTCACACAGCAACTATGTGAATAGTTCACATGCCGCAGACAGGAGCCACTATAGAATTACACAGATGGGTCAAAATTAATAGATAGCACAGTTACACAAAAAAAGTGTCCTGTTCTGATATTACAGCTGTCATATTTCAGGCCTTATATGCTTGTTCTTGTTGTTGTTTTTAGCTGTGTAATCAGAAAACAGGGCAGAGATGCCAGCATGTGATCCGCTTGTAAAACTCAGAAGTCTGCAACGTGAATCACATAGTTAAATATGTGTTGTTTGCTTCAACTAAAACTAATTTTAGATTTATGAGTGATCATGCACTCATATCACCAAATATAACAGTACGCAGGTGTGTCTTCAACATCATATCCACAAGTACGATTTTTTTTGAATAGTGAAATAACCAAAATGCTGACCTAAGGACAGAGAAATGTGTTTGCAGGACCATTGAAGATTCTCAACTCTCTACCCTTAAGGTGAATATTGTGAGATATTTTGCATTTGATTATATAAAATGATAAATAAATAAAGACTTGAACACAGCTCTGACAAATGCCTCCTGTTTATTGCTTTCCAAGCAGACTTTTCATGTAGGAATAAAACGTCCCCAGGGACATAAGAGGGGAGCCCTGAGAGGATTTTAAACACACACATGTATGTTCAGTATGCTGTCTGGTTCCAGTGCATTCCATTAAAAGTATAATCCTATCAAAGCTGAACAGTTTTTAGATTCATGATTTTGTTGTGTTTTGTGCATACACACACACACACACACAAACAAACACACATTTTCTGAACAGGCAAACAAAGTCAGCCTCTCTGGAGGCTTGTAGGAGTCTCTGGCTCCTCAGAGATAAGATTTAGTCTGAACACAAACATAAAGTTGTTAACTCCGGCAGGCAAACTGTTATACTATATGGCCTCTAAAGTATTTTGGATACATTTACACAAAATCATTATACATTGGGCACTAAAAGTAGTTACAAACTGTATTTACAACAATGCAAGAGTTGGTGGAAAAATACAGAAATATTCAGCTACAGTATTTGACTGAATCTTGCAAAGTCGCTCTATGGTTTTTATTCAAGTCTGCTTCTGGTTTCCCACAAAGAAATACAAAAATAACTCTGGATCTTCCTTCATTCAGGATTACTCCACTCCTTTCATGAACTCCAAGAACTCTGCAAAATGAAGGAAGACATTAGCAGATGAAACTATAGGATGCTTTTACTGAGCACACATTTCCTTTGGCATGTATTTTCGATTGACTAGAAAGTCAGATAATGGCTCTAATAAGTTTTTCATTGTGTGTCTTTCATGAGTTAAAACGGCTCACCATCATAGTCAATTTTGCCGTCATTGTTCTTGTCTCCATCCTTCATCAGCTCCTCGATGTCGTCCTCAGTTATCGCCTCTCCTGTAGAGTCCAGCATTGTTTTCAGCTCCTCCAGGTCGATGTATCCATCTGCATTCCTGCACATCAAACAGGTAAAAGTACATTAATGCACATAACAAATCTAACTTATGTTCCCCCAGAAGGCAGCGGATGAGAGGCTGTGTGATTAAGTGTGACATGTAACTGATCATATCCTTTTTTCCCCCTCCTCTCACAGTAATGGTTCTCAAATACTTAAATGCAGAAGTATTGCGAGTTAGTTCTTTGATGCTGGGACAAGGTGTCTGGCTTACATGGAGTGGGTGTTTGAAATATTCTGAGCTGTCAAAAAGGATTATGTAGCAAACTACATGCAGCACTCTGCAGAGCGACTTGGCATTTTGTCAGTTCGCATAATTGCACATGGGGAGCAGGCTTCCTTGGCACCACACTGCGAATAGCAATGTGATTATGAGTCCGAGGTGATTTCAGACGATAGCATGCTCTTGATGTAGATGTTGTGTCAAGTTGTTTTTTGTGTCTTTCTTATTACAAGTGTTCAAGGGTGAACTGCTGAACTGCTCTCAGGGCATTAACTCTTTTAATCCTAACTAGCAAAAGAGTGTAGACATGAAACTCACTTGTCAAACATGCGAAACAGCTCCGCCAGTTCCTCCTCAGTCTTTCCTTTGCTGTCGTCCTTCATGCACCTCACCATCATGACGAGGAACTCGTCAAAGTCCACCGTGCCGCTTCCTGCACACATACAATGCACTGTCACATATCCCTGCCCTATATATTTGATAGATGAATATATATCTAAACAACAAAAGTTCATCAGCTCCCTAAAGGCCAACTCTAAGAACATTAGATATCAATAAACAGAGTTATAAGCACAGAACTGGAACCTTTGATTGAAAGTACCTTGATAATTACATTTTACAGCCAGATATACAGTTTGGACCTTTACATTTCTTTCTTTGTAGCTATGGTTACTATTTGACATCATGACATTGAAATTAAAGCTTTATTTAACAAATCAAAGACGCTATTTTCTTATTTCATCATGACATCACAAAGGGAAATTAAAAACGACTTGTGCATCCTCTGATACGCCTCCTCTTTAATTCCTCCTGACACATCTCGTTGTGTGTAAGATCCTTGACTATCATTTGGCATTAAGTTCAGGGACTTTGACCTGGACTTGTCCGCACAGCGTGATTGTGCAATGATGGACCTGCCGGCTGCTTCGCTGAGATGAAGAAGTCAACAACAATCGGCCAATCATTTACTTCCTCGTACTGTAGCGCTTGTAGTGCTTTTGATTTACCGTCTTCGTCCACCTCATCGATCATCTCTTGCAGCTCCTCGGGTGTGGGGTTCTGGCCCAGCATCCTCATCACCTTCCCCAGCTCCTTGGTGCTGATGCAGCCGTCCTCTGCGTCTTGTACGAAGATGTCGAAGGCGGCCTTGAACTCTGCAACACGACAGATGCACATGAATCAATGACTGTATCATTGACGAATGTGACAGAGGGAGTCACACTTATTCATCAACCTTGCCACATCATGCAATATGTGCAAAATAAAAAAAGAACAATTTAATGACTTGCATTGCATGCTTGATGGAGGGACTATATCAGTGCAGTAGAGAGGTTTTTTACCAATGTACATACCATTTTTCTGTTCATCTGTCAGCTGCTCAACCTGCAAGACAAAAAACAATAAGATAGTAGAAAAAATAATCCCAAATTCTAAATTTCTGTTGAACTGTGTCTTCCAATTTGGATACTTTTATTGGTATTCAATTGGGACCTCTGCTTAAAACAACACATTTTTTTTCAGAAATATTTCTGTCATTGAAATGGGCTAAGCAGTCTTGATTTATAAAGTGTGAAACCAGCCTCTGAAGCAGACTATCACTGTCTGTTTTGATAACTTCTGGGTCAAAGAATTTAATATATTGGTCCCACACGCAGAGCCCATCCTTGAAAAAACACAGAGCCTATATATCACATGTGGGAGCCAGTAAGAGGAGGAGTTAAAAATAAAGGGACAGGAGGATCAGGAACCACAGATAAAGGACACAATACACAATGTTTTAAATTAGCATAGCTGTGGATCGGGGCCCAACAATGGAGCAGTAATCCTGGAAAAGCTAGCACGAATGAGAGAGAGAGACAGCTGCTTATGTAAGAGTTATCGTCTGTCGTCCACTATAAATTAAACACACACACGCAGGCAGACACACTCATAAACACACAGACGCTAATGTGCTGATGATGTATGAAAAAACCCATCCAAACAAACATGTGTAATATACATTCCTGTGTGTTTTTTTTACTGTCTCAGCTGCACTGCTCACAGGGGACGTGAGTGGAGGGGACAGCCGGTTGAGTGTCGGTGTGGAGATGGACTAACACGGCCACACAGCTCTCGGGCTCACAGATAATGCTGGAATTCAGCCGTGGGGGTTTTATCTAAACCTGAAGCCCCTTCACTGGCACCAGAGAACTGCGGACCCAGAAGAGTCTGAGAGACTGGCCAAAATTAGCCATGTGGAGTGGGACCGTTCCATTTGAAGTCATGAATGACGAGCAGGGGCCCGTCCTGTCAGTGACCTCCTGAGTGGCTCCTCTCAGCTCTGATAGGTATGAAGTGGGAGAGCATCTAAAGACGTATATGGTGTCAAAGATCTTTTGACATCAGCTGGTGATGGAGGCGATGAGCTGAGCGCCAGGGATTTGTCAAACATTTCAGTAATGTCAAAAGCCACATAAACAAATTGATCACAGGCATATTTCTGCAACAAAGGAGTACACAAGTGCCACAATATTCCATTTAAAGGCCCCTTTAAAGAGTCAAATCAAATCCAATTTAAGATTTTAAACCCCTGATTGTGTGACAAACCAATAAGTATTGTTGGGGATTATGGTCTGGATCAAAAACAAACATCAATCTCATACTAAATTAAATCCACACAGTTTTTGGCTACCATCCAACAAACTAAAATCACTTCATCATAGGAAGCAGACTGCATACTTTCATGTGTTTGAGTTGTGAGAGGACGTACCGCTGCCTTGTAGATGTCGTTCATGTTGGAGGCTTGTTTGCTGCCGGTCCTGACGGCGTACTGGCACAGAGGAAGGAGTTTTCAGTGCAGCTCAGGGCAGGACACCGGCCTTATCCTGGAAGGGTTTTATAGCCCCTAGCCCAGAGCTGTCTGGTCCCTCCCCGGGTGGACCAGCCTCCCCTCTGTTTGTGCCCACAAATGTGTGTCTGTGTATGTGTGTCATTTGGCCAATCTTTCACAATCACTCGGCTCAGATAAAAATGCAGCAGCTCTTAGGGGCATACTTTGGATTGGAATGAGGAGGAGAGGGGGGCACGCATGGTGATGCCTAATCTCCAGGGAGGAGGCAACAGAGACACTCAACATTCCTCTAGACCTGGTCCAGAGACACAAAGGGGCTCAGGGACATGCACGTGTGCGTGCGTGCTTGTGTGACAGACTCGGGTTGGTAGAGGTGGTAACAGGGTGAGGACCAGGATGTGGTTGCAGACGACAACCAATAGCCCATGTACTGTAGGAGGGGGATACAGAGGAGGGATCAGAGATACACAGACAGGTATGTGTGTGAGTGCAAATCAAAGAGCTCATAAAGTGGCCGTAAGGTAAGTAAAAACACCCTAATCTTCTCATGTTGGGATCTGTAAAGAAAGGGACAAAAAAAAGCAAAAATTAAAGGATAAGTTCGCATCATTTTTCAGAGATAATTAGGTTTTTGCCTTCACCTCCATATGACGGAGTAAATCAGATTTTATTTTTGCTCTTAAAACATTATATACACCCTTTTTTTAAATAAAAACAACAAAACACATCTCTTTCCGGAAACAATGGCCCTGATTGAACTATCCACATGCATCACAAATAACCCATTCCTCTGGAGCTTATTACGAATGAATAGAAATTACATATGAAAAACAATTATTTAAAATGATAAATTATCAGTGATGTGTTTACCAGAAATGGAATTCCATTTTGTGCTTCCATTGTAGAAGGACGAGGGTAAAAATCAGAGGACCACATATTTAAAACCCTATATAAATGAAGCCATACAAATGACTAATGTGACAAAATATGATGCTCGTACATACACATATTTAACCACACAAAGCACACCTATAATAACGTGAAATTCACAATGATACTGAAATAATACACACAAGATTTTGCCAATAAAGAACCAATCTCAGGTAGTTCCCTCTGTGCACTCGGGAGAATTTAGTTTTCATGTGCAACACAGATTCAGTCAGCAGAGGGCGCTGTTCACTATATATCCACTAAATTGAATTGTTGCGCAAAGCTGCCTCCGGTTAACCAATTTATCAACAGTGGGGTAGGTGAGAAATCTGGGTCAAACAAACCAAACACTTGCAGACATATTCAAATTGAATAGAACACAGTGCAAGACTTTGCAGCATTTTTTTCATGCTCCTTTGAAACAAGGCCATCTCAATCACTTAACTGTGTGAATCACACACGTTCACACACGTGCTCTCACAAAAGCTCCCTCTCTCTCTCTCGTTCTCTCTCACATACACACATGCACACACGCAGAGCATGCTGTGGCAGGCATTCTAAGTGACGAGTGATCATGCTGGTTTATAATGGGATGCTAATGGGGACTGGCACAGCTTACAAGCATCACACAACCACTCAGAGAGAGAGAGAGAGGAGCTCAAACTGAACATCATACATGTCCTACTCTTACACAGAAACAGACACACAGCACCTGACAAAGTCACATTCACATCAGCACACAAGTCGCATACAAAGGCGACAGGTGACTCCGTCTCACCATGGAGATAGACAGGCATTGTGAGAGCGGGTGCATGAGGCAAAATGGGATTTTGTGCCAGTTTTCTTCCTGTGTTTTCCCTTTCATTTGTCAAAATTCCCTACTCTAAACACATTGCTGCAGTGCACTCTGCAGAAATGAATCGTCATCAATGGCAAGGACTCCATCAACTGAAACCAAAGCATACTGATGAGTCTACATGGTCAGCCAGACAAGATTCATTTGGAGCGCTCAGTGCAGTCTGCTGGGTGCCAAGAGTGACGAGCAGCTCTGCAGGGGGCACTAGATTCAAATGTAAAGCTTTCAACAGCATACACACACATAACCCCCTCCTACACACACACAACCACATTAACACACACACAGTGTAGTACCAAAGACTGGCACACGCATCAAAGAAAGCATATGGAGTGCTGTTTCATTGGAGCCCTCCACCAATTTCCTCTTACAGAGGAAGGCTGACGAAAGAGCCAGCCATCTCCTCCACACAGCGCAATCAGACAGCGCATCTCAAATCCACAATTCACCGCACACCGCTTTTTGAGGGGTTGCCATAGAAACTCTGCTGGGTAGAAGCGGGCAGAAAATGAGAGGAGATGAGCGGGGCTATTTCCCCCTCCACCTCCCTCTCTGCCTCCCTGCCACCACATTTTGTCCTCAGAGTGACTGTATTATTTTCTATTCTTTGCTTCTGCTGCGCATACACGAACATACCAAATTGCATGCATATATGAGTGTCGCAATCAGAGTTAACCATTGCCATTTGTGCTGCAGACCTGATCATGTAAATTGACTTACCACACCACCTACAAGTTCAGATGATAACATTTAATGTCTGTGGATGAATACTGGAATACACTAATTTCAGTTAGGGTAGGGTTAGGGTTATGTGAAATGTTTTAAAGTTGCAGAATCGTGCACATTTTGCCTAAAATTCCTCTTAAACATAATAACAGTTATCTGACTGACTTGTAGTTTGAAAAGGCTGAATTTCCATCATCTACCAAAATCTCTTCCTGCAGAAAACATTATAGATTCCAAGTGTGCAATATGCCAAAATGCCAGAGGCTTAACATCTCATGCTGTGAGTACTGAATCAGCTGGACTACATTTGTGGAGATCTACTACTATACACAGCATACATCACGTCCATTTAAATTCTAGTGTGATATAATGATTGGGCTGACGTGCAGCTGAGCTTGAAGCATAGGTTCTACGCTCTCTCCTCCTCCTCCCTCCCTCTGTGTCCTCACCTCCTTGATTGCAGAGGGGAGGAGGGGAGCTGAGCCTGTCAGCCTCTCTTTCTTTCTCTCTATTCTTTCCTCCTGTCCCCTCTCTATCCATCTCTCTCTGTGCCTCCTTTCATTGATGACCAACCTGTCAGCAACTCCTGTTGTAGCAGGCAGTGAAAGCTCTGCATGTGACTGAGTGATACACACCATGAAAGCATCACTTCCTGTCCACTGAGTGCTTTATTAGAGATCTCTGATCAGTGACAATGTCTAACCCAAATTGAGGGATTTGTCTTTAAAGAAGGAGAAGAGGGGAATCTTGACTTTGCTTCAGTGCGTTCAGTGGATCCTTTCCGAGGCTCTTTGCGTTGAGGCAACTTGGTGTAACGCAGCGTTCCTTACATCAGAGCTCTAATGAGGCAGTGGCCACATTAGCTCCAGCGACGAAAGAGCCACTCACTAACTTTCTGCCAGCGGGCAGCGTTTTCCAGTCCACTGGACCACCAAGTCGCCTACCACCCTTTCTAGCCTGACCCACCTCCCCCCAACCCTTTCAACCTCTATAACAGTGAGACACCCAGAGAAGATTTCCTCTCAGATAGATGGCCGATGAAGTTCCCTTCAAGCAAAAGAGAAAATGTGTTTCTTCTTCATGGCAGCAAAATGAGCGGTCAACATTCTGTCTCAAGATGTATTATCAAACAAGAGTTGCAGGGTGAAGACATAGATTTGTCAAGTACAATAAGAACATCCAGGTTTCACTGTTTTGGCTCAGTATAATAAACGTTGTGCTATCGACTGTGACTGAATCAACTAGACGTGTCTAAAATGCTTTTTGATACTGTACCAACTGTATGTATTAAACAAAAAGGAAAATATCTACAGTTACTGTTTTTTGCCTTTAAAAAACTGTACTAGGGCCTGTGTGGAAAGAAAAGCAAATGTCAATAGACAAAGTAAAAAAATGAGTACCGGTATGTAAGATTATTATTCGCATTATTTTGTATTTTATAGGTCTTACAAATGTAGACTGTGACAAGAGTTGCCTGTCTGGGTAGAATTTCTCCCTGCGTGCACACACACCCATTTTGGATTTGTCAGAGTCTCTGCCTTCTCCTCTTCCCTTCAAATAGCAGCGCTCTGAAATGGAATCTGTGGACCCTCAGGGTTTCTGACAATGTCTGCGACATTTCTAAGTAAAGTGAACAGTGGTATAACTTCTGCATTATTACATTTTCAAAGCCAGCCCTGTTACAGTGTATTGAGAAAAAGCAGGTCACCATTTTCTCTCTCCCAAATGTTTTACCTCACTTTAACACCGATACTTGCCATTCTGAGTTCTGTTGATTACATTTAATTTAAAAAAACATGAACATCCTGATTAACATGACTGAAAAAAGTACATTTAAATACATGAAAATACTTATCATGTGGCAAATCCACATAAAGGCTCCTCTTACTGGACAGTTGGTTCTTTGTGTAATCAAAATGATGAACTCTGCTCAAGATTTTATCATTAGACATGCAGGTAACCTAAAAGGTTTTAATGCTCTCCAGGGTTTCTGTTACAAATGTATTAAAGTTTCTTTGTCCATGCCACTGCACAATCTTTGCAAGTGTTTCTGTCTTTCTTTTTTTTCTCGAGAAGCACCATGAGGCTAAGTTGTATTTACAGAATCTGCATAAAAATGCAGAATCGGTAGGTGCAGGACTGGATTATGGTATTTAAAGTGTTCTGGTTTTTGTTTGTAATACAAGTATCATCATCCACTGGGGACTCAGCGAGCATAGGCAGGAAAACAGTCCGTTTGGAGAGCAAAAGGAACCCAAAAGGTAGTCGCCTGACAGGGATTTAGCTTTAATCATATACTTAAACAGATATCGGCATACAAGTGCAGTTAACAAACTGCCCCAGATCCATTCTCACTTCTAGGGTTGCTCGTCTGACTGTAAACAATGGCAACGCAGGAAAATAAATAAATATCTCCACCTTTATCCCTAACTGTAAGCTACACCTGAAGACAGGCAGTAGCCAATGGCTTCTGAGATGCTATTAGACTGATGTTTGTCTGTGAAATGTCTCTCCAACTAATCAATGATGGATTTTCATCCAATTCAGTATTGTTGTTAAGAGGTTGAACCCCTGCCTGACATTTCCTCTGGCACCTCCATCAGGTCACATGGTTCACCTGTACGCTGAAAACGTCTACATACAAGAAACGTTCAAGATGGATCTTTACACACTTCAACACTGACATTCATGACAAACGATGTAAGGTATCCTTATAGCCTAAGACCTAGACTTTTCCTCTTGGCTCACCAGCAGGCAGACATTTGTGATTTACTGGGCAATGTCTTGACAACCTTTGAATATAGTTGTGAAATTGTTACATATCTTGAATTTTGCATAGATATCCATAGAATTAAATAGGCTATTATCCAACATTTCATTTTGACTAAACAGCTGCAAAACTTGACATTTACATTTAATCTCTGCTTTACCATTTCTTTATTGCTGATGAGCACTGTCATTGCATCCATGCTAGCATGGGCCCATCATTTATCGGCTTTGCATTTTCTCACAACACAAACTAACACTGAAAGAGATAGGTAAGTGTTTAGTTGGCAGTTGTCTGCAAAGAAAGAAGAGGATATTGATCTGGATAAAAGACATTGAACATAAGGTCCTGGAAACATAGACACACATCTCTTACTGACTTTAAGCTGAAAGCATCACTATGTCTAAGTGCTGCCTTATAGAGATGCTAGCAGGCTAGGCTAGGCGCTGTATTTCTGTCCTGGTATTTGCTTTTGGCCCGTGCTGAGCTGATCTCTGTGAGTTTTGTCCAAGAAAAAAATGTTTTGAAATGGCTCGGTAACTGGGATACTGACCGAGCTTTGAACAGACTGGCAGCATTAAAGCTGCATCAGGCAACTTCTATGTCACTATACACCAATGCACTCAGTCAATAAGCCATGAGATAGAAATATGAAATAAGAAAAAAGAGGAAGCGGTGTCATCCACCTCACCTTTGGATACTTGGTCACCCTTCCTAGAGCAGAAAATTAACTTAAAACTATACTTTTTATACTCCTTAATACATTTTGGGCTACAAACATGGAAAACTCGAGGTGTGGCCCTGTTAGCAAATAGAGGCATGTCTGAATGTAAGACCTGCTTCAGCAGAAGATTCCAACATCTTTACACAAAGAGTCAAAGTGGTGTCAGTGGTGACTGACCAAAGCAGAACCTTGATATGTGTCAAATTTGATCATTTCTAGTATGCTTGTTTAATCCACAGGAAAAACGGGTAAGAATAACAGCCCCGGATCACAACTTTCCAGCATTGCCCTCTGTGTGATGTAGCTCCAGAAGTACAGTTTTGTTTGTTATACAATTCGTAGAACTTTCTGGGGAATGATGCCCTCCAGAGGCTCATTCATAAGACAAATTGGCCTGAAATTCATTGGTCCTGCAGACAGTGTGTCTCCCTTTGTATGTTTCACTCTCTCGCCTGCTTTAATGTGCAAACACACTCACATAAACAGTCACAAACACACACCAACATACACACATGTCCCTTCATGCCCCCGTGTTCCTTCGTGTTATTCAGGGTTGCAGTAGGCTATAAGAGGGAAAAAACACCTTTGCATCTGTCTGTGATGCTGTCCGGCCTGAGGCCTTCTAGGCTTCAGTGAAGTGTGCTGTGATTTGACAAGGCCAGTGACAGGAGGCACTGTACATATCTGGATGTCATGTGACGCATATGATGGCCTCAAGGAGCCAACGAAAGGTCAGTGTTTCCTGATGCCATTGCCAACAACTAAATTAAGTGACTTCATCTCTTGCTCATGCATCTATCCCATTTTAGGAGATGGATACATTGGAGGTGTTGCATCACTTTCCTCAAACACTGCAATGATGGTTTGCATTTATACCAGAAAACATCAAGCATTAATGCACAAGCACACACACAGACAAACACATTGCGTTTGTTACACAAGTCATCTTCCACACCTCTAGATACGTGTGCACTTATACAACATCCACACCTTCAGGCTTGCTTCATGCACTCTCAACCTCTGGGTTTGTCATCATGCATGTCATTTCTGACAGTGACAGCGGTGTATTAACATGTATCCACAGCCTCCCTCATAAAGCAAATTGTGATCCTTGTTCTTTATTCCATCACAGTGCAAAGGTTAAATAGCTGCATTTAGCTCAGTCACTAGTTACATTCAACAAAGAAAGTACACATGAATCAAAAGGGCAGTTTTTGCTGCAGCTGCAGCTCCACTGTGAATGTGTGTCTCTGTCCTAAAATGGCTTTGGGGTCTTGTATTTATCTTGCATATTTGAATTTTTTTTCCACCTCTTAGTACTAATGCATTTGTACTTATGTGCAAAAGCACCAAAATGTTCTGCTCTAATGGAGAGCAGAAAAGTATTATGCAAAAGGAGACCAAATTAGAACTGACAATCCTGTTAAAAAAATAAGTTGCTTTACATGTAAAGAAGCACAGAACCTGAAGCATGTTACAAAATAGATTTAGAGCAGTCAAATATAAGGTAATCCTTTGGAAGGACAAGTAAAGGCGGGGAAGGGAACACGTGGGTGTTTCAGAGAAAAGAGAAAAAAGATGTTGACAGATGTTTAAAACCCCAAAAACTCAATAATGCCAGCAGAAGAAAAGTACCTGATGGAATAAGTGCCCGTGTGCTATACATCTTACTGTCACTTTTCCAGGCCACTATTGGTCTTTGCCCATGAAAAATCTGAGTTTTTTTTAAATGTAATCGGGTTACCTTTGTACAGTTTCCTGTGCCAATGGGAGACATTGAAGATCATGGGGAAAATAAGTGAGATAGAAAGGTTTGAAGGCCAAACCACACAAGCAAGACTGGTAAGTCATTGGTCTGTTCTTGTGGAGGATGAGGGGGATAAATCTAACCAGTCAGAGGGTCCACAGTTTGTTTTTAGCCAACAGTTGTTACTACAACATAAATTATATCTTTTTTTTCAGTTATAGCTTGTTTATGGGTATATTTCATTTTTTTATCATATTGCAGTTAGATTTTTTGTCCATTTTAGACTATTGCTTATCCAGCAGGGGTGTTGAAATTAAAAGTTTATAGGCTTCATCGCTATGTGGACGTGGATGATTCTGCATCGATGAAATAACAGAGCGTAATCGATTATTGCATACTGACGTTGCTTAAAGATTTCCAGCCGCAGCTGGACCTATTTAATTCATTACTTTTGGTTTACAATTTAAAGACATTTATGTGGACATCGATTTCTTAAACACTTTCTAACTCGTTTTTATCTGACTGCTTTTCTTCATTGATAAAAAAAAGTAGCCATCTGCAGTAATATAGAAAATTGAATGGAATCGTTAACAGGATATTCTGTATCATAATCGAATCAAATTGAATTGTGAGACCAGTAAAGATGTACAGCGCTAATATCCAGATATAAAATATTGTATCATGTACTATTAAATTAAAAAAAAAATCTTTCACACTTGCAGAAGACTCCTGAAAAACCACAGATATTTCCAGGAGGAGCTGTACGTGTGAACACAAACAGCCGAATTTTGCGCTCGGACTTCACCCGGAGTTTCTCCTGCCAGACCCCTAGTATTTTTCCACAGCAAGTCCGAGTGGGCTGATGTGAGAACTCAGCAGGATATTCTCAGGAGAATTTACCTTCAGCAAATGGGAGGGTGGAGTGACGTTTACATACTGTGACCGCTTCACGGTGCATAGAGTGTCTGCACGGGACCACTACGATCTCACATAATTACATTCACATAATTAAAAGGCTGCACTAAGTTTTCTGTTCGTCAGTATGTTCTTCTCCACACTTTTGTTGATATTGTCATTCTGTTAAACTACACGTAGCATTGATATAAAGGCAAATATTGTCATTATAACATCGTATAGTGGACTCTGTTGTTTCGTCCGCTACCTCCACGTTGTTTTTTTACATCACGTCTTACCTCAGGAGACCCCCCCGCCCCCCCTCCCGTCTGACAGGGATAGTCTCCAGCTGTGAGGAGCATATGTGAACAGCTAGGTCAGGAGAATATCCGGAGCAGTCCTCTTGAAATTATCTAGATATTTTCAGCAGTGAAAATGTGAAAACGGCTATACATGAAGTTCTACTAAAGCCACTTATTCCATGACATAACATGTAAGGCCCTCACTGTTCTACTGCTGGACTTGGGGAAACAAAGCAAGTTTGTCTTTGTTTTTCTAGTTTGTTCATTTTGGTTAAATTTTACTCATTATATCATTGCCTGTGCTATCAGTCACCATGATTCTCCATCTTACCCAGAATATTTTTCCTAAAATTCAGGGTGATAAATGGATTACTGAACAGGCTACCGGGCACAGACTCAGAACCCAAAGGAGTCAGACTGGCCCTGATGCATGAGCTCATGTATGAAGTGACTGTCATTAAAATCTCTTGTTTGAAAGTCGAAGAACTAAGTGAAAAGTCAAGAGTTAACTCTATACACCTGTAAATGTTGTTCTTCAAGACTGACACAAAATCAACTCACAATAACTCAAGTAGCCTGATCTTTTTGTTACATTTGATCCTGCCTTCTCTTTACATTGGCATCATTTGAAATCCTTTTTCACCCACATAACAGTTAATGTCTTTTCTGTCCTTGGCTGACATGGCCCCCATAAATAATGTGTTTGCTCATTCCTAACGTAATAATTGTAAGGTGTGATTTCTGTCCTGCCATGTGATGAATGAAAATATCACATTTAAGCTTCCCCTGGTTTGCTCTCTATCCATATCATATAAGACATTAATTTGCTTCTCATGGCTTACAAAACTGTTAATGGGCTCTCCCCTTCATACCTTTCTGATCCCTCTAAACCTTCCGATCCATCACGAGTTATCTGCTCTCAGAATACAGGATTTTTGTCTGTACCCAGAGTTAAAAAGACGATATAAGCCTCCTGCTGATTTCAGACATTCTCACTCTGTTGAGGCCTTTAAAGCCAACCTTTAAACGTATCTTTTGCCTTAACTTTCGTTTGAGTCTCAATTCCATTTCTGCAAGACTTTTCTTGCTTTGGTACCAGGTTATTTTTCTCAGTGTCATATTCAGATAGTGCAAGCGACTATTCTAGAAATAATCTCCTCTGGCCAATCAGTGGACTTTTTACTCAACCTTGTAGTGTCACCCGAGCTTTCCTTGAACTTCAACTTAGATTATACAAAAAAAAAGTTCCAAGTACCAGGTTCTATCGAAAACTTTTGGCAATGGAAACAAACAAACAAAAAAAGAACAACTCCATCCAATGAAAACGAGGTATTAGTTGCTTGATTATTTAAAGCCATGTGCATGCACAATCATACATTTGGCAGGTTGGTCCTAGTTTGTGTTTTTTGTCAATTTTGACTCTGTCTTGTCTCGGTCTTGGACTGCGCGGACTCAGGATTTTAAATCAGGACTGGTCTAGACCACTTCTGAAAGGCTATTTTTCCACTTCATTAGTTTGGTTAGAAGGAAAATGCCCCTTTCTAAAAGAGCAATTCATAAATTGATTTTTATTCCCAGGTTACGGCCGCAACTGTCTTGGTGTTACAGTCTAAGTGAGTGACACGCCCCCTGCACATAAGGTGATGATTTTTGGTGATATTGATGATCTTGGTTTTGTTTCGGTCTCGGAGAACTCAGTTCTCGGGTACGTCTTGGTCTGGGTTAGTGTGGTCTTGACTACAACACTACACGCAACAAAGCTGCTCGGCTATGTGGCGCCCCTGAATACCAGAAAACTCATAATAAAACGCTGCACGCTGGGTTTTCTTTATTTATCTCCTTAGTTTTTCTCCTTGTTCTTTTTTTGCCATCAGGCTTCTCTCTGCTGGACCATCCAATATTTTGCATTTCAGTTCTTCATACTTTGTGAGATTAATCTCCCCCTCCTGTCTTTCCACCCTTTATGGTGATTTATCCCTGTCATACTCTCCCTTTAAGTGTGTTTCATTTCTTCATCCTGTAAATTTGGTTTGCTTAACTTTTGCCTTGTGTTTGTAATTTGTCCTCCATGGTAGAGGCGATGAGGCTGAGGTCTTCTTTGCTGGCAACTAAAAATTCCCAGACGTCTCCCTATAGATCCAAAAAGTCACAATATGTTTCCATACTGTAATTCAGATCTAAACTCTTAAACTTAACACTTAATCATTCCAGTGTTGTTTAACATGTTTTGTTGTTTCATTGTTGTGTCACAGCTCCCGCACTTTCTTTTTATTGAAAACACTACATGTATGTTGTTAATGTATGTTAATGTATACTGTCACTTCATTGTAACTGTTCTTATGACATGTGCTGCTGACCTCTTGGCCAGGTCACCCTCGCAAAAGAGATCCTGATCTCAATGGGTTCTTATCTGATTAAATAAAGGTTAAAAAAAAAAAAAAAAATTACATTTAAGATAAAATTACATTTAAACATGCTGTGTGTCTACACCATGAACATCATGAAGATTGGGTTCTAGTAATGCCAACATGTTTCAAAGCTGAATGACGTAAGAAGAATACACATTCTGCACGGTGTGTGTCTCTGCCTGGGGAAAACTTGTCCTTGCATATAAGTTTCTCTTGCAGCTGCAAAAAGAATAAACTTTGCCTGAAATCATTTTCTAAAAAAATGTTTCACTTGGCTGAACACATCAGTCCGGATGTTATTTTCTGCAGTGAGACAGAAACATCACAGCCTGTCTCAACAACATATGACTTGGCCCCTTAAACACCCTCATAAATGTTGAAATACTGTTGATTGTTGAAAGGCTTAATGTGAATGTGTTGAACAAATTACTTGTTAATCATTTATGAAGGTCATCATTTATTTATTTCATGTTTGACTGTCTGTTTGTGTTACCGGATGATATTAAATCCCTTCTTATTTGGATATAAATAAACAGAAATAAAAAACATGTTTTTATTTATAACAAACCTTTTTAAGATCAGCAAAAACTTGATTTATTTTAGTCCATGCAGAGGTTTGTTTGTGGATTGGTCTAAAGTTTAGTCTAGAGCAGAACTATTCAACTGGCGGCCCAAGGGCCAACTCCGGCCCGCGGATGACATCAGACTGGCCCGCGAATCAGTTCTATTTACAATTAAAAAATAAATAACTAATAAACGGGGGAAAACTTGTGAATGACTGTCATTGTTGCCACAGTAAAGTTTTAGTCCATGCACTCCTGTTTAATAGAACATCTTTGGTCCTGTGCTAGCAGCCTATCACAAGGTTTTGTTGTTGATGGGAAAAGCAGCTTTCGCGCAGTGTACTGCTGTGGTGGGCTTGCTTGTCTGGCCCCCGGCTCCTTAACTTTCTGAAAATGTGGCCCCCTGAACAATATAGTTGAATAGCCCTGGTCTAGAGTTTCGGGGACACGACTGTTAAGATGTAGAAATTTCAAGTGAATACATTATTTTACTAAACATGAAGATATATTGTTTGCTTCTAAATGTGGTTGTCTTCAAAGGACAGTTGCATCACTCTTTCTATAATTGATGACTTATTTGACTTTGGACATTGGAGAAACGTTCTCTCCAACATGTGGACTTTCTGCTTTGTCAGTTCAATCCATGACAAACAAAAAGCAGTGTGAAGACTCCAATGTATGCTGCAGTAACATGTATTAACTTGTAAGAGACGTGTTATTGTGTATGACAGTGTATACTTTTAAGACTGATGTAATTAAACACATGATGGCACAGCTCAAAATTCAATGTGCATCAGCTTTGGGATGAAAAACTCACCCAGGCAGGTAATTCATGTCCCCAGCATGCTTTTGGCATTTTTGTGAAAAGATGCAAGATGACAGCAACGAGCCAAACAAATATGGCTGTGTTCATGTGCTCTCCTGGTTTATTTTGGAAGGCTTCATGTAGCACTCGCTTTTGTTTACGTTTTGTTTACCTGCAGGCTCTGCTCCCCAGCTGATTCCAGCTTATCTCATGCCATCCGTATTAGCGCTGACCAGGCTGATAGTGCTGGCGATTATTCCAAATTTTTTCCCCCACCCCTGTAATTAGCAATTACTGAAGCTCCTCTCCAAGATGTTGAGGGGGTTGAGGAAGTGGTTTGGGGTGGATTATAAAGCTGACGTCAATGGCCAAATGCAAATTCTCTTCTCCAAGCTTTATGTAAAAGCTCTGAATTGGGAGCTTAGGAGGGGGAATTTTGTCCACATGCTCTCAACCCATTCTTGTCGGTGCTGGAAGGATTGCGTGGTCTCACTGATGGGTTGGAAGACCAGCTCCCTCAGCTTTGAAGCTGATAAACCTTTTAAAACCATGACAAATGTTCTCCTGCAATTTTGCCCGAGGAAAGGCAAAGAAATGAAATAGGTAGCAGGTCCAGGAATATGAAAATTAGCTCCATCCATCTCGCACTCCCAACCGGGCAGCCAAGTTTTTTTCTATGAATGCTTACTCCTGCGATGCTATAACCTCATACGTCAGTAATTGTCTCCTTACAGATTTTAAAACACACCTGACGGTCCTGCATCAATATCAGCCCATAATGTATGGTGACGTATGGTGTGTAGCGGCACCGTGATCAGGCAGCGTTTAACTGCACAACCTCCATGTCAGTGGACATGGCTGGATGGAACAAGTTAGGTGGCAAGGGTGAGACATCCAGTCAGTTTCCATAGTGATGTGGTTGAATGGAGGGGATTAGCAGGGGTAGTGTGCTGAGAATGGATTGCAGGCTTCAGTCAAAGCTTGCATTTAAAGGCTCCCTCCTATTTGGTGATGCTGATGATGGACCCGTCGTCTCCCTTCACTCCCCACACTTCACCTGATGCAAACGTGCTTTATATTCACTCAAACTACTGCTTCCTTTTCTCTGCTGGTTTCTCAGGTGTATAATAATTGATTAGCCAGTCATTCACTGTAACATGTGACCCTGGTGCAAACCCTGCAGAAGCTTTCAGAAATAACTTGTTGGTTTTGAATTGTAACCAGGCTAGATATCACGAAATGCATGCTAATATGTGTGAGCGTTATGCCTGACACAGAACTTTTCTGTAATCCAGCTTTCAATCTCCACCAACACATCGTGTACAAAGTTTCCTCAGAACGCACTCAAACCTCCAGATAATACTGTGTGGATTAGCTTGCCTTTAAATCTGCAGAATGTGAAGTACAACACAACAGTTTGCCATTTTATAGACAGTAATTTTAATATTATAATCCCTATCGCTAAAATGAATCATTATGTCAAATTATCTTTGGGTGTAATCTCAGTAAATGGGCATATCTCTTTAACAATAAAACAAATATAATGATTAGACAATGTCCCATAAATGATCAGCAAGCTAATTACTTTGGGCTTGTCATTTATCGGAGATTAAAATAATACTTTTTTATTTTCCATTCACATCTGTGTAACCCTGGTTTAAATCAGGAAGAGGCGGTGACATCAAACAAAGAATGATGCAAATTCAAAAGTCTTTTTGCAAGAAAGGCCGTACAATAGGAAGAAATCTGAATCTGGAGTGTAGTTTAAATTCACTTTACATATACGCCTACATTTTATATGTTCAGTTTACTTCTGATAAACTAAATTCAGAATTTTAATTAGAGTTTGCAGATTATTTTCAAAGGAAAACAAGATCTTTTTTTTATATATATATATATCATGAATATTTAAATTTAAGTCCAGGGATGATGGTTAAACTCAGTTGGTGGAGCAGGCGCTTGGCAGGTTGGTCCTAGTTTGTGTTTTTTGTCAATTTTTGTCTTGTCAACAAGAATACCATAAAACTTTTTTAAAGGTTAAAATAAATGGGTGTGAATGTTTTTTGTGATTGAGCCTCTAACCAAATGTCATTTTCTGTCACTATTTGACAATAACTTTTTTGTAATCTTGAATCTCTATTTTTGGACCGTTTTTGCCTTTAATGGATAAGACAGCTGAAAAGAGACAGGAAAGGTTTGGAGGAGAGAGCCGGGGACGACATGCAGCAAAGGGACGAGGTCTGATTCCAACCCCCAGTTGCTGCGACAAAGGACTGTAGGTTGCTGTCCCTGATGCAATGGTCGCAGGTATGACTCCGTATCCTGTCGCAGTTTGGAGCATCCCCAACCCCCGCTCTCCCCCCACTACATTTTCTCTTACTAAAGGTGTCCTATCCAATAAAGGCCAACAATATGATGTTTAAAAAGTGAAGTCCTTTAGAAAAATTAAATACAGAAACCATACAGTCTAATGACAACCTTTTAATCCACACTAGGCACTAAAAAGCACTAAAGCAGTGTTTTAAACACAGTTTCATAAGACATGTCATCTATTCCTTGCACAAAATATATAAAAAGAGAATATTATCAGTCAAAGGTTCTACAGGAGCAGAGCTTTATTAGCTCAAAGCAAACACCGAGGTTTACCTCAGTCAATAATGAACTTTCTTTGGAGGGACTCAGAGACTTCCTACTAATAATGAGGTGATGTGCAATTTGATGTGCGAGTTTATTTAACAATAACACATTCTCTCTATATCTTTCAGTATGATATTTGTAAAGGTTTGCTCCTTTTCGAATGGTTTTGTTGTAAGATATTTAGCAAAATATATTTATCTGAGCTTCAGTAATATTTGTACTTGATATCTGTATTTAGTGTAAAAAATGATGCTACAGTTGCGCATGTGTGTACGTGTTGTTTTCACACATTCAAACACTATGAATGTAGACTTTTAGTGTGTGGCAGTAATGTTTCTTAACACACATTTTCCTTACAGAGTATTATTTATTGTAACAGCTCTTGTAATTGCATTAAATTGTTGTCATCCCTCTGAGAATGAATCACAACAGATTATCTCTACAAATTAGTTCATCAGCGGTGAAGCCAGTGAGTCCAATTTACCACATAACCTTTTTGTGTATTGATAATGTTGTTTATTACAGTCATTAAAGCTGTTCTTGCGAAAATACAACCCAAAGCATGGTACTATGATCTATTATTTCTAGTGCTCCTTTAATCTTGAACATGCATGTATATGTTGGGCTGTGTTTCTGTGCAGTCTGGATGTGCTTTTTAACCCTCTGAAGTCTAATCTGCACCATTAATGGACTTTCTGTAGAAGTTAATTAACCATTTTCAATGATAGCAGCACAGCAATCCCAGTAGAGAGCCATATAAGGAGGGAGAGACGGAGACCGATTATGCTGTTGCCTAGCAACACATGTACAAAATTTGAAGCGATTTAGTGCCCCCATACTGGTTATCATGGAGGTCATATGTTTACCAATTCCAAAGCGTGTGCTGGCTGTCACACAGGGATGTCAGCAGATCAACACACATACCTGTCCCCGTCCTGCATGATGCATGTTGACATGTTGATGCCAAACATGTTAAACCTGCAACCATCTCTTTTATATCCTGGTTGTGTAGGGTTTGTGGGAACTGTATTTCTTTTGAATCAGGTGCAAAAGCAAAATCAGAATCCCAGCTATTTTTTTCTGCAGCTGTGGGATTTAACTTCTTTGCATAGTTGATCCCTTCAGGAAGGTAAAATCTGAAGGAGAAAAAAATACCCAAAGAAGGGAAACAGAGCATGCTCCACAAATTTGGTAGATGATTCACTCACTGAGTCCTGAAATATCATTGGCCGGCCCACCTCACTGATTCTTACATCCCACAATTCTTCACTACGCATGTAAATAAGATCTGGCAAAAGCTGTTTGTTATTAAAATAAAACCTGTCCTCTCAGCTTGTTTGTAAATCATGTTTGTGTGCGCATGTAAGAGAGAGAGTGAAAGAGAGAAGGAGGCATACAAAGAGACAGGGAGACGTAGGGAAGGAAGAAGAGGGAGGCGAGACAGAGCTGCTGAGGCACTCACTTCACAGCAATTTAGGTCATGCTAAACAAATGCTATACTAAAGACGCGCAGACAAATAAGAGCAGCTAGCCTTGAAGTGATTTTTCAGCATCTTCCGAGGCTTATACACAGCGGACATCACAATGCAGCGACTGAGAATAGAAGAAGCTGTGTTTAATGCAGTGAATATCTCAGGTGTCTCTGTGCAGCACATGCCGGTGTGAGGTACATTTCATCATTCATCCCTGGGAGGGCAAGTCCAATATAATTTATGTTTTATATAGAAATACTGAGTGAGCAGTTATTTGGTTACACCTTACTTCCCTTGTGAAATACATGTATGATGAACACTCTATCATCAAGACACAAGAGATAGACCACAGTGATAAACAAACTGTGTGCTTACTAGTCAAGATAAATGTGCAGCAGAAATTGAAGTAAGAGACAGGTGGGAAAAAAGGCAAACAGAAAAGAGGCTTCATGTCAGGGCTTCTGACAGTCTAACTCTTGGTGGGATTACCTAATAAGACTTTTTTTTGGTATAAACTGATGTGAACTGCCTGGCTGTCAAAACAAGGGATTGCAAATATTTTCTATTTTTATTTTTTGTGTATGTGATTTAAATGTTTTGCAGCACGTTTTCAGCAGCTAGATTGAAAGACATTTTCTTTTGCAATCATTTATGGATTTATACATGTTTATATAGATATGAATGCATGATTTTCTCTTAAGAGGTAAGCTAAATCCACCATGAATCTGGGTTCATTTTCTCCTTTATACCCTAAGTGCTTCTTATCCATGTCTATTAGCTTTTGTATGTGCAAACACAATGTGACATGATGTTCAGCTAGGTGAAAATCATCATCAGCAGTCACAGGATTGACCTGCATGTTTACAATAAAAAATAAAGTGGGATGTGTACACAATTCCAGCAGCAGGAGAAAAACAAGTCTGCGACAATATGAATAAAATATGTGAATTGCTTATGATTAGCATACTAATGACTAATCATGCTAATCATTTCATTTTGTGTGGCCTCAAATTGCACACTGGAGCTGAGAAATGTGAGTCCATGAAAATGCTTTCTGAAAACTGGGAAATGCTCAGAGAATTGCAGATAGATTATAGCAGGTGTTTTAGAAAAAGCATTTAAAGGTGGGTTTTAAAAAAAAGTAAGGATGTTAGTAGAGAAAATGGACAGCAATATTGAACAGTGGCCTGTCATCATCCTAAAATAAGTTACAATGGATTATTGTTATTTTACATTTCATTATGTATTGTTCAGTGTCCTTCAGCTTATTCAAATATTGAATTTATTTAGAAAATATCTTTGCTTTAATATTAATTCTGTGCATTTGAATGATTTTATTTAAGACAAACAACTAGGATTCACTCTTATTAGGTCAGTTTTATTTGAAAAGTGAAAGCCTAATTGTGTTTTTATTGATATCATGTGAAGAATTTGTGAGCTTCGTTGCTGATCTTAATATAAATAGTTGTTTTAACCTTCATAATAACCTTAAGCTTCAGACAATAAACCAACAGAACGGTTTTTAATGTTAAGGCTGTGTCCTTCTCCCAACACCCCACACCCACCCACCCCAACATTAAGATAATTTTACAGCCAGTGGGCCAGTAAAAAGGGGGCAACCCGAACCTCAATCTCAGTCACATACTCAAAAATCCATTACAAGAAGGGACAAGCAATCCCAGCCTAATGGAGCACGTGCAGCGTTTACAAGCAGCCCAAACACAGGCTTCAGACTGAAATTAAGAGTGGGGGTCTGCTGGTGAAAAGGGCAGTGAGCTGAATCAAAGCAAAGCTTCGGGGTGAGGAGGTCAGCTGGCTGAGCGAACATGTCACCAGCCTATTGGACATGCCTGTGTGCTCCATCAGCAGGTGTATAAATATGTGTCATGTTTCACACTCCATGTCCGCAGGGACGCCAAACCAGATGGGATTTTAAATGCTGCATTTCATGTGCTATCATTTAGTAGGTTAGTTCACCCCTCATTGCGCTGCCATCTGGTGCCCTCTCAGACTGTGATAGTGAACATTCTCACTACAGTCTGCACGTAGCGTTTACACAAGTTTACACTGCAGCAAGTGGGCACGCTCCTCCAAAGTCAGATCAGTGGCATCAAAAGAGAAGCAGGGAAGTAAGTGATAGCAGGCAGCACACGTGGAGTTTCAAAACGAAACACTACAAAACATTACAAAAACAGACAGAGAAGAAAAACGTGACATCACAGATCAAAACAGCTGAGTTGTTGTTGGAAAAACTTGCTCTAAATCTTCAACTAAATCAAACAAGTGGCCCCTTGATACACACAGTGAATCACTTACCTTTGAAGTTGAAATTGAAGACGTTCTCCTCAGAGTAATGTTTTGCTCTTGTCTGTGACTTTTCGTGACTTTTCTTTTTTCTATGTAAAAAATAATAATAATCCGCGACTGGATCCACTGTTCTTCCATGTTTTTCCACCAGAGTGTTTATTTCGTTATCCCCCCAACCTTTTTTTGACAGACGATCTTTTTCTTTTTTCTTAACTATGAGTTTAAAGTCCACAAGTTTGTTCCTCGCATATCATCCCCTCATTTGTAGCGGACGTCGGGCTTTGAACGATTACAGGCAGAGTTAGACAAGCAGCTAGTGTTCCCTCCCTTTATTGACGGGCTCCCTTTATCACAATTTGCCAGATTTGCAGACAGCCGCTGACTGGCCTCAGCCCTCCACAGTTACGCGCGTGGACCTGATAATGCTGCTTATATTACCCTCCATATGTTTCCATTTTCCACCATACATTTTTATCACTGGAGGGGAGGAGGGGGTGATCTTTTTAGGGGGTGGGTAGGGGGGCTAAAGGAGGTGGGCGGGGGGTCACATTTTGTGCCGCTGAGGGGATGAAATTACGTTTAAACCGATGATTTATAAAGCTGTTTGTGTGAAGAAATTATAAGGATTAAAGATTAAAAGAAGCCCCCAAAACTAGACAATATCCATCACTAGTCACTAGTAGTTATCCATCACTCACAAACTGGATTGCCTTCATTTCTTGTCAGTTTGCGTGTATTAAAAATTCTTTGCTATAGGCCTATATTTGAGATAAAAACATCAATATTTGTATTTATTAATGTAGAGGGGGAAAGAGTAAAAATGAACTATTAAAAAAACAAACACTGCGATTGCGATGTGAGTGCAGCCTATAGATGAAGAAGAGGATGATGAAGAAGAGGAGGAGGAGGGGGGGCGACTTTGAGATGACATTGAGGCTGTGTAGATGGGAGTTGAGTCTCTGGTTGTTGATGTTAGACAGTCGCACAAGGCGAAGCGGCTGCTGCCCGTGTTGATTCAGCCTCCTCCTCCTACTCTTCTTCTTCTTCCTTCTCTTCTTCCTCCTCCTGGTCTTCAGCACTGCTCCCCGCTGGACAGCTCCCGCTTGGACATCCTCTGTAACGCTGCATGGTTCCTTTAAGTCTTTTAATGGAAGTTACATCTATTTATGTTCCAAGAAATACTGGGAGTTTACAACTTCATCCACAGGAGGAATCTACGGATACCTCGCTTCGAGATTTGTGGCAGGCAGCGGATCTTCGGCGGCACAGATCCCACTTTCATTGTGAGTAAATTGGCTGCTGAATTTTTGCGTCTGTCTGTGCGTGTGTGCGTGTTTGAACCCTCAGTCAAACCAATCTGTTAAATGCATGATTCTTTAATCATGTTGTCTTTATGAGTGTGATTAAATTGTGAATGAGACTGTCAATATGTTGCTTGGGTCAATATAATGACTGCACGATGAGCTCTGCACCTACACGGTGTAGCCAAATAAGTGCAGAATTGATTACGGTGTGCCAGTCTATTGGACGCTGCAAAATGTGGAGATGCGTTCTGGTGCGTCTAATAACGCTTTTGGTTCTCAATTAATCGGGCAGAATGGGGAGGCTATTTGTGCAGCTTGATGCGTAAAGCTTTTACGCATTGGACATCCCTTTGTCTCCATTATGCGTTTTGTGTTCCAGTTTGTTTGAGACCTCTCTGTATCCCTGCTGCTTGAAAATCTGTTCGTTGATAACTGTTTGGAGAATCTGCAGGTGGTAATTGGTGGACTTGATTAGGCTTAATTCTCATAGGCTATTTGCTTTTTCTACGGTGCGTCTTGCGCTTGAGGTGCGTGTTTAGGATCCTGTGAATTTGTCTTAAAGTTTTCGTTGCTACTATGGCTTGCATTTCCCTTTTCTTTTTCGTGTTTTTTAAATGCATACTTTAACAAGGCTACAGTGTGTGCTGGTCTGTTTTTAATTTACGCGCAATCTGTGGTATGTGTTCTAGTTCTGGGATCAGGTCCAGCATGACTTTGCCATCGATGCTTTTCGATGTTTTTGTTGAGTCAGATATGAATGAAAAATGTTGTCAGGAACCCAAATGTTTATGAGATGCTTAAATCTTCGATTTATAAATGCATATTTCAGTTAAACTGTCAATGTTTGGAAAAATATATATTTGCTATTTGATATGGAACCTGCCGAGGGATAAATGAATGCTGTGCAAAATGTGTCCATATTTGCTTCACAAATAACCAACATTTTCAGCGCCTGCTGCACAAAACCGACCAAATGCTCTATTCACGCTTCCAGGTTAACGGCGACTGACGAGCCTTGTGTGCACAGGCTTCATCTCCAGACATTTGGTCCAAAGGTTAGGTCTAAAAACCGCGAAGCTGCTGTCTACGTGGACTGGTGCTGAAGCCTCTCGTCCGACTGCCAGGACCTTTGCCAAATCCAGAGACATGGCGACGAACGGCACCAAAACGGATGGACAAGTCACAGAACTGAACGAGGTGGCCACTAACAATGACAAACCCAAGTCACTGGACGTAAAGCCCGAAAAGCAGAAAAAGGAATTGCCTGATAGAGAAACATGGGGGGGGAAATTTGATTTTCTCCTTTCGTGTGTGGGTTATGCAATTGGACTGGGAAACGTGTGGAGATTTCCCTATCTTTGTGGAAAAAATGGAGGAGGTAAACAATATTTTTTTCACTGCTAATTTAAGCACACTGCATGGCCCATTCAGCTCCACGATGCACGCACATAGCCGAGCTCGCCTAATTGACCGTGTCGATAACATGAAAAGAATAAATAACACCTACATTTGCAACCCTAATTAGTTTATGTAGTGCCATGTGATGTTTTCAAAAGTGCGTCAGTGTAGTTTTAGCCTTAGATTGGTGCTTTTTTTAATGCATAATCTACTTTCGTCCATGCAGGAGCCTTCTTGATTCCATATTTTTTGACTCTCATATTTGCTGGGGTCCCCTTGTTTCTACTGGAAACCTCTCTTGGTCAATACACCTCTATTGGAGGACTTGGTGTATGGAAACTTGCTCCTATGTTTAAAGGTATACCTACATTTATTGAAAAAACTGTTTCTTGATACCAGGCCTGTCTGAAAAGTATTCATCGTGTTTGCTGCTTTCATAGAGATAATTTTGTCAGGATTTATGGAGGCCACAAATCCATGACAAACTGCCTAATTCATCTCTGTATGATAGGTGTGGGCCTTGCAGCAGCTGTCCTGTCCTTCTGGCTTAACATTTACTACATTGTAATCATTTCTTGGGCCATTTACTACCTGTACAACTCCTTTACCACTGTAAGTATCACACAGTGTGCTCACGTGACTCATAAAAAGCATCATAGGGTCAAGGTTGTTATAACAGATATTGAAAATTCCCTTGTGTGTCAAGAAGGGAAAAACACTGTGATTTTTGTTTTACAGGATCTTCCATGGAGCTCTTGTAACAATCCATGGAACACAGACAAATGTTACACAAACCACTCAATTGCAGATACCACCAATCTCACCAGTTCAGTGCTAGAGTTTTGGGAGTAAGATAATGACTGCTTTCCTTTTGCTTTTCACAACAGCAGAGCTTTAAAGTGCCCTGCATGCATCTCAGTACATAAAAAAAGCCCCCTCTTTGATGCATGCTTAATTCTCTGTGTGGATAATGGTCATGTTGTTGCTCGCTCTGACTATAGGCGCAACATGCATGAAATGACTGATGGCTTGGAAAAACCAGGCCAGATTCGAGTGCCACTGGCTATTACGCTGGCCATCGCCTGGGTCCTCGTATACTTCTGTATCTGGAAAGGGGTTGGCTGGACAGGAAAGGTAAGACATTGCCAGATTTGGGTATCCAAGACCTCTTATGCTACACTGGTTCCCAATAAGGAGTTAAAGTGACAGCTATGCAATATTAATCAGTGTAATATCACCTCATCAATCATTTAGATTGCAGTCAGCATTGTCCAGATTGATTTGAAAATAAGGAAACACACATCAAACACTCATGTTCACTAATCCTAGTCTCCCTCTTGGTAGCTCCTCTAATTCCAACCCTCCTGACACAGAGTCTACACTGAGTGTGGATACACGATAGGAGGAGCAACAAACAGCCATACGCTTCAATCTGGTTTTGTCCTCCTCCTTCGACTTGGAGCAGCTTCCCTCCCCTGGGGTGCCACATTTCGAAAGTCTAACGCATCACGTGACCATTGCAAATAAAATTAGTTTTGGTCACACAAAAAACCCATCCCCCTGCACATTTTGTGCACAAATCGCTTGCAACAGAGCCAAAAATGCACACAGGCACTCGAAGGGAAGCAGGTGATATATTTGCTGTGTATTTAGCCTCTTTATCCTTTATTTGTCTACAATAGACTAAAGGATATAAATCTTCACAACCCTCATTCAATTTAAAAAAAAAATGTGTGAATTCAATATTAACAAATTCTGCACGCATCATAAATTCAATTAAGATGCAGCCGTGTCCTCCTGCTGATTCCTGTCTCACATTTTATAGGTGGTTTACTTCTCTGCTACGTATCCCTACTTCATGCTGTTTATTCTCTTCTGCCGTGGAGTGACTCTACCTGGAGCTAGAGAGGGAATTCTGTTCTATATCACCCCTAACTTTGAAAAACTCAAAGAATCGGAGGTAATGACATATAATAATGTGATTTGTACCTGTGTGCTGCATGCCTGAGTGAGCAGAGCTCGGCCTCACGCAGCTAAAATGCTTGTGTTCCTTTGTCAGGTATGGCTGGATGCAGCTACACAGATCTTTTTCTCTTACGGATTAGGATTGGGGTCACTTATAGCCCTGGGCAGCTATAACCCTTTCAATAACAATGTTTACAGGTAAGACTTATAATGATTTAGAAAGAGAGATTATCTATGAAACAGAGGATTCAGCTGAATTAAAAAAATCAGAGCAGCTTAAGTAATTAAATTACGTTTTTTTTCCTGTAGTATATGTCCTGTTTAAAGGCCTTATTCAAAGGGACTCAATACGAGCCTTTAAAGGGTCTTATTAATGTGAGTTGCTGGCATGAATACAATAACAATCAAAGGAGAAGGTTGTTTCTTATTCACGGTGTGCGTGCTGGAGGGGGGAAAAAAACTCTGATTGCAAAGCCTGAGTGTTTTCTCCAGCAGCCCCATCATTCTAGGTCACACAAACAATCCAATACAGAAAAAAATAGTTGCATTCATTTTGTGTCCTTGTTTAATACGGCTCTAAATTTCTACATCTGTAGCTTAAAACATATAATTTTTATTTTTTCACAAGCTCTGAAATTAAATCTGTTCATGTCTGTCATGAACAAAAACAGGTGTTTTTTTTTTCAGAGCATCTGTATGTTCAAAAGGAAGTAACAGAATGTGTGCTTTCTACAGCTTCTCTTTGAGCTCCGCCTCTCCTGTGTGAAATGTTTTAGAGAAGCTTGATACCAGAAAACAAGAAAAAAAAAAGAATGAACTTAAATGTTTGACAACAAGCCTGTTTTACATTTCCTTCTCCCAGAGACTCCATCATTGTGTGCTTCATCAACTCCTGTACCAGCATGTTTGCTGGCTTCGTAATCTTCTCTATTGTTGGCTTCATGGCCCACGTGACAAAGAGAGACATTGCCGATTTAGCAGCTTCAGGTAACTACGGATTGAATATGTGCTTTCCCGTGCAATGGTTCTGTCTCAGCACCGAAATAAATCTGCACTGTCATTGATCCTGACAAAAATCTGTGTTACTATGTGTGTTTGCTGTAAACTTTGCATGAGAATAACCTAAAAACCATGATTTTCCTTTTTGCTATCCAGGCCCTGGCTTAGCTTTTCTGGCCTATCCCGAGGCTGTAACCCAGTTGCCTGTGTCTCCTCTCTGGGCCATTCTGTTCTTCTCCATGCTGCTCATGCTGGGGATCGACAGCCAGGTAAGGGGCTTGGAGATGATCTGCTCACGGGCTGACCTAAATATTTAAAATGCAAGTACATATCATGCAGCTCGCCTCTGCTCCCTTCATGATAAGCGGGAAATGTGCTCCTTGTGGACAGGTATAGCTGAGCTCTGACATTAACTGTCAGGTCTTTTTATTGCAACTTTATCACCTCTGTGTGCCCACAGGTTTCACTGTAGGGATTTCTTTCTTTCGTGTTTGATGTTTGGGTTCAAATAAGGCCACAGAGATAAAAAAAAATGTATTCATGCAGCTTTGTACTAACAGAACTTCAAACTAAAAGACATAAATTATAACCCTGTTCTTGATGTCACAGCAACTGAGCCTTTGCATAACAGAGTCATTACCAAAATGGCCTCAAAGAAGTGGATGCTTGGTCATTCAGAAGATTACGTTAGCGATTTTGTCCCATGGTTTGGTGCACACTGCAATTCTATGTCATATCTCATCATCAGTTAGCCTAACTGCTAAAATAAAACTTCTTGAGTGAGGAATACAATTTGAAAAAATACTCACAGACCTTTACGGGATTTCTGTGACAAAGAATTTAAAAGCAGCGGCATGCAAAAAGTGAATATGTTAACACTAACGCTAATGCATTCTTTCACGATTCTGTCCTTCAGTTCTGCACCGTGGAAGGCTTCATCACCGCTCTGGTGGATGAGTTTCCCCAAGCTCTGAGGGGAAGACGAGAGATCTTCATCGCTGTAGTCTGTCTGGTGTCCTATTTGATCGGACTGTCAAACATCACACAGGTACAGCAGGGCGGCTCTCTTATGTACCCACTGACTGCTACAGGTGGCAGATTAATCAAATGAGTTATGGAGTTTGGAGATGTAATTAAAAGATTACAAGTTTTAAAAAAAGGTCATGCATCTATGTGGTGGGCAAGAAGCTACTTTAAGTTTATAGGTGTTCTCTTGATTGATTCATATGCAATGCTAGATTTGTTTATGCTGCACCTGCAGAACAAGTGATTTTAATAACACCCATGTCTATTTTTCTGTAACAAGGGAGGAATCTATGTGTTCAAACTGTTCGACTACTATTCTGCCAGTGGGATGTGTCTCCTGTTCCTGGTCTTCTTTGAGTGCATCTCCATATCTTGGTGCTACGGTGTGTATTTCATGCAAAACGTAATTATATTATTATTAAAAAAATATGCATTTTCACTACAATAAAACAAAACAAGATCATAAAATATCACACATTTAAAACATAGGGGTAAATGTATAGGTTGAAAGTGCCGCGCCTCTCTCCAAAATGATATTTGCGCAGCATCAAACGCTGTAAAGCCTCAAGGTCATGAGCACTCATGTGTTCCACCTCACCATCCTCATCGTTATGCATGGCAGACCGGCAGCAAATTGAAATAAATTGTATATGAATATTTTGATCATGGGCTCATTTGTCTCGCAGGTGTGAACAAGTTCTACGACAACATCCAGGAGATGATTGGCTACAAGCCGTGTATATGGTGGAAGATGTGCTGGGTCGTGTTCACGCCTCTCATCGTCGGTGTGAGTACTCTGAACTAATACAACCGTACATCTAAAGTCATGACATGAGAAATGAGACAATAAATAAAGTCAATATTACCTGCCTGCAGCCATGTCAGGCTCAGACAGAGCTGCCCAGAGTCAGTGGTGTCAGGATGCATAAAGCGTCTCTTGTCTCCCACAGGGTGTGTTCTTGTTCAGCGCCATACAAATGGTTCCTCTCACTATGGGAGACTATGTGTTCCCAGGCTGGGGTCAGGGAGTTGGCTGGCTCATGGCGATGTCCTCAATGATTCTCATACCAGGATACATGATCTACATGTTTTTGGGACTCAAGGGCACCTACAAAGAGGTAGGAAGTGAATTATCAGTTGGGTATTTTTAGGTTAAAGAACCTGCTTTGCTAGCTTGTAATCATTTTAGCTAAATAATTGTTGTCTCTCTATTCTAACAAAACCCCTTCCCTCTGTAATGTAATCCATTTGTGTTGTCTTTCTGACACAGCGTCTTCGGATAATGCTGCAGCCTCCTGCAGTTGTCAGGCGACCTCAAGAGAACGGACCCGAGCAGCAGGCGGAAACCAACACTGCTAACCTATCCAGCCCCACTATTCCAGCCAATCCAGCTAGCCCTGCTAACCCAGCTCCGGTTAACCCCGCCAGCCCCACCAATCCGGCTCCTGTCAACTCTACCAGCCCCATAACCCCTGCTAACCCAGCTCCTCCTGCACCAGCTAATCCGACCACTGCCACTAGCCCGGTGAACCCAGCGACAAGTCCCACCTCCACTGTCACCACCACTGTCACCACCACGGCCACTCCGGCTAACCCAACAACCACTACCACAACTGTTAGCCCCACCAGCCCACCACCAAACCCAGTTAGCCCAACGGAGCCTGTTAACCCCCCCAACCCAACAAGCCCGACCTCTAACCTGACCAATGCCGAGGCCAACGTGTAGACAACAAAGAAACCCTCATGGAGCATGTAGACAAAAGAGAACATTACAAAGGACTTCCAAGATTTCAATTGATTCACCTACCTCCAGGGGCAATATGTGATCAAAACCGATTTTCAAACCACGTTTAGTTTTTCTGCATTTGTAAAACCAAGCCAATGATGTCTTATTGTTGGTTTGCATTCTGAAAACAATATCAAAGACTGTTAGTGTTCACAAATACCATAAATCTGAACAAAAAAGATGTAAACATACTGTGTAATACTGTGAGAAAAGAAAAAAAATATAGAGATATAGATTAGAGATTTGTTGAATATCTTCATGAATCAAGTAAATACCGTGTGAATATAGTAGATGAAGTAGTGAACAAAATTGACATCATTGAAGAGTGCAAGAGATGGCGTCAATTTTATCGTGGATGTTTACTGAACCTCACACAGTTGTCTCTTTTAAAAACGTTGCACTCTGTGAGGTAAATTATAGGCCACAAGGCGAACAGGGAGCTCGACATAAGCACAATGCCAATAAGAAGTTCATGTTTAGGAGCTCCGGAGCAAACCAGTGTTTGTTGCAAAAGATTTTTGTGTGTGAGAGAGACTGTTATTTTTTCGTTCCTTTTTTTCAGTCAAAAAAAGGGAAAACTTGTTTGTGATTGAGACATTTTTAGAGTTATTTTTAGGATGTTTTATACTATATGTGTTGTGATGGAGGACCAAAATCAATAGGCAGACAAAAGCAAAAACTATGCCATTTAGTGTTCGGTTGGCAAAGCACAGGGTACTAAGAAGTACAACAAAATAGAAGAAAAAAAAAAAGAACAAGCACAGGGTTAGAAGAGTGATTTACAAACATCGACTATCCCTTAATGCTGACAGTCAATCCTGTTTACGTTTTGCATGCTTTCCTCAGGAACATCAGTAAAAAAAAAATTGCTGAAATGTCTCCTGACTAATAAAAGAAAAGAGAAGAAGAACAGAGACGGCCTTAAGCCAACAGACCAATTTCAGTAAAGCCATAGTCTGTTTACATGACTGGGCAGAAGTACAAAATATAACTTTGTATGCTAGCACAAAAACCTGGACCAACTCTGTGTTTTAGTACAGTCATTCTTTTTTCTTTATGTGTAATGATCAATTATAGTTTGATCAATATGTATTCAGCAATACATATGTAGATGTATAAGTGCAGGCCAGTAAGCAGGTGGTCTGTTTCTCTTTTTGTTTCTGTTGTCTTTGCTTTACTAGTGAAAAGCACAAAGCTTTAATTTCCCCAGACTTTTGCCATGGCGTGTTAGGACAATGTTAGTTTGCTTCTATGGCAGCTACTGTGAAAGGCATCTGGTCGAACAGAACATGTTTACTTTGAAAAGCAAAACAACTGAGCGAAAATATGAAATGGCTACAGTTCATGTCCTGTGAATTTTGTATAAAGTTAACTCTACCACAGTTTTCTCTGGAACTTTGTTGTAAAACTGTACTGTGTAAAACATGTAACTGTGAATGTCTGTATTACATTGGAAGTTATTGTCTAAATGTTGAAAAAATGGAGTTGCTGTTTTCTGCAATAATATTTTGATCACAGAAGCTAAAGCACATATCTTACAGAAATATACGAAATGATGATGACAATGAAGATACTGATGATTATATTAAAAATAGAAACTATGTCTAGTAAAACAATATTGTTTTGTATATTTTTAACTGTCTCACTGCCTAATGTAAAACATAATATAAACATGATATGTATCTAAATGGTGTCAAATGATAAAGCACGATTGTTATGTTATACAAACAGAAAAAGACTGAAAAAATAAAGAGTTATAGAAAATATTAATACAATACATGCTTGGCATATGTCCCTTATAATATGTGTTTAAAGTAGAGGCCCCCCCCCCGTGCTTTTCAACCCCTCTTATCAGGAAATTAGGTCAACCCCACTATCCGCTCAAAAGATGTACACCGCGCTGAATCCTCCTGTAGTAATTGGCTATTGTTCCCACTGGTGTAGATAAACTGTGATGTTGTCTATGGAGTGTTTCTAGTAAATAGCAAAAGATATATGCAAGATCAGTAAACGTACAGACAGGGATTAAGTGGTAAAAAAAAAAAGATGCATAGCTGGATTTATTTTTTGTTTTGTTAGAATGATGCCAGATGGGACGTGAGAAAATTAAACAAAAACCTCTCTTCGGTAGTTTTGAGTGAGGATGACATCCAGCTTAGCTCTCCCATGGGGGTAGAAAAGAAAGTGTAAACATTACTGTAAAAAAACATCAAAAGAGGATGAGAAAAAAGTGTCTGCGGCGCTTCCTTGAGGTTTACTGAGTGTCAGAAACACAAGCTGATAGAGAGGGGCCTCCTCTGCAAGAAAAACATCACCACAGAACAGCTCTGGCCCCGGGGCCTGGCGTGCCCATCCAACCGCCCCATCTCCCCAACCTCTTATGCTTTGTGTGTATCTATGTGTGTCTTTCTGTATATGTGTGTGTGTGTGTGTGTGTGTGTGTGTGTGTGTGTGTGTGTGTGTGTGTGTGTGAGTGCCTGCTTCTTCTCCCCCACCTCCTGCAGTTGCTACTTCCATTAGCTTCCAGTGTGATAAAGGAGACGGCACCAGCTGACACCACCACAATGACTCGCCACGGAAAAAAGAATGAGATGTCCCCTCTAGTAGCTTGTGGCAAACTGTGTGTGTGTGTGTGTGTGTGTGTGTGTGTGTGTGTGTGTGTGTGTGTGTGTGTGTGCGTGTGTGTGTGTAGATGAGTGTGTGTGTGTGTGAGAGAGGGAGAAAGAGAGGGAGGTTGGGGACAGAAAGCTGTGAGCTGTCTGAGGTTTGAAAAATGCCCCTAATGTCAGCTCATATAAACTAGCCCCTGATGGATGACTTATTAGCCTCCTTTATTCCCAGTTGTGTAATTTAGCATCATTTCCTATGAAAACCAGTCACCGCCAAGACAACCCAAACTGATGTCTTACGTCCAGCAGAGCCATAGATCATCATTTTGGGCATGGGAGGACAGAGGGAGGAAGCTCTTGATTAGTTGGGAGAAATGCAGCAGAACACAATTATTCTAAGGGACAGCAATTTTCAGCAGCTTCAACATTGATGGATTAATCTTAAAAAACTGTATTATAATATGTCTTCCAAAGAAATATTCACATCCTTTTGGGGTTTGTAGGGTTCAAAATCGTTGCTTGTATTGTTTTCTTCCCTCGAGGATGAAGTTATATTTTTCCAATTTCTTAACTACCTTTTTTTTTCCTAGGCAACCACGACCTGCTGACTTCAAAGCTGAATTCTGAGACCCATTAAATTTGTCACCTGATGGGAAATATCAGCCTTTGTGCCACTCAGGCTTTCTACTTCTTAATCAAAGTAACATGCTGGGATTTACAACACAGCTCCCATTAAATCTGGAAAGCACATTTTAAGCCAATAGTTGTGTTTGAATTGCCTCTCAAATTTCAAGTTCGTGGCCCCTTTGTGAGGGCCTACTGGTCTATGTCTGAGGCTGGACCCGCCCCTTTGACCTTTCTGCCTCCACTCCTTGCTTTTCTGTCCTTTACTATACATTGTATTTTTATCAATTTGTTTGTTTTCTTTACACTGACGGATTTGCTTTAAGGGGAGGGGGAAGGTAGAGACGGTCTGTACCACTGAGCCAGCTTTAGAGTAATGGTGGTCTATCAGAATTCTAGGTCCATGTATTCCAACATCCAAATGGTCGCATCCAAGAGGTCAATATTGATTCCAGAATTGTTGGATACTGGCCAACTCATCTGGAATAGCCAGATTTCCAGATTACTCCTGGGTCCGTCTCTGGAGAAAACCTCAACTGTCAATTATTTGGTCTGTTAATCAGCTTTTTTTCTAATGCTGACCCTTTAACATCACTGAATTTAACATGACCTAAATGACAGCTGTGCTAATAGCCAAGTCATAAATGATTTCAGAGCAGCTTGGATCTTTACTTAGACAGTCTATCTGCTTTTTAATATTCATTTTGTGGGATTCAGACTCTCTTTTGTGCCTTTATGAGCCGATAAAGGGAACACCTCTCAAAGAGTGTGGGGAGGGTCTTTTTCATCTCCTGTCTCATTATGTAGATAGTATGAAGCCTATTGTCTCTGTTGCCATGATAAACCTGACCATAAAATCACACTCTATATTAGCTGTTTGTTTATATCAGTGCTGTACACAGTAATTGATATAGATAGCGTTAATTAATTTTAATGTGACTCTGTTTTTTTTTCGTGCACAGTTTCTGGGCTTATCAGCTCCATTTTGTGGGCAGATCTGAGAGAGGGGACAGTGTTTGGTGTTTAGCATTTCTTGGCACTCTCTGTCGCAAGCCTATTTTTAAAGTTAAAAAGTGCTCGCAGTGTGGCCGCGAGAGAGGACACTGAAGAAGCAAACTGGTGATCCATGATGCTTTTATGAAGGGATGACAGAACGCTTCAGCTTATAAAGTCACACAGGCTGCAATGATTAATCCTCACTCCACATTTAGAGCAAGAAAAGCTAATTCTACTGTGAAGATGAAAAGACGGATAATTATGTTTATAATTTCTCTGTTTTGAACCTCAGTGCCAAAGGACTTTCTTAATCGTAACGCCCTATTGGCTTTATGTTGTCATGGGTCACCGAACCTGCATATTTTTGATATGGATTTTGTGTGATCATTTGTGACATTTTTTCTCTGGTGCGTTTTATTTGCCCCAGACTTCTGTCTGAGGTACGCTCACACGAGAATTCAAAGCAAATACATTAATGAATAACTAATCTTTGCAGATGCATGAATCTACATATCAATGTAATCAGAGGATGTTGTGTGCATGGCTATTTCCAGCAGAGGGGCTGAGAGGATGTCAAGCATGCAAAGCACACTCTGCATATATGCTAATTGGTCTCCATTTCCAGTCTGAATACGGACCTTGCTGAAATGAACTTGTTGGCTGGTTCATTTTTAAGGGACCAAAGTGTTTTTCTTTGCCGGCACACACACTGCATTGCTGCTTACATATCAAGCATTTATGCAGCGCAGCTGGGTAAGATCTAAGATTAGTGGGTGCACTCTGGGACATGTAATATTGTCGATTCCCAATGATTTGGCTGTTGGATTCAGCGTTCTCATGACACAGCAAATATTGCCGTTATTATTTCATTTAGAGAAGCTCAGACGCAAGCGGAGCATTCGATTTCTCTACAGATATTATTTCATTAGATTCTGAAGCTGAAGCTTCAAAGAAGTGCAAAAATATCTGTTGGTTTGATTTAACAAATCCCCGTCTTGTGGAAATTGTACAGACTCTTCAAAAGGGGCTTTGTTTTACATTACATTGCCATCCCCCCATTTAGCCTCTTTACAGTACCACTTGCAAAAAACCTGTCTGTCTGCTCCCTAATGTAAATATTTTACCATGTGAATTTCTCCTAAAAAACCCCCGATACATTTATCCTGATAATCCAAAAAAGGGGACAGCATTTTACATCAAGAAATGTTGCAGAAAAAGCAGCTGTTGTTAAAACGACTCGGTGTAAGTGAGAGTGAATTTTAAGTCCCAATAAAGAGGACCATTTCAGCTAATCAGGAGACTTTCCCCTGCTACTTTCAGTTGGCTGTGGCGCTTCTTGTCTTTTGTCACAGCTTATAACATCTCCCCAATGTGCCAGAGGCTTATGGGGGAGTCATTGTAGATTACTGCCTGGGTCAAACACTGAATGCAAATCAGGCAGAGGAACAGTTGAAGTGAAACACTGAAAAAAGAAGCAGCAAGTATCTAGAAAAGAAATGGCAACATTTTTCTTATTCTACAAATGTGTTACATATTCTACATTGTAGCTGTTTACTGTGTGTGTATACAGTGAGCATGGTCTAAGTATTGAGATAAAGAAAAGAAGAATATCTGAACCAATGTATTCTAAAATTAATTTACTGTTTCAGAGCCAGCTAATATACAGGACTGCATAGCTCACGCCAAACGTAAGCCAAGGGGAGAAATTCCACATGGTGAGCAAGACATGTTACTCTGCCTGGATGTCACGCACAGTGGGTGCTCTGGATGATCTTGTGCCCTGATGAGAAGCTAGTTGGAAGCAGGGCTAGCTCTCTAGTGAAGCTTCTCTAATGGCTTCCTCTTGGATTTCCTGCCCAAAGGATTTCAGGCCCTTTGCTGCACCCTGTGCCTCTTAAGGCTGTGGGAATTTGATACTAGCTGACAAATGAAAATCTCTGCCAACTATTAAAGGAGTTACTCTTTTCCCTGCTTGTACACGACAACACAGGAAACATACTCTGGGTTCCTCTGAATTTCATTACTCTGCAGCTCATCTCCTGGAACTTAACCCACAACGACTGACAAAGCTGCCCCTGCGCGCACCTGTGTGCATGTACAGTACGTGCATGTGACGTGTATTTGTGCTGACATGTAGCATGCTTCATTTGCATAAACTTATGCATTCACATGTAGTGCATGTAATGTGAGTGTGTGGGAATGGATTTGCTGCATGTACAAATACTCTTGTTAAGTGTAAAGACTAGAGCAGGCAGCAGCTTCAGGCACAGCTTTAGTAAAGACCCTTTTTCTAAATAAATTGTGTCAGATTACGCCAGCACACACTTAACACTTCAGTCCTTAGGATACAGGCGGAATCTCCTCAGTTTGTTACAACCGGGGACTGAGAGCGCTGTGGAAGGTGTGGAGCAGGTGGTAGCAAAAGTTCATGACCTGAAACTAATGTCACCTTATTTTGTTTTCTTCTCGTTTGAACCTGAGTACGAGTTGCATCTTTTTTACAATGCTGTTTGCCCTGGTGATAAACTTTTTACTGATTACATTTTTACAATTTTTACTTTTTGTCGTTTTCACTGCAGCAAAATGTGTGACTACTGTCAATATTTGTATTTATTTTCCGTCTGTTAGAGTCTATAAGGGGAGCACGTTAGGCACCATGTTTGTGTGAATGGTGCTGTATAAATAAAATTGGGATGAGTCATTTAAAATCAAGTAACTGTACATTTTAAACTCATAGTAATGGAGTGCATCAGTGTTTTTTTATTCAGGCAAATAATAAATGATTCGTACATATTGAAGTTAGGAATCATAGTTTCTGTGTTTGTGCATCCAAACAAATTTGTTTTTTTGGCACATCGTTTTATGCAAATGTGACCAAGTAACCTCCACACGTGCTTTGCATGCATTATCCTGTATCTGACATTTTCACTCATGTAGTGATGCCCTCGACTGCACATTATTACTGCACAAAATAAAACACACACTTTTAAGGCCGACCTGCATGCATAAAGACCCCCTCTGCCAAATAAGTGCCAGAAACTGAGACTAACACACGAGGCATGTACATTGCTAAGCTCTGCGAGACATTTTAAGGGCCTGCTTTTTACTCTGACACAAAAAAAACTTTTATGGGAGCAATGTAGTATGCAATCAAGCTCATTCATTCTCTGTCTCTCGCTTCCAAAAAAACCCAACATCCACGCACACACACTTACACAGGCACACATGATGATGAAGAGGTCTGAGGGCCTTCAGGCCTTGCTTGGACTTGGGACTGCAGTGAATCATAGCTATGATGTGCTGCATGCTTTCTATTCTGATCTGTCACAGAGATTTTGGAACTGTGCTTACTGATGAGTGAGTCGGACCAGGCAGGGGGGCCACGGCAGCCAGCCTGGTCTGTCCTTCTTCCTCCTCAGGCACCTCAGCTCTGCTCCCTCTCTCCCTGAGCTGAACAGTGACAGGTAAGACGCCCCGAGATGAGCCTGCGCACTGCCGGGCTGGGAGACACAGCAGGGGTCAATGAGGTCAAGACAGAGACAAACAGTGACGCAAACAGGGCGCAACCACTGACGTAACTTTACCAACACACACATGGTTGACAGAACAAAATTGTATTCTTGTGACATTAAACATATGACATTTGAAAATGTAAAGCGTTTAAGGAGGAATCATTAGTATTTATTAATCCACACATAGGTTTTTACATTTTAACAAATCAACAAACTTAGGTTGTCAAGCCTATGGACAAGATGGAGACAACATACAGCATGAAGTGTATTTTATCCAGGAAACTTTCGATGGTGTAAAAGAGTTTGAGAACAAATAAAGTGGAATGCTGGTTCAGGCAAACTTGTACTAAACTTAAGAAATGTAACAGTGTTCAAGTTGTTTTAATAACAACCAAATACAACAAACTGAACAGTGGGCATGATTACCATTTAAATAATGTTAATCATGCCCACAATTTAGTGTCCTATTTCTAGTTGAGTTCATTTGTACAAAGCACACAGAGAGCTCCTTTTACAATGTTTTTTCAGTGCAGCTGCTAAAGTGTGGACATACAAAATGTACCTAGCAAAAGTGGGATTCTTGTTTGTCTGAACATTAACCCCTGCACCTAATTAAAAGATGTAGTTATGCCACATGCTCCAGTCTATCTCTGCCTTATGGCTGATCATCATTCAAAAGCACTGGTTCTTCACTGCAAGTCAGTGGGTGCTGGGATATCTCCCAACTTTGTCCCACTTACAATTTCTTTTGTGATATGCAGATTTGACTTCGTATTCCAGATTCACACAAATGTTTCAGGGGAAAATATTTAATTAAATTTGCAGTTCATGCATTATTTACATTAATTAACTCAATTGTGACAATGCCAGGCAAGTGAATTAAAATAACAATTTGTTCTGTTGTGATCCTGCACATTTCTATTCAGTAAGTTATTTATTTAGTGTACATCATGGTCTGCATAGATTTTCCTTTAAGAGTGTCAGAGATGGCAGTGAAGTCTTTCTTTTTTTTTAATTACACCCAAGATGGAAACTTGGATCCATCAAGAAGCTCTGATAATATGAGCGGAGGCAAAGCGCTGTGTGCTGGAGTAAAGTTCCTGTGCTCTGTCAAACACATCCTCTGGCAGGGCTTAATGTGGCGTGTGACACGTCACACCCTATCACTCTGCCTTACAGATGACCAGCCGCTTACGTATGCCGCGTGCACCACTGGATCCCAAACCAGACACTGTCAGGTGTGATAACAGTTTGAGCGCCAAACCCACTCTGAAGCCTTGCCCTCTCCCATTCCCCCACGATTAGTTTGATGCTGCAGCCGCCCAGCTTGTAGGCTGCTATTCACTTCTGCATGCATGTGCTGTGCCCTAAAGATGCTTTTATTCTTGGCTCACCTGCACATCCCCCCAAGGGCTGAGGGCCAGAGATAACCCCGCTGCTCTGTTCCTTCAGACCAGTGAACCACCCTTTATCACTGGGGGGTTTAGAGAGATAAGGAGTGCTGCTGATCCTGGCTCTGTGGAGGGAATCAAATACTCAGCTGAGGTTCACCTCAGAGATACATAGACTGTCATAGACAAAGATGCAAGCTGTACATTAAACCTGTTTCCAAAATATGTTGTTTATTCATCGCAAGCCACTGTACCACACTTATTCCCTAAGTCAGAGGATCTACACTTTGAATCCACTCTAAAGGCTGACATTTTTCCATTCTTTATTTTGCCATTCATGTCCCATGGTCCAAAAATGTGCCGCCTAGATTTGGCATTGGAGGTAAAAATGTTCCCCAAGCACACACTCATTATTTCAATCCTCACAAGGCTGAGGAAAAGCACGGCCTCTCTGACAGCGTTTGATGCTCTATTGCTCTCTCTCTCTTTCTCTGTGTCACCATTTCTTCCACTAGATATAGAGAGGGGGGGTTGTTTTTTTTTTATTTTCTATAAATTACATTGGATTAAGGTTTTGTGTAGTGAAATATTAAGGTTTCATCGTGACAGTCATTGTGACCGTTCACACAAAGGCGAATTTTGCAAAATGTTGAGAGGAAACCCTTTAACAATAATGATTGCATCATAATTGCATCAGTTATTCAGGGTGTTTTTTCCTAATTTAAATGAGGCAGGCCCAAAGGGATTAAATGTGGAAGCCACAATGAATTAAATATTGTTGTACTCTTTTCATTAGGGGACTCAATTGGGTTCTTTAATAATCAATCTCTTGTCTCGCTGATTTTTTCTAATGTTGAATTACATGCCCATAGGTGTAACAAAACAAATAAATGGGAGCACATCAAAACAGTAAAACTTTAAGCGTCTTTGTAACATATGCCTTTCCACTGTAACCTCTTTTTCTTTTCCCCCAGTTAACCTCTGATCATTTTCCATTTGCTCAGTGTGATTTTCAACATGAAGAGGAATACTGAAGCAGATAACGCAGTCATACTGTACAGTCTGCGGGTAGCTGAGGTCTGATAAAACAATGTGATGGTGGAAGAGAGGAAAAAAAATCAGCAAGGAGCATTTTTTTTTTTTCTTCTGTGCTGGATTGTTCTCTTTGATCTGGAGTGCAGTGAAAGGAGGGCATTATGTAACATCTTCAGCACACACATGGCCGACTGTGTGACTGCCAAACGCAGGGGGGAGTGGTAGTGGTGGTGATGGTGGTGCTGGGGGTTTGGAGGTGGGGCGGCAATGTGGCAAAAGATGGGGAGAGGCAGACAGTAAAGGGGGAAAGAGATAGGGCCATGTAGGAGCGTAGTAGACATATGTGAGAGGAGAACCATAGCTGCTCATATTGGTGTTGGGTCATTTTCCTTATTAAGGCTGCTCAGCCAAGCAGCTGTAATGTAGGCCCTAATATGTCTCATAATGAGACATGAGAATGCCCTTTAGTGATGGTAAGAGCATTTATCGGCTGCTCAGTGTCCGAACCTACTATCCCAATACTCCTCTATGTCTGTTGTAAAAAGATGAAGTTTGGGTAATTATCCAGGGTCTTGATCTTGTAGGGAAAAAATGTTCTATCAAGGAATATTACCCTACCATTTGTACATCCTAATTGGTAGCAATTAATTATCTTGAAGGAGCAACCAAGTGGCTGCACAGTCATGTATTGTGCAGCAGATGGCCCTTAAAATCAATCATTTACAAATCAATCCATAATATATAAATGAGTCACGCCAACTGAAACAGTAGGAATTAACTGGCTGTGTCAAGCACCATACGGCCAAAAGGCAGGCCAAAAAGAGCAACGAAACAGGTCAAAAACTGAGCAGAGAAAGCAGGGGGCCTAAAAGGGGATGCATGGAGAACTGTTTACATAGGATACTGCCAAACTATACTATTATGGACACTGCATACATGGGCCACATCAAAAAGGCGCTGTCTTAACTGATGGAAAGTAAGAAGGAAGTAAGGGGAAGGCAAAGAGCGATTGGTAGAGTGTGTTGGTGGTTGTATGCCGCTGAAAACTGACACTGAGGTGGCCTGACAGGTTCTGTTTCTGTTCATTGCAAGACTGTTATCCAGAGTGACCGTGTTGTCTTCCTTTCCCTCCACAAAGGTTATGCCATTGCCAGCAGTCTACATGACAGAATGAATGAGCCACAGCCACTGGAGCCAGAGACGCTCATCAGTTTGGTCTTTAAGTATGATAACCCTGCACTTAATCCATACCGCGTTCAAGAGTCGTCGATGGGTAAATCAGCGCTTGATCTCTACATTTCCCCCCTTGTTTGCGACCTATACTATGGCTGTGGCTGCATTTTAGAAATGACGTGCTTGGTAATCGGGTGTGTTGGGCTGTCAGCTCAGGGTGCATGATCTTGCCAGCATGACTCAAGTCTGCCCGTGAGCTGCTTCCTGTGCCTGTGCATCTACTCCAGTTTGCTTGTATGATCTATTTTAGATTCTTTTGCCCTAGGATGTGTGTGCATCCTCACAGCAGAGAGCCACAGAAAGAAGAAAAATAGGAAGGGGGGAATAGATAATGTTCAAATAATCTACAGGCAATCATGCAAATTCCCCAGACATAGTGCACTCTGGGATGCTGTAGATAGGGGTGCAGCCATGCATCCTATTAAGGCACAACAAATTTGGAATTATGCAAACCATTGAAGGAGATCTGTATCTATACGAGCTTAAATCCAGGCATGATGTGAACCAATGTGTGTAACACTGCAAGGGCCACTTTTCTAAACGAGTGTGTAGTAAAATCATGAATTTATCCAACTGGATTAATTGAAACTCCATACCATGTCCTGGGTGCACTGTGTTAGACTGATTTTCATTGGTTCTTTCCTTTAACATTAGAGATTCCAAATTGAGAGAACAGTTATTTACATGTGCGGCTTGACCGTATCTGAAGGAAGCATAGTCTTTCCTGTTAAAGCAATAACAGGAGGCAGCAACCGTTAGAGTGGCCCTTCATCGCAACCGCAAATGTCATGCTCCTTGTGGCCTTCACACATTGAAGGGGCCAAGCCAAATTTGGCGTGCCCCTGATGTGTCATCTTGATTTAGACACTAGTTTTATGATATCGAGTGCGTGCATGTGTGTCTGCGTGCAGTTCTGCGATTGGTTTTTTCGCCCAAGCAGGGAAATGTGGATCTTCTCTCCATAATCCCACAAGAGCAGGCTTCCTTGGAAGGCTTGTTGCAGCAGAAGCAGGGGGCATTGTGGTCGGTGAATGGCTGGGTCTAATCTCGTGGAGGCAGTGGTCTGTTTGGAGGGCCTTTTTAAGGAGATTTGGGCCCACGGGGTGAAAGCAACAACAACCAAAAACCTCTTTTTTCGCCAGTTGAAAGATTTGAGTAATGAATGGCGCTGAGCGAATTCAAATTAGCCAAAATGAAATGGAGGTAGACTCATTTACATTTTCATTCAATCTTCAAAGATTCCTATTTAAAGCTTTTAAATTAAATACAGATATGCTAAACCAACACAATTCTTCCAAAACATAAATACACCTCCAATCAAATTTCAAGAACCGATCCCCTAAAACTGGAGTCTGGGATCTGGAGCCATGTTGGGTAGCATCTACTATCCATTCAGTCCTCAGCATGAAAGTACTGCATTGATACCCATTGACCAGTTTTACATATAAAGTACATTTTCACACTACTAACAGACATACAGAGGAAATGCAACGGTCATATTTATCCCCCTAGAGTGATGATGCTCATCTCTTTGTTTGGTCTCCAGGGATTGAGAGAATAAGGGGCTTCGTGTAAAGTGGTTAAACACCGCCATCTGCTGGTTTGAAGAGATGTCAGGTAATCTCTGAAATCAAATACAGCCCGGTTTCTCCAGAATTGTTAGTGTTATTATCCTGTTTCCATTATACAACCCCAATTCCTATTAAGTTGGGACATTGTGTTAAAATAAACTAAAAACAGAATGTGATGATTTGCATAAAATGGAAACCCCTTGTTTGATTGACCACCCTGTTGCATCACTTTTTCCTTTATCAACCTTTTTGGGACAAGTCAGCAGGAAGTTTATCGCTGGACTCTTTTACTACAGAGAGCCATGCTGTTTTAATATGTCCAGAATATGGTTTGGCATTGTCTTGCTAAAATAATTAAGGCCTTCCCTGAAAAATAAGTTGTCAATTTGGCAGCCTATGTTTTGTGCAGCATATGTGCAGGTTTCCCATGCCATGTGCACTAATGCACCCTAAAACAATCTATACTGACGTGTGAACTGAGCACAGATAAAGGTGATCGCCCTCCTCTTGCGACCAGAGAACAGGGTATCCAGAATTTCCAGACAAAAAGTCAAATGTTTCCCCGTCTGACCTCAGGACACTTTCACACTTCGCCCTCAGTTCATTTAAAATGAGTGTAGACCCTGAGAAGGCGGCAGCACTTTCTTTTTTTTGCATGATAGAGTTTCAGCTAGTACTTGTGAATGAAGTAATGAACTGTGTTCACAGCCAATGCTTTTTGGAAGTGTTCTTGAGACTGTGCAGTGATGTCCACTACAGACTTGTGTCTGTTTTTACTGCAGTTATTTCTAAAGGGCCCGAATATCCCAGCCACCCGATAATAGTTTTTTTGGGCATACAGAGTTATCATCAGATTCTCTGAATCTTTTTAGGAACATAACATTTACTGTGCTTTGTTTCATCAGATGTTTTCCGTCACTGTCCCAACTTTTTTGAAACACTTTGTCAGCATTGAATTCAGATTGGGCGAACATTTTTCCCCAAACAATGACATTTCTGTTGCACCATTTGATGTGTTGTTGTCTTTATGCTATTTTCAATCAAGGGTTTAATTGAAATCAAATCAACACATTGTTTTTATTTACATTTTGCACAATTTCCAACTTTTCAGGAATTGGGTTTGTAATATAATAATGAGAAGACTAAAGGCTTTCTGGGTCAGTGTCTGCATCAGTCTGCTTCTTATTCTTCCCTTTCTCATGTTTAAAGCAACTGTTTTTTTCCCAGTAGCAATTATCCACATTAGTTACCATGACACCAAATCAACCAAACAACCTTTTTAGCCAACAGAGTCCAAAGTGGCTTCATATGCTGTTGTGGGGAGTTGATGTCAGCCACTTAACAAAACTATGATGCGTCATACTAAACCTACCCACACGGCGTTAAGAAGAAATGGAACTACATTGAACATACTGTTGCGTCTTTGATAACAAAGTGTCAACAGGCTTTTTGTCCACTTGAAAAATACTAAGAACAGACACTTAAAAGATGAGTGCAGACAAACCACTAAATTTAACATTTTCCTGAAGTTCTACAGCAATACACCAAGAAGTAACAGAGATCTAGGAAACACGCCAGTAAAGGCTCCTCCAGGCACAAAGATTAAAGAAAAACATTATCCATCATTAAGATGTATTAGGAAAGTATTCAGAGGTATAGAATAATAACACTTGACATCCAAGATGTACAAAAAACACATTTGTCTAATGCTCATGCCTCTGAGCCTCTCGCTTCTTATTTGACACAGGATTTATGTGGCAGCGTCTGTGAATGCCCAATGAAAATAGAGGATGAGCTATGACTCATTATTGCTGTAATCAGCGTAACCATGTTATTATTGAATCAAGTTTCTTTGACATTTATGTTGCAGTAGAATTTCACAATTCGCCAGTACAGGAAATTGTAACTCTGTTTATAGAAATATAACAGCCCTTACTACACGATGCAGAATTAAGCAGTTTTGATCAGTTTAAGGTTTCCAAAAAGCCCTTTCACTTTCAATGCATTTTATAGAAACTGTTCGTAACACGCAACGGTAATGCTGAAACATTGAATTTCACTGTCATCATGCCCCCCCCCCCTCCATGACATCATAAGCACCTTTACATGACTTTGCTGCTGAGGTTAATCTCCGACACAGGAAACGAGCCTTCATTTTCAACAGGGGAAAAAAACTGGAGATGTTGCATCAGAGTACCATTTGAACAAAATGTAATGCAAACAGTTTTTTTAATTGGTGTATCAAATATATTACACATTTTCAAGTTTCAACTGCAGTACATCACATTTCATTTTGTAAAAAAGGATGACAGGTACCATTCAAACGTTTGCATCTGTATGTTTATTTGAAAGAATTGGAGTACAAAACAGTGGCATTTTCTTCCAGAGAAATTAAAGAGAAAATAGAACACACGTTCCTTTTATTCTGCGTTTGTGAACACCTTAACATGACCTTTTCGCTAAACAGTCTTTGAGATACAGGTAGTATTAATATAAAAATTAAATAAAAAAACGGAAAAATACCCTTAACATTAAATTGATCAACTTGTGTCAAACAAGCCGATTTCATGACAATCCCTAAATTCCACTACAGTATGAAACAAACAGAACGCTAAACAAACTCGTTAAGTGTTAATACAGAAGCCTTTCTGAAACTCAAACTATCAAAAGACTGTTGTGTTCCTGCACTTTATTCATCAGCTGACAATTGAAGGAAGATAGTCAAGTTTCATTCAAACCATGGCTGAAGATAATGAGCATCCACGCTGTATACCAAAGCACTTCTCTTTCAAGAAACATCGTATCTGAGATCATTCCGCGCGGCGCAATGATAGTCTTATGAGTAAAATAAAATATAAAGAGAAGATAGTGAATTTAACTAGTCAAAACAAATATAGAATATTAATAAAATGTTTATGTTTTCACATACCGTTAAGTGACAAAAGAAATAATTTCACAATACTGTAACTGAATCAGTGTTGACAAACTACTACTACTGTATCTAGATCATTTTAGAAGGGTGAGAATCATTCAAACTAAATTCATCTGCACAAAATAAACTGTGACACACTAACACCGTTTCTCTGTGAAAGGGAGGAAGTCTGCAGGTCACATAAGGGCATTGCCTTGATTAAAAAATGTGACTGATAAAAGTCAGGCAGTCATGGATTGTGTAAAGAGATTTAAGGACAATTTTGCATGTGCTTCAAATCTTAGCTTAGGGAAGACGTCTGCTTTGTCCTTAAAGCAAAAAGACTAACTCTGTCGATCTCACTGGGAAAATAACAATGCAAGAACATTGTTTTCTCCATGATTTTTCAAAAACCAAACCATTAACTTGTTCAGTATAAATAAAGCTGCTGCTAACAGACTGTGCTACAGAGGGTCAAATTAAGTTATTTCAGACATGTGAAAAGTCGTAGCATCCAGCTCCACAGAGTAACAAAGCTAAAAGCCTTTTCAACTGCATTCACACAGCCTTGCCAGAGGCTGCGATTTATAGACGGCTGCCAAGATGCACACCTACATACAGTAATGAAAACCGGATACAAAAAAATATATTGAGTACAACTGTACCAGCAGTGAATATTTTGAAAATGTTACGGATAAAAAATAAATTCTGAGTAAATATATAGTATAGAATAAGGTTTGTAATAGAACCCAGCTATTTGAAACATGCTTTCTGGTTAGACAAATCTACTATGATTGATATTAGTTTACTAAGTAATCAGCCACAGTGAGCACACAAACGAGACACTCAACGTTTTTTGGTTAACAGTGAATGAGTCCAGTTCAGTATCGTAAAAAAAGACAGATTAGTGTAGTGTCTTTAGAAAGCAGGGGGACCACCAGACACTTTCATTTGTTCTAATTAAGGCAGGTAACCTGCTACCCTAAATTGTCAAAAAAGGTAAAAAAAAAAAAAACACAAAGTAAACCCAGCCATCCTCTTCTGAAGAAATGTGAAAGAGGTGTGAGTTAGCATGGGAACGATGAAGACCAGATTATGGCTTTTATGTGCATGGGAAAGGGAGGGTATTTCTTTGGATATCAAGAAAGGTAAAACAAAACATGTGCTCCAAACAACCAACCCCTTTGTTGATTTCATTATCAAAACATAACAAGATCTGTGATTGTACTACATCCACGCGTAACATTGTAAAACCAACTCATAACAGTTTTTACTCCCCTCCATCAAATTTTAAAGTACGAATCTGAGCCGATTGTTCAAATAGAAGGTGCACCTCGAGGTCCAAGAGGGAGCAGCCAATGCGAGCACCGTATTACTTCTGTTGTTTATGGCAAAGGGAAGTTGATGCTTGGCAAGAGTTGCAGTGGATAATCTCCACTCTCATATGCAAATACTAAAGGAAGTGATTGTAACATTGACTCCACTCTGCGTCATGGATCTGCCTCTGGGGGTTGATGATCCCCACCCTTAGGCTTGAGTTGAAGCCAGGCATCCCCCAGCGCCTTGGCGAAGTGGTCATCCACTGAACCTGTGATGGACACCGAGTTGGAAACAGGCTCTGCTTCTTTATAGTTTTTTCCAAGGCTGCGGCGGAAGTGCTCCTCAATCACCGGATCGTTTATGGTGTTTGCTAAAATAACATTGTTAGGAGTGGAAGGAAACCAGATTCCAGTTATTACCAAGCATTTTCATAGATGAAAGAAGATGTCCATGATGACTCAATCAAGTCAAGAGAAAAATTTGTGTCAGGATTCTTTTTTTTTTCAAACTCTGGCCAACTAATTTTGGAGTAACTAAAAATGTTTCGTATAAGACACAAAATACAAAAACAAATGACAAAATCGTGAAGGGATGAGAGCACAAATGATGCTTTCCTCAACAAGGCTCCCTTTCAGAAAGTTTGGGTTGGAACACTTAAGGAAAATGCTAGTGAACGTTTCAAGGTGAAATCAGATAAAATCTTATGCATATAACTTTCACTTTGACACCCAGGTAGAGTAAACAACATCTCTACCTCACAGGAGCAAAACACGTGATATAGAGTAGATGCCAACATCACAATTATGTGAATGTTTTTGTCATTGCTGGATGGAAGTCCACCTCTAAGAAGCAGATAGCCAAATCACATCTTAGAAGAGATTATTCTGCAAACATTTCAGTGACCATTAATAAAACAATATACAGAGAGGGATAAACTGTATATTACTATAAGCATTACTTTACAGATTGGCTGATTATTAGGCATTTGAAAGGCTTACCATTGCCCTTCCTCTGGTCTGCAGGGGGGCTGGGAGAGCAGCCATTCATGTGGCAGTGTGATAGGTTACAATTCCGGTTGCTTGCAGGGGCACAGGTGATGACAGAGGGACGATTCTATAGGCGGGAAAAATACATAACGTCAGCTTACACAGACTGAATCCTGTGACGGCGTTACCGGTAGTCCCCACCTTATGGATCTCCTCTGGTCAGACATGTAAAGGTAATCTGTACTCATAGATTGTCTAATATATATGCCCAGAGCTGTTGTATTAATAACTGAAAAAGTCCTAAATGTACATTTGCTATTTCATTTTAGAGAACTCTACAGTGTACAAATACAGAGAATTCACTTCTGAAACAGTAAATGCATAGAGGCTTTCCCCTTCAGCTGGAAAGTCTATTTTTACTTTTAGGTTTAACACACCCCAAGAGGACCAATGTTTTGAGTGTATACTATCTTTCAGCATTGGCACGAGTAGTAATTCTACATATGACAATGATTTCAATATTTGTTTTGGGTGAATAGGAACTCTACACTCTCTTACGTAAGTGTTGCAAGTTGACCTACCTGCTGCCGCTCTGAAGTCCCACTGATGACAGACCTCTCTCTGCTCCCAACTCCAATATCATGGCTGCTTTTGGTCAGAGCAAGAGGCTGATCAACAGCATAGCCAGAAATGGAAGCATACAGGTGGTTCCCATGGAGACCGTTGGAGGAGGAAGAAATGTGCTCCACAGGAGTGTGACTGAGGCTCCAGTGTTCATTACGGTTGTCTCCAGCTGAGGGGCGAGCCCTTAATATAGAGAGAACAAACTGAACATATACCACACAGCTTCTAGTTTTTTAGACATATCATACAACAACAGTCAATCTTGTGTCTACTACAACAGTCAGAGTAGGCCGGAGTCAGCGTGATTTCTCAGACTTTGTTGTCAGTTTTAAATTTTTCTTAAAAATGTGGACACTTAAAGCCTAGTGGTCTATAACTTTATGATATTGTTTAGATCATGTTCAGGCCTTTTTTTCCACGATATTGGACCAGACCATTTAATGCTTTTTGGTTTGACTGTTCTAAGAGTCGTTAAATGCATTTTATTTCTCGAGTATTATGCATTGAGCACTACTTTGATAATGACAGGGCTGGCTCAGTATGACATTTGTGTTTGAATTGTTTGAAAGGAACTTACAGCTGTGTGGCAAACAATCTGCTCATTTTTGTCATGTGGTCATCATCGCAGTTGATCCGATCGTCAATTTGTTCTTCCCCATACTTCCGTTTGCTTGGGCAGTGTGTAGGAGGCCCAGTTATGTTGGACACGGCAGTGGGAAGAGAAGGGGTCCTGGATTCATCTGCGGAAAGTCATAAAAAATCATTTTAAATTACCATTGTTTGAATGAAACGTCATTTATTACATAATGGATTTGAATACAAATGGTATCTACGTCATGTGTCTATGTCACCAATCTACAGTATACATTTGAGTAATAAAGATGAGTCTGCTGTCTTCATAAATATGTAGAGATGATGAATTTGATCAGTAATCAGAGATAGAATTGATATTTAAGTCAACTTTTGAAAGTGTCAATTAACAATTACCAGTGGGGTTGTCCAAGTCATATTTGTACAAAATGCTTTCAACTGCACATTACAGACAAATGAGGAAATTTGTCTGGCAGAAATTGTTCACTTTATTCTAAACATTTGTGGGCGGACATGGCCTCCCAAAGATTGTAAAAAAGTAAGTCCTTCCTCACTCAATTCACATCGTCTCATGTATAGGTATCTACATGTATTGATGTATGTGTTTTGAATCATGTTTTAAGAAATTATTATTATTTTATTTCTTTTGTACACCCGTTTTAAAAACGAGATCATAGCAGTATACTTTGAATATGCCTCACTATAAAATGAAACATGAATAAATCCATTGTCAAGTTAACACTCATTTGGAACCATTCAACCATTTGACAGTGTCGTGCACGCCACTCTAAACATAAGATAAGTTGGGTAAAAGTCAACTTCAGACTCAAACTAATTCCTTTCCGACATATTTATGTTAACAAACTGCACATGTTGCTTTCACAAAGAAGTCAAACTCATATGCTACAAAGACAGGACCATGTGAAACTAACCTTCGTAGTGCAGTCTCCCGATGTTATTGTTCATCTTGTCCAGGAACTGAGAGTTCAACAGGTCCATGCTAGTGAATCGCATTTACACGCACAAGCTTGTTGCTAACATCGACGTTAGCAAGATCTACCAGCAGGGCAACAAAAAGCTTCTATCCTGAAGAAAAGACACAGTGGTGAAATAAGTTAGTAAACATGGGAGGAATAATTACCATAATGTAAGCAATCTCGTGGAAATAACCGTTGTTATCTTGGCGTTGGCGGTTAGCAAGCTAACGATGGCTATACCGATGCTGACGTGAACGATTACAAAGTTAGCCACTAGCTAAAAATGTAGCGTTAGCTGGGCTAAGATTAGCGCTACAAAGTTAGGCTATCTTAACCACCTTACATCTACTTTAACGTAGGTTGACAGACATGGTGTTTTTAACGTTCATTAAAACAGAGATACGCGTTTGTATAATTTTACAAACTTCAACCTCATAATTAAAATACTACTACCTTCGTGGCAGGAGCTGGCATAGCACCCTAGCTAACCAACTTTAGCTATTCTGTGTATAGCACAAACTAACGTTAGCCATTCAGAGCTAGCCAGTCAGCTAGCTACTCCTCAACTTTGTTGTTAGCTAGTAAGTTAGAAGTTTCCCAATAAAGTTGTCAAAAGCAAAGAAACAGTCCGCTACACCCAGTAAGTCAAAACTTAAAGTTGAGTTATTTTCAGTCTTTGAACAACGGCATTTCCAAGTAACGATAACAATAACTGTTACTTACTTATCGATCAAAAAATTAGCTTTTTTGCCACAACATCACCACGGCTAGCCCAGCTTGCCTTTACCCACGCACTTTCCCACCGTGCTCGTCCTCGAACAAAAGAGTCGAGAGCGATCCTAGTGGAAACCGAGAGAAAAGGGGCGATGGATGTTACAGCGTTTGGGATCTGCTCAGCACCTCACCGTTTAATGATTTTCAGCTACAATGTGAATTTATCCCATTTAAACACTTGAATTTGCTTAAACCATGATGTTGACGTTTTCCTATCAACCAAACCACAAATAAAATGTACAATTAATTACTAGTTGCTGCAGAAGTTTAAAAATACATCCTACCTGTGCAAGATCCCTCTGCTCTGAGGATTGCAGTTAACAATAACATTAGCCTAATAGTTATATTAGTTAACCACTAAAGGGTTTAAAACGACTATTGTTTGATTAAAAAAAAATCTTTTTGAAATGACATTTGAGGGCGACCACCTGTGATGATGAACTGCATAATTACGTATTTCATAAGTCTATTGCACTTAAACATTACAATAACCATAAGTCTGACCTTGCTCCCAAAACAAAACAAAACATCAATAGTAGGCTAGGCCCATGTGTCATTACATGGACATCCAATATCTTGCAATAATCTCATAACAGTGTAGGCCTATAGGCTACACTACACTCCAACAACGCGATGCAAGTAGCCCAAAAACTTCCTGAAGCATAGTTTAAATAGGCCACCCTCTCTGTACCATATACAGTCAATGCTCAGTACTGTTTGACTTTCTTATTTTTAGAGAGGACTTGGCTGTTAAGTTCAATGGTTGGTTTTGATGATCAGTACACTGCTACCACCAGCTGATGGCACTCTACTACCTATGCAGAAGATTCAGTGCATTGTGGAGCTTTCTTAAGGCAGCAGACAAGTAGACTTTTATCACAGTCTCTTTGGACTCTTTGGATGTGTTTGAGTCAAGAATCGCATCCTTATCTATCCGATTATATCATGCATCCTCTGTTGTAAATGATTATTACAGAGAATTCAACATGCAGGATGCATAACCTCTATTTATATAGGCTATATTAAAAAATGTGAAAAATTGCCTCTGAGGGATTTACAATCCATTGAGCAAAAACAGCCCCTGTTACAAGACCCTAGATGTCATGAAAGAAAAACATCCTTTAACAGAAACAAATAATGTAATTTCCTTGATATTGTATTTTTTTTTTCCAAGTAGGCACAGTGACTGTAAAAATTACAATTTAGAGAAAGAAAATGACAGTATTTAACAGAGTACTACACAATACTATAAAATCCTGCATCATCACTCAAATGGTAACCTTCACAAGATAGCTTTGTAAAATAGTTTTTTGTTTTCCTGGCATGAATATTGTATTCTCATGCTGATTTTGTTGTTGTTGGAATGCTTTAATGCTTTTGTTGATGCAACATGTTCAGGTTTAGAATTACTAGCACAATCAGACTTATTTGTATTTTGATCCAAAGTGCTGTACACTTAAACAGATCAAACAAATACAGTGATATGCAATTTATTACATTTCAATCCCTTGAAGAGCCTATGATGGATACAAAAACGCTGCCATCTATTTCAAGTATCTACCAGTTCATACAAAAGAGTACAAATTATTTCAATGTTGTACAGATTATGCACTTCAGTTTTGAGAGTGTTCATGTGCAAGTATGGGTTATATCGTGCAATGTTAAATTTAAAGTATTTTATCTAATCACTTAGTGCAGCACTAAAAAGTGGCCTCTCTGGGCCTGTCAGTGCAGTTTCAATCTCCCAGTGGCCGAGGGAGTGTTCTCAGAGATCAGCCTTTAACCAGTTGAGCAGATATAAATAGCACAATGACAACAGTCATCAAGCAGTTTTAACCCTCAGGTTGTTCTGTGTTAAAATATATGTGCTGAGAAATTAGGATTTCAATGACTGTCATAAGATCGATGTATGTATCCTTAGATCAGTAGATTCAAACTGTGCAGCTCATTAGCCAGATTTGTTATGGCACTGCAAGTTATTGATTTATTGATTTGTTTCCCGACTCATTTCTAAAATATGTGGTTTGTCCCCTGCATGGACATGGAGGTCTGCAATGGTTTCATCATACAACCTCTGTTCCTTCTATATTCTGTTCATACAACAATTGAAACATGTACGGGCAACCTACTGGTATTGTAATGAAGAGTACCATTGACCTTTTTTTTCTAAATATTTCAACATCAGTGGTGTTATAATAACAAGTGCTTTGAAAATCAGCTTTTTACATATGTAAATATGAAGTAGTTTTTAAGTATAGGAAAAAAAATATAATAGATCTTTGTGCAGTCATGAGCATGTGGATTTCATGAGTGTAGACGTGAATGCTTATGTGAAAATGTAAAAGTGCATATTGGTCAATTGTGCCACACAAAGTGGACAATTTGTACAATTTTGTCTCAAAAAAGCAGTATTGTAAGGCACATCTCTTAGGCATCCATAATATGTTAAATAATCAGTAATGAGGAGATTGATAAATAATTAAGAGAAGTGGTTTACTGCATGCATTTGTGGCTCAAGGGACCGCTACTGACGCCTTTCCCTCCATATAACATTGCTCACCAGTCATAACAGCCATTTTAGATTTCATTGCTGCATCTTACTTGCACTAAACTGCTCTGTATGGACAGAAAAAAAACAGAGGAAATAGAGGGAGCAGGAGTCAGGCAGTTATGATGTAGCACTCAGCATCCCCTCTTACACTTACACTGGAAACCCCTCTATTTTAAATGCTGTGGTTCAAAAAGCATGACGCCTGTGAGGAAGGAGAAAATGGGGGAGGGGAAGGAAGGCAAACACACGAGTGAGTGAGAGAGTAGAGTGAGGAGAGGACGTGAGGAGGAAGGAGAGGCACAGGCAGAGGATCATTGAAATGGTTGAGGAGAGCACAGTGATTGGCTGAGGGGGAGTGAAGCGTCATGGCTAGTGAGGGGGAGCTCTGAGGATGCTCCGCTGAACTGGGAGGGAATACATTCGCTGGGAGTTTGCATTGAGAGCTCAGCCATTACCAGCTGTAGAACAGGGACTCCTCTGCAGAATAATTTTCCACACCCAGTGCTTGTTGACTCTTCTGCTCTCTCTGCTGCAGCCATGAATTATCTGCGCCGGCGTCTCTCGGACAGCACTTTCATCTCCAACCTGCCCAATGGCTACATGACAGACCTCCAGAGGCCCGAGCAGGCTCAGCCTCCTCCACCTGCCACCACCACCCCTGCCAAGTCTCCCACAACCGGACCCTCATCTCCAGCCACGTCCCCTGCACCAGAGAAAAAACCCCAGCCACCTCAGTCCACTGGAGCCGGTTTCTTCAGCTCCATCACCAACGTTGTGAAGCAGACAGCTGCCTCAGCAGGGCTCGTGGAGCAGACCCAAGTCACGACACCTAAGAAGTTCAAGATTCTCCTGGTAATTGACGAACCACAACAGGAGTGGTAAGATAATATGTTGCCTTCCTTACTTTTAAACTTAATCTTGAATAATACATAGTCTATCTATTGATCTTTTTTATACTTATCTCTCCTCATGATTTTGTTTGAAATTTGGAGTTAGAGGGAAAGATCCAATGACACTACATCTGTATCCAGCACCCTGCAGATGTGAATGGGAACTGCTGCTGGGATTTGATGGTACAGCATGCCAGCCTTACGATAAAACATACTGGTAGCCAGTACTTAGAGAAATACGGTCTATTGATTCCCAGCAGTAGCACCATCACATTAAAAGAAAGGGTTTTTTATTGTCCTCTGTTTTATCTGTATTGTAAGAAATGCTTGTCTGTAGTTTCTCTTTTTGTCATACCATTCACAGCAAAAGAAGGTTAAGAGCTACCTGTTAAAAATGGTGAATTAATGACAAGCACTGATAGTGTTCTCCATAAATGTGACTCCCATAGGTGGGGTAGAAATAGGAAAATGCACATGGATGTATACTGCAGTGCTTTCCTTTCATCAATGGGGTTTCCCCCCGCTCAGCGATCACATGACCAGTCCTGCGCTAACATTGGGGATCATTTATGTTACTAACTGCAGCCCATGTTGCATGGAGCTCAATTAGTGGTGATGTGGATTGGTAAGTAAAAACATAGAGTAGAAGAGAATGGATAACATCAGCTGCATGGCTGTTTGTCTCCTCGTGCTGGGAGAAAGCACCATTGTGTCATGAATATGAAGTGAGAGCTTATGTTGAAGTGCTGTGACACTGACAGTCAGTGTGTCCCTGGGGAATGTTACTCAGAGGTAGCAACAAGAATCTTTGTCAGTCTAGTCTTGAAAAGAAGTATTTTGCGCTGGATAAGTATGCACAAGGATTTAGGAGGACACATCAATTGTCTACACTGCTGAATTATTTTACACAGCAACATGCACCATATGGACATTATTGATTTTTCCTAAATAGACATCAATTTTTTTTCCAAAACAGAACTGTGTCATGTCTGTACAGTAGAAAGCAAACTACTTTCACCTCAGATGACATGCTCTCTTTGGGACATCTTTTGAGTTTCCATAGGAGTCCAGAGTTAAAGTTAGGGTTGGTAATTTTTTCCAGATACACGTTTTAAGATTTTGGTTGAAAATGTCTTAAAGACCTGACAGAAATTAATAAGTTGTGTGCTCTGAAAAAGGTACGAAGAAAATCCATCATCTGTAGCAGTTGTAAGTATGTAAAAACTTCTACCAATGTCTGCCACGAGGTACCAATTTGATGAAGGTAATTTGTCGTCTGTTTTGATTAATATTTAGACAATGGCCAATGTGGTGAGAGTTAATTGTACACTGTTAAAAATATGTATACCGCTAAATGTATCTGAATCTTCTGAGGAAATAACCATCAACACACAAATTAATACAAATATTGTGACATCAGCGTGTCCATTTCAGGTAGCCCTGCAGTGTACTCTTAGCATGTGTGCAGGACTGGCATTTATATAATAGAAGCCTGGATCAATGTTAATAAGATCAGAGCCTGTCACAGGGATGGATGCCAGCCTTGTTCCACATTTGTTATGAGTGGAAAGGGAGCAGCTTGTTTAGGAATAAATATTACAGTCTAATGTACCAATATACAGACACTGCTGGCAGAGAAAGACCATTTGAAGCATTAAACTAAAACCCTGACATTCACCAAAAGGTCATACTTATCGAGAATATTGAGCATTTTGGGCTTGGAGTACGATAATGTCCGCACTCCACCATTCTCACTGTTGGCATTTAACGAGGGATGATATTAAGATGTTTCCCCGCGTTTGATCAAAAACGTCAAGTGGGCTCCTGCTTTGAAATGATTACTATTGCCTCATGTGGATTATTCAATATAACGTGTGTTAATATGAACTCCACAGACTGATAGAGCTCTCGTTTCATGCTTTCTACATGGATCTGGGTGATGTTTACTATCAGTCAGGAGCTTTAACACCTCTTTCAAAGGCCTTAGTCCCGCTAAGTGCTGCATCTATTTTTCATGGCTGCTCAATACCACTGAGCAGGGAGGTGTTCATGTTTGCTGACAAGGTTTGGTTTCTGTTGGTTACTTTAATGAGACCTTTCACCCGGTTGTTGTTCATCACTATGGCAGTAGTAATCCTCCTTGGTGTGATGCACGTCTGTAATTGTAGATGTTTATGTTGTGATAATGTTTGAAATCAGGTGAAATGGTACTGTTTGGACTTTTAACTATGATATAGAGGAATACATACCATTTCAAGGTAGAGTTAGAGAGGACTGTGGCTTAAATGTGCTGAAGTGTATGCAATACTGAATGCTTGGTATTCAGCTCTCGCAGCAGCAGGATGACAACCACAGAGAAATAATTGGCCAGCTTTAAGAAGATGAAAAATATCTTCATCCTCATCCAGGTTTTGCCAAGTACCTAATATTCTCTGTAATGTTGGCACATTGTCTTATATGTATATCATTGCGCAGTGGCTGTTTCAGGACTTCTTTCTGCAAGCTGCACTGTAACCAGACATGGTGGCCCGTAGATACTCATACTCAGAATGAAATCAGGACAAGAGTCCTCGAGACTAATTGCATCTGGCAGAAGGTTCGCCCATCAACATCTATTTATCAGACCTAATCTCAGATGATGTATGTACACACAGACTGCATGACTGTGTGTCTGTGTCTGTGTGTAAAATACATTCTTTATGGTGATACCTATTGTTGTGTACAGTTCTGTCCTCGTACTTTGGTATCATGGCTTTTATTATTAGGAAAAAAATGAAATGTGATGTAATCCTTCAGCTATTTGTACAACCTTGGATACTACAACAAAAAGTAAAAACTAATGCTTAGATTTTGTAAAATAATGACTGTCAGAACAAATGTTTCTCTTTTTTTTTAACTTTTTAATTAACCTTTATTTAACAGAGCTAGAAACAAATCCTTTAACTGTGGAGTCCTGTCCAAGACAGAAGCATAACTATTTCACATATTAGGAAAAACAACAGACTATAACACATATTGATATGTGATTCAGCAGCATTAATCAACAAGACATTTGTCAAATAATCCTTTATCCCGTGGTTGCAATCGTCCTAACAAGATAATCTAGTTTACGGTGACCCTGGAGGTGAAAGCAAGAAGAGGGATAGAAAACTCAAACAATTAAAGCACTCTAGACAGAGCGAGTTTGAGTCTTCTTAAAAGTGTGTATAAAGAAGACAAAGGTAAATAGTAGTAGTAGAGATTGATATGAATGAGGCCATTGTTGTGCAACAGGTTGTTTTAGGCAGAATAATTCCCTGTACATGATCAAATACTGTATGTGCTGATGAAATCACAGTAACTGTCAGGCTTAGATCAAATATAGAGACAGAAGCTCCTTACACCCCGTGTGTTCTCCTGATAGATGAAGCTGCCAGTCATCCGCAGAGGTTAGTTTTGTTCCAGGAACGCCATGCTAATAAGCTATATATTACTCCTATATGACAGGAGGAGCAGATGTTCCACAGTCTTACTCATCAGACTAATAGCGCTGCTTACTCATTCTTTCCGTCTAGATTTCAAGCAAAGAGGCTCAGACTGCCTTTGATTCTGCCTCTTAATGTTCAAAATTACAAAAATACATAGGGGACTGTTTAAACTGGAGCCAGACTAAGAATATTTGCACTGTGAGCTTAACCTTGATCAAACATTACCCCTATGTGAGAGTGAATGTTAAGCAGGCTAAGTGATGAGACATTAAAATTCAGCAAGGGCTCCCGCTCGCCAAGCTTGGGGGTGAATCATCTAAATGAAAAGTTCTCTCACAGCAATGTGTAATTTGGCAGTAGTTTGTCTTTACAAGCATTAATGAAGTCTGTTGATCTTTCATTGGCTGTGTTTTCATTCTTATTCTTTAAAATTCAATGAAAATACATACTGTCAGTCTTTTATGTTGTTTTTTTTATTACCTCGTTTGTCATTCAACTCAGAAGACCCGTATTGATTTCTACAAATGAAAGATTACAATTGAAACATCTGCTATCATGCTACTGGCTCTGTCTCTCTCTCAGTGAGCGGCTGCAGGCTCCGTGCCCAGTCTGAAGGCCAGTCTGTAAGTCAAGGGCAGAATTATCTATCTTATAAAGCAATAACTCACTTGAACAGGTAAAGTTAAAGGAAGAGTCAGGAGCAGCTTGTAAACACAACATTCATATTGGGCCCCTCGCCACTAGAAGCGCACGCCCACTGCAGGTTTAGTGTGTACGTATATACTGCTGCTTGCACCTACGCTTCAAGCTACCTGACAGTAGGCTTACTACATTTGTTATTGTGGAAAAGTCAATAATTTAGCAATCTGGCAAAAGCTAACCACCAGTGTTTGGCACCTTCCTGTCAGACAGAAAGCAGGCCAACTCCGCGCCTGTAGGTGAAAGCCAACCCAAGGTTCGCTCTAAATTAAGAAACAAGCTTTATCTGCGTGTCGTTTTGCCTCACATTTTCATCTCTCCCACTACATCCACAATATTCACCTGTTTGAATGGCGTCCAATCGCTGAATTGTATCCACTCCCAAACTCACCTGTGAGCTGTCATTGGCTCGGGGAAATACACCCGCTCTCCACCAAGAAACTTCCCAAGTCAACCCAAACATCAAAATACAGGTAGAGGACAGGGTCTCTGTATGGAGGGCCATGAGTGATGATTGAGAGGCATTACTTTTGTATAAGTCTATATTTTAATTTTCAGGAAAAAAACTACTGACTCTATCTTAAACACAGAAGAAGCCTTGATTTTAACCAGAGTAGCTGGTCACTGTGAGCTGACTGTCTAAAAATATAATATAATATTAATGTACTGTGATGAAAGATCATCTCTCAATATGTGGCCCAGGGATCATTTCACAGATTAAACACAAGCATAATAGTATGCTTGCTCCACGCAGCCTTTCGATGCTGACAGGGATTAAGACATAAAACACAGAATGAAATCAGAGGCTTGTCTTTTTCACGCCTCGTCTCTGTTTTCCTGTCTAGGGCCCTGTTTTGAAAACACTCTCAATCTACAGTATGTATTGGCAACGAGCATTTATCACAGCACAGAGACGGCTTTTTATTTTTCCAGATATATAAGCTGGGATTCATTTTAAACTGCTTGTTTTCCTTCACAACCAAATCCATCCCCATGCTCTTATTAGATTAGGGATGAATTATTCAACTTTACCTTCTCACATGATATGCAGGGACTGAAGGGTATATGACAGCAGGGAGATACAAACTAAGTGGAAGAGAAAGTGAATCGTCCACAACATGAGCTCAAAATACAATAACTGAAACGCAGATATTCATCAGTGTTTGAATACTAGTCGTTTTATTTCCCCACTGTTTGACTGCAGTACATTTCTCCTTTCAGCATGGAAAATAAAACCTCCCGGACGCTAACTTATGGAGAAAGAAGGAAAAGGTTCTATTCTGGGCCCCCATGAGTATTGATTTACTGGAGATCTCCCCTGTGCTCTCTAGTGTCAAAGCTTATGTTGTGAGGTTCAGCCTCTGAACATCAGTTTAGGGAAGATTATAGATATCGAACACTCAGTTTAAAACCAACAATCGCTGTCTAGCTTCTGCAGTTTTCAGGTCTGTGTGCTGTCAGATCCATCTTGATCTTAAATCCTGTGGGGACCCAGGACCAGCAGGTGTGGTTTTGATTTGAGCTTGGGAACAAAGTGTCTTAAAAAATGCTGAATCACTATTCATTGCAGGTGTAGCTTTGTTCCCCATTAATGTGGATTCAGTCAGCGTGTTAAACATGCTACCTCGCTGTGTTACCCCAATAAGGTGCTACCTCTAGCAGACCGGGATGAAGGAACTGCTAAATTACAGTATTTATGTGCTGTGGTGGGTTGCCATAAGAATAGACAGCCTTAAAAGTGTTGTTATGCTTTATCTCTATCGTGGTTGCCAGATTGACACGAATAAGTGTTATATGGCTGTGTTTCAGCATTTAGAAAAGCCTGAAAGGGAATGTTTGTCTACTCTGTGCTGCCAACATTCAACAAAGAGGGTATTGAATATTTCTCATGATTTTGGTGTTGATTGTTTTTTTTCATGCTGGAATTTGACTGATATTAACCTGTGATAGGAAATCGTCATACTATTACATTTAAAGTAAAAAAAAAATCTCTGTGTTTCTGTTTCGATCAGGGCAAAATTATTCCGTGGAAAGAAGGTTCTTGGAGATTATGACATTAAAGTGGAACAGGTATGTTTATATTCGTTTCAAGTTCTAGTGTGAAATAGAAGAGAGCTGTTGAAGCACTCTGTCCTCATGTGGCTTTTTATTTAACTCCTCAGGCCGAATTCAATGAGATCAACGTTGTGGCTCACGCCAATGGGACCTGCAACGTTAACATGCAAGTTCTCAGAAATGGCACCAAGGTGATGAGGTGAGATACAAACACACACATCAATGAAGACAGGAAAGCAGAAACACCTCATGACTGCCTGATTCATGTGCATTTTTATAAACACTTATTACAATTGTTTTATTTTTCTGTGCAGATTTGTGTCACATATCTGCTATAATTTTATCTTCTAGGTCGTTCAAACCAGACTTTGTCCTCATTCGCCAACATGCGTTCAGTATGACCCAGAACGAGGATTTTCGCAACCTGATCATTGGTCTGCAGTACGGAGGTGTCCCGAGCATCAACTCCCTTGAGTCCATCTACAACCTGTGTGACAAGCCTTGGGCGGTAAGCACTCAGCAGCAGGGGAGATCTGTAAAGCCCCGCAAGAGGAGAAAGAGAAGAAAATATTGATGTTTTCTCAGTAATCTACTCCGTGAAGCAATCTTTAAATTGTATTTAATTAGTTTCACTTTTTGTGTGTCCAGTTTGCCCAGCTAATCAATACTCACAGGAAGCTTGGTGCTGAGAAGTTCCCTCTGATTGAGCAGACATTTTACCCAAACTACAAGGAGATGGTGAATATGTGTGACCAACCACTTTCTACTGCAACAAAGATAACGTCAGAATTTGATTGGCACTAATAAAAACAACTCTGTACTTTCTTATTTCATTTCAGGTAAGCATGCCATCGTTCCCTGTTGTCGTGAAGATCGGACATGCCCACTCTGGCATCGGAAAGGTGTGAAAAGTGCATCATTTTGTTTCAAATTCTACTTACCATTTGAAACAATTATTTTCAAAATATCAGGACACATTTGTCTTCATTTTGTTGTTTCTGCAAGCGTCAATGAGGTATCACATTCCGTTTTAAATACTATGCCTGGTCCTGCCTCACCTGTCTGTTGTTGTGTACAGGTGAAGGTGGACAATCACAGTAAGTTCCAGGACATAGCCAGTGTTGTGGCTCTCACGCAGACGTATACCACCACAGAACCTCTTATTGACTCCAAATACGACATCAGAATCCAGAAGATTGGCACTGACTACAAGGCTTACATGTATGTATAAAAACACGTTATCACTCCAACTTTACAAGCGGATAAGAAATGAAACTGAAATTGTAATTTGTGTGGATTTCACGCGTCAGGAGAACGTCTATATCTGGCAACTGGAAGACCAATACTGGCTCAGCTATGCTTGAACAGGTGGCTATGACTGAAAGGTATGTGTTCACTATTAATCAGTCCTCAATACAAAATCAAATGTTTCCTAAGATCTATTCCTTTAGTACCTTGTACAGTAGAAGTGAACACGTGATCATAAGAGTGTGCTGCAGCTATACAGTATGCTGCTGCTCGTGAGTCATATGTTGATTGTTTTGTTCAGGTACAAGCTGTGGGTGGACACATGCTCAGAGATTTTTGGGGGTCTGCAAATTTGTGCAGTCAAAGCTATCCATGGGAAAGATGGCAAAGATTACATCACAGAGGTAGGAATCGAGGATAATCAGTTTTGAAAGTTTCATTTCATAATAATGTCTGTAACATACTAAACGGCATAAACGTGCAGTAAAAGTACAAATGCTGCCAGGTCCGTCAGGGGGAGTACGTATCATCTATATTAAATGGGGCATATATTATATAAAGAAAGGTTCACATGAGGCAGAGTGCTGTTGACACTCTCTCTCTCTCTCTCTCTCTCTCTCTCTCTCTCTCTCTCTCTCTCTCTCTCTCTCTCTCTCTCTCTCTCTCTGCCTCTCTGCTGCCGTCCCTGTGCCGTAGGTGGTGGGCTCTGCTATGCCCTTGGTAGGGGAGCACCAGGCCGAGGACAGGCAGCTCATCGCTGACATGGTGCTGGCAGAAATGAACCAATCGGCAGAGAAGGACACAAATGCTCCCCAGAGACCCACCACCATACAGCCATCCCAGGTGAAGGAACTTATTAGTTGGTGGCTATAATGTTGATATCCTATTTGTGTTTTTGCAAGTTATGTACACCATTGTATTCAAAGGATCTCCCTCTTTTAGACCTCACTCACCACAAGAAAAAAAAAAATCAGAGTTCTTGCTGAATCAGTTGTTTCTTTGTCCTTACAGGGAGTTGGCCAGAAGGGAGAGGTTGTCGGTGAACCCACTAAAAACGGCGCCGGACGCCCACCTCAAGGTTGTCTGCAGTACATTCTCGACTGTAATGGCGTTGCAGTGGGTCCAAAACCAGTCCAGGCCAACTGAGTCACCCAGGAGAAAAGGGGGGAGGTCTCAGAGTCAAGAAAACAAAGGTGTACCTTAGCTGAACACAAGCGCAGACAAGTGTATGGATGCCAACAGCTAGAATCAGATCTCGGTGACGTGAGCTTGGTACAGCTGAGTGCTGGCCTGGACTGTGTTTTTAACTCTATGCAGTGTCAAAATGTACTGTCTACTTGTTGACTTGTGTGCTTGTATTGGTCACCTAAGTTTCAGTAGTAGCTGTGTTTTTTTTTTGTATTCTTTGGGGCTGTTGTTGATGATGTAAAAGCAGATTGTGCCTACACTGAGTCCAGTGCTGCTCTGTGCTACCTGTTTGACCCAACTATGACTCCTTTTGTTTGCCCCCTACCCTCTTTCTGTTTTCTATTTTGGCGTGTACCTTTAGATATTGTTCAAACTGTGGACTATTGTGCAGTTTGAAGTTTGTGTATATCTCGATAGGTATTCAGTATGTGAGTGTGTATGGCTGTAGTGGTGATTATTTTCATACTTATACTAATAGATATATTTATTTTTGTTTGCATGATTGAAACAAAGGCAGGTGTAAGTCAGTTGTTAATGTCTGATTAGTGGGGATGTTCATGTGACATCCCTGTTTTACCCAAGCTGTGTTCCCCGTGATTCATGCATTGTGAATGTGTCATAAGAAATGCATATAATATAGGCTCCTACGGTTACATCAACTTATTAACATACATTCATAACCCTGCAAACACACATAGTACACACATTCAGTATGTGGCCTTTCTTAAAGTTATTTTTTTTTCTCTTTAATGTTGCCATGTCACGAGAAAAGAGATTATTTAGAGTGATCTTAGGGAACTTATAGATAGAGATATAATAAATAAAATAGGATTTAACTCAGATTTTATCATAGAGAATGCTGTCCAGATGTGCAAACACAACTTAAATATATATGTATCATTTTTAACCAAAGAATAAATCTACTTTGAATCAGTCTTTGCACTCCAGTAACCCGCATTGTAAATATCAACAGGGGAACTGCAGTAGTCACATGTGTGTGATTTCTTCAGAGAACAGCGCTCCAAGGCGGTACTTTTGTTTTCAAACAGCCTGTTGTAAATTACACACCAGAGAACGGACGCTGTATTCCAAATGTTGTCTTTTTGTGTTACATGGCATTACGGCTGATAGTGAAAAAGGTGTATAATATATTATCATACCAGATATAAAGCCCCCCCCCCATTCCTCCACACTGCCCTCACACTGGATATCAGCTATCGCGGTGGTGTTGCCATGACAACAATACAAGTGCTCTGAGTTTTCGTGTGGACTGTGATACTGCCATACAAAGATTCAACACGTTTACGCAGATCACACTCTTCCAGTGAGCTGATGGAAAGTGCAATATAAGTCATTGTTTTTGTTTTTTTAACTTCCTAATAATGTACTTTATTTTCAAATCAGATCTTCCATCAAATTAATTCAAAAAGCTATAGTCATCCGCACATTGACCTGTTTAAACATGTTGTCACACTGACGTCACAATCACTTTCTTGTCGTCGAGCGGCTTTTGTTAAGGCCATTCCCTTTTATCCTAAAACCCCCCAAAAAACAGTATCAAGATCTTGTCAGCAAGCTCTGTGAATCATTCTTTCCCATCTTGTATAAAATGCCATTTTATCTGTGAGTGTATCCTTGTTAAAGCCATGCCTGAGGCTATATGGATGTGTTGTTCTGTTTCATAGGAAACACGCCGAGATACTTTATTTCCCAAAGCGAGGGACATGCAGAGGTACCCCAGTCTGTAATATCTGCATGATGTGGTTCAGTGCTGGTGATTGAATATTTGACAAATTGCGGTGTTTGTTTGGCCGTTGTATTAAGGTATAAAGTATATGTTCAGACCAACAGGACTGTAACCATTAAGGGCCATGATAACTTGCTAAATATATGTACTTTAAAACCGGTGTTAGACTGTTTAAATTATGATCAGAATACAATATAATGTGGAAACAAATCTATTATGGATATTTCCCCTCTGTCACTGGCAATAAAGCTTCCTTTGCAATATATGTTTGGTCTGAGTGTCCTCATGTGAATGTTGTGAGAATCACTATTAAAAAACAGAACAGTCATGCTCAATGATGTCACATATCAGAGAGGAGGCCATACCAAAGGTTAGCTTTAGGACACACACACTCTCCTGCACACACTTCATGGTTTCCAATGCATGAAGCGTTTACTGTCTTGTGTTAGAGATGATTGTATTGTGTTAATGTATTCCTTCAGCTTTTTTGTGACTTTATTTTGCCGTGTCTGTCTTACACGTTCAATTGATCAGTAAAATAGGGCTGTGAGAAAATGCAAAACCATGTCTAAACAAACAAAAAAACAAGGGTAACATTTTACACTGTGTGTCATCATCATCCTGTCTTTAAATCTAAGCTGTCTGAGTATCAAACATGATGTCACAATATGCTGAAACTAGCAAGCCCACCTGAACCTTAAGGATAACATTTTTGTAAAGGATGCGAAGAAAAACTGGGATAGCTGAAGTAGGAGTCCGTAGCTTTGCTTTTGAGTGTTTAAATAAGGATTGTATTTGAGCAAGTTAAGTATGATCAACACACTTACATATAGAGCTTGCATACACTGTGGCCACTCCATACACCTGTCAGGTCCAATGGTTACATCAGCTCTATGTATTGTTAGTAAATAAACAGCATATTTAAAATTGAGGGTACTGTTAAAGGTTAAAGTTTGTGACTACATTATATTGAGAGCTTTCTCTTTAAGAACATTACAATGATGAAAGAACAATGTATCTTAAAACAGCTGTATTAGTTGGAGAACGAGCTGTATAATAACTTTACACACACACAGTCAACATTCTTTTGTCTTCCAGCAACTTCCAGGCCCTGATCGGTGCTTTTCTCTGAAAGACACCTTTTACCACACTACCAGAGAAGACACAGAGAAGGCTGAGACCATCTGCGGTTTGAAGCCCCTAAAAAATCTCTGCACTGAATAAAGAAGCTTTATAGTCTGATGCCCAGCGCCTACTTGTTTGCTCACGGTGTATATACAGTGTTTTATCAATGAAACGATACAGTGTGCACCAAGCTTTAAAGTGAAAGAGACATGAGTATTTCATGATTCTACTGCTTCTACAAACATGTATCTTTTAGTCGTTTGCTTTCTTTAATTCATGTAAAACCCTCTAAGGCCGAGACAATCAATAATACTAATCTGTGTAATGTGTACTGTGTGATTATCTTTAGTAAATACTGTCTTAAAAGTAGTGGTTGTTTGGGTTATCCCTTCTTTTATTCCTGTTACTTACGACAATAGTTCTGAGTATAGATAATAAATTCATGGATTCTGTCAGAACCCTCCTGTACAAGTGCAGGAGGTGAAATTGGAATAACATTTTGTTCTAACACTTTCATCATGAGGAACACATTCTATTTATTAACTTTTGATTTCTAACACAGAAAAGACGTTAATTATATGGGTTTGCTTAATTTGGCACGTGTTCTTAACCAAGATCTATTTCTAAGTCAGTTCTGTTGTTCAGTGTTGTCGTGATGGATGAGTAAGTGACATTGCTGCCGCTATATGCTCTGTTGCGAGCAAACATTGCTGTTACTGGAATCAGATGACAGCAGTTAAGACCATCACATCTTTTATTTGTCTTCGAGAAGGCAACGCAAGGCAGCTTTATTTACATAGCACATATCAAACACCTTTCCAAGTCTTAGAACAATCCTACAGCTGATTCATGTTGCCTACCTAAACAAACATTAACGAACATCCTTCTCTGGACAAAAATATGCTCAACATTATGCATCTGTTTGGATTCCAGATGGTGCTGATGCTTTTGCCCTATAACAAGCAGCCTGGCCTGGCCTGGTAAAAGTAAAAGTCACTGAAAAACCAAGGTGGAATTACTCTTGGGCCCCGCAGCACCAGCTGAGGAGCTTCCGTCTAGACTCATTCCAGCTGTCTGCCAATCTGCTGCACAACATGAACTACTTGTGCCCTATATGGGGGCACTCTGCACAGACCATCTGCTGAAAAACACCGTGCAAGAGGATCCATCTCATGATTAAGGAGGCTTTAAGGTGCAGAGAGGTAAACATAGGGATCCTTGATTGGCATGTAATGCAGTTTTTAAACATTATAATAAACTAACAAAGCTTCATCATTAAAGACATGTCATACAGAGCTTTGTAGTGCCATCTAGTGGTGGAGTAGGTACAAAAAAGACCTAAACACTGTGTAGATGTCTTATTATGTGATTACATAATTAGCTGCGTGTGCTGCCTAAGTTTGCCCTTACCTGTCACACAATTACAACAAGCATTTTAAAAACAGTGTCATGAAACATATTGTTTTCAGGATTTGTTTCATGCCAATTCGTAGTTAAGGCATCATAGATAAAAATGTGACCTTATCTTGTAGGCCCATGAGAAAATAGCACACAAATAGTCAAATTGATGCCTTTTTATTACCAGATGGAGGCTATACTAGAGGGAGGCAAGCAGCCTTCTGGCGAACACTGTTACACAGATAGAAGCTCTGCTATTTTTAATGCAGACAACCAGACTGAATGGTAGCTGTTTGAAAGGAAAGAGATTGTTTTTCCTTGATAGCCAAACTAATGTGAATGACAGTGTGTTTTGTCAGAGGGGTTTCTTGTTGTCCAGACCAGTGTCCCGAGAAAGACACTGGATAGCTAAATTCTTTCTCATTTGCTGAGCAGCACGATTGAATAACTTTGGAGTTGATACTCCTGAGAGCTAGATTGACTCATAGAGTCTCATAGTAAAATGTAATGGTGTCTAAACTGGGTTTTTCTTTTTACTGTTACTTTACAAATGTACTCCCCTACCTTTAAAAGCCTAATGACATGTGACATGTTTACTCAGCTACATTTAACAGAACAGACATTTATGAACTTTAGGAACAATTTGCATCATAAACATGTCAAGCGTATGGAACAGCCACTCATTATTAGCTTGTGGCTCCTTTAAAAAAAACTAATGTATACAAAATCAATACATAAAGTATTAAAATCCATAAATACGACACATAAAAGACGATAAATAATATAGAATTAATTAGAAAAAAATGAAACAAGGACCATTGTATCTGTCTGTTGTCTCAGTGTTTGCTGTTTCTGCAGTATAATTTTGTATTTTTTTACCTTTTCCAGCCAAATGATCCTCTCATGAACCCTCAGAGATATCATTAGCCTGCAGAACAAGTCATTTTACTTGTGATTCTGTTTACTGATAATACAAACTGGTTTTAGTTCGATATTTTTTCCACTATAACTAATACAAAGTTGCAGTCAAAGTGGAGGGACACCCACTAGGTGGAGCTACAGTAGGATGTGGATGTAGCAGGGTGTTCTGGCTCTGTTGGTTTGTCTTTGGCAAGCCTGAGTGGCTTGTCAGAAATAGAACACATAAACACATAAAACAAAACTGCTGTAAAAATAGACGTCTAGTGGTGAGCCAATGGTTAAGCTCTTATTGTTCAGCTCCTTTTGTATAGAGGACAATTTTTCCCTCTGATGAGGCATGTGATTTAAAAAGATGGAGTCCTACAGAACCATCTGTCATTTTTCTTGCTCTTGAGCTCAATTCAAATGGCCCAAAAACATTTGAGAAAATCTACACTCAATATTTAGGTCACAACAAATATTCATTTATTTACTATAAACCTGCTCTAAGGAGTGATCAAGTAAAGCAGCCCGGCTCAGCAGGATTTACACGTTGGATGTTTACACTTAAACAAAATAGAACTGTCCTCTCTTTCCACCACGTCGTCCCTTGCTGAATGACTGTTGTTCCACTGATACTGCCAGTGGCTCTGCAGTGCACATCAGCCAATGCTGGAATACCCCATTGGCGTGTCTCGACTGGATCCCCTGTGAGGTTACACCACGTTGCCACTGCTACAGCAAACATTACACCCTGCCACAAAGTTTTGCACATGTGTGTGATTTTACCGTGTTTGTGAACGAGGAGAAAAGCAGCTAATCTGGTGTCAACTGCTCGCCTCACCTGCTTCTATTTCTGCTCTAAAATCAAGCCGAAGTGATCTACAGTAGGAGGCCAAACAACGTTAGTCAACTGTTGGATGTGTTTGACAAAAGAAGTAGAAAAAAAGAAACACTTTTTTTTGGCAAAGGAATTTAACTTAATTTTATTAAAATATTGAATAAACAACTCTCTCACCAAGTTCACAATAAAATGCTTAACCTCCTGAAAGAGACATGATAAACAAATACAAATTAGTTTCCAAATCATTTTAAATATTTAAGACAACCACAAAATATCCAGCTCCTGGTAACCTTCCCGTAGTGAGGACAGATGAGAATGTGTGGTAATCTACAGATACGTTTACTCAGAGCAGTGGAGCCAATGTGAGGAGACTGTTGGAATAACACTTTTGCTAAACTGTGCAAATCCAGATTTTTTCCATCACCACTCATGCTCGCTGTCTGACCGGCTAGAATTCCTGCAGAATGACCCAAAGAATAAAGACTATTAAAAGAACAACATAACAAAAAGACAATAATTTCCCATATCTACTCCATTATCATTTAAGACAATGCAAAAAAAAAAAAAAAAAAAAAAAACTACTGTGCAACAAAACGGACTACATCCAACGGTTCTGTTTGTGATGAGGAGAGGAGGTGAATTGTGCGGGATCTAAGTCCAGGCTTTGTTTCCTCTTAAAGCATATAAGCTTCAAAGGTCCTCTTCATCAGAAACCAGGACGGCCACATAGAAGGGCGTTCTTCACATCGTAGAACCAGAGTCAAGAGAAAAATATACTATCTGTCTTTCTCTTTAACTTCCTTCAGTGTTCATTTATTGTCGTATTAGGTAGGTGTGCGTGCATGTATTTACAAAACCAAATGCATTTTACATTACCAAATGCATTGGCACCATGGAGCCTTTGCAAACTTCTTTATAATTGCAGCGATAAGCAAGGGACCTCCTCGAGGTATCTCCTGCCAGCCTGCACTCCCTCCCATTGTAAATCTCAGATGAGCCTCCTCCTCTCTTCATTTCTTTACATATTTCATTGATTAGCATGGGTTTACAGTATGTATGATTGCTTGTACAATTTTAGGTCTAAATTGGCATCTGTAGGTAGAGAAGTTAGGCGATTTTGGATAATTCAAAGAGGAGAAGAGGAGGGGCAGTGCAGTAGGAGCCTCTAGAAAACAGGCAGTCTGGTGGAGGTCAGAGTGCAGGCATTGATATCCTCAGTGTGAGAGGCTCTGTGCAGGGACGGTTCTGAGGCACTGCGGTTTATCTTAGGGAGGGCATGCTGGAGAAGCTCAATGGATGACAAGATCTAAAGAAAAAGAGAATTAATAAGGATTAGCTAAAGAAAACACTCACTTGAGTATAACTATTGAGAGAGGGACTCACCTGCGGGAAAAGTGGCCTTTCATCCTTGGACTTCTTGATGCAGTCGGCCACCAACCTTTTCATGGCTTTGGGGCAGTTCTTGTAGAGCTTACTGAGGTCTGGTGACAGGTAGCCTCTTCCCACCATGAAGATAATCTGCAAGGGCGGAGAGATAGACAGTGGATGAAATTTAGGAAGTGAGTGGAACATTGATCATCTAAAATGTTGATCATTTAACTAATGGTCCAAGTTAAAATTAGCCTAAGTGCATCATTGCTGAATAAATCTACTTTGGCACCATACGCTGAAGGTGACAGGTCCAAAGCACTGATGCTCATGCTGATACTGTGGAGGCATGAGTGCATGATGCTGCAGAGAAAAAAAGATAACAGGAGTACTCTTTGTGCTCCCAGGTCAGCTCAGTACAAAGTCACTCTACAGTATCAAGGACAGTTGGGGAACAAGAGTGGATCAAACTTTTGGGAACACGTTGTACAGCAACTCCATCCAAATCTGAATACAGACGCAGTAGAGCTAACTGAACAAGGAGCCAGGCATGATCCAGACCACATCCTTTGGCCTGTGGGTGGACAAAAAACCACAGACATGCATATATGGGCACTCATGCACCCCTTTTCTCATACATGAACATGAAGGGTTGTGTTACTGGGTCTAAAATTAGGCCAGTGGCTCCACTGTGCCTGCCTATGTTCCATGCTGGGCCTAAGGCCAGCTCCACTACCCCCCTCCAGACAGCAACCTAGTGTCTTTGCACTGGCTGAGATCTTGCACCATGACACTGCCGTTCTAGATGAGGACTTGACGTCTGAATGTTGTCCCAAAACCCTGTTTTACACGAAGGAAGCGCAAAACCTGCATCTCCAAGGCTCCTTAAAATTGCACGTTGATGCTTCCGATATGCAGTGTATTTCCAATGCACCATTTGCACCTGACATATAGTAAGCATGTGTAAATGACGATACATTACCTGGTCTCTGTTTGCTGTGTGGGAGTATGGGAGCTCTCCCGTCAAGAGCTCAAAGAGAACAATTCCATAGGAATAGACATCGGACTGGAAGCTGTAGGGATTGTTATCCTGCATCCGGATAACTTCAGGAGCCTGTGGACACACAGACGAGAAATAACTTAAAGGGCTGACAATTACTGTTTTACCATCTTTCATTTATGTGTTTACTGACGAGCAGTGTTTCAATGTAGTTGTTGTCCAGCTTCAGACAGAGCTGTGATACTGACCATCCAGAGAATGGATCCAGACGGCTGCTCCACCTGATGGGAGCCGCTCCATCTGGCCTTCACCGTAGCGAGACCGAAGTCACCGATTTTCACGGTTAGCCCTTCATGCAAGAAGATGTCTACACTGCTGTCAAGGAATCAAAGCCCAGTAAACACAGAGCTGACCAGTGTGAGATGGTTAACTGCAGTAACTGCTGATTCCGTCTTGCACAGAAAGCACATAGTGAAAACCTCAAAAGAAAGGATACTGTTGGACTTCATGTCTCGATGAATGATGTTCTTTGCATGCAGATAGCTAAAAATGAGAGGAGAAATTAGATTCATGGTTTAAAAAAAAAATAAAAGTGGTTTAGCTCTGTTTCTTCTGAACTTACTCCATGCCCTGAGCTGTCTGCCTGGCGATGTCCATGAGCTGGATGATCTTAAAGTTAGTCTCCAGAACATGAATGTGTTTGTAGAGACTGCTGCCCTCACACCACTGGGTCACAATGGCCAGGTTGTCTTTCGTCATGTAGCCCATGAACAACAGGATGTTGACATGTCGTGTTTTTCTGTGACCAGAGACAGAGGGGGGGAGAGGAAATGACCAAAACAAAGATAAGATAACAGTTTACAATGACGAAGATTCACCAAGAAGACAGCCAAAGCTCATATTTTAGCGTCCACGCCATTTCTCACCTCAGGACTGCCACTTCATTTCTGAATGCCTGTAGCTGCTCTGGTGTGGGGTCAGTCACCTTTAAGATCTTCACTGCTACATCACCTGCAACACAAAATCTCTGCTTACACACCCCGTCTTGTAAAATCCACTTGAAGCTCACTTTAGAAGTATAGCATGCACACAGGTAACTTTCAAACCATTATATGTGTCAGGTAACTGTAATGTTAATGCAAGTGAAAGTGTTTAAAGCTCCACCCGAAGGTGCCCTGCCCCGTCAGAAACACATTCCTACCATGCCATTTCCCTTTGTATACAGTTCCAAAGGAGCCTGAACCGATGCGGGATTGCAGATACACCTCGCTGGCCTCGATCTCCCAGTAGTAGCTCGAGTCCCTCTTGTCTCGAGGCCTCTGGATGAACACAAAAACAAAAAGGTGCAACTCGTGTGAGATACGTGAACCAATCATGTGATGGAGAGGTTGTGAAATGAAATAATCAAAATAGGGATGCAGATGTTGTTGTGCAATGTTGTGGTTGAGACCATGTTTCATCACTTTGCATACTAACCAGGTTGTGCACTAAATCTGTGTTTATTTAAAAGGTACATGCATGTATGTGCTTTTCTCAAACTGGAAGGACCCGCCCACTTAAAGCCAAACCACTGCATCCCATCCCACTATTAAGAGCTCACATTTTGTTTCTTTTTCATGAGGTTTATCAGGACTATTCACTTAACTCTGTATGTATGAAACCTTTAATGTAGCAAAATAAATAAATAAATAAAAAAGCGCACACACTTAAAAAAAACCTTCAAGCTATTTATTTGTTATTAGTTACTTCTGTTGCTGAATACAACAAGACATACAACTTACGATTTTATTTTTCTCCTGAGTGTTGAAGGATGTGGCCCTCTCTCTCTGGGAAGGTGCAGGGGCTTTAGACTGAGACTGGGACCAGCCAGTAGGGCTCTGGTTAGGGGAACTGCCAGCTTCAAGGAGAGAGGGGAGAAAGCTGTTCAGGATAAAAGACTCAAGTTTTACTAGAGATGAACAAATGGAATTCTATGAAGAGGACTATTCAGTGTGGCCGCTTGGAAAAACGTAAACTTTTAGGGTGCAGTTAAAAAGTTTTCGAAGTATTCTGTCCAGTTAGTCAATCATTGTAGACTGCACAGAAAATACTAGATGTTGGAAGTTGAACAATTTGGGACACAGCCATGACTTTCAAACTGCAAACTTCCCCTTTCTTTGTAACAGACTCTCCTTTCAAAAAGGGAGCTATGACGGACAACGGCAAAATACATAGACGGCATATTTGAGGGTGAACAGAAAAAAAGGGCCTTCTATGAATTTTACAATACCTTGAAAAAAATTCCTTAAAGATGAATGAAAAGTGTTCATGAAGGCATTAACAGCCTGTAACATACAGATGAATGTTGCTACTCTCGACTGATTATCAATATTTAATCATTTAAAGTCGGAGTTTCAGTCCATTACCTAATTGCTGCTGTGATTAGCAGGATGGCTAGACAGTCATTTCACAGAGAGTGAAGCCTGTAGTTGTGACAAAGCACTTCGGTACACAACAATATGCTAACACAATACAGAGCGAGCACTTACCGGAGTCATGATCACGCATCGCATCCTACAGAGACCAAAAAAAAAAAAAGGACAAAGTTCAGTCAGCAGGTTCAAACAGCGCAGCATGTGGTTTCTCTATTGCTCATGGTTTGACTTCAGTTCTAAAGATGTGAATGCAGATAACCTGTGTGCAATGCATGCCTTTCACACAAACACTGCTTTCTAACCTTTTCTGGACTCTCAGGTGAGGCCTCAACATAAGACTGGGGGAAGTGCACAATACCTACTTTCCTCTTCAGCCAGAATCTATGGCACCACGAGCTGGGGAAGGTATTCAGGCAGTCTAGCTACTCCCCAGCAGGGTATAATACAAGAGGCCAGTCAGGACAGGGTGGGGGGTGGGGGGGAAGGACACAGTAAAGGAAAGTGAGGAGGGAAAAATAGCAAGAGTGATGCCCAGGTTTATACCTGGACAGAATATAGGAAAAATGTAAAAGAGAGCATGCAAAACCAGTGTGCTGATTATGCAAGAACATTGGCAGTGAAAAGCAGAAACTAGAAGTGAACAGGGGGAAGTTTAGTTGCACATTTTTAAAGTGCTAAAATGAGATGCTATCAGGGGAATTGCACAAAACAGGCTCCACCATGTCCAGGTGGATGACTTCATGTAGAGATAGATAAGAAGTAGAAAACAAAGCAAGGTGAAGACAGGTGAAATGACTGAGATGTACGTAGGAGGGAAAGATCAATGTCAGTCAGGAGATATTTTAGGAGTGGCTTGAACCTGCAGGAGTACCCAAGGGGACCACATGGTGTGTAGTTACCTCGATCATACTGCTGTCTACAGGCAGGGTGGTGCTAACCATGTGGACATTGGGCGTGGAGGTGGAGCGCTGCCTCTGGGAGAGACCACCGCCACCTGTAGACGGGTAGGGCGTGGTGTAGTTGAAGGCATGAGGGGTGGAATATCGGTGGGCTGAGCTGTAAAGGTGCACAAGGATCGTTTGTAAGAACTGAGCAGTAAAATGTCTGTCTGCAGCATCTTGTGTCACTGCTTCAAAGCCACACACACACACACACACACACACACACACACACACACACACACACACACACACACACAGCTGACACTTATAGGAGCAAACACTGAATTCTCAGACTTCAGATAAATTGGACTGTGGTGGGTGTGATTGTAGCTGGGGCAGGAGCTTTTTCTGTACTTGAAGCATCATCTGTTTTCTTTTTTTGTTATCTGTTGATCTGCAAACAATCCAAATGTTAGCCTCATTTTGAGGCTTTTAAAAACACAGACTCTCAATTTGCGACATATAAAGAAGAACAGTCTATAAATACAACTCTCAGTATTCAATTGAACCAAAGGTCCTGGTCCAGCTCCTGTTACTAAACGGTTAACTGTACAGTACTGTGGCTGCTGGTTAAAATGGGGACAGTGAAACTCCAGCTGAGTGACGTATACAAACAGAGATCATATTAAATCACACTTGTGCCAATGGAGTGCACACTCCTTGAGAACAAACCCCTTCTGGCAAAACAAAAACGTTGTTTCAAAAGAGTGTTTGAGATCGCTCTGCATGGAACAACTTAATACTTGGCGAGTTCTGATTTGGCAGCCAAGAGCGATATTTAACCGTTTTAAGCAGCCCTGAAACAACAGGCTCTTTTCACGCCTCTCATTACATCAGTACTTGGACTTGTAAGCCTCCATAAAGCCGAGGACGCCATTAAAAACTGGATTTAATTAAGGTTCTTTACAAATCAGAACATTACTACAACTGTGCTGCGGTCAAACATGGCGAATAAGAGAAAATAGTCGCGGCTACCTTAACCCGCTGAAACATCTCCCTTTTAGATTGTATTGATCCAACACCTCAATGTCAGTATCCAGTAATCAGCTAAGATTTAAATATATATATTTTCATGTTCTCTCTGCAAATCTAGGGGTTTGCAAATAGAAGAGCAGAGCTGTCATGTCATAACCTAATCCTGAACTTGGTCCTATGACGATCCATTTAAGGACACGCAGTAAGAGTCCACACAGAATCCTTTAAACTTCCATCACTCCTGATAAAGTTCAGCTTTGAACGACACAACATGGGTACTTTGAAATGCTGAGAATCAAAGACTCTCAGCCTGTTTAAACTTAAAGTTATGACTCCTGTAGCAGTAGAGCTGGTTGGTGTGAGTAGGTCCTCCTGTTATCTTATCTAACTCACAAGAATGACATTGTGTCGTACTAATCTTCTGATCTATGGGCTGCCAAAGATCGGCAGACAAAGACGAGTACACATGAGGCATGTATCCCATTTGTTAGAGTCAAGTATGCATACATATCCACTATATTGAATTATTTGAGCTTTTTAGTTTGAAATCTTTTAAGGAACTGATTTAACTCTTCTCTAGTCAAGAAGAAGAGGGCTCCATTTGCAAAACAAAATCACCTGCAATAGTTATCTTTCCACCAAGGCAAAACAGCATGTGTCTAAAATGAACACATTTTTTTTGTTGTGTTTGGAGAGGGAATAACTCCATTTAGAAGATAATACCCAAGTAGGCGTAGTATCCCATCTCATAATATCAATATCAGGAGGAGGATTGGATGTGGACTCATCATGCTGCCTCACCTTGGAAACCGCGTTAAGGACTCTCTCATTCGACGGGACGTCAGCGAGGGCAGTGACGGGCCGGAGCTCTCACCGGGTGTTGGGCACAGCCTGAAGATGGAGGGTGACAAATAGTGAACATCTCACAGTACACGGCGAGTGGAACGGTCTGCGCGCTTAATCAAATAACAGATAACTGCATGAGATGACAATGGTCGGCAGGTTAAAGATTTCGATCTCAAAAAGTAGTGTTACTCAACATACTGACATGATATCCCCATGTCAGGGTGAAGACACTTACAGAAGTTGCCGGATATTGCTCCAGTCCACACACATCGTGGGTACTTTGGTGCTACAATGCTCATGGAACTTGTAGCCGCAGGTTTGGCAACGGAAACCGTTCAAAAGAAACTTCTGGCAAATATCGCAGAATGCAAGTTTCAGGTATGTTTTCCGAACCTGAAGAAGACACAAGAAACACGTTTTTTTATGAAGCAGTGACACTTTGCCGGGACTTGAGCGTGAGGATGACATCGTAAATGCTTCAGGTACTCACAAAATTGTGTGTTGTCAAGGGAACGTGATCCAAAACCTCCACCAGTAGCTCTTCCCCAATAAGCGAGGTGGAGTCAGTGTTCCAATCCATCCGGAGCTTTTTACTGTGACAGAAAATGTGAGAAAAATCTTCAGGAAATAACAGAAGGAGGAACTGTTGCTGGTAAAAAGGTTTGTTCGCCACATCTCTGACAACTACAACGAGCTGAGCTCACCTCCTCTGTCCTGGATGCAGCCTGAAGACAGCGCAGCACTGAGGCTGCAGACCTCGCACCTTTAATGCTTTAATCAAGCAACTGTACAGAGTCAGACCTGGTCGCACATTTACCTGGGGGGGGGGGGGAGAAAAAAAAATGCATTGATGCCTTTCTTGATTGCATGGATATAAATAGCTTAACATGTCACGTCTATTATCATGATTAGAAATGTGTGAGTGAGTCTATGAGCTGCTCATCTTCATCTGCTATAATTACCATCATCATTATAGTTGCTAATGTTAACATTAGAATGATCTGCCTATTATCATATGTTGTTATTACCACACATACTGTTACCATTATTACTGGCATCATTAGCTAGAAATGGATCTTATTCATTGTTGTTGCTCTGTTTGTCTCTCTCCGTCTCTCTCTTTATGCATCCTTCTCTGTCCCGTCTCAACCCTGACACAGTTTTGGCAGATGGTTCGACACGAGTGTGCTTCTGTTCGAGGTTTCCACCACTTAATAGTTACGAGTTTTTCCTTGCCACTGTAAGAAGTTATATTGGCAAGGAAAATCCACAAAATGCATCAAAAGTTTGTTGTAAACGGTCTTGAGATAACATTTGTTAGGAATTGGCGCTAAACAAACAAAGACTGATTGATGCTCATAGGTAACTACAACTACAGTATTCCGTCAGCCTAACAAGAAGCCTGAAAATCCATATTGCAACCAGTATGCCAGTTTCAGCTCACCACAGTGCGCTGCTGGTTTGGGAGGTAGACACGGATAGTGCTGCTAGTCTTGGAGTCTGGTATCTTGCTGTCATCTGAGGAGCGTCGCTGGCAGGGAAAACCCTGGACCATGGTTGGCGAGAGGCACGGGCCCTCAAACGAAGAGTCCTTCATTCCGAAGCCGTTGCTCAGGGTCTTCCACGCTCCCTGGAGGTGCTCCATTAGTTAAGTCAAATACTCGCAATGGTCTGACAAGAACACAAAAACACATGCACAAACGATATTAGTAGTCCACAGCATCAATTGATTACTTAATTAATCCACAATAGTTTTCCATCTTCTTTACAGGCGAATTTGTTGCATCCAATCCTCCATCAAATGAAACTGGAAATCTATCATTAGAAGCTCAGGCTTGAATGAAAGTCAGTCAAATCAAAGTTTCCACAGCTAAGAAAAAAAAGAGCAAATCAAACATGGACTTAAGTGTATGCATTATTAACTTGTTTGTTGTGATCCACAAACATAATCTCACCAAGTGAAACAAACCCTCTTGGGCGATTTGAGGTTATATCAGTACACGAGTAGAAGTGTGACATGAGAAGAGAGGACAACCTGCGTGTGCTGGCCTGTTATTTGCCCTATATGCTTAGCAAACTCTAACTACTAATTTAGTAGAAGTACAGAGAATACCACGTTGTTGCTGTAGTTTTCAAACGTAAAAATAGCATTTCTCCTCTCCTTTTGATTTGAGAGGGAGCAGCAGAGCCATGTAGACAAACTAATCCACTCAGACCAGGAGAATCCCAGGCCGCCACAAAGGTCACCTGTGTTATTTACTATGTGTGCTTTCAACAGATCTTTTTTCTTCTGCATGGTCAGGCATCAGACAACTACAACTGAACGTCTTGTAACGTGCAGTTTTAAGATTAAAAACACAATAGAATACCAAAAAAACAACATGTGGAGGTTGAAAAACTAAACGAAACATTTGTGCTCCTAAAAATAAACCTTTTTAAACTCTAAAGTGGCTGGTTATCACCCCATCACAAACCCACAAGCTGTTTTTGCTGCTTCCTTTAAAGTACAAAATGCGGGCAAGTTCCACTAATTCTTGTTTTGTCATTTTCAATGTGTATACTTTCTCCCAGCTAAACTCCTCATTATCTCTGGTTTACCTTATACAAAGGCATGTTAACAGTGAAGAGATGATTGACTGCAGTTAGTGGTTAGCTGTCAGTCACAGCACACATAACCGGTATGTCAGTGGCATAGAGAAGCAGGAACTTAGTTAAGGTTGTAGGAAATCAAGCCTTTTCACAATGCAGGAGGAATTAAAAAAAAAAGGGCTATGATGCCTTCAGACAGTGGTATCTACAGTAAGGTAGTGAATCCCAGAAAAGTAGCCTTTACTCCCGTTTGCTTGGATCTGTTTTACGAAACAGGCCAGTCTTCATAACTTATCACAGTCATCTTTACAGGCATGCACTAAGTGCTGCATCCACTTTCTATTAGCCTACTGGATTGAAATATTCAAAGTCATAAATGTAGGTGAGATCAATGTCAGGTTAGCATAAATGATGAGTTTTGTTAGAAGGTCTAACTAAACCGACTTCTGAACGTCTTCAATAGAGTTCCTATTAAATCCAACTTCTTAGCAAACTGAGTAAAATAAGCCTACAAGGCTACAGAAATGTGTGCATGGTTTGCACGACGAAAGAAGCCACTGGTAGCTACGTGTGTTTTAAAAGGCCTCGTAGATCCAGTTATTGCTGTGAAATTGCCCGTAGGCCCTCAAGAGGCGAACTAGCTATGTCGTTAAACTTCACTGCACAGCTAAATTCACGGTCCATTCAAATGTTACTCCTTCAAAAAGATGCATGTTTGGGTCGTGTGCCGTATGGAGAAGCTCTTTAAACAGTTAAAGTTAGCATTTAAGACACCATTTAAGTTGTAGCGATGCTAGGAGCCAGTAGCCTGTGTATGCTTACCAAGAGAAGTTAGAAAAGTTGTGCTCCGCCATAACTTCAGGAAAAAGTGGCGTCGGTGACATCATCATATTTGCAACGCATTCAAAGAAAAAGGAAAAAGTTGGAAAGGACCCTGAATTTGAAGCAAATGATTTGGTATTCGCTATATGTACCATTGAAGAAAGCAGCGAAGGTCACAGGCTGGTCTATTTTATGAGATAGTCTTGATATAATAGAGGAAAAGTTATATCTCCAAGTGTCGGCAAGTAAAAGCGAAAAAAATCCGTCGGAACCCTCAAAGTGACATGGCGAAGGATTTCCTTAAGTCCCGCGGAGGACTTTCAACGTGAAGCACCCTGGAGTAGCTCGGTAATGCTCCGCGTTTCAGTCAATATTTACGTTGTTGAAGCGAAGGTGGAAAAGGTTTGACTTGGTGTCCAGCGTCCGTCTGACGCCAGTGTTTGAAACAGGACCTTGCAGTCATAACAAGAGTTGCAAGCATCACTTGCGCTACTTTAGCACACTTAAGCCCTCCCACTCTGATGAAACAGTGCTTTTACTTTTGAGAAATCAATGGGCCTAATTGTTTATAGTTTTTTCTTTATGTTGAGCTCTAAACAAATGACGATAGGTTTGAATTGATATTATATTCATCGTCAAATTTTGATCTCGTACTGGTAAATAGTCACTTATCGGGGCTCAAGCGTGTATAAAGATTAGACCTATATCATTTTCATTGCAAATTGGTTTAGAAAAATGTTGCATCTGGAAATCAACAAAAATCCTCAGCCCCCTATCCGATTTGGAGGAGCCTAGGCTAATATGTGTATCACCGACTCCAAGTGCACCATCATCTGGAGGTTTGGGGAAGATGCATTTTGACACTATTATGCAGCTTTGTTATAATTCACGAATGCACTGATAGCCTACTTGTTAAGTTTCTGGTTATAAAAATACACAATTAAACTGTGTAGGCTATAGCCAGAAAAAAAGAGTTCCACCTGGCGTTAAGAGTGTGGTTGTTTTAAATAGAGAGATGCATTGGTCTTTAGATAAAATATGTTTTATAGAGGTTTCAAACATAAAAAAGAAACGATTTGTGATAAGAGAACACGCTTTATTCTTTTCCAAACTGGCTCTCAAACAGAACAATTGTGAAACCTTACCCTCCACACTCACCATGTGTTCACCATCTCTGTAGCATCACCGTTTGGGTCCCCTGAGGTGCCCTGATCATCACAGGTGGCTCAAAGGTCCTTTCAGCAGGCTGGAGTTGACATGGTCTAAATAAACAGCTTCATCACCCTCCTGGACATTATGTCTTGATGGGATCAGCATACAATGTTTCCACAGAGGATGAGCAGACACTTTCAGCAAGAAAACAATGCCGTATAGTAGCCTAGCTATACCTGGTTTACAACAAATCTGACTTTAATTCCACTCATCTAGGTTTACTTTCTAGTCTAGTTTTACTGAAAGTTGTCGTTTCTAAAGGATATTCCACGAAACAAATCACAAAAATGCCAAATACTGGTTTCTGTGAGGATGACGGCAGGGCTTTGTCATTGTGGAGCGTTTTAAGGTACTCCACACTACATGTTAAAGTACCATTGTATTTCAGTCTGTGAGGGCAAATATAATGATAAATCTGTGTGTGGGTTAAATAGGACGCACCTCAGGTTATGACAACACCCCCCTGCTTTGTATTAATGGTTGCGAGTTGACGAATGAAGATCACATGAACAATATATCAGAGCCACCTTAAGACTGAGATGAATGCATCTTTCCCATTTATTGATCTCACAGAGCACTTACAGGCCAGTTAGCTGAGACGCTTGCAGCTCTCTGGATATTGTCTCTATCAGCTCTCTTGTATTCAAAACATGATGCAATCAGGACTATTCGAACAAGGAGGGTCTGCATCAGAGTTATACTATAACATGTCTCCGTTTGAAACACATCCAAACCACGTTTTGATTGTTTCAACCCTATTCACACTCCATGTTTTTTTATTTGTTTTTTTTAACTTTTGATTTAGCCTACTTGTGAAACTACAGGCATTGAAAAACTAAGTAGCCTATTCTTTAAATGGTCATTGAAAATGTTTTTATAAGGTGCAACATTTGTTTAAAATATCAATTATTTTGTAATTAACTTAAAAAAATATGAATAAATTATAAAACAAAGGGTTTGGGTTAGGCTATATGTAAACAATTACCACATCGTATAACTATATGTTTATGTTCCTGTACATCACACACTACAAATGCAGCTTTGATTAAAGCTAAAAGTAAATATTTTTGTCTGTTATTGGTAGGCCTATTTAAACCTCTAACATGGTTTCGTGCAACCATTAAAGGACCAGATATCTCTAAGTAACTGCAATGAGGCTGGGAATATACAATATATAATTAAATAGAACTGTAAAGGGTCAAGGAAGTTATATGGCTATCATTTTCAGATTTGATAAATCACTGCACCTCTGATGTCAAATGGGTGGTGTCTGTAATAGGCTAATAAGACAGGCTCTCTGTATAAAAGAAAATGCTAATTTAATAAATAAATGATGGATACCTAATACAATTCTAATGTTAACAAAGGCGATTTTCTTGCCTGCGAATCAGTTGACTTAATTATTCATGCCTCTGTTTCTGGACGCAATGTCTGTAATCATAAACTTTGTATCAATATTTTTGGGAAACGGAGAGGAAGGAAAAAACGACCAGTCGATTTATGGAGAAAGGACTATTCTATGTTTATGATTGGCTGATTCGTAGAGGCGGTGTCCCCGTATCCTCGCTTTTGACTGGTGGCTTGCAGAGTATGTGGCCAATGAGTGTGCAGGTTTTTACTGGATACCGTGAATGACAATTCAGGAACTCCTGCTCTCTCACACCGCATGCAGCGCAAAGAAGGAGGCGTAAACACTGACACAGCTAGGTAGCCAGCGAGGTAAGCAATGAAACTGCACTGAAATGTATGAATTAAGTAGCCATTGAATCTTTGTAAACCTTGAAACCACAACATGTTAAAACTGCCTACAGTGAAACATTTGCGTGTGGTCGGGTTTCTTTAATTAAAACGAAGTACTGCGGTGTGCTTCTGCTAACGGAGCACTTGGTAGGCCTACTCGGCCCGGCCCGCTAACGATAGCTCGTCACAACGACTTTGGTGTCTGCGCCCTGCGCGGGAAATTTTGTTTTTATATTTTATCTACTTGCAGACCCGGCAGAAACAATCTGCGATAAACAAGAATCCCCTTTAGAGTCGGATCGTGAGTCTCTTATCTATGAGAGAAGATCGATCGTCGACTGAACCGTGCTTCTTGTGCATCATGTTCGTGAGGTGGTCTAGCATGTGCTAGCCAGCAGCAGCAGAAGTGTCTCGCGAGTGCGCAGGAAAATCAACGTGACTAGGCCAACGCTAGCGTGGCTCCAACCTTTGGCATTGGATTGTGTTTTGCAAAAGCAGTTCTTCATCACGTTGTCTGGTCAATGTATTCGAACTTGATTAGTCCTAGTAACATGTATAGGGAGCGAGAAAGCTAACGCATTCTTAATATGACTTGGTTATCCTCTTTGAGCAGCTATTTATCATAACACGGTATAATGTGACTCCCCCCTGAAGCTAGCTCACAAGTTAGCACACAACCCACGGCATGGTTTCATGGCCGCTTCTACAGTAGTCTGTGGCGTGTCGCATCATGTTAAATTAAAGAAGGTATTCAATTTAAATAAAATTCCGCCTTTTGTGCCAAATGGGGGGTCACGTTTTGACGTACTTCTTGATAAAATTCCTATTTCAGCAGTTATTTGATGGGCCGCTGTTATGTAAGCATGAAGTTTAAGGCCCGACTAGACTAGGGTTAACTACTTAAAGAAACAGAAGCAACGGGTGTGCTTTGTGGAATCGCTGATGCATTTATTACGATCTAACCTCGTCATTATCTTGCGCTGTTCTTTGGGAACTTGTTGCAAGGAGCTTGATTACTCATTAACTCACATTCTCCCTGGGTTGATGTCTTTAGCACTGTCAGCAAGCAGCAGTTTGGCCTATGGCGAGCACAGCATGTTTCCATTGACGAGATCGTGTAAGTTAGCTAAGTAGTTAGTTGTAGTCTGTTGACCAATTATGATAGAATCCGCAGCTAAGAGATGTGTCCCTGTTCTTTGATCGTAGATTAGACCCCCGGTAGTCGTTAATGATCTAAAATTGGGCTATATCCAAGATACATTGTCAGTGATTGTATTGTTTTTTCAAAACCTTGAAAAAGCATGGTAATTTCTTGTCTGACTTTAGTTGATAAGAATTTATGAAGCATGTGTGGACTGGTTTCATTGAAAGCAACAGCTGTTCTCTTACTGTTTCACAGCTGCTTTTGTTAATGAGTTAAATTCATAGGTGATCAGCCTTTCATGCCACACATACAGCTTACCATTTTTTTGTTAGTGAAAGCAAGAGTGGTTGAATCAAAACATCTGTGTAGCATAAAATGATTCAGCTACTAGTGACATCAATGTTTCATGTCAATGTTTCAGCCTTTACATCATACTAAGCAACTGGATTGTTTAATATGAACCAGATTTCCAAGAACCTACATGTGCATATCCTCTTATTTATTGTTTTCCTCTCAACAGACAAAAAGTATAAAATCAATATGGTCCATGGCAAAGTAATACAAGTGATCCTCCTTAAAAACGTGTTGTGTAAGATGATAAAATACTCCAAGTGTAGAAGATGTTTAGCAGTGAAAATAGGGATATAACTGTAACTGACTTTGTTCATTTATGTGTTTTTTGTATTTTTGTTTAGGTCATGGAGATGAACAGCAACAGTGAGTGCTTTGGATGTGGCCGCTCCGGTCATTGGATCAAGCATTGTCCTAATGCTGGTAGTTCACGTGGACGCGGCAGGGGAGGCCGGGGACGTGGCAAGGGTAATTAACATTATTATTAGTTACACATGGGTCTAACAAAACCATTTCAAGAACACAAAGTTAAGGGGAAATATTGGAGGTAAAGTCCATAATCTAAACTGTTCCTTTTCCTCTTTGTGCTCTGACCTGTCATCATAGAGCTGTTCTGTTACCGGTGTGGAGACCAAGGACACATGGCCAGGGACTGTGACCAAACTGAAGATGGTGTGTATTGCATTTCTATTTCAGTTCCATTTAGTTAGTGTGAAGATTGATTAAAAAAAAAAAAAAAGACATCATTACAAGTTTATTTCCATGGTACACATAGCAGAAGTAGAAAAAACATTTAACAACACTATTAGCGAACCTTTTCTTAAACGTTTGGTAATGTGTTTTGTCAATGTTTTTTGTTTTAGCGTGCTACAACTGCCACAGGAGTGGCCACATTTCACGGGACTGCAAGGAGCCCAAAAAGGAGAGGGAGCAGCTCTGCTACACCTGCGGCAAAGCTGGCCACATGGCCCGGGACTGTGACCATGCTAACGAGCAGAAGTGCTACACCTGCGGTGGGTTTGGTCACATCCAGAAGCTTTGCACTCAGGTGAAATGTTACAGGTGAGTGTGTTTTTTATTTTATTGTTTTGATCCAGGATTGTAGTTCTCATTATTTTGTCTTTCTGAATGGCTCCCTACGACATCAGTGTAAGGGTTTTTGTGTCTGGTTATGTTGACTTTGTATTTCTAACATGTTTGTCTCTCGCAGGTGTGGCGACATTGGTCACGTTGCTGTGCATTGCAGTAAAAACAGTGAGACTAACTGCTACAACTGTGGAAAGGCAGGCCACCTGGCAAAAGAGTGCACCATCGACACCACCGCATAATCAGTGCCCTCTGTTGCCCCTCCTTTTTTCAGATTGATGGTTGGTTGTATTATTTTCTCTGAATCCTCTTCACTGGCCAAAGTTTGGCTAACAGAGGCTAGTCCCAGGCCAGTGAGCCTCTCGACATGTAATACAAAGAAAGGGGTGAAAAAAATATCTTTCTGCATTCAATACAAAAATGTTTTAGTTTGGTAGCGGTGTTATGTATAATGCTTTGTTAAAGAACCCCCCTTTCCAAGCCACTGGTTATCAGAGATGAATAAGTGGGACTAAACGTATGGGAATCTATAGGACCTCTGAGCTTGTGGATGTGAGCCTCAGTAAAATGAGAGAAGGGAGTAAATGGAAACCAAACTTCCATGTGTGGTTATTTTGGTTTGTTTTAGTGGGAAATGAGTTGGCCAAGAGAGTATGACATGGAAACAGTTCATAACATGATGCATTTCAGCCCTACAAGCAGCTAAGCGAGGGTTTAACAAACTACATGTTATATTGCTAAGATATATGAAATTTTGGACGTATTAAAAGAAAACATGTTCTTTTATAGAATTCTGTTTACAATTTAAATATCACTTGGTAGTCCAAGGTAGACATTTCCTTTAAAAAAATGGCTTTGGAAATTTGTTTTCTTTATGTTGTTGTTTTTTTACCTTGGCAAAATTTAACATCGAGAACAGTCGTCAGAACAGCAGAATTAGGAGTTATTTGGGAATGAAAAATGTTTTCACAGAAATCAAAATGTTATTTTTGTACAATATCACTTAGACTACTGTATAAATACCATTTGCTTGTACTCAGTTTTTAAGTCGGAAGGAAAGTGCAACTGAAGTCCTAGAAAATAGAAATGTAATTTTAAACTATCAATAAAGCTGGAGGAGCACGGGGAGGACCTTTGTCTTGTATTTCTTCTTTACATGTTTAAATCATTTTACAGATGATATACCATTCTCAAGTGAGAGGTCTGTTAAAAAGAAATCTCATCTACTGATGCTAAGTACAACCTCTATGATCATTGTTGTGAGGTTGCTCAAACAAAGTAATCTGCATGATAAACTACCTTATCAGAGGGATAACTACACAAAGCAGACCCTTCTTTGCTACACATACCTTTTGTCCCCTGGAATCTGTGCAGTCTGATCCATAAAATTCAACCACATTTGCACTGATTTTTATCAACCTCTGAGCTAAAACACATTTTATTTGAAAAGAAGCCTTCAGCAAAGCATGTTGGTCGAAACTGGGAAAATGACTGCTGTCCCCGACCGAAAGGCTCAGATTTCCCCTTCTGGTTCCCAAATTTAGCCTCCACTGACGCACGACTGAAACACGGGGGCAGACTGCTGCATGTGACAGGAGCCGGGGATCGTAGGCTACCCTTAAGGTAAAATGGAGAATGGGAATCCTAGGATCGTGGGTATCCATGTTGTACCTCATTCTAGGGAAAAATGACCCGACATCAACGTGTGGATTAGAAAAACAGACAGGTCTGAAACAAAGCAAATCGGGGTTGTGGTGGTCGGGGAGCTCGTTTGGATATGCAGTTTTCTCTTATGATCCATGTAGCTGCTTCTGCGTGCAAAACAACAGCTCCACCTCAGTGTCTAAAATGGCAGCGGGGGTTGCAGCAGTGCAGATGTAGCCCTACAGCTCCCTTCCGCCCGATATGCAGCAAGAGACCCTCCCCCTCCTCCTCATATGACGTCATCGCGTCTCGCCCAGTCATATTATAGGCGAGAAAATAACAGAAAAAAACAAGCCGAACAGCAGCCAGCACGGCCGGAGCGAGCCGGCTTTATACGCTATATGCGGGGGGATTTCTTTTTTTATTCATTTCTCTTTCAAATCGGCGATAAAAAAAGGAGATGAAGGGACTCCTGCCGTTTTGCCGGGGCCTGTACCGCCTGAGTAACCGTCAAGCTATTCGAAAAGCTTGGACTGTCGGTTCTCGGTGCGGGTTTTGCGGAACTCAGTCTGGCAAGGTACGATTCGGCTCGGCTCAGGCGTTTGTTGAAACGGCGATACTTTAAAGGTGTTGGTGTAGGTGGAGCACAATGTATGAAAATCCTATCGACGTTGCATACATACATACATTGCATGCAACTTTGTCAGCTGTGGATGCGCAGTCGGGAACAAGAGATGGTTAGGCTATAACATGAAGTATAACAGCAGATGTAGCTATACGGTCATTTTTCCCTCAGGAGAAATAAAACATAGTGTTCCTTCTCTGTTGTCTTCCAGCTCAGTAGAAGAGAAAGCAATAAAGGTTCTATTTAACATTATTTGTAAAACTGCAAGATTATTTACAACGTGATTGTCAACAACAAAACATACCCCATATGCAGGCTACTGCTGTGTCACTATAGGTGTCCCCCTATGTATTCTCTCTGTAAGCCCCGTATGTTGTCAATGATGATGGGCCAAAAGGATGGCATACTGTTCACAGCCCAGTCACTGTTATTACAAATACACTAACCATACAATATTCATACAACATAGTTTTAAAATGGAAAACAGCCCCTTGGGTTGTGATCACAATTCCTTTGTCTTTGATTTCTGCAGGGTCTGAAGTTTTCAACATTTTTCAAAATAAAATACCCATCAAGTAAAGTGAATCATCATATAAACCTCTTCTTTTCCCATAATCTCTTTTTCTGCAACTTGTGATTCCTTGTCTCCTCCTGTGCTTATGAATCTGTGTTTGTCTCTTCCATCCAGCAGACACAGCCAAACTTCGGGCTGCTTTTCGATATAGATGGCGTCCTTGTTCGGGGAAGGATGCCAATCCCTGCAGCAAAAATGGCGTTTGAGAAGTTGGTTGACTCTCAGGGACAGTTTGTGGTGCCAGTTGTTTTTGTCACAAATGCAGGGAACTGCCTTCGACAAACAAAAGCAGACCAGCTCTCTCACATCCTTGGAGTACCCGTGAGTTCTCAAACTGCTGAAACAAAACATTGCACTTTCTTTTTAAAAACTCTGGTGACCCATTGTCCCCTGCTTTGTACCCTATCCTGACACTTTATCATTTTCCAGATTACACTAGATCAAGTCATCTTGTCACACAGTCCTCTGAGGATGTTTAAGAAGTTTCACGACATGTGTGTGCTGGTATCAGGACAGGGGCCAGTCCTGGAAATTGCTAAAAAGTATCCTTAAATCTTACATTTGTGATGTTTTAACCCATCCATTTAACAATAATATTCCATAATCCCTTTAAAGTAGGATGCAATATACTTATTGTCCTTAATACTCTGTCTGTAGTGTGGGCTTCAAGAATGTTGTCAGTATTGATATGCTGAGGGAATCATTCCCACTGCTCGACATGGTGGATCACAACAGAAGACCCAAACTGCCGGTGAGATGTTATATTTGGTGAAGAAATTAGATTATAGTCGTACACACTAGCACATGTTGAATTTCTTTTTATTTTATTTTAGTCTAACCCACTTGGAAACCTGCCAAAAGTTGACGGTAAGAATTTGCACCGCTCATTTCATCTAAAATGTTTATCATATTTTATCTTGTACCTATTTTTTTAAATATATATATTTTTAAATGTTTATATCACATACAGCTGTGGTTCTGTTTGGTGAGCCGATTCGATGGGAGACCAACCTGCAGCTGATAATCGATGTTTTGTTGACCAGTGGCAACCTTGGCAATGTTCACCAAACACAGAAAAGGCCTCACCTCCCCCTGCTGGCCTGCAACATGGACCTCATGTGGATGGCTGAGGCACATTCTCCACGGTAACCTATAAAATCAGTGCTGTCTGTGAATACTTTTTTGGTTTTGTTTTATTAAATAGAAACACCTGAAACAGTGTTCAAAGTGGCTAATTGAAAAAGTCTTACCTTCTATTGTCTTTTTGTCTCAGGTTTGGCCACGGGACATTTCTTGTGTGCCTAGAGAACATCTATAAGAAGATAACAGGTCAAGACCTGAAGTATGATGCTCTCATGGGGAAACCCAGCGAGCTGACATATCATTTCGCAGAGTACCTCATAAGAAGTCAGGCCATGCAGAGGCAGTGGAAACTTCCCATCACTTCCCTGTATGCAATCGGGTAAGGCAACAAGATTTTTGTCCCATTATTTTAAACAACTGAACAAGGAAGCGACAAGACTTGTACGGTAGTTAGAAATTTGCTCGGATAAAGTGTGATCAATGGACATGTAAGAAATGGAAAGTGGGAGCGAGTACATGTAGTGTGTATTCAGTTCAAGTTAACCATACCTGTCTCTTACCATTTATGGGTTTATGAGCATGAGTGGTTACTCAAATACATTTCCCAAAAATGTATGATAATAAAGAATTCTTGCCTTTTAACCGTCACCAAGAGTTTGTGTGCTGTCACACCGCCCTTAAAGAACAGGCTTATTTCATTTCAACTCACCATTGATGTGTTTTGCTTGTGAAGCTGTTTTGCAAGAAGCAGATAATAAACATATTCCAGCACTTATCACCATTTAAGGTGAATATACATGCTAGCTGAGATGTAACAGATTTCCCTTGTGCACTCTCAGGGATAACCTTATGACTGACATCTACGGCGCCAACCTATACAACCGCTACCTGGACGAAAGAGTTTCTAGAAAGAACCCCAAAGCCGTTGCAAAGATGGCGGCCACCACAGGCTCCACCACTGCAGTGCCCCAGGAGGACGAGATGGACAATATGTGGGAGAGTGAGCTGGCACAGCCCTCTGCAACTTCCTGTAAGTCTGTGCTTGTCTGCACAGGGGTCTACAACCCCAACGCAGAGGTGCCGTCTGATGCAAATCACTGCATCAAAGAGACTGTGTTCCATGGGCACCGGGACTTCAGATTCGACCCTGCGCTGGTGGAGCCAGGCCACATTGTGAAGGATGTGGCAGAAGCTGTTGACCTCATTTTTGAGCAGGAAAAGTTTGTGCCTAAGTAAAAGTTTTGAGCCATCATGTTTTTTTTTTCCCTCTGAGTACACTCTCTGGGTGGGAAGATCACATGCTACTGCTGTCTTAAGGTTATATTTCAGGTGAGACATTCAAATATAGGAAAAAGTACAAAGTGTTAGCCTATCATTTAAGTGCTTATCAATGAATTGAATACTGAGAGACAATAGACAGAGAAAATCTCTTAACCCATTCATTAGCTAATGTTAGATAATGGCTGAAGATAGCATTCCTTTACTCTGGCTAATATTTCCATTTGCTAGTATTTTATTCTTTTCCTGTTGTATCTTGTTGCATTATCAAACGGTTATGTTAGTAGTTATCTTATTCCTAGCGGACTTTAGCAAACTTTAGTATTAAACTACTTCCTGGCTAACTTTACCTAATTTTAGCATTCAGTCACTTCCAAGCTAACTTTAGCTAATCTTAGTATACCACGACTTCCAAGCTAACTTTAGCTAATCTTAGTATTCCACCACTTCATTTCTCTAGCTTGGAGGGTTCTAAATGCTAGGATAAGTCATTGTCTGAATTAAGCTTATGGCTTGACAAATATGTTGTTTTACCTAGAAATATGGCAGCATGTGAGCTTCCCTCCCCTTAGCTTGACGTCAGTGGAAAATGGCCGCCATGTGCATAAGGTCAATGGAGGTCCTACGAAATAGGTGAGTGGAGCGTTGAACTGCGTATACCACTTAATGGATAAACTTGGAAGAGCCTTACACTGTGGACTATTGATTCAACACCTGATAGGGCATTGAAAAAAATATGGGTCATAGTTTATACTTTTAACTTTGTGACAAACCTTACAGAAATTATTCATGTTACTGTTACTATAAAAATCTCTTTTATATTGTTTTTGTTGTAGTCAATTTCCTGTTAATCATTGAGAAAAAGTGTAAAACCGCCTTATTTGACCCTGCTAAGTATTTTTTTAGACAATAGTGATGTTTTAGGTAACTACAGATCCTGAAATCATCTTATATTTATTACAAGATTTTACCAGTGTTTTTAAGAGGCATATACATATAACATTGGACCCGATTATCACATTTCTAGTATTACATAATACATTTATATTCATTTGTTTACCAGTCTATTCAAGAAAAACTATGCATGAATATGAGAGTAATACATGTACTTAAAAAAATGGTTTGATGTGCAATATTGTCCTCTAGTGGTACTGTCTGTCTGCATTTTGTCTAGCTGTGAGAGCCTTGATCAGTATTTGCACAGATCAGACTTTCATCCTTGTTAAATGTTACCATATCCTCCTGCCATAATCTGTTTTCTATGATGTAGAAATTAATTTTTTATGTTGTAAAGTTTTGTTACAGAAAAAATAACTAGACAATTTTAAAGACTTGTGTTCAAAGCCAATCAAAAGATTTTGCAACCCCTGTTGCCATATTTGACCATGTGTTATAATTCCCTAATTGTACAATAAATACATTAAGAAATGACAAGGAATAGTTGCACAAACTTTGCAATTGTCTGTGTGATTTCTTTTAAACCTGAAACCATCCAAAAATGACTATAATAAAGAGACTTGCAACAGACAGCTTTATGTAGATCTTTTTAGATACAGCACATGCTCATTTAGCTCACTCGTCCTTTCTGGAATGTCCTGTAAGCTGGTTACATCTTTCATTAGCATCAGTCCTGGGCGATCTGATAACAAGTGGATAAACTCAATGCTAGGTGAGAACTCACCCCGAGCCTTCCTGACAGCTTAGACATCATACGGTTGTGGTCTTGCACAAATCTTGTCCACATTGGTTTGGTAGCAAAAAACGCACATGCGTCCTGGGCAAGATTAAGGACCGCCCCCTCAACTGGGAGAACTGTGCTGCCTCCGCCCAGGTGTAAAAAGAGACGCATGCAGTCTTTTGAAACTGGAATGATGTACAGGCGCTCATTTGCATAAGAAGTGAGGTCTGATCTCAAGTACTCAGTAGAGTCACATTGCTAAAGCAGGTATAAATGCCGTATTAACTTAAGTGCTGTCCACTTGTCATTAGATCACCCAGGACAGATGTCAATGCAAGGTGTAGACAGCCTCATACATAAATCTGCTTCAAGACGTGCTGATGAGTAATTTCCAATACAGGTAGAAGCTGAAATTGTTCTTATTGCTCTTATATTGTTCTATGTTCCAGAAACTACAATGGATTTTTGCTAGTTTACATTTTGGGACCTGAGAAAGATCCAAGTTGGATCAGAAACTGTCAATAAAAACATTAAACACTTTCCAGTTGTGTTATTGTACTTGTTTACCTTTTTTTGTTGATACTGTTGTTGAGATTGCACTGCACCAATTTCATGATCATACAGTTACCCTCTATTATGTATTTGTAATGAGAAAACTACTCCATGGGCTTTTACCAAAGGCAGTTTTAAACTAATTAGATATAATGCATTTATCTGGTTCATATCATGTCCAAATGAGCCAAGTAGCATCATGGACAACAAATGACAGTACCTATAAGAAGTCTCAGGAGACATATTAGAGGTGGTATTGCATTTGAAAAAACTTTAATTCCAAAAACTTGAAGGCAATTGCAACCTGTAGTGTTTTTGTATATCCACTGTAGTAGAATAGGAGGTCCTTCAGGTAGCTTTTATCTTTATGTTGTGCTTTTTGTTCAATATATCCAGTACTTGTGGCAGTAACTCCATGTTTAGAGGTGGCTTTTCTAGATCCATGGTATAAGTATCAGTGTGCAGCCTCCGCCTGTGTTTGGGCTTCAGTGAGTGTAGAGATTCAGCCGCAAATCCTGAATGTCTCTCATCTATGTACAGAGTGAAGGTGGACATTCTGGCAAGTCTTAAACTCCACAAAAGAAGGACAATGAGGCAGCATAGCATCACCCCTATCAGGGCGTTGGAAGTTCCATTGGAGCAGCTTGCAGGGGTACAGGAAGAAAAAAAGTCATCACTGAGTTCAGAGACGGCTTTCTGAGCCACCAAACTCGGACTGGCACAGGTGGGCTCCTTGGAGACAATAGCCTTGTTCTTAAGCAACCAGTTCCTCAGGTATTGTATCCCACAACCACAGTGGAAAGGGTTCCCAGACAGTGAGGCCTTTTTCAGACCAACCAGTCTGTCAAACATGCCTGGAGACACAGAGGTGAGCTGGTTATCCTGTATATGGAGCTCTGTTGTGTCTGCAGGCAGATGAGGTAGCTCATTGAGGTTTAAAGAGCTGCAGTTGACTTGCAGTCCAGCAGGCAGGAGGGTTGAACATGTGCAGGGTTTACCGGCAGTGTGTGCACTTGTTGCAGCCGAGAGAAGGAGGACAGCTAAGCTTAAATCGAAGCGCATCCTGCAGGATCAGAAAAAAGTAATTCCCTGTAATCTTTCGTTTGCACAATAACAAGGACAGCGAGACTGCTTATAGAGCAGCAATAAGCAAGAGTTTCAACTGTAGAAATCTTAAAGCAGATACGATTCATAAAGCTAGTGTGGGTCAAAATTAGCATAAAAACACAAACAAAAATCAACATTCCATAACTTGATCTAATCGTTATTGACTTAGTAAGAAACTTTCAGCGGTAATTTAAAAAAAGTATTCTAATTCAGCCAAATTACAAAGTGAAAGTCAAATCCAGAATAGTTAAAAGTTTGAAGGAAAACAAACCTTTTAGAGTCAAACCAAATTCCAAGTTGTTCCTTGTGGTGGTGGTCATCTCTAAAATGTCATTTTATTTATATTGTCTGTGCTGGTCCAAATGTTTCATCTTAATTTAGGCATAATTCAAAAGTCCTCCTGTGTTTGAGGCTTCCTTGTTTTGTAACTGACGTGTTATTTAAGTAACAGTACGTCAAATACAGAGCAACGTCAGTGTGAGCAACACACCAATAACACATTCCAAATAAAGAAAACCCATCTGCTTACAGGAGATAAGACTTTTTATCTGTTAATAGCAGAAGCAGCGGCTAGCTGGAGCTCTTTCACACTGTGTTTCATTACTGACATCCACTGCAGAGCTGAGGCAAAGGGGGCACTGTACTGCAAAACAAGGTTGTTGTTTTTTTAAGCTTTATGTGTGTTTGAAATTAACCCAGAGATATTATGAAAGCTGAATGAGCTTGAGGCCTGAAAGAAAATGTTTGTTAATGGAAATTGAGCTGGAAAGCAGAGTGGATGCATTGATGCTGAATGATCCGAGAAAATCTAGGGAAGCCGTACTATTTTCATTGAGCCCATGAAGAGAAGAGCTGTGTGGCAGGATCACTAACTCACCCATAGGTGGTGTCATGCCACAGATTTTCCACCTCATTTTATAGCACTTTAATTTATGCCCCCTAGTGGAAATGCTGCAACACTCGTGGGAAGTATTGTTGGAGCCTGGAAGAGGAAGATAAAAGAGCCTGAAGGTAAGGCTCTAATGTGAAGTGCATTATACGAGAAACAGAGAGTTTCTCTTTGATTCCCGCTGAAAGCTTCTAAGTAAGATAAAGCATTTTCTTCTGAATCAAAAAGTTCTGGATAGCAAGAACAACACATGCATACCATAAGTCATATATTTGTTTATTTTGCGTTCTCAACATTGTCACAGTTGAAGTTTTACAATAACTGGGGTCTTACTGACTCACTACTCACTGTACAAACAGAATGCACATAGAAATGAGGCCATTCTTGTCTTTTCATGTTTGTTTTTTTAAATGTGTCTCACACCAGACTGAACAGCTTGCAGCAGGATGTGTGTAGGTTTGTGTACAGTATGTGTGCATGTGTGTAGGGTGGGGGCTGTATGAAAAGAGAGCTGGATGTAAAATGGCAGCAAACTTTCTAACAGTCTGTGTTTGATTTCTAAAGCAAATGTCAGTTCATGACAGCTGGAGGCAGAGACAATCGATATGTTTCATGTGTCACCCCTCTGATCCATCCTATGAGGTGATGTATATACATCCTGATCTGAAGTGCAGGTATCAGAATAGGGCACTGGTCATATACACATTATGTACAGTTCCTTTTGAAACCCTTGCCTTGGTCCCTTTACAGCTTCACAAAGATAAAGCCTCACTTTTTCCGAGCAGTTTGCACATCAAACTCCCATATTTACACCATGACAGCCCTCAGCAACAGAAGTGCAATGTTCTTTATGTTTGTATTTTACACAATGGCTTTGATAATGAAATGCATGCCGAGCTTCGATATCTACCAGCCAAACATGGAACAACAAGAACAACATCAGGAAATCCAAAATGAATCAAAAACCAAACGGAGAAGTCAAAATCTATACGCTGATTTTTTCTTTTTTTCCTGTCCGTCAGCTCACAGTGAAGAGGACACATGATGAACCATGCAGTGCATTGTTGGGATACTTTCTCACAAACAATGACTGTAGACGTTTGAAACACTACAACACACACCAAAAATAAACACAATTCTTTCGGTTTTACATCATCCCAAGATTTCAGAATCATATCAAAAATATGAAATCAATGGAAAGACACATTCAACTGATCATTAATGTCCCATGTGTGATATGTCTGTCATCTCAGCTTCCCTTGTTAATTCACATGAGGTGAGGATAAGCCTGACTTATGGCAATGCTTTTATTTGTGAATGTTAAAATACATTTACAACCTGAATATCGGGACAAACAGTTCACTGTCACTAATTTACACACTAGAATAGATTCTTATTTGTAGAATGTAGAAAGTTATCTTTACATATACCCAGATCTTTTGTTCAGTTTGCATTTTGTATATTAGAATTGCATTTCCTGAAAAAAATGAAAGTTTGCTCTTCCATATGTGCTTATCCAGCAAAATATTTCTGTTCAGCCCAAAGAGAAGAATTTTCCTTTTTATTAAAATATATACACACATTCCTCTTCCCACCGTGAACCGTGTAAGTAACTATCTAGATATATTCCTAAATGAAAAAAAAAAGAAAGTTTTTTCACCTGAATCTCGTCCTGGACAACAAGAGAACAGACTTCCACTCTCAGTACAAGTCTGCATTTTCTGAACATGATTGCACTTTTACTTGCTATGGTAACACTGATTTGTTATACAATGTGCAGAGGATAGCCTCACATTAATAACATTACATGCAAAAATCACTCACTAGACATTCCACTGAACTCCAAGTCTGTACCTCTTGGAAGAGCAGGAGGACAGCCGCACATTAATTTACTGAGAAAAAGACTCTGACATGGGATCAAAAACAAATATTAATAAATAATGACGCAACATGGAAAAACGCACAGATTGGGAAGGGTCACCTTGTTATGAATGTACAAAATCAGTACAAAGATATTGCACATTTGATAGAAGAAAAAAAAAAAGATGAACAAAACTTTATTATGGAAGAACTGATTTTATCCACTCATTAAACCTAGATGCTGAATTAAAGAAAAACTAAACAAGGCTAAATAAGATTTTAAGGGTATTTCTGCTTTTATTTTGAAGGGTCAAGAGGGCAGCAGTCGCATATTTTAAAGGCAAAAAACTTCAGATGTCCGACCCATGCTGTGGGTCTAGGTGTAACAGGAACGTAGCTTTGGAGTTTTTTGTACACTTTCTATCTTCTAGCAGCCACATGAGGCGGAAACTGAGATTAAAACAACCAACCTCGTGAGAATTTACATGAAAAGTCTGCTTTGGGGCCTCAGCTGTGATATGACACATTTTTGAAGCCCATATGCAACAGCTGCCATCTAGAGGCTCCTTCAGATCTATTGAAAAGGCAAAAGTTCTAGAAAAGATTAAAGGCCGGTCTGAATGGGGTTCACTCCTTTCGGATCTTCATCCTGTTACCACAGAGTCAGTATAATACTGATAGAATTCATCTTTGTTGATAATAATAGTTGTAAGTATAATCTTACAAATTACTTTACGCACAATATACTGTACATGAAGTGTTGACTAAATAGATTATGCATTAATAATTGGCACATTTATTTATGAGAGCTAGGAGACAACACATATAGCTGTTATCTACAGTAAATACAGCACTAGAACTACAATGACTGAGAAGGTTGACTCAGCTGTTTACCTGTCCTTTGATTTAGTGTGAAATGATTATATCTAGGTTCTTCACTACACATGAGCTCTACAGGAGGCAACAACAAATTGCATTCATAGGATGGAAAGATCTGCAAACCAAAGAGTTGAAATCTGACTTCTGTGCATGAGGAATTACGCCATCATCGTGACGGAGAAAACAGTCAGCCATGTTCTGTTCTTGTCTCGATCGCCTTTCCTCCTGATTATGTGAAGGTAAGACGGGTAGTTTGGGGATTAGACAGTGGGGAGCGGCTCAGTGAGGAAACACTTCTTCCACAGCCATCACAGCCAGGCGAGGTTTGGAAAACATAGAGCTTTTTACTGTTTGCATCCCCAGAAAACCCTGATGGGGCCTGGCCTGGGATCAGGCGAACTAGTAAAAGGCCCCTGGTGGAAGATTTGAGTCTGATTTCCATCCTGCATTTAAGTTGGAACTAAAGGTGAAAGAGTTGGCTGCTTGTGACTCGTCTCCATCACAGCAGCAGTTAAACACAGTGGACAGGCCATAGAGTTATGCGGTCAGTCCCTTTGGTGTAAGCAAAAGTCCCTCCTTCATTAAGTCCCGCCTCTTCTCAGCATCACACTACGGTGCTGATGCCACTGTGTTTGGGTTTGGGTCCGCCGGGAGCCGAACTCGCCTGCTGACTGTGGTGGTGAGGGGCATGCTGGGAGTGCGAGGAGTGATGGGAATGCTGGCTGTAGTGGCTGTGCTGCGAGTGGCTGTGTTGGTGTGTGTGTGAGGCGTACGCCGGGTGCTGGTGGTGGTGCGTGTGGGGAGGAGGGTGGTAGTGGTGGTGGTGGTGGTAAGGCGGCGGATTCTGTGGGACTTGGCAGTACTGGGAATGGTGGCCGTGATGTTGTACTGTGTGCACGACCTGTGCTGTGTGGTGCAGGTTGGTCGGGTGGGGTTTGTGGGATATTAGAGTGGGGTGACCTGGTGTAGGTAAAGGAGGATGGCTCTGGGATGAAGGTTTGCCTCGCTTGCTGCCAAAGAACGTCCCGAGGATGGAAGTAGACGCTGAGTTAGGGATGGCGGAGTGGCCGCGGGGCACGCCCTCATGTGGTGTGGTGGCTCTTCGGCGTGTGTGCGGGCTGCTAATGATGGACCCCTGCAGGCAGGAAAAAAGGCAACAGCATGCTCGTCAGATTCTATGCAAGAGCTACTTAACAATAGCTGCTAAACTACAGCTACAAGCCACCAGCAGGATGAATTCACAGTTTTCTTTTTTTTTAGATAAACAAGTAGCAAAATGTTTTAGGTCATGCAAATGAGAAACTTAAAATGTTTTCATGGTAGGCAGCAGCAACACTAGGAATATTTCAGCTTCAAGATGAAGGGAGCCTTTAAAAAAAAGGAGCTAACTAACTTGAAACAATAAGTCTGTAACAAGCATAGTAAATACCATTTGGAGCATAAATTATGACATAAACAGGGGTAGAAAAGACAACATTTCACCCTTTTTGCAGTCAGTGTGCCAAACCCTCTACAAGTCACACATGCAACTTGTTATAATCAATAGAGGCAGAGTTTCCACATGCAGAGGATGTGACAGGCAAACTCGTCATCCACACATTAGCATTCAACTACAAGTCAGAAGGCAGGAGGAACTAAGCTCTTGTGTGCAGACTTCACAACAGGCCTGGACCCCACCCCCCTTTTCTGGGTCCAACAGTGCTCACTACTGCAGGTAGGAATTCTCCTAAAACAAAGAAAAGCTTATCCTTTGGCACATGCTTCATCTCAGACCGGAGAAATCCCATATGACGTCTTTAAAAGCAGAATGACATTTTCAGGGTCCCAACGCATGAACTCATGGACACATGAAATGAGGGAAAGATGAATGAGTGAAATCCACATCTTTACTGGGGCATGTGAAGCCCCTCAGTAGACTCTAAAACGCTACGTTCCTCCCTAAACCTTTAGGCATGTAAGAGAAGTTGTGGATTAAAGGGGGGGGAAAAAAAGAAAGACTCGGACAGGGAGAGAGCCCACAAGTGGTGTACAGTTTCCTAGTGTCTCACGGAGCTACCACCTTTCCACAGAGAAGAAGAAGAACCAAATGAAAACCGCTTGTGATGTGATTGAATGAGAGACAGAGACAATCAACAAGGGGAGGAATCAAAGGAAGGATTAGTAGAGTCATGCTGGTTTAAAGATAAAGTGTATATTGGTCATATAACATGACCAAATCAAATAGATCTCTGGCTTCCACAGAGGGGCAGGATCAGAGGCAGGCAACCCATGCATGCACACTAACTGAGGCAAGCAGGTTATAAGGCATCCCAGGAAGGAAAAGAAATGATCCAAACAAATGGACTGAGTCTATGAAGCAAAGAAGGTGTAAGACCAAAAAATAAATGGTGTGTTTTCACAGTGCACATCATCACATAGAGAGTAGCTTGGATACCAGCTGCTTCCAACTTACTTCCATATTGCTGTCTAGTGATCCTGCACTGCTGCGACGCCCACGCTTGCCTGCCCGAGACATGCAATACCACAGATTAGAGATCGACAGCACTCCTGGATCGACTACACACGTTTAGGCCGCCCACCAGTCCCGTAGGGGGCAGTGCAGTGGATTTGTGACTGTGAGTAAGGTCCAAATATGGGCGGGAGGAGGGGGAGAGAACGCGGTCAGGGCTGGGAGGGAGGTGGGTGACAGGTGTACTGTGGCTGTTTAGCAAAAATATATCTTCCTTTTACTCTTTGGAAACTAGAGCTGCATTAAACTGTCATTATATGATTAAAGTTTTGAATCGCACTTCAAACTAGAGGTTTAGTGTAATCATTTTGATCTTTAAATTAAAGATGAGAACTCTAGTTCAACTTGAAGATTGCTGACTTTTTTTTATACCTACACAGTTTTAATACTCAAACTAACTTTTCTCAGGTTTTTGGCCGTGTTAAAATATGACAACTTGTTCATAATGTTGTCACAAGATGCAGATTTTCAGAGGGTCCTAAGGTGGCATAAAGCCAGTCTCAGTGACAGTCACAAAGGAGGAGACACATCAAAAGCATTACAGTGGTTGTTGCACATGGGATGTACAGGCATATACAGGTTTGAGGGCGAACAGAGCACTCTTGCCATTGTTAGGCTCACACTCAGCCAATGATACATGACCAATATTCACACATATACAGGAAAATACCTGATGTGTATGGAAATAACACAGTAAATACACATGGAATGGAGTATGGCAGGAGAAAGAAAAAAGAAAACACTCAACAAAAATGGCCCCGCTAACATGCCGAATCCTGCATCAAAAAACACACAGACAGGAGGGATTTCTTCACTGACTGACCAATCAAAGCGTATCATATTACCAAACTTGAGGCAGACCCCTGACTGGACTTCATTTTGTTATCAAGTTAATGTCCCAATATCTTCACATGACTGTTATTTGTAATGATTGAAATGCATTTTCTGTTTCTGCGACACAGCGGCTCGTTTAAACACTGATATTCAGGGATGGGAAATGAATGACTGTCAACTCCAAGAATTAGTCTTGCTCTTGTTGCTGCTTACAAACCGGCACGGATTTGTTTGGTTCACAGATATACATGGGAGGAAATGGTACATGATGTCTGAATCAATAATAACAGAAGATTATCATGAAATGCTCTTAGATCAAACCAACTGTGAAAGTGCAGAAGTGTAAAATCAAAAAAAGAAGTGACGATAAAACCATGAATGGAAACGCTGAGAAATAAAGTCATCCAAATGGTCGGGCTGAGAACTGCCCGTCAATTTCATTTACCACGGAGAGACCGTCTTTTCTAAACAATTAACCTTTTTCTCAAATGGGTCTGTATTCAGTCTATGTACTGAAAAAATCCCTCTAAAACAAAGTATGCTGAATCTTACAAAGTTAAACTGTCCAGACCAAACTATCAAATGAGTGACTTGAGTAGTGCATTTATAGAGGAGGACTAAAAGAAAAAAAAAATCAAAGTATGGTGCAGTGAAACAACATTTTGCTATTTTTATCCCCTTGATATCATCACATAGATGACAGAAGGAGTTTACTTCTCCTTTGACCACCTGGCTGGTAAAAAGCAAACAAACAAGATTTTTCGGGTGTACCTGCTTCTGAGAGGTCTCTCAGGGAGCTACTGAGCGCGCTCCTCTTCAGGCCCTCTCCCATGGCGTAGGTGTCGTCCAGACTGGCGCGGTTCATGCTCCCGTTGCCAGCCTCCTTCTTTAGACCGGAGCTCTGCGACATGCTGGGCCTCACCACACCCTTCTGCTTCTCCAGCTCAGCTGTGGAGAGGAGACAAGGAAAGACTGAGGTAAGTGGCAGTGGTTTTTACATCACACTCTGGCCAGGGTGGGACTTTAGAACTTGTTTTGGACTCTATTCAGCCATTTTTCACTGTTTGAAACTCATGAAAGTCCACTATTGATCAACATAATGTCAAACTTCCTGTTTTTTTATTAAGGAACAGCTTTTTGAATTTCCAGAAAAAAACACTCATTTCTGTTAGCCATTCTGTGAACTCAGTAAAAAGTCTTCCTCGTAAACTGCCGCAGTTGAGTAATGAGGACCATGCCCTGTTTCCACTTTACACAGCCTGAGGTAGACAGAGTAAGAGGGGGAAGGGAGAGGGGAAAAACAGGCAGCTCACACTCTATTCTGTATTTCTCCATTTCCTGGACCTCGGCAATGGACTCTCGCAGGTCATCTGTGAACTTCTTGCGGTCCTGGGGGTTGGGCGCGTTAAAGTTGATGAGGACTTTGATGTCTGCACCTGGTATGGCTGATGTTAATCGGATTCCATTTGGGTAATCTGGGGAAATGGCAAACAGAGAGGGACAGACATTTACGCAAGGGCCATTGATCAAATACAAGTAGAAAGGCATTGGACGAATCTGTGTGAAGTTTGGACTATAAACAATGTCACAGACCGTTTGTCGGACTTTTCATTTTTGTTGTGCTAAATCAAACCGTGTGATGTAAACACTGTCAGGGAACACACCACAGGGATGAAAAATAAAAAGAAATGCCACTTACACTGGTTGTCAAACAGCATGACTTGCATCCCGTAAAGCGAAAAAGACTGTCTGAAACTGTACGTCACAGAGTTCTTCTTTTTCTGGAAAATCTTGGTCACCTGAAATCATGCAAAGAGAATATTCTAAAGGTTGTACTTAAAAAAATAAAGATAAGAGGAGAGGATGGGAGAGCTAAATGAGAGTGTTTTTACCACTAGTAGGTCGTTGAACAGGAAGATCTCCCGCTGATGCAGGCCCAGCTTCTGGAGCTTGTTGGGATCGGGCACTTCAAACAGACGGCAGTAACACACCAGTCGACGATGAGGAAGCGACAGAACCTACAAGACGGGAAGAAAAGAGCAAAGACACAAACACATCATAGGTCATTTCAGCCCCAGTCTCATCTTCTTCTGAGAAGAATTTAAAGACGTCATAATAAAAAGGAAGACTGTTCTGTACTGCTCAAATGTTTCTGCATCCGTCGCTGCTTTATATCTTCAGAGCCGTGTGTGAGGAGATTTGAATACCACTGTTTTTATCTGCAACTAATAAAACGCACATCACTGTTGAACCTTTTGAGAACTTGATTTTACTTTTTTGGAAAATTGTTCAAAATTGCTCGTCATATGTTTCTACGGATCGAGGCAATGATTTTTAAAAAGCCTTTTCTGTGCAACACAAGTTAAATGTTAGACGAGACAAAGAAAAGCTGCACATTCAAAAATGTAGGAGAAATGAAAGCCTGCACTCAGAGTCTGTTTAGAACTTTAGATTAAAAAATGATTTGAGCTATTCTGTTTTGTACATCTAAAAATGATCTACTTAATAAATGTGTAATTTCAGCATCACATCTGTTGAATCATTCACTGCGTCCCATTTAAGTTAAATTCACATGAATATCTTAACTGCTCTTACAGTTGAGACTATGATAACATTTAATAAGGCTCCAGATGAAATATAAAATAAATGATGATGTTTGTATCCATTTTAATACCTGTTAAGTCAGTTTCACCAGTGAGTGAAGGTTAACTTTTAATACAGTATTAAGCTAAATAATTGTTGCGACTGTTTCTTTCATTTTATTTAGGCTACCTAATGTGCTGCTGTAGGCTTCAAAGAAAAGATAATATAAACCTCTATTGTTCCCACAACAGGGACATTTCAGCGTTGAACATCAGCAAAGAAACAAAGAAAAGAAAAAAGAAACTCTCTGCGCACACATTGCACAAATAATCAGAGTTAAAGAGCAGTTTAAGTATTGTGTGATTGCTGCAGATGTGGTTACACAGCCAAAGAAACATACAGTACACACAGTCCATTACAGTGTGAGAAGTAATAATGTCCATACAACTATGATGCATTCTGTGTCTGGGAGGCACCTGCATGATGTACACCCTGCTGAGGGCAGAATCTGTAAACACTGCAGCTCAATGCCAACCCAAGGATTTATGTCTGTTGATTCGGTTTCCAGGGTAGAGCTAAGACTGCTCATCTCTCAGTAACAGATGTGATGCTTCAGGGGGCAAAAGTTCCTCCGTCTTTAGGTAATCTAAAACTCTCTTAAACTATCTGACTGATGTACAAGAACAGCTACAGACAGGAAGCTGTGCACACAGAGTGAATTAATGACAAATGATCAAATAACGTGGGATTTATGTTTTTTTTTTGGGTATACTTACACATCCCAGGCCGTGGTGGAGGGATCCAATCTAAAATGAGAAGACAAATAAGATGTTAAAAGTAGCTTTTATGTAAGCATTATTTACGCCACCCCTTTGATATCATGAACATTGAATGTCTTCTGCTTATTAATGAGTCTAGAGAAGGATTTGCCCTTGCAGACTCTGAAGCTTTAGCTGATAAAGCGGCCACAAAGCACCTCTGAGTAAAGGGTAGTGGTCTCTCTCTGTGCTGGACTCAGGGGATTCTGTAATGATGTTGGAATGAAAACAGAGCCTCCCCTAGAAACCCACTCCATAGCAGCACAAGTGGACCAGATTATTATGATGAGGAACTTTAATGTGGTTTTTTATGCTAAAGTGTTTTACCGCATGTCCAACAGGGCTTTTAATTCTGCAGCTAAATGGTGACCAGGGACCTTTTTTCAATACATTAACTGATCACTGGGAAAGAAACTCATCCATCCCACTGGAAACCAACTGAAACAAAGCCCTCCACGCGAGACAGGCCCCTCTCCCTGCGGCTGCATAGGTTAATCACTCTTTTAACCTTCACACATGGACAGAGACATCATTGCCTGCAGAATAATGCTGAAATGCTGCTCATGAGGGCCTGGAGCATAGTGCGATCACAGCTCTTGATCAAAAATCATACGCAGAAATAAACTTCTTACTGATTGTGCATCAACTGACAGTTCAAATGCAACTTAAGCTGGTACATTACACACAGGAGTCAACTACTTCTCCCTTTAAAACTAAGAGAGGACAAAAGGACACACGGGGGATCCATTTTTCATCAGAATGCTGCACTGGGTGACATCTCTAGTGTGTTAAAATCACCAGCGTGAAGGTCTAAACTTAAACTCACACAACAATACCCAGAGGTGGAAAGTACATACAATTGTTTAAAGTTTCCCTGGTCCTACTGTGTTTTAAGCTCTGTAAATTTTCATGTCAATCAATCAGAAGAAAAAACACATTTTATTCATCGAAAATCATTCTAGAGAGATACTGTACTATAAGCGTCTCACTGATATGTTTGTTGGCCAGAAATGTTGGGTCCATACAGGCTTATCACAGACATTATATTTGTCTATATTGTTTGGGATTTCTGCTAAAAGGAAAACTTTTTTACACAATTCTATTTCTTACACAATACTCTAAGCACTGTCTGCAGCAATTGTAGCACAGTATCACAGCTGAACAGGAGATGGTCCACACTGGAATTGAATGATTATGGAAACTATTGTTTAATAACCTTTAAAGGGGCCATATGTGTAAGATAACAGCCTCTTTGTACTTTTGCAGGGTCATGTCGATGCTACATTACAGTACAATCCAGGTGTATTTTCTTTACAACTGTTAAAGTAAAATGAAAAATGAACTTAGTACCAAAGATAATGAAAATGACTCACTGGTTTCTTCCCCACAATGAGCTTCTCAACCTTCTGCACCTGTGAGACATGGTCTTCATTGGTCTTGAGCTCACGCTTACGGATCCTCTCATAGATGCCGACCAGAGTCTCCCTGGGAATATCCTCCCCATCATCCACACCTTGAAAACACGGAGGAGCCGAGTTAGTTATGTTAAGATGGGATTTATTTGTTTATCTGATGTTGTTTTCGTATTGAAATAACCTAATGTAGACTTTTATCTGCAGTCCAAGGCTGTATTAAGCCTGTGGCACTTTTGAAATATTAGTAAGATAAAATCAGTTGACTGCATAACCACATCAGTTACCTCTTAAATTTTTGATGAAATCCTCCAGCTTCATCTTCCTCTCTGGCTTGACGTTAGGGCTGTACATGTCAGTGTTCAGGAGGATGATGGCAAACGCCAGGATGAAGATTGTGTCAGGGTTCCTGAACTGCCGCACCACTGTGGGGTTACAGATGCAGTAGCGCTGGCTAGAAACAAGCACAGGAGAACAATAAGATCTAACAACCAAACCTTGATTACAAAACACACAAAACAAAATGTTCTCAGGCTGAGGAAACGTTTTCAGCATTTTCAGTAGAAAGCAGAACTAACGCAAGAACCTGCTCTCTTTGTGTGCCAAGACTTATCTAGATAACGCAGATGTGAAGAAACCCAGCAGAAAGGACTTTTCAATATTCAATGAGAATTACATCAAATACTTCTTGTATTATGGCAAAAAAAAACAGAATAGATGTGCGTCAATGATTTCTATATTAGACACATTTTTCCTCACAGGTTCATGGTCTTCAATCTCTCTCTTCCAAAGCATTCAGACATTGTAATTCATGGATAAAATGTATGTTTTCTCTACATTCATTCCTCAAACACATGCATCCATAATCCGCAGCTAAGAAGGACTTTTCCCCTCGATTTTCTCTGTTCAAATATGGTTCTTTGAGAGGTTTCTGCGTATATGCTCTGTTTCAGTGTGTCATCTAACCTGAAGGCCTCAATAAGTCGCTCCACCTTCTGGGCCTCACCCTGAACACGGATGTGGTTCTGAAATTTCCTGAGAGCCTCGTCAAGCTCCATGCCCTGGAAGTCCATTTCATCAACCACGCAGCTAATGAAAAGAAGGGACAGATGGAGACAAATTACTAACAGACATGAGATTCAATGTTTTTGTGCTCATCACAAATCTCTCTTACGTGTTTCAGGGCCTCAAATGTCTCAGTGTTTTATGAAAGGGGATGTAACAAGAGATATCTGGTTACATCTGTGCCGCTGTTTTTTCTCATTTTATTTGATTGAACTTGATATGTCAATGGCCCAGATATTTGGATGTATACAATCTTTCTATGTTATCTTGCAGGTGGACAAGGGTCCTGGGCTTCAGTATGTTCACACATTCTGATCCTTCCTTAAGTTGTATGTATCAAAATATATTCTTAGGTTTGGAGGAGATGATGAGAATAAAATCTGACTTACTCCAAGACATCTCTGTTGAACTGTTTCTGTCGATTTCCGAGAAATTCTCCGATCATCTGCCTGCTCAGTCCCTTCCTCTGCAGCAGGAAGTGAGCCACACCAACCGGTGTGTCAGGGATGAATCCCCTCTCAGTCAGGTACTGGATGCCTTTCTCTGGCTTCCTGATAAATCAAATGTTAGTTGCAGATTTATCTAAAAAAAAAAAACTGAGGAGATTCTCCTACTGCTAAATCTTGATTTCTTTTCTGGTTACTTGTTACTTATATTAAATTCCACATCAACATTATGATCAGTGTCACAGAGATATTGCATCAAAGTTTCCTACATACAACTTTCTAATATCATATCTTTTTCTCTGAGTCATAAGGCACACCTCGTGCTGTCAAACATTTCAATATTTCTGAAGAGCATCATTTCAGCTTTATCAGTCAAGTTATGTGTTACTCTCAAAATACCTTTAAATTCGATATGAATGTAGCTAAAAAGAGTGTACAGAGAAACAAACAGTGAGTGAATGATTATTCAAGAAGCCTCTCAATCATCACCTCCATTCTCTCGGCCCCTAATCACTGCAAACACTGGTCAAGGTGCTGCTACAGCACAGCTGAGTACCTACTTGTTGAAGAGATTCAGGCCGATGCGGTAGTGTCTCTTGCGAATAACGTCATTGCTGAAGATGGGCGAGTCCCAGCTGTTACGAGTCTCTTTGTGGTACGTCTGCTTGCTGAGCGTCTGCTCCCGTAGGCTGTCTCTGGAGGACGACTCCGAGCTGCAGTTGATGGTGTCATTGGAGTTGGATGTGCTGTTGATGCTGTCGTTGTCCCCGTCAGAGAAGTCAGATTCTGACTTGCTCTGTCTGTTGGCTGAGCCGTTGATGGCTAAGTGGCTCTCCAGCTGGCGATGACGGTGCCGCAGAGGTGCATCATCATCACGGGAAGGAGCTCTAGGCGGGGGTCCATGGGATATGTGTTTTGGGCTTGCTTGGGATGATGTTACAATGTGGCCATGTGGTTCATACCCAGGCGGCCGTTTGACCGAGCTGCGCTCGGATCGGTCGCTGTGCTCTGCAGAGCTGTCACTAGGAGGTTCTATGGTCAACAAAGGAAGATGGTCCATTCTGAGACGCTGCTCTTGGCACTCTAGAGAAGGAGTGCTGCGGCAGCTCGTGTCTGTATCACGACCCTCATCTTTGGGGTCAATAGGCCAGTACTCCTGAGAGGAATTGACTGACCGCAACCTCAAGTCTGATTCTGTGCTAGAGGGCTGGTCCCCTGACCTGGATAGGGCCCTAGAGGGGGTCATGTCCTCCTCATCGATGAATAGAGTAACATCACTATAGGACGCCATGGTTTCATCGTGCATGCGTCCAGCTGCCCTGCGGTGGGACTTCACCTGATAGGGCACCTCCCTCTCCACCTGAGAGCAGCCCATGGCCTCTGGGTCAGGACCCTCATCCCCCTGCAGACTGCGACAGTTCAGTGCATCATCTATCGACTCGGCCAGGGATTTCACCTGCCTGGAGAAGGCGTCCTCCAGCTCCGTGATGGCATCTGTTAGATCACCCTGTTGGGCTGGGTGAGACGCCATGTTGGCCTGTTGGTGGACCTCTATATCTCCACATTCAGACTGCACCATAGACAGCGGGGTGCCATCCTCTGTCATGGACACCTGCCTCCCTTCGAAGTAGGAGCTGTGCACTTTCTCAGGGCCCTCAAACGAGAGCTGCATCCTCATGTTGGACAGAACAATTCGTCTGGACATACGGTTCTCAGACATAGAGCTCCTGAGGCGTTCAAAGTTTTTGTTCATCTGATACTGGCGGAAGGCCGTCTGGATGGTGCGAGCTGCATGCCGAGTTATGAACCGTCCACCATATTTACGCTCCAGCATCTCCACCTAGAGAGAAGACAGAGTTAATTTACTGTGCCAACCTTGGAATATTTCATGGTTTTCTTTGCTGTAGACGGTTAATAAAGTCAGCCTCTTCAATCTCACTGTGTATTTGCTTCTTCCAGTTGTTGGAGGGTCAGTTAGAGTCCCATTATAGCCTTCCTGCTTTATTAGAATTAGAACACTCTCTCGTTGCTGGTTTTTCAATGAGTAACCCCACACAAGTCATAACTTTTTAAAGAACTACATGCATGTGACACTTGTGTTTGCAAGAAGTAAGAAAACTTTATCCAAATCAATTGCAAACTATTCAGCCAGGCACTCTGGAGTACCTGTTTGTCCTGGAGGTCTGCAGAGAGCTCATAGCTCTCAGAGAGCGAGCGGGACCGCTTGATGGCCTCCTCTTCAGCCTGCTTCCGGAGGATGGACTGCGAGTGCTGGAGCTTGGGCCTACGGGGTCTCTGAGGTCCAGGCTGGACCCCGTGGCTGTAAAGCGGACCCTCAAATCGGTCTGGGCTGATGGCCGAGCCGTGAGTCACCGGGCCCTGACCATAGCCGGCTCCACCGTCCAGGGAAGGGCCACTGTCATTCGGCCGTCCATCCCCTTCCACGCTGCAAAAGAAGAGCAAAGGGATGGTTATAAAATGTCTTCTTCCAGCTACTAACATTTTAAAATAAGAATGACATTTTTAAGTCAGATTTGGACTTAAGTATTATGAAGTGAATGGCAGCTTCTCTTCTGATCCATCTCATTACAAGTCAGAGCAAAAAATAGCTTAACTTCAGGGACTTAAGGAATTATGCTCTTAGATAAACAAGTCTTAAATGAGAAGTCAAGTCTCTGTGAGGGTATACTATACATGTTTGGCATTACAGCAGTGAACTGCAGAGCGTGTGTAAATGAAGGAAGCTGTACCTGGAATGTGCTGATTATACAGCTTTATGAAAGATAATAAATAACACATTATTAAACTGTAAGTTGTCTTAAACTGACACTTTCCTTTTAAGAATATCACCAACAAATGAATCCGACATAGACTTTTTGGAGATACATTCAGAAGATATAAATGCCACATAAACACTCAATTATAAACACAACCGGTTATCCAATGTCCTCACTGGATTACCTCTTACCCAAAAATTAAAAAAATAATAACAAGAGGTTACTCACTCACTCTTACTTTCAGCCGCACTACAAGATGACCGCTTATTGCGAAAAGACCGTCTATTTTCTATAAATTGCCAACTCTTCCTCCATATCTTGTCCACCATTTTTTCAGTCAAGTGAGGTCCAGAGTACACAGGCTCCTCCAGGAAACTAAAGTTTATGCCTCCTTCAGGGCCAATCAGTGACCATAGGGAGTTACATCATGTTTGCCGGAGCGACGACAAACTGTTCCAATACATGTTACAAAGTCCAGTTTAGAGTAGAATGACAAAGCAAACACAACTTTAGCAGTCCTTCAGAAAAAAGTGGTGGTGGTGTATGTGGTGCCCACCTGCTCAATAAGTAGTATTACACTGACTATCTCTGACTATCCTGTCTTCTCCTCTAGGGCTCAGTAAGTGCTCTCAATGTTCGCTGGCAGACTAATGTGTTTGAACTGTGACTGAACACACCCATACAGTGTACACAACCCACTTCCTACATTAGACAGCCTCAAATCAACATTCAGTAACACCAGTTTGACAGCAAACAGCCACAAAAGGTGAGTGACAAAGTAGAACTCAAATGTTCCAAAGATCAGAGAGCAGATGTAATTGCTCAAACATTTTTGTGAAATAGTATCATTCACTCATTGTTCACAGCATAAGATCGCTTAAATTTCAAGTTCAAGTTCAAAATGTCCCTTCCTGTTCACTAATTCTCATGGAACAGGAAGAGTCATGAAACAAAAGCATACTGTAAGTGATAACAACTTACAAATGAGCTGATTTGCATCTCAGCAAGGCTTTTTATACTTCAGTTGTCTAAAGTAGACCAAAGTAATGCTTTCAGAATACATTCTTTTACAAAGAAGGGCACTTCTGCTTTTAAGCCAGGCACTTGAGAGTGTACAATTACAACATGTTGGGCTGCTATGGCTGCAGAACTATACCACCAATACTGTAAGGCAGAATTTATCAAATATACTGTATATTATAGGTTTGATTCGAATGGTTAGGAATGTGTTCAGATGCAACAAAAAATATCATCATGTCCCCAAGTAGAGCATAATGCTATCTTTAACTAAAGCAGGTAAATTGGTTTGCCTCTGTCAGTAGACCCATTCAGGGTTAGCCAAGGCCACTGTGACACAGGAACTTCATGGTAAGGTAATGCAAATTTGCTCCCTCTTAACCATTGGTGCATACAATTTTCAGGTGTGGAATGACACACGACAGAAACAGACCAGGCTTTTACTCTGTTGGATCAACATAAAGCCTTGTACATTATCACAAAAACATAATTTATTGCTTTTTTGTCAATGACAAAAAACACCTTCTACCGTGGCAAATCTGATGATGTAATCCTGGAGTCTGGAGTAGAGAGTTACACCTTGTATAATATGAAAGCACTAGAGTACAGCAGGTGGTCATTTTTAGTCTATTGATTTCTACAGTAGTATTTTGATATCTAACATGGTTTAACTGATTATGAAAGTATGCATTTGTGTACAGAATGTATATTCAGCTTAGGGACTATATTTAGACAAATGTGAAAGAAACCTAAAATGTGAAGCACACTTTGGAAATTTAAAAATGTTTAAAGAACTCAAGAATAAAGGTAGGACAATATGATCAAATACTTTCAGCCTTTTGTATAGTAGCCTAAAGATGTGTGACGCTCAATAGGTTGTATGTTTCCACTCTGTAAACACATTTTAGGGATGCTAGCTGTCCTCCATGTCAGTCGGACAGTCCAGTCCACCACTTGTGTACGGACTGAAATACCTCAACGGCTGCAAGATGCACTGCCTTTGAATTGGTACACAATATTGCTTTCTTAGAATGAACTTCACTCACTTTAAGGATCCCCAAACTTTTCAACAAGCACCATTACCTTTAGCTTACATTTATGACCCCATATCTTAAAAAGATTACAATCTCATTGGCTGTAGCTGTAGCTTACTTTTCGTTTATGGATAATTGGCAAATGATAGCATGCTGCGGTGGTACACAATGGAGCTACTTAACATCAGGTTGGCATGTCATTGCTGGCATGTGAGCAAGCTAACACTGACATTTAAGTCAAAGCACTGCTATCTAGGCTACACCCTGGGGGCTGCTAGCATGGCTAACAGCTGACTTTAAGTTACACAAGTTTGACATTTTTATGTTTTCTTTTTTTCATTTGCACAATATCTTTGGGAGTAATTGTGTAACTTTAAAAAAAAAATGTAATTGTAGAATTACTTATGAACCCAAATAAGTTACGATTTCAAATGTATGTTATAGTAGCCACACGATGTAGGAATAAGGGTTGAGTCTTTATTAAACAAATGAAAACAAAGTAAACTACAAGCTTCTTTAAATAGCTACTACACTGCTTCTTTGAGGTTTTCTCTCCCACCCACTCACCTGCAAAACACTGAAAACACAAAGCATAAAAGTACAGCTAGCACTGCTTTTCCTTTCCCTAACGGGTTCTTCTGTTTTTTTCTGCTTCACTGTCTTCCAACCAAGCATCCAGATGGTGCATGACTGTTGGTGTGTAGAAGAAACAGAGTGAGTCTATAAGTGCTGCAGTATTTTTTTGCTCTGAGGTCACTGAAATCTCCTCTGAGTGAGGTCAGCCGCTCATGATGGCGGGAAAAGATGGGAGGGGGCTAAGTAGCTAAGGTTTAAGCTGTAATGGATTTCTGAAGGGAACTAGGACTACAGCAGAGCAGAAAGTTTCATAATATCTTTTGCAAGTTTAAGAGAAGAAGTTAAATCAACCTTTTTTATCAACATGTATCAAATGTTACATTTCAAGATGGCATTTGTATTCTCCTGCTCCGCCGATCTCACAGAACTGAGAAAGTTAGGTTCAAATTTGTATCAACATGTTGTATTGAATGATTATTGGTTTCCGTATGGTGGCCTCAGCAAGCAGCGGTACTCTCCTGCTTTGTTGTCAATAGCTTGATACTTTGTTTAACCAATCCTGAAATCCAGAAACTTGGACAAATCTGCTTGCTGAGGAAAGTATGTGGAATAAAAAAATAAAAAGGTAAAGGTTTAAATGATGGTAAAAGCTAACTGTAAAAACAATCTAGAACTAACACTCACCTTAAAGGCAACTTGCTAGCTAGTCACCTGGACAACAGGTAACAGCTAACAACAGAACTTGACAAGTGCAGACTGCTTTTGCACGAAGAAAAGTAGAACCAATGCTAAAAGGTGAAGAATGAAGCAACTGTATTTTAACAAAACAACTTCCTATAGTCACGCTATACTCTTTAATCTGCTATTTAACTACTTTGGCAACGGCCACTCAGTCGTGCCTGTTGCTCAGTCTGGTTTTTTATCCACCAGGAGCCCCTGTTAGTTCTGATGTCAGCATGGATAAGCATGTCAGCTCAGCTGGCAGTGATTTTCAGCCTTGGGATCGAGGGATTTTTTTGGGGGGGGAGTAAGTTTTGGGGGGGTCGACCATCTCTCTTTCTCCCTTCCTTTACATCCTGAACAAACAGGCCCAGTCCCTTGCCCAGGCCTCAACCCATTTCATCAGTTGGACCTGAGGGAGAAACATTCCTCCATCCCGGAAAAGAGGAGTCACATCTACAGGAGTTCTGGGAATAGAAGAGGGCTAATGAAGTGCAGGCTGAAGCTACGGAGGAAGAGCGAGCCACAGTGTGGAACTAACAAACTGAAGCGGTTTGTTGACTGCTCAATTGTCTCTGAGATTTAGTCTGTCAATTAGTGTTTTAAGATTTGTTTGCATTCTCTTCTTTGTATGAGAAAGTACAATTAAATTACAAATTCAATTGTGAAAGTAAAAGTGATTGAAATGTGAACTGCTAAATATTTATAGAACCCGTTTTCAGACTAAATGCATCCACAGGCAAACATTAACTTTATTTCCCCTGTTTAGACTAGTCTTTTTGTATTTTTTTTAAATGTCTATTTATGGTGTTTTATTTCTCTTTCAGTTTAAGCCTGTTGCTTATTTTTACTATTGAGAAACTCCGAATGTATGCTCTTCAAATGTGCCATATACACGAATGTTCTCCTCATTTTTGGCAGTCATCTCAATGTGAGATCTAAGAAACAATGAGGTTTGCCTCAGTTATTGCAGCAACATTTCTGATAGAAACATATAGAGAATATGGTTTCTTGAAGTATAAACTTGTGAAAACAGACCCCACTCATGTTAAGTATCCTCATGTTACAGAGAAGTGTTGCTGGATAAAAACATTATACCATCTTGCATTGGCAATATTCCATTACAACACCAACATGGTTGCCAAAGAAGTCTGATCACACTTTGGTTTATTCTTCCTCAAAATGGTACATAAAACAAACAAAAGGCAGATGGAGATATGATTGCTTTCCAAACTTCAGAAATGTTTTTTTTTTTTCGAAACAGTATTGACAATGATGTAACACATGTAAATGAATAATCAGATTCCCTGACTTAAAATGATAACTTTATTTTGATGAGTATCTGTGAAAACCCTTCCAATGATAATAAAATTGCCCTTTTGTATCTCACTTCTCATTCAACATGTGGTCCAGCCACAACAAAAGCAGATGTTTACCCTCCCTTCATAGTAACTCACAGAGCTCATAAATACGAATGCATGCAGCAGCCGTCCAAACACAGATGTGAGGAAATAGATGTTTTCAGGTAGACCACACAGTAACATGATGATGAAGTCCAGCATTTGAGGGTTAACCGTCTAGTAAACACTTACATATATATAATACATCAGTCATTTCAGCACAGATAACAAAACTAATGGATGACTTTGTGATAGCTATAAAAAGACTACAAGAAAGCAGGTTGGGGATTTATAGTTTGAAACAGCTGGAGAGCTACAAAGGCCAGCAGACTGACAGTATCACTCTTGAGAGTTTGCAGCAGACGGTATATTATCGACTGGAGCCTGATAAGACGCGTGGTTGATAACTACTGTAAGTTGTATACTCCAGTTTTACAGCTTTAGGGCTCTGGTTTCTCTACAAATCAGAAGCTGAGATGTGGTGTCAAATCCAACTAGAAAGCAGCTGTCTTAAGTGAACTTGAACATATCCACCAGTGCTGTTGACTGCTTACTGGCTTACATGTGCCAAACATTTGCCGTTTTTACTACATTTTCAACAGCAAAGTTTCGTGTGAGATGTTTTAATTTGCCTGCATAGCTCCATTCACAACTTATTGAGGATAATGGGTAGTCACAACATCTTGACAATTTGTTAAGAAACGAGATTTTCACTTCCTAAAGTCTGCTGATTATATATTGTTAAGTAGGGATGTAAAGATTAATCGTGAGGCAGTTAAAAATCGATTCAAAGGTGTCAAGGTTTGAATCGGTACTCTGAAAAATGAATCGCAGTAATATCGTGAGCGTCAGCAGCTGTAGAGTAGAGGCGGTTGGTTGTAATAAGCAGGCGTTATCATGGCAGTGGAAGCACTTTTGCTTCCCAAGACAGAAAATGAAAGAGGTGAGAAGATAACAGACGAGACAAAAACTGTGCAAATATTGCAACAAGACAGAGAACTACACAAATAGCACAACCGACATGATGCAGCATTTAATCGACACCACAATGAGAAGCTCCAATCACCTCCCGATTCTCTCAAAATAAATCGTGAGAGAATCGTATCGTGAACCCAGTATCGTGAATCGTATCGTGAGATGAGTGAATCGTTACGTCCCTATTGTTAAGTTAAGAGCGTTCATCAAGATGCATGGTACCTCACATTTCTCAACACAACTCTATATAAATGCTTTTCTAGCACAGTAAAGCAAAGGCTCCGCAAATTAAAACACACTCCCCTGCAAGTGCAATGAGTGGCTTAGTGATTTGTTGATGCCATCCCCATGCCTGTTACTGTACTTGGAGTAATCACAAATCAATATGTCCCCTGGTTTAATGCCGGGTCTTGTTATGTCACAATCAAGGCGTCGCTTCTTCTTCAACGACAACAGCAACAACAACAACAGCAGCAGCAGCAGCAGCAACATAGCATTGTCATTATCTTTCAGTAATGAATAATTAAGCTGTCTTCCACACCACACTCAGCACCTGCCCTTGAAGATCCAGCTATGAAAAAGCACGCAGTCACGGCCAGTAAGCGGGAGGGCCAAGACTCACCACAGGAATGCCCTTCAGCCCAGCAGGAGAAGGGAAGGTGGGGGGGGACAATCCAACTCACAGATGGATTCTGTACAGTAAGACTAAACGCATCAAGATATCACACGTCTCACATGGTGACTCAGAGAGGGGACGGGACATGGTCTGTTTTCCATTGTGCGGGAGTCAAAAATCGAAATGGCAGACCCCTTCTTTAAAATTCATGATCTTCATGACTTAGCATCACACCAGTCCTGTCATTTTCTGGTGTTGATTATGTGAGAAAACAACAACAACAACAACAAAAGGCTCAGTTACATCTGGCATGTGATCCAAGCTTTTATACTATTTATTATAAACAAAGCATTATGAGCTTTAGCAGCCTGGTGTAACCTCATTCAATGACAAAGCACACACTCACTAAAAACACAACATTTCACACTTTCCTATTACTCTTACCAGCCATTCAGCTCCAGCTCCAGCAGTGACTGGTTCTTCTCTGAATTACACTGCAAACACCACATGCTGTATGATGGACTCCAAACATTAGTAGTCCCCCTCACAGGTCCCCATTACCGCCTAAAAGGTTTCTCTAACAGAGAAACGCATTTCAAAACTTCCTTTTGCTTCAGTGTCTATATCTCTTCTTCCAGACGTTCCCATGTCTGGGAAAAGCAGCTTCCTATGTGTGGTAGGCGTGCATGGTCAGTGCTAAGTGGCAGTCTGTAATCTGTGACAGACAAATGGAGCTCTCTCTTTTTCTCTTTCTTCCTCTCTGTCCTCCGTGCGCTGTGCTGGTATGAGTATTAGGGGGGCGGAGGCTGGGAGACAGGCGAGTGTTGGTTTCTGCCAGGGTCTGAGCCGTATGGAAGGGGGCGGGGTGCAGGGGAGGGGGTGTGTGGCTCTGTAGCTGGGTAGAAACAAACAGAGAAGGGGATGAAATACTTCCTGCACTGGGCTCATTTTGCCTAGAAGGGACATGCAAATGCCTCAGGAGTAGTGGACGATCAGAAAAGAAACTCAACATTTTTTCGGTACAATGTCAGAGAATGCAAAAATGCAGTGTTTGGAATGAGAGCAAGAGATATAGTAAGGGGCTATAAGCACAGGAAGAGGAGAGGGGAGTGACAGCTAGATCCAGTAAGGTGCATTCAGGTGCAGTAGCAATGGGATGGAAAAAATTGAAGAATTTGGGATGAAACAGATGAACAGCCAATGAATAAGTAGACGGTGACATAAAGAAAGAAGATAAATAGGTTGGGAGGAAAACGGGTTTGGTAGTGTTTAAAATGTCAGATGTACCTTTATTTGGAGGTTTTTTTTAATGCAAGAAGGAAAAGTGACTTAGTGGGAAGAGATGGAAAAAATAAGAGATCACTACTATTAATAGAGCCTTTCAGGGTTGAGACGTGACTGCTAAGAGTGCACTCAGCAAAGAAACAGAGAGGATTCAGTGTCTTTCTGCTGCCGAAAATCACAGTCGAGAAGAAGTTTTCCAACTAAAGCCCAAAATCGCATTTTTTCAGCTATATATAATGACAAACTGCTAAAAAAAAAGAGCAGACATCATTATAGCACCTTCATCACAAAGCTCACAATAATTTCCATCTAGGTTTCCATTCCCAGACCCAAACTGGCTGTTCCTCGTCTCTTGACTCCACTCTGTTGTTAAGACAAGCCAGAGACTAATCACCCCTCTGAGAGAGGGGGGTGGGGGTAAACTACCCTCAAGTCAAAGGTATTTTCTATCTAATGACAACAGGCACAGGAAACAGCGGAGAATGGCTCCCACATGGAGCCGGTTTACAGGGACACCAATCATCTACATACACACACAGCAGTCTCTGGAGGGAGATGTTGATGTCCTCTAATTACAGACCTGAACCCCTGAAATGATCACCTTCTCTCCACTGTTTTCATCTGAAACTTCAAAAAAAAAAAAAAGGAGAGAGGTAAAACAAACCTTAAAGGAAAAAGTTTGAATATCGTAACATGTGTTCTGGATCACAGCGGGGGATATGCACTGATTCACTTGCAGTGTTTGACTCAGGCAGAGGGATTATCTGCAGACGACGAACAGACTAACCGGTTGACTGATCTATTTCAGTGTGAGACCTTGGCCTTGTATTCTGAGGACTACAGCTGCCTTTTGGAGCCACAGATACTTAACTCAACTTACAGATCTGACCAATCATGCTAGCTCAAACTCGGTCTGATATCCATTTATTCCCGAGTGTCAGTAAACAGAACACACGTGAAAAGAGAGAAAAAGCCAAATGAACGTCCTTGTAATAAAAGGGGCATCTTAAGTGGATTATTTGGTTTTTGTGTGATCACCAAAGAGGCAAAGGAGGAGGCAGGCAAATTTAGGTTTCAAAATGTGTGCATGATATTTGATATTAGCCCTAACTGCAGGCTTTGTTTTGCTGGCCAACCACAGGGAGTGGCTAAACTAGAATTTATTTGTTTGGGAATGAGATATGAAGCAATACCATAGACTCAGTTTGAAGGCAGGCATGTGATGTTTGCATGCCCCAAGCATAATGTGATTGTTTAAAATCAGGCTCAAGGGTATCGTCAGTTTGTGTTGAAATTATCTTATAAGATAAGTCCTGGTAAACTGGGCAGTAAAAGTTTGCACAAATCAAAGACTGAGAGAGAATGTTTTTAATAGCAAATGGATTAAATGGATGATTTATGATACAGTGTGAAATGCTGACGGACTAACATAAACGCCAAGATACTGGACCTGTACACTCCCTTCTTTGATAATGGACTTCTAAAACCATTGTTGCTTTATTCTGGTCTAATGTTTATTTGATCTGCTTTTTGTTTTTCTTTACCCATCTAACTTGCTGTTATAACATTCAGAAGTTTAAATGCATAGTATTTTCTCATATGTACAAATGAAAGTAGTAAAAAAAAAAAAGTTTTAACAAACTTCAGGAAACTTAGTAAATCTGTGTAATTCTCTCCGTCTGCCTTTTTGTCTCTCTCTCTCTTCTCCTCAACTGTTATGATCCAGTCTAGTCGTTCTGTCTGGAGAAGGCCCACTCCATCTCTTGAGTCCTGGCTGCACGGTGCTCTGCTCAAGAATGATGTCATTGAGAATTCCAAGCAAGAGGCCCACTCTCCGCTCATAAAACGCCATTTCTTCAACTCAATACATATGGTCTCTCTGCATTTCAGCTCCTACTCCATCTACTTCAGCCCCCCCCCCCCCCCTTCAGTTTCTGTGCTCTCCCTTATTTTCCCTCTTCCTTCTTTTTTTAATATAAGGAAAGATACATTGCACACAGTATGGGACAAGGCCAAAGAGGCATCCAGAGGTCAGATAAACACAAACTTCTTTATCAGGTGGATTCCCACAGATGTAGTACCTGAATACTATCAGAAAAACAGAAATAGAGAATGAAAAAAGGCAGAGCAGAGGAAGAGACAGCAAAGGAAACGGCAGGGGAAAGTGATTGCATCCTGGAAACTTGGTCACAAGATTTTGGCGCTCCATGCTCTGTCTACATGACATCATGCACCGTTTTTCATTATCTGCATATTGCTAGATGCTGGGCGCCTGAGACTCGCGCTAAGAAATGGAAAAATAAAAATAAAACTCAGCCCCTGCCTGGTCTGGAAACAATTAGAACGGGCTGATGTCATAGGTTGATACAACAGCATACTAAATGAGATGTAGCTTTGTGAACACAAAGGACTTTGTATTGGAGGGAAAAAGAAACACATTTCTTGGGAACAAAGATTTTTTGTACATAAGAAGGATCTGGCAGCAAACATATAAATAGACCTGAAATGAGAGTAATTAAAGGATATGCTGCCTTTGCTCATCACATCCTGGCAGCAAAGCTGCAGCAGATGTGTTGCCTGTGGGATCCAGAGGCAATGATCAAAGATCATCAGTGACAAGTGATGCCTGCGAGGTTTTTCTCTTTTACTGTTCAAACATCATTGAGTAATCTTGATGGAAACTATCTGTAGTCAGGACACAAACTGGAAGAGTAACTAACTACAAATTACTTTATCTTACTGCAAGTTTCAGAAACCTGCTTTGAATATTTAATTCTTGGTCAGGACTGAAGGCTTTTTATTTCTGTAAATAAACTTGTTTAACCTCGTTGTGGAGACTTTGATGAAAAGATTGTTACCATTCTAATGTCCACACTCTTGAGGAAATGTTTAGCTAATGTTAGCACAAACACTTGAAAGCTACAATAGCTAAAGGTCCCTATCAAAAAACAGTCAGAAAAGAGGTGGTCAAGCACACAACATAAGCACTCGATTGTAAATTGTCGTATGAAAAACTTGAGTTGCTTAAAGGGGCTTTTGTCACCTTTAAGAGCAAAGCTAACTATTCTCCTCTGTTTCCTGTCTTTAGCTGCTTTAAGCTAACCGTCTGTTGGCTGCAGCTTCACATACAAAGTAGAGACATGATATAAGTTGAGGCAATGGATATTTAGAGATCTAAGTCTCAATTTTTGTAGTTTGAGACTGATTTTATTTAGTAAATATGCGTATAAGACAGCTTTTGTTGAAAGAAAATCAACCATTTGGAAGGTAGGCTTTATAATTCTATATTTTTAAACATGAATTGTTTAAGTGACTAGGCTATAGCTATAACACACAGTTTTCTAGGAGGAGTTTTATCATCTTCTTTAAATGTTTGCGTGGGTTTACTTTGGTTTCCACTCATATAACACAGACAAACACAAGTCAGGTTTGGTGGACACTTTATTTTGCCCAAAAACTTTGAATGTGGGCTTCAGGTGACTGGGCAATGACTGAGTGCGCAGAATAAATGCATCGATAAAATAGCACCCTTACACTGGATATCAAGCTAACCTTTACTTTACAACCCAACCACATGTTTATGCACTTCTTTCTGTCTAGGCAGTTTGGCCAAACATATACATTTGATGCAACTCAACGTTGGCAAATACAGGCCTTTCAAGCTGTACTTTTCTTGATTGCAAGCATATGCTCTCTCTCTCTCTCTTTTGTCATTAAAAGTTGGATAGAGGTCACCTATTGTGTGTTGTTAGTAGTAGACGGCCATATTAGTCCATATATAAAATGTTCCTTTCAGTCTCCATTAGCTGAAAACCTAGCTCTTCTTGATCGCCCCACCCCAGCACAGAAACACTGTACAGCACCGTTCTCCCTTGCTAAAAATAGACCCATGTGAGGTGACACACTCTGGTAAACACTGTGTGAGGGAGACGAACAATGCTCTGAGGAACAAAGAGGAAGAATGCACATGAATACAAGAACTGCCACTGAATGCACTGCTGATTTCTTTTCATTATCTGCTCCATTGGGGCAGATCGATGCATGTGCAGCGCTTTTTCAATGACACAGTGACATTTCGAGGTCAGTTAAAAGACAGTGTAAGACTGGTGTCTGCCGAAGTTAGTGCTAAAAGCAGCCATGACTGTAAATGTGATAAAGGCCACTGTGAGTTTAAATACCCATGGTTGGCTTGGCATGATTGACACAGAAACCAACAAAACAGGCCTGAGACCAATTCCAGTGTGCTGTCAAAGTGACAGTGCCACCTGCTGGTTACAAATGACACTACAAGCTCACTTAAATAAGTACGCCCCTGGGGAAGACGTGGCCGTGATGTCTTTAGGACGGTTAAAGTAAGATGTGTTTGTCACGGTTGCCACTCAGGAGGGTGGCTGAGGCACTAGGGTTAAAAAAAAGACCAGCCTTTTCTAGTTGAGAGATGATGGCGGGGACACGTTTGGGGTTAGTGGTGCAATAATCTATTTAAGGCAGAGGCAGACTCACACCTGTCAAGTCACACACAGAGAGTCATACGGTGATACACTGCATATTCACAAGTGTGTAGGCTATGGCACAGAAAAGATGGATGATCATCCTGTACTCCCAACTGTAACTCCAAGTACAATACATACAAACATTTGTTTTCATGACATACGCTGTATATATTTTCTGTTTAACATATTTATTTAAAACATTTTTTTTTTTTTTTTTCACATGACAAACTGTAATTGTGTTCAAAACTAGCAAACAGAGTCTTTGCACTGGTATATTTGTCAATTTTATCTGGATATTCACTATCAGGCAATTCTCAATACATAATATTGTAAGAATGCAAATTCAGTGTGCATTGCAAGCACATGTACATTTACTCTTACAATTTTTCCAATCACTAAACGGATAAAGTAAACATAGTAATTCAAAAACACAAAAGTGCTACGAAATATACATTTCTCCAAAAGTGTTCCTCTGTTTTTAAAGCCCCACAACCTTCATATAGAGTTTTCTTCCCTGTCTAACAGGACTTTTTTTTGCAATCAATCATCAGAGAGACTCTCAAGCTGTGTCACATCAGCCAAAAACATTTAAGATCACATCTCTCTGCTGTACTGTTTCCAAAGCTGGTTTCCAGGAGCCATCCATCAGTTTAATCTCAGAGAATATATTAAAAAAAAATATTTTCCCTTGACACAAACCAGACATATTCCTAAAAATAATTACCTGTGCTTGTGTGTTTGTGTGTGTGTGTGTGTGTGTGTGTGTGTGTGTGTGTGTGTGTGTGTGTGCGTGCGTGCATGCATGCGTGCGTTTGCACGTGTGTTTGTGTATCTTGCAAAGCTATCAATTTGGAGCCGTGAGCTTAATGACATCACTGAACTGAGTAAATTGACTGCAGGGTTTACAATGATAATTGCTGTTTCAATCAGATCTCATTCATTGGCGCTTGCATCAGTGATCAGATAAACAGCTGATGCTCATGTTGTGTTGCTCCATCATTTAAATCACTCACAAGATTTCATTAGCAGTCAAGCATGAAATAATTGTATGCTTTAGAGGGCTGATTGTGGTTTGAATAAGTGTGTGGTAGTACCTAAAATGACGCACACAGGGGTTTGAACTGATGTTTGCTCATTTAAAGTTGTGATTCTGAATAAACTATTGATGCACACTTTTCAGAACAACAGAAAATGCTTCCTGCTACATGATTGCTGACACAGATAAAGGATCAACGTTAAAAAGAAAACAGATAAGGGGAGGAAATACAGATGAAAAAGTCTACATTCCTGTAATACTCAGACTGCAAAGGTATATATTCCACCACTATTTACCTCTCCACAAACAGCTGTCTGACAACTTTAGCAGAGTTTGTCTCATGTTCAGCTCTTAACTCCACAGCCAGGACTTCACATGCCCGCTGTCTCGCTCCGTCACCCTTCCCTAGCAAAGCCCACTCTGCCACTGTGGCATCCGAGGCCTACGGCACAAACACTGCGGCTATTGAGCCCTGAGCAGCTCCTCCCGGCCCGGTCATCTACGCTGGCACAGCCTAGTGTTTGTGTTGGCAATTCTTATAAAGACAGCCTTTCTCATTTCTGTTCCATCACGCTTTTCCAGCCTTTGATTAGGGGAGAACACAGTCACTGAACAACAGGGGTGACCCTGTGACCGATGGTGTGTCAGTATGTCACATTCTGCCAAATGATATTTGTTGTTTTCTTGTTGGGACCCGCAAACCAAAGTCATAACCTTAAAGCTCATAAAAAGTTTTCTTTCAGATTCTCAGCTTGGAGCTGAAAGAATAAAACGTATTTTATTTTAATGGCCCTCATTAGGCTGACAAGGACTGAAACATTCAGGAAACATAATGTTATTTTAGGAGAAAGTGCCTGAAAATGGATGAGTGAGTACAGAGGGAGATGGGGGAAAAAGCTGCAATAAGTATCAGTATATGCTGTTCCATTAGTCTTAATTCACCTTGAGGTAGGACACAGAAATTTAAGTTATGTAATAAAGAAGCCCTTCCTGTAAAGATAAAATCAATTTCAAGCCATGTAAAAAAATGTGTTAAAGTAAACCATGCAGGCTATATACAGATTATACCACAACTACTAACAGCCTGAAGTATGACAACTTTTACTATTACTATATCCAAAAGACAAAGGGTTTTTAAATGACTAAAGTCAGTAACCTAGTGAAACTGCTGCGTCAGGATCCCATTTGTCAAAGGAAATCCTGAAAGTTTGTTTTTCTCTTATCTTTGTCAAAAAAAACTCTGCACATCCAAGCAGAAAACTAGCTCCACTCCAGAGCAGGCCTTTAAAAATAAACGTGAGAAAACTCAGAGGATCAGTTTACATGTAATGAGAGCACTGCCCAGCCGCAAAAAAACACCTGATCAGACATATTGAAATATTCATTGACTGCCAGAGTTGAAAGCACATCAACAATGAAAGCCGAATTAAAAAAGAAATAATTAATGAATCCCTCGCTCTTGATTATGTCTGCACTTGACATGCATGTCAGGGTGTTGGCAGGGTTGAAAATGAGCCAAAGGCAGCGTAAAGAAATAAGATTAGCTATTGGTTATTCTTTTTTTTCTACAACCAGGAAGCAATCAATCACAGAACAAATGCTCTGAGATAAAGCAGCCATCCTAGATCTGTGTTCCTTTTTTCTCAGGAATGTAAAAAAAGAAAAGAAAAGGAAGCAGAGGAAACCTTTTGTGCTGAGAAGTGGATTCATGTTGACATATTCCAGTGGAACAAGATATCCTGAGTGTGCAAGTTCCATTCATACCACGTTTCCACAAGACCTGGTGGGTGCAAGTCAGCAAGTCTTTCATTTCAACATTCATGCAGGCCGGTATACGAAATGAAACATGGCTTCACAGAGCGACAGAGATGTTCTGAGAATAACAAGCAGACTCAAATTCATGATAAAAAACCCCTGGAGGACGTTTGCACAGAAGCAAGTTTATTGTTTCATTTCTCTCAATACCTCTGTGACCTCTACTTGGAACAGCGAGGGCCATGTAGATTAATTCACCATCTCCATGACAAACTACCTGACAGTGGCTAATGTTGTTTATTCACACACAACCAGAGCTCATTGGACACTTTCTAGCACACATGGGAACTCAGTAACGACACAATATCTTCAGAGACGAGCACATTTCATACATCAACATTAAAACAAAGCCTGCAGCACTCCCAGCCTGCATGAGAAGAGTCAGGGAATAAAAAAATAAATAAAGACAAATTCCTGTCATTACAGAAGAATGAATTTCAAATGTGGAGTAAATCTATCTGCTACCTTGGCTGTATCCTTGGAGGTTTGATGTACGCTCCATAAAGCTTACAGTTTTATTGACTGAAAGAGAGGCCCAGGTCTCTGCAGGCTGCTGGGTGAAATTGATCTGCAGACCCTCAATTACTTATATGAGGCCCTCGTCTCTGCCCGAAGGATCTGGTTAACAAACTGGTCTTTTATGCAAATAAATCGTTTTATAATAAATGTATGAATATGTCTGTTCTTTTGAAAATATTTCAGCTAAGATACCAAAAGCACTGAACATTTATACTTCTGGTTTTTGTTTTATAAGCCTGACTTATTCTTTGTTTTCCATGATTCACTCACCTAAATAAACCGGCTTGGACTTTTTCATGGACACGGGATGTTATTCTGCCTCCTTATTTTCTGGAATTCTACAAAAGGGTGCAGGCAGGAGACTGATGTGTTTTTCCTTGTTGGTTTGGGGCTCTCTTGATTGAATTTGGACGGGCCTACTGTAATTCTGTCACTTTAATCAACTGAACTTCCTAACAGCCTTGGGTGTCAATCAAACGCAGTGCGCTGCATCAGTGGTGAAAGATTCTCACATCCTCATGGTAATCTATGACTGACATTAAAATCAACTTGGTCATATGAGAATGTTGTCTCTTTTGGTGGAGTCTATTTCCTGGAGGTGTTTCTACAGTATAGTTACAGTTTGAATTCTGGGAGTTCTGTGAATATTTTGTCTATAAGAAAGACTGCTGTTAATCTGGCCTATTTCAGATTATAGCTTTATTCCCGCATCTGCAGTTTTTAGATTAGTAAACCCAAACTTGAAGAGGGTGTAGGAAAAGGTTAGGGTAATAAGATACTAAAGAAACATCAACACTAGGAAGCAGCCTGAGTATTATTTCAATTTAATTTGATGGTACGATTTCACATATTGTTTCTGACTGCATTAGCTAATAGCTAACCATGATCTAAATCCAGTAGCTGGTTACATTGTCAATGCTGTTGAGATGGTAAAATAACCAGATTTGTTAAACTCACATATCAAATAATTTCTTGAAACTTCAAGCGTTCTCCCTTTTTTTCAAACACTCAGATGACCTCCTAGCCAACCAGCATGCAGGAATGACCAAATGTTACATATCTCTGCATCGAGGATTTAAACACAATCTTTGACTTGAAGTTTTTGGAAAACAAACTGTAACTAACTGGATTGTCTTAAGCTGCTAAATGCTCGTCTGTGTTCATCAACTAGTCACCAGCTTTACCTGTCTGGAGTTTAACGCTTGGCTGATGGTGAGTGGGGTTTTATAACTAAAACGATGCTGACAAGAATAATGACAGGAACCAAATACATTTTCAGGCTATAATAAACATCTATAGAGCTCTACTCAGGTGATCTGTGGGTTCATCACTTCAGGCAAACCCTCTCACACTAAAGTAGTTAATGCATCTATTGTCACCATGAAATGGAAGCAGTTATTCACAGTTTTGTGGTTTACAAAATGAAAAAATAAATAAATCGCTTTCAATCGATTTGATACCTTAAAGCTTTGGAAAGCGTGTTCTACAACTGTATATTAGATCCAGATCTACTGAAACGGTTTGGTCACCTGACCTTTCTGCAGCTACCAGTTACCTACAGAGAACCTGTCTATAAAAGCAGACCTTTAGTCTGTATACAAATATATTGAATGGACAAAAACCAGTTGGGTTTTGTCAGCCATTCAGATAAATTCCAATCCCTGTTGTCCCCTCTGTCAGCAAGGTAAATTAAGCCTGACTTAAACCTTTAACAACTTAATTGTACAGCGTACTTTAAAGTATTTGGAGTGACAGCTGGGAGGAGCAGTTTCAGTGATAGGAACATGGTGAGTCAGCAACACGGCGACATCCTCAAACCAAACCCTGATAACAGGATGAGATCCGTGTCCTTGTATAATCCCTTCCATGTCTTTTTCACTTTTTCCACAGAATAATAAGCACACCAAAATAAGCTGGTTCACCGTTTTTACGATTACTTTGCATCTAATGATGAAACTCCAAGGATTTCTGTGTAATAAAAAACCTATTGAGATGGGAAGCTGCTGCCAATGGGCCTAATTACCCCTGAGGGGAATTCTGCCTTTTATATGCTGAACCACAAAATGTATCTGAGCAACTTTCTGCTCCAGCACAACAAGCTAACAACACATGTGACTGGATGGAGAGTAAACACAGCAGAGGGGAAGAGGAGATGGGATGGTGGTGATAGAAATGGACTAAGAGAAAGGGGGTTGAAATGCACGTGATGAAGACAAAGAGGAGGGGAGGTGAAGAAACGCAGCATGCATGCATGGAGTACAGTGCAGCTCTGTATTCTCATGTATTGCATGACTGATGAGGGAGAAACAGCCTCACGCTCTTTGCATCTAATAGGCTTTAATGATGTCCTCGCTAAGCCATCTCTTCTGTTAACAGGTCTAATGAGAGCAGGTCCAGATGGAGAGCTTTCTCTTCGAGAACAATTGGAGAAAAACAGACCAGCAGAGGTCCTGCTATAGGTTTTATTGAAAAGATGTCAACAGGATGCTTGACGTGAGCAGGACAATCAGCAGGAATGCGAGTCGGAAAGATGATTGGATGGAAATGGGGGGGCCTGGCCAGATCAGAGGCACAAAATAAGAGAGTTGCTGAGGGCTACAGGACCAAAGAAACCACCTGTTGGATTTCTGTTTTGACACAAAAACACAAACAACTCTCCCTCCCTCTTGCACTGTGCAGCAGTGTGAGTGTGACATCAGGCATTGGCACCCCTGAGTACGAGCATCAACTGCTCTATGGCACACACATTACTGATCTTTTAATCTATAGATCTCTTGCATAGAGCTGCAACTGACTATTTCTCTCATCGTTGGCTAATCAGTTATTTATATATAAGATCAATTTAGTCATAGTTTTGTTAAAATGGCGAAAAAAAGTTTTCAAAAATGCCAATTACTATTCCCAAGAGCCCAAGATGACATCTTAAAGGGTTTGTTATATCAAACCAACTGTCTAAAGTCAAAAGGTATTCATTTAACAGTGAAATCAAATGAGAAAAATGAAAATACACACATTAATTGAGCTGAAAACAAAACTGTTTGAAATGCAACCGTTATAAATTACATATAGAATTATAGATAATCACCTGCAGCGTCTGACAATGCATACAGCTGCTTTCTCTGCAACAAAATCTATACGCACCTGCACCTCACAGCCGGAGAGATCACACACACACACGCACACGCACACGCACACACACACACACACACACACACACACACACACACACACACCTATAGAGTCGAGCCCACCTACCTCCACACATCTGTCTCCTCGTTGTTCTTACAGTACGGAACAAGAACTGAGGCTGTGATGACGAATTGCTGCTTCACCTCACTCAGAGGTAAGGTGACCAAGCTTAGCGGAAATCTACGCAAACTCTGGCAGGCAGCTCAGACTGGGAACCTTCCATCTGACTGATTTACTCTCCTCTAATCAGCACATTCTCCTAAACGTCAATGAAAAGAGGAGGATCTCGTCACACAGAGCTCCCCCCCCCCCTGCCTCCCTCAGCTGTGTGCTTAACAGCCGCGCTCTTTCTTTGAATCTCTCCCTTTTCTTCTGTCTGTCCAAGTCTCTCATTTTCCACCATCAGCTGTCCTCTCACACCCCCGCAAACATGCCTCCACTCCAGTCTGTGTTCATTTATTCAGCTGCTGTGTTGATGTCTGAGGTTCAGTGGGGACACGTTTGTAGTCTGCATGTTACAGCTCTGCAAGGTCACCGATCTCTCTCTCTCTCTCTCTCTCTCTCTCTCTCTCTCTCTCTCTCCAGGACACATGGTGGTGCCAAAGGGGAAATCTGAGCTCTCTTCCAGATTACCTCCTCAGACAGGCAGAGCAAAAATCCCCAAAAGGTGGTTAGATAACAAGTCATCAAACAATCTCTATGTATTTAAAGAGAGATACTTTTATAAAGTTTGATTCAGATTTTGTGGAATTACTTTTGTGCTCTGCTGACTCCTGTTCTGTGTAAAGATCTATGGCTGATAGAAATATTTCAAACTAGCAAAAAAATACATAGAAATTCTCAAACACAACACCAATTTTCGTGTAATTCAATTCTTATAAAATACAAATAAGATTATAAGAAAGACGCATGTACTCCTCATAGCCATTGCCATTTGAGACGAATAATTCAGGACAGTTATTGCAGATATGCAAGTCATTCTATTAACTAATCTTTCCTTCTCTATATTATCATTATTATATCAGAAATTCTAAGTCAAACTTGGCAATCTCAGTGGCATCTATCTGGGAGAGCAGCCAGAGAAACAGACTACAAGGCTGCAGCAGCCTCTGTGGGACTCCAGACACGGTGAGAGCCCCCATCTGCCTCCATTTGTCTTCTCTCCACTCACTGAGGGCTCACAGCTCAGATTAAGGACCGCTCATTTATCCGACTAAAAAAATATCTCCCATTGTTTAATTACTTAGCTCTCTGCCCTTGACTTCTTCGCAGCAGAAATCCTGAATCACTCTAATGTGTAGACACAACTTTGCTGGGTAACTTTGTCTGTTTCTCTCCGATAAAAGCAGTCAAAGGCAGAGACTATCCACACAGTGGGAGGGAGATTAACATAAGACCAATATCAAGTAGTCACAGGAGATTTTCTCAGACCTTGAGGCTGTTCTCCGTCCTGACGTGTCTCCACCAACAGATGGAGCTAGTGTACAGTGAACCACGTAGGCTTATGAAGGGTTTAGAGATATATGAACGATCAAAAGACTCCCACCCTTCTTTATCAAGGGGGGGGAGAAGCAAGCTGATATAAAGTGGAGCAGCAGTGGGAGGGTTACTTAAAAAGGGTAAAAGCTTGCAGCGAAAAGGAGGTAGAGAAGGCCTATGGATGGATAGATGGAGTTCTGTGGTCCCCGTGGGAGCTCATTTAAGCTGCAGGAGGATATCTATGTGTCTGTGTGAGGAGACAGATTTCATCTATTTGTCTCATTTGACAGAAATTACTCTTCAATTCCAGGCTTGCGTGGTCCTTATTTTAAAAGGGACAAGCAGTCTGTGTTACAAGCTCTGACACCTACAGCAGGTTTGATCACACACACGTTCCCGCTATAATTTTATTAATAATGATGATGCTGATAAATATAACTAATTCAACTGCTGTGTACCACTGATTTATGTGGACAGAATAATGCAACAATATAAAATAGATACAGGCAGATAGATCTGTATGGAATGAATGAACTCTGAGGTCATGTGACTGCAGAATCCTGAGTGGTACACACTGACACTGCGTCTCTGCGGACACTGCCTCATAGATTGAAAACAGGATTTATCACAATTGCATGCACGTGTACAGATCTCTGAGGCCAGTTGTCAAGGCAACAGCTAAGGGCGACAGAATTATTTTGTGTCTATTGAATTGTCTAAAAAGACATACATGTCTGTGTTTATTTATTTGTTTGTGTGTGTGTTTGTGTGAGTGTGGTGAGGCATGCAGAGACACACACAGCTCAAAGCAATTAGTCCAATCAGGATAAACATTTAACTTTAATGATTGTTTTCTTTCCTAGCCTCTCTGCCAGCATGCTTATTTCACTCTCATGCAGATACATGTGCTAATTCATCAAATCCCGGTCCCACACAATGCACGCGAAACGACTCTGATCATGGTCAAATATTAGTTTATGGGGTTTTCTGCTTTTAATCCATCTTAATTTATATAACTGCAGAGAATTCAGAGGATGCATATCCCCTCTCCAAGCTGTGCTAAAACTGATTCACGTGCTTATGACACTACCGTTGAGAGTCTTGGACGGTAATGTTCTAACATTCAGTCTTCTGCCCAGAGCTGTGTTTATCCTTTTATTCTCATATTCAAAGCAGACTTAGACAGAGCCTCAAAGGTACCACTCTGTTTTATACAGTGAATGCTGTTCTGCCATTACCAACTCTCTCCCCCCCCACTCCCCCACGACGCTCATTTGTGACAGAAATCAAAACACAGTGGATAATGAGGCTCTGCGTTGTCATAGAAAGAAGATGGTGGATTAGCAGCAACAACACCAACATGCTGTGCAGGCTCAGTTTATTCACTGTTTCAGTTCAGTTCATTGTGTCTACAGAGGTGCAGGTAAAGGACAGAGTGCACACACTGCACACATTCTTAACCACGCACTGAGAGAGGGGTGAACGATAAAGATATGAAGACCATGCATGCAAGCTTTCTGATTCTGCAGCTGAACTCTTAACTTTGTTCTATTTTTGGACATCATCAGCTATTCAGTCTGCATACGCTTAAATACTTGTGTCTATCAATCACTGCACAAACTAGATCACATGCATGCATCTGTACATGTGCAAGAGTGTGCACATGGCATAAAGTCCACAAGGTGCAGAGCAGAGCTGCAGTGCAGCAACATGAGCTCATCACTCTTTCGTCTTCTCCCCCTCCTCCTTCACTGCCCCCCTTCATCCCTTCCCCTCCTCTCCCTCCTGCTCGCCATTACATAAGTTAATTCAGCACACACCCTCATTATTCTCCAGGCAGGCGCTGTGAAGCGATGCAAAGGGATATGTCATCAAAAGTAGAACAACAGTGATAAAGAAGTACCATCAGTGTTTGCCTCTGAGCTTGTGAAGTCCAGCTCTGGTCACAAAGCAGAGCGGAGCGGAGGCGACAGGCGCTGCTTCAATCTTACAGATAACTTGTGCAAGAGGGCAGACATTACAGAAACATGAAAATCTTTCTAAATGTATGCATCTTTATTTGTACTGTTTGCATGCGTTCTTCATCAGACAACTCAGTAAACAGCCTGAACATGAAAAGCACTCTCTCTAGAGGGTGGCATTCTTCTGCATTATAGTAAAACAAACTGGCTTCCTCAGATAATTACCATTTCAAAAGTTGTACAGCTAAACAGGAGCAGTTTAGATACTGCAGCAGAAGCAATGTTCTCTTTTATATATATAATTCTTCTATAATGTTGCAACCTTGCAGCGATAAGAAATAAAGACACACTGACGGTATTCTCAGGCTTTTCTCTTATGACCAAATCACATTAACCCATTTATTTCTGTCACAATCACATGTCTTTTTAGCAAACAAAGATAATAGAAAATTATTATATTAAAGGTAATGTAAAGAGGTGAAAAAGACTATCCTCCCACACAGTGCTCATGTCCCTCTGGGAGAGACACAGGAGTAAATTATTCAGCGGCGTGGACACTGACTGAAACTTAAGCATGGATCAGAAAAAGCCTGTACATATAGGGAGCTTTTGAATCCAAATAAACCTCAGCACAAATGCGTATCACGCTTGTTTTCTGGTCATAGGCACTAGAAAAACCCCACATTCATAATGATGCACCCCACTGTGGCTGCATGGCAGCAGCCTGAGGATACAGGTTGTTGCACTGTAAACCTATTTTCCACTGGATAAGCAAAGATGGGTACAGAAATACTATTTCAAACAGGTGAGCAGAAATATTGTGAAATTAGCGATGAATGCCTTTATTGCTCTGAATGGATCTGGTCACCCTCAAATACCACGATTTGAACTTTTCTATGAATAATCATCTGCTCAGAACCAAATCTGCAAGGCAAGAAAACGAGTCGACTTTTCTGATCCGGCTATAGCTGCATCTTAAGATGAACTGTAACAACCTCTACATGTTTCCTTCATGCTGACATTTCTAACCAGAAAACGGCTTCCATCCTAGACACGTCTAAGCTTTTCCACCCCGGAGAGTATTTTTTCTCTCACCACAGTGGAACTGCAAGTTCGCTTTGGCAGGTTGCTTCTTTTCCATTTTCCATTACATTACAGTTCCCTTAACCTCCCCCCCCCACCCCCTCATCCCCCCCCTCCCCCCCAAAAAAAGAGTTCACTTGTCATAAAGCCAGCGTAGCAAAGCAGGGGACCGACACAGGGGTCACAGACTCCTCTCACTTAATGTAGAGGCATGAAAATAGGCACAACATAGATTTACGTTAAGTTCTGTTGGAACCGTTTACCTCTTATGAAGCAGTGCAGTCCGGGCAGGAGCTGTTTAACATCCCAGTTCATCCAAATGAGACTTGAGCTTCCTCCTCTACTCTATCCCATAGATATCCACTATGGATAAAGAGGCACTAGCTCCACAACGACACACATTAAATAAGTAATGCTCTCAGACTACTCTCTTACACAACAGGAGTCAGATCAGATGTACACTGGTGTCTACGGTGTCACTGCTGCAGGATTCATGTCTCAGCCAGGAATCACCTCACTTAAGGTAACTTAACTAGGTAACTAGGATAGACCTTACACATTTAACAGCTGAGCTTAGCAATGACCAATTCTTGATGTTTACCCGAATTGTCTTGACATATCACCCTTTTTTCTGCATGTTTTTTTCTTTACTTATGTGCTCTTCAGGGAAGTGTAAAGAGAGGAGGTATATCAGAGGGTAGACAGCAATGGTAGGGGGCAAACTATGGATCGGGCGAGGAGAGAGGAGTGTTACTTTGGTTGTTAAAGTACTTTTTTTTTAAAGTAACCCAATCAAGGTCTAAAGTTCTGGCACAAATATGACTAAGCCCAATGTTGAAATCCCCTTGAGGAAAGATATTTTTGGATTTTATTGCCTGCATGATTTTGTTTATCAGCACAACAAGGAAACATCAAAACCATGGTTCCAATCAAGGAAACCACTAAACATGTAGAAGACAAGAAATAGAATAAAGTTCTAGATAATGTAATATCAAACAAGTCTTTCACATAAAAATAACTTGGAAATCATTTGATGGCATCCTGACTTGTATGAGTGATTGTTTACTCTGTGCTCTGAACTCCTGTTGTTGTAGTAACATGGGATGAGTGAGTACACTCTGACAGGAGAACAGACATGGCTTTTGACATAAAGGACAAATAACAGAACATCAGACGAGCGTATAGTTATTGAACTGCACTCTGAAACTGCATTGGGCCCAGATTTGCAAAAATACAATTTCTTGCAGGAAGTTGCTTTTAAAGTAGAAGTTGTCCTCCCTATGGTCAGAAGACTTTATGTCACTTATTACAAAGATAAGACAGAAAAAAATGGTGGTGGTTGTGAACTTATATTAAGCCTCATTAATTGTCAGTCATTGGGCGAGTGGGGCTGAGTCTATTGATCTCAGTGCCCTGCAGACTCAATCTTATCTGGTATCAATCATAGTAATGGGATGAGAGAGAGGAGGGGGCCGTCTTTGGAATACAGCCCAACATTTTTTCGAAGGCCAAAATAACAGCAAACCTCCCTAAAGCTTTAAACCACTCAGTTCACATCCTTAACGTGTATCCCTTGTGGAATCTGTGTAAGGGCAAAAAAGGAAATGAGGTATAGGAATGGGTTTCAAAAGAGGATTACACAGATTGGGATCATTTTCATTGTTAAAAATGAACGCCCATGTTCATTTGTTTTCATCAGTTTTACCAACTTAAAGATTTTACGTTTACAGCCCCCCCTTAAAAGCTTTACATTAAGAAAATAGCAAACTCAAACTTCGTATAAACACATTTACCGTTTCACTTGAGAACATTTAATGGTTTTAATTTTATGATGGTTTTAACAATGTTTTAAAATTCTCTCTGTGGCCTGTTGCCAGCTTATGTATTTGTGTATTTATGTATTTAAAGTCTACGTGCCTCTGTTGTCTCTACATTTCCCCTGGGGATTAAATGTTGGAATCTTATTAAATGGATGCTCTGCATGTTTGGAAAGCAGTGCATTGCCTTGCAGGCTATACATGATTATAATCAAAGGTTGAAAGTAAAACAAAGCTACAATTGGATAATAGAAAATTGGTATATAAACCACTTTAATCAATCCAAATGGAACATAAAGCAGAAGAAAGAAAGGAAAGAGGAGGGGATTTAAAAACCCTCTTACATCAAAGAGAGAGTTTCTACATATTCTCACTCCAGGAGTTCAACAACTATAAGGGCCTTAATCAAGAGTGCAACTTTCAACAGTTTCTCTAAAACATTTTAAATAGTGATTATTACTGCAACTGATATGACGTGAAGTTTTCTTGTAGCCTATAAAATGTTATTTTTTAGCAAATGAGCTGTGTTCGCCCACGCTCCTCTCTAGACGAGGATGTGGCTCAAGCTTTCTCCCTCCATGCCCTATTGTTTATGGTGAGGAGGCAGACTCAGAGGGCAGAACAAACAGCTAGCTGTGGGAGTGTCACCCACCAGGGGGAGGGGTTACTTCCCTTTGTGATGTCATAAAAAGAACATCTCCAAACGGCCTGTTTGAGCAGACATTTTCTAAAAAGTGAAGCAGGCAAAATACAGAGAGGATGGACATTTCTCATAATTGGAGGGTTTGTAGACAGGCTAAGGACACATACTGTATCAGTGTTGGAAAAACATGGTAAAGTTTATTTTGCACAATATGTGACCTTTAATGTTTCGGGATTTGATGTTTAATAAGATTGTTTAATGATGTTGGTGTGCAAATCTATATATATGGGTGTGGCCCCAATCCCCCCCCCCCCCCCCTGTATCTACAGTACAGTACGTGATGTGCGTGTAACCAGCCTTTTTCAAAGCTAATCTTCAGGTTCCTGTGCTTTTACAGAGAGAGATTTGTATCTTCTATGTCAGAGGACATTTGTGCTGTTCACTTCTGTGGTAGAACAAAGTTATGTGATAATACAGCTTAAGAGAAGAAAAGAATTGCCAGATTATTCTTAAGTCTTCATAATCAAAGACATGTCCTTGATAAGTAGGCTGCTCTGAAAGACCTTGAAAATGTCTTTACTATTCACTTTCTGCCCTTTTTTCAGCTGTGATAATATATTTCCGTGGTTCTGCGAAGGAAACCACCAGGCTGGGGCATATAGACAGGAATGTTATTTGATCAGAAATATCTGCTGCGGTCAGTCTAAAAGACAACCACCACTTACACTGCAGGCCACTCTGGGCTCCGCCAGACGCTCTCCTACCTTATAGTTCGGCTGGAAATGCAGTACTTCCACATCGCATTCCATACAGCAGTGACATCACCGGAGGCTTCGGACATGCCAGAAAAAAATGCACATGGCTCCTACAGTAGAGGAAGTTTTAAGAAAGTCTAAAAAAAAAATGCAGCGACTCCCCTTAAAAGAGCTGCAAAAAGTACAGTCTGTGCTCACTCCCTGCTTGACCACAAATTACACCCCACATCCTTCACTTTCCAGAGCAAAGCCGCAGAGAAGTTCATTCTTTCGCTGCTAAAAGTTACTTAGTCTGTGCCTTTTCCTGAAGTTCTCCCCAGCCCTGTATGTTGGGCTCAGAGTTGCTGCTCTAGCAGGCTGCCTGATGACCAAGTAAGGTAAAGGCTGCGTACATATAGCAGAAGAAAATCATCCCTCTTCTTAACAAAAGCTCTCCACCCACAATGCTCTGTCTCCTCTCCGCTGACACCCCCTTCATTTGTCCTTTGCAATCATTCACTTTTCTGTTGCTCCCCAATGGTGATGGGCAGGGCCTGTGTTTTTGATGTGTGTTTATGTGGAAGTAAGCGAGAGAGAGAGAGATAGATGGAGAGATAGAAAGAGCATGAGAAAGCTTTCAGTGTGTATGGTAATACTTGGGCTCGTGTCCAACAATCACACTGGTCTCAATGGGAAGGCCACGCAGGAGGGAGGGTGAACCCCAGTTCAGCAGCTGGGAGAGGCTGTTTTGAGTTACGACACTGCCTGACCTCGCTTGAACAACACAGTCTCAGTCCTGGACACAATCTGACTATGTTACACCGAAGGCCAAGCAATGTAATGAGTTACACCCAATGACCGGGATATTCCAGTAACTCTGCGGGGTTAGACGCATAATGGGTTATTCAAAATGTTTGGAAAAAATCAACAATATTCCTGAATAATTCTGAAGACCACTGAATCACACACAGAGATCCGCCTTTATTACAAGTACAGCTTGGGGGTTCCCCGCATCCTACATCCAAAGCAGAGCTGCCAGCTCAAATCAGTGATGCATTATTAATGTATCACGGACATACTGTATCCTCACCTTCAGAATACTGATGCCAATGACAAACTGAGTGTTTAGATAGGTGTGAACAAATTAGCATACAGAGATGTGACAGAAAAGCAGGTGTTTCTGAATTTCACAGAGTCTGGATCAGTGCCGTCACACCGCAGCGGGCTTCTGATTCAGACATCAAACATCTGCATGAAGGAAACCTCTACAAACATTGAAAATATTGTTGCAAAGAGAGAAAACTGGACCAAAAAATTGTAGAATTTGTCTATGCCTACTGCAACACGGGCTTTATTTACATTAAATGATATGGCATGGAGACATGCGATAATTCGAAGCAGAAATTGCAGCCTGATGTGGGATTAAAGAGCATTTGACATTTGGAAGATTGAGCTGAAAGTGAAGTCAAAGACCACCCACGATCCATCCATGTCTGTCTTTTCTTTAGATCCTCAACACATAGTAGCTGTTTCGTGCAAACGAGATAACTGTGCATCTCAATTTGAGGCTTGTAAATGTATGGAATGTAGAGCGTCTCATACTGTATGCATGTGTGTCGTGATAAAAAAACATGAGAGGTGTTTCTTTTAATGTCTCCACAGAGCAGCAGGGGGATGGGGTGAGTAATTCATACAGTGTGGGAGAAGAGTGTGCACCTTTTTAACATACCTGGAAGCTGTGAAAAAACATACGTCAGTGATAAAACCTCTGATATGCGGCATTCAAAGACAGGAAATGATTATTTTAAATCTATCAGCCTCGTGCAACCTCTGATTGAACGCAGTGATTCACAGTTTTTTACCTAAAAGACAGTAAATCAAAATAATGACATGATTGACACGTGGTAAAAGAAGAATAAATCCCCAAACACATTATAGAGTCATTAAAAATGGATTTCTTTGCTTCAGTACTGAGCTAAAGACGACGCAGTGGGTGAAAGGTGAATGAGGAGAGGTCCCAGTGGGCCACGGGGATGAATGAATTCAGTGAGAGCCAGCTCCTCTCGTTCTCCGCTGCAGTGCCAACGCTAAACAGACATCCGACACAAACAAGATCACTCTAAGTGCCAAGTTACTTAACCATGTGTTTCTACAAAATAACAGTCGTAACCTGGTTCGCCCAGAGAAATCGATAATGGTTCAGCCTGAGTAATGTCTCCCTGAGTCAGCCTGTGTGTCAGCATGCGGAGCAACAGTTTCTCTATCAATCAGACGTGCTTGATCAAGTACATTTACAGACTGTCTAAAACAAAATACTGACTTTACTTCATTTTAAGGAGCATTTCACACAGGAGGGCAACATCAACAAGCTTGCAGAGATGTTATTGTCCAAAAACACGTAGCACAAGAAATGATCCAAGCCAAACATTGCTAAAGCGGCCATTTTTAAACCTACCTTTTATAAAAGTTGTTGTGCGGGTGCAAACACAGCACATGCCAGTAATCCAGGCAAAACGCTTTGAACTTCCACATCCTCACTTCAGATAATCAACAGGGTGAGATAGCCGTGTTGGATGTTAGAACATCAAAAGGCACCATAGCACCAAACACACAGGACCCTGCTTATTTCTGCAACCCAGACAGAGACGTTGAATCCATCCTGAGTGGTTTTAAACGGCCCAGAACAACCTCAGTCATCACTAACCAGACATTCAGCTGGATTTGGACCCAGTATTACAGCCAAAGGATCCACATGCGAAAGCAAGCTCGATTTAGGCTGCTTCAGCTCTGTTTTAGCTCCTATCCAGGTCAGTCCGTCTGTCCTCTGTGCTGGTCTCTGAACACAGTGCGTCAGCCCAGGATCCTCTGAGACATCATGGCTACAGCCGGAGCTCTGCACCGCTCCAGCAGGCACAGGTACAGGAATGTGTGGGAGCGCAAATAGGAAGGGGAATCCTCCCGAACTCCCTCACTGAGGATCATCAACAGTCTCCTCTATTGCCTCCTCCTCTCCCGTTGTCTCTCCTCCTCTACTGCAATACCAAACTTTCTAACAAGGCGAGAGACAAGAAGACAGCGTGGCTCCTTCCTTTGCCATCCCTCTCCTCCTTTTCTCCCCTCCTTCTCTCTCCTCCTCCTCCTATCTCTGTCCCCTTCTCCTTCTCCTTCTCCTCTCCTCTCCTCTCTGTCTCCCTCTCACTCTTACAGCTGCTGCCATCCACACAGGACCTCCCAGAAATGTGCTGATTCTGGTTGCTGGGCAACACTACCGTACTACTGAAGCTTCAAACGGGAGCCCTGCAGAGTGGCCTGTGATTGGTCAGTTTTACAGCAAGGGAAGGTACTGCTGCAATCTTGTATGACCACATGAGTTTACACACAAGCATTGTTAAAATAAACATGAGCTTCAAGTGCTCTCACATTTATGTCAGCGTCTCTTAAAGGGAAGGGAATTTTTGCTTTATTTGACTCATCAAGGTCAGGGAGGCGGAACAGAAAACACAATTGCTGCTAAATTGCTTGAGCAAATGTTCAGTTATGGTCAATGGAGTGATTCATGAAGTGAATTAAATTGTAAGCCTGAGAGATGAATGGTGCAATAGCAGAATAAATGTGGATGAAATTGCATTTCTGTGGAAGCCAGCGTGTTAAAAATGGATCAAAGAAGTTTGTGTCTTCATTAGAAGTATGTGTGATTGTGCGGCAGTGCTCAGGAGGGCTATAATAAGACTGAGACACATAAAAAGTTGCTCTCTTTTTTCTTGCCAGAGGGTTTTTTTTTTTGCATTTAAACACAAGCACAGTGCTGTTCTTTTTTTCTGCCTGAGATGGAGTGCCATGCTGCAGTGCCACCCGGTCCTGACAGTCATGGGAAAGGGGTGTGGAGGGGCCTCTCATCAATATTCAGCCACTGTCAGCGTCCTCACACACACAAACAAACTGGAGAGATAACACATATTTCTGAAGACAAATACAGGGGCAAGTCCAAACACAAACACACAAATATTTAAGATCTTTTAATGTGTGTGAATATTTAGAGAATAGCACTTTCATTTCTGTTGTTAGATTTGTTCTGTCTGTTCAACGATCTCACTACTCTTTTCACACACACACAAACCTCCTGGCACAATATGGGCTTTCTCTATTTTCCCAAGGCGATACATAGGGTGACCAGAGCTGGACAAAGGCTATACTGAGAGCCTGTGAGAAGAGCAGATCGAGACACTGAGGAATTAATTAATCTACACACCATTCCTCAGCCTTTTGTCACAATTCAGGCCTCCTTATTTATATACATGTCACAGAAAATGACCACACACTGATGGAGTCCTCTATCTGTGCTATAGATATCTCAATCTGCCCCAATTGAAACAGCCTTCAGTGGGTGAACATCCCACATTCTCTCTACATACCAAGCGTGATATTCTTCCTGTTAAATTCTGCACTTGAACTTAAAATAGACTGTAATAGATGTTTATAGCCATATTGCCACAGCTACAGGGCAGTACGTGTACATTAGAATTTGTGTATGTTGCTCTAATAGTTGGCTTTATGAAATATAAAAGATAGTGGGACAAAAAGAAATGAATTTAATAAAATTGTAGTCACACAAATACACAAGAAGTATGCACTTGTAAATTGCTGGCTGCTGGATGCGGTGCAAAATAATGGCTAAACATTTTCGCATCCCTGATAAAAGCCTTAAAATCAAACATTGGCAGCAGCTTCCTAACAAACTTTGTGATGATACGCCCAGGATTTTTCCTGGGCTCTTTATTATGTTTACTTGGCTGTATGCACCTTTAAAATGTAATACAAGTGACAAATAACTACGGTTTGTTTGTATGTAACCTAGAACTGCAAAACTACTTTCAATTTCATTTTTATAATGTTGTGAGGGTTGTCAATAAACACATCACAAATGTTTAAATATATCGCAATAAATACAAATTGTTTTACATGAACACAAGCAATTCTTTACCACTTGAAATCTGTACATTTCACCTGTTAGGTGGAGGCCTGTGTAAGCCATGCCTTCACACCTTTGTGTTCCACATCTGCATCTGCCCTGGGGCTTACATTAAACAAGCAGGCACACTCATCTATCTACAGGAGAAGCTAATCTCTAAAGTGTGATGTGAATCTCTAAAATGTGCATTTGTTTAACTTCAGCATCACCAACTTCCAAAATTAGTAAGAATATTTCTGCACAAATCCAATATAGTGTACGAGTAGCAGAAGTTAAAAGCTTGGTGTCTGCACTTAAAAAAATATTTAACCGAAAGCACATTAAGGCTGTGGCTCATCCTGATGATGAACTCATGTGGTTCATGTCAGACGTAGAACCCTTTTAGCTCTCCGTTTCTGATTCATGTGAAGTTTCCTCTGGTGGTGAATGTGGGGAGAAAGAACCCCCCACTGTTTCTGTTAGCAGAACATACCAGAGAGTCTGTCAGAGGCAAAGAAGAGCAATTACTGCAGCACTAACTAAAACACAACACACATGGTTTAGATTCGAGCTCACATGACAGGTTTTTATTTGTTTTTGGAGGATGAAGAGCTGAGAGAGAATTTGCATTGCCTCTATCTACAGCTGAGTTTTGCTAGCTGTGTGTTCTGTCATTATTTTTACCATTTGACAGGACTGCTGTGCATCCCATGATCAATTACAACCATGTTTTTTCATAGGTAAAAGTGAACTGAAAGTTTTGGTGGAAAAAATGAAACATACATACTTTATTGATATATATCTACTGGAACTTTAAGCAACATTTATACATTAGCTTTGTTGCTCTTTTTGTGATCATTTTAACCTTTAAAAACAAAGTAAGTGGCTCTCTGTAGAGGTCAGACTCAAGGTCAATCATTAAACAAATGTCACCTTAATCTTACAAAGCATGTGTTTGTGTGCAAAATGTAAAACCAGGATGTTGACAGATTTTTAATTCCTTCCTGATTTAAACGATCACCATTTGACTTCAGGAGGATCAATTAAAAATGCAAACAGTTTCAGGGTTCAAAGTGCAATAAAGAGAGACAATTATATCTGCTCAGCCATCTATCCTCATAAATGACTTCATGTTAAAAGCAGTGTCACAGGCTCTTATTGTCTCCTGGTTGCTGCTGCTGCTGCTGCATGATCCTGCAGTGCACTGATGAAGGCTGATAGTGCAGTGCAGTTACTGTGCAGAGGCCCCTCATCTCCCTGTGACTGACCCAGTCAATCACTGATAAGCTGCCCTGAGGATTCCACTATGACCTGCTCTGAGCGGGAGATATGCAGTCAATAACCACTACAATAGAAAATCCCCTGGTCAAAGATACATGAGAAAGGGATAAAAAAAGAAAAGAGGCTGAATGAAAAGTGGTGTTCATAAAATGGAGAAACAGTGAAGTGATAGAAATATGGGAGCATGGATTTCAAAAGGACATAAAGACATGAAAGAAGGTTAAAGTGGCGCCGTCATCATCATTTTTACATGTGTGCAACCAGACTAGACGGATCCTCGACCCTAACCCTGATTCTTTATCCCCCTTATAAAGCCTTTCTGTCAAACGTGTCCATTCAAGGACTCAAAGAACATAGATGGAGATAGCACAAAATCAAATTAAAATAAAATATCCTGGAACAAAATTATAGCACAAAATAAAAGGCATATATTGCACTCAAAATTCCATATATATTCTTCATAACAACTGGGATTTACATTTTAAAGAAGAGCCCGAGCTCATATGAATTTCTGTGTGAAGGAAAGTCCGTCTGAAAGGATGTGTTAGAAAAGTTTGCCCCCTGGTGGCAGGCTGTAGTCGCTTCCATGCGTTCAAAGGTTGCAAGCCAATGAGCTGATGTGATTGGGGGGGGGGGATGAGGAGCCTGACAGACACACTGATTCACTGAGAGAACATCAACACAATACAACATGGGAATGATTTCATTCATCATAGATCTGAGGAGAATTAATAAATATATGACATTAAGGGCAGGAAACAAACATCTCATAGGGAGCTTGAACATTTTGACACAAAAATGACATGAAGTTGCAGATCAGTGAACTGGATATGAGAGCTGCTTTGACATACGGATGATTTACAAGTTCATTTTAACCCTAAAACTGTTGTTTGTCTTTTTTTTGCATTTGGGCCTCAATAATGTCTCACAGTTATGTTTTATCTCCTAACTGGGATTAAAAACACAATTCTTAGTGTCAGTATGAACTGGAAAAGAGGGAGGGCTGTAGGCTCAAGCATATCTTACAAGCATGTCAGTTCATACGCAGCAGATGATATCATTTCATATCAATGTTGCATGAAAGTTAAAGCACAGTTTGCACGAGCAGAAGCTCTTGCATCACACAGATTGTACAGTACACATGTTCAGCCTGCGGTCGGGAAGAATCCCTGCACAAGACATGTGGAGATGGGGGGGAAAAAGGACAGACCTTAAGTATGGTGGAGGAGGATGAGGAGGAAAGAAATCCATAATAAGAGCAGACTCTCTCCTCCAGCTTTGGCTTTAAATGAAAGCAGAACGCACAGGCACAGAAAAGTGAAGGAAAAGAGAAAAACATTTGGAAGAAAATCCTCTTTGGCTGGTTGGAGGTGGTCCCAACACCCTCAGTACCAGCTATTCCGAAGGCCTTACATAAACTGATGAAGGGCAACATAACTGAGGAAGAGCCCTGAGGGAACACACAAGCATACATGTCCAACTCAGCAGGCTGTATATGACAAAAGTAAGAAAGGGGCTACTGTAAAAAAGCAGCAACAATATAATGTGTTGTTTGTTTGGAGCCTTATTTGGAACTCAGCAATTATGATATAGGCTAAAAAAATCCCTGATAGGATTAGCAGGTCTTGACGAAAGCAAAATAAATGTCTGAGTCATGAGAGGGAGAAACAAGTATATAAAGAACATACTGTTTAAGCATGAGTCAGTCTGTGTGCTGAAACAGCTTACAGCATATATGCAGCATCTTCTTTCAAACACTGAACACAAAACCATGGAAAAAGAATCAATATGCAAGAGGAAATGTTAAGTGATATCTCTGTGTAGTGCTTCTTATATAACGTTGTTGCTGATAAACATATCCTCATATCTGCTTTTATTTTTGCCAGAGGAACAGAATGTTCTGGAGATGCATCCTTTTTTTCTGATGCACCCATCTCTGCTCGGCTGCTGTCGCCCCTGACGTTGCTATTGGCAAAGGCAGGGGCTTATTATCTGCTGTTTCAAACCACTGACTACTACTCCCTCGAGGAAACTTCGACTCACTGAGATGTGCCCCTGAGAGCCCAGCAGCTCCCGTTGGTTTGATAATCCTCATGCAGGGCTGGCACAGGCTGCAGACTCAGCCAATGACAACTCTGCACCAGCCTTACAGATGTCCAGCTGCTGACGTTTTTTCGTGTGTGTGCAAATGACCAAGTGAGGACTGAGCCATGAGTGTGCTATTTTACCATATGCTGAATTTTGCTGCTTTAGCATTGGGTACTGAAGGTACAGTATGGCTGCTTGGCTTGACTGAATAATCATGGGCTGGAGCTTTCGTAACTCCTAAATCACAGCAGTTTCTTGACCCTTCTGATGTCTCTTCTATTCATGATATTTTAGGTCTAATGTTCACAACTGTGGTCAGGACATTATTGATTAAGCAGAAGAGTAAAGGTTAAAGTTTAGATTTCCTAGTTTCCGTAAAATCAATTAAGACATGATCAAAGAGTTAATCAATATATAAACCACACTGTCGTCGGCATAATGACCAAACTACTACTGTTGGTGCTTTAATGGCTATAATCATGTCCACTTTACAGAATGATGACTGCAGTCAATAAAGGCAGTGAACAGCCATTGCAGCTATCAGACAAGTGACAAATCATTATGATCGTTATAAAGGCAGGCTTGTGCATACAGCATGTATCGTTGCTGCCAGCTCACTGCCCGCTCTAAGGCTATAAGACCTGACAGCCTGCTCTGTGCAACACATTGTATGCAGTTGTTGTCTCGTGCATCCTACAGCTGCTCTCTCTAGTGGGGGCACATCCAGAGCTACGCTGGCAGTTATCTGTGTGCGCTCTCTCAGTCTGCAGACCCCAGCACACTCTGCTGTCAAAGACTGCAAGTGGAGGAATGTGCCGTCACAGGCTTACAGCTCTGGTGACGCACTCCGTTTTTTCATCAGTGCTGGCGTCACTCGTACAGGGGCATCACATTAACAATCTTTCATAATAATGGGAAGTGGGCATTTTTTCTGCCGTAGTTGCTTTTATGGCATGAATGCCCTCTGAGTATGTGTGACATTATGTCAATGACGGATAAAGCTCATTGATGTTTATCACGTTGCCTTTGAAATGTTATGCATTCAGTGTGCTGGGTACAGGAATGTGTGTATGAATGCCAGAACATAATCCAGGAACGAAAATCTAACCTGCTAGATGCTAATGTCACGGACAATAGGATTACTTAGATTTCCTGTTTTTATCGCCACATCGTTCACGTTCTGGCGTCATACAAATTAGCATATTATTAGAAGGTTACTTCTCTTTTTGCTTGCACAAGCGATGTTAACAACTACCAAGCTTGGCACCAATATCCATGTCTAAACAAGGGGGACAAAACAAAGTCAAGGGTTGAGAATTGAAGCAATAACATTACGATTTATTTGCAATGTTATACCGAAAGTAACATGCAGTTTGAACACAGCATCTCTTCTGCCTGTGGGATCCAGCTGAACAGTTCGTTGCACCACTAAAGTGTTGGACGATCCCTTTTGTACAGTAAATTCCTCGCCAAATGGCTTCACACATGGCAGATTACTTCTTGTCAATGCTTCAGTCATCTTTTTTCTGCCTTCCTGTGCGTGCAAAGAATGCAGCTTCATGACATAAACACTTTTGTTTCTCTGTGTCAAACTGAAAAAAAAAAATGAATTTCTTGTCCTATTTCAGGCGTACTCTACCCAGGGCAACCTCTGTCTCCCTGTGGGCCAGAGTAGTGAAGTGTAGTATCCTAAAAGGCCAAGAAAGCCGTCGGCTGAGATCAGGATATCTTCCTTTTGGGCTTCAAGTGTTTAAGACACAGCATTTAAATTCCAGTGGGAGTGAGGCCTGGCAGCCATGATGAGATGACATTTACAACAGAACAGACTCATCCCACTCCAGCTCCTCATTAAGGGAGAATTGGACTCAGTGTGACAGACAGTCAAACCAAAACATTAGTGTCAATCAGCAGAACAACTACTCTGCCTCCTAACAACAACCGTGAATGTCTCTCAAAGTCATCGATTTGCAGCACACTTTCACTGCGCCCTCAGCGCAGTCATGTGACTCTTTGTGGTCAAACCTCTTCTTTTTTTTTTTGGCCCAGTGCTGTAAAGAAAAAGGGAGGAAAGAAATCAGCCACTATCTCTGAACCACAGACAGACGGGGATGTTTAATCGGCACTTATGCAACTAAAAACAGAGAGAAGCATGTAATTAAATTATACTCACACATTCACTGCAGGAACATGAGAATCTGATGAATGTGTTCCTACTGAATGTGTGCTGAGTATGAAAACAAGACAGAGATTTAAGTCACGAAGAGCAGGGCCAGATTGTCTGTGAAGGACTCAGTGGTTACCCGTGAAGGTCTCATATTCATTAAGATGACTGATCCCCATGTATGGCATTAGATCACGACATGACAGGGTAATTCAGCTGAACGCTATGCACCAGCTGGTAAGTACATGTGTGAAAAATTCAAGTGGTCACACTTACAGGGTTGTAAAGAAATGAGAGGATCCAAAGGGAACGCACACTACACAAACTTTGATGTGCCTCTGCAGAGAACCTAGGCAGAAGAACGCTTATTCAGCTAAATACTGGAGGTGATGAGAACTAAAAGAGAAATACAAACCCTAACCTGACTCCCATAAGAAACGCAGTTTAATATTTCTTTATCCTTTATCTCGGCAGAACAGGCACATGATTTACTAGAGATTCAAGAAGTCTTCCACACACGATCTCTAGGACTCATCGCCATCCCAAAAATAACAGCTCGGACTAAGCCGCATTCTACTCACACACACAGACACGTACACACTCTTGCAATGCCGCGCACACATACACATTGTACAAATCTCACACGAGAACACATTCACACCCCAAAATGCGGGGCAGAAGCTGCAAGGAACTCGTGCATCCAGCGAGAGCTTTCGCAGCATCTTCCAGAAATGAGTAATTTCTCTCAGCATCCTGAGGGTCTGAAACCATTGCTCACATGACTCTGTTGTGGTATATGTCCCAATGGTGGACTCAGTGATACAGAGTAATAATCAGCTATCACCACTCTGCGTGAAGACACATGGTTTTTATAAATCCAGGGGACATCTTGGCACCTCATTCACACAAAAACAAACACATGTTCCAGCTGGCTGCCCCTCCCCAGGAGAGAGGTTGTTTACTAAGAGCACAGAGAGGGTACACGAGAGGACACAGCAAGGTCTGGATGCCATAAGTGACTCAGCAGAGACACCGGAGAGGTAGACACACCGTGTTTTCCACATCCACCCACACAACCGCTGTCTCCATGAATGGGAGTCCCACCAGTGGCGCCCTAGTAGAACTACAATTCACGCCAAACATGCTACTCACATGTCGTAGAGCCGGTAGCCCATTGCAGAGCCTGGTCTGCTGGAGTGGGACCCAGGGTCTCGCGTTCTCCTGGGGTCTGTGCTGCTCACCACGGCGCGCCACACGCTCGGCTTGTCCATCCTGTTTGCTGGTCAATGTGGGCTCAATGGTGGTGGGGATGGCGTGCGCACACGGGGGCTCACTCGCATTCACTCTCTCTCCTCTCTCTCCCTCCCAGTCACAAACACGGGCTGCCAGAGAGCAGTGTAAGTGATGTAACGAGGAGCGTCCAAGAGGCTGGCGGCTGCTGGGGAGGCGGGGGGGGCACAGGAGATGCAGAGGGAGGAGGAGGCAGGAGGAGGGAGGAGGGAGGAGGAGGCAGGAGGAGGGAGGAGGAACAGGGCTAGAGGGGGGGTCATACAGCCTAGAAGCTAAATAAGCTGTAGCACTGATGAGAAGACTCTGTTTAAAGCATGATGGGTGATTCTTTTCCGGTGTCCATGCACAGGAGGATGCATCTCCTCAATACAAAGCATCTAAGAGTGGAGCAACAAGGAGGTTTTAAAGCCTCTCATGAACACTGAGAATCTGCGAGTGCTTCTCTCCACCCTCTTATCTGCTCTGAGTAGTACAGTCCTCAGCAGTGCCACATGATTGGCTCCTTGGTCTCCATAGAAACAGGAGGATGTGTCAGAGGTAGGGCTCATTATCATGCCTTCTCCCCTCCCTCCCATTTTGTTTTCCCTTGCTCTCTCTCTCTCCTTCTATCTTTTCCTATTTCACTTCTTCTCACATACACCCCCCCCCCCCTCCCCTCCATCTTTCTCTCTCTTCTGGAATCAATGCACATTTCTCTGGAGTGTCTTTTAAAACAGATGGGACGTTCCAGTCTAATGAGGGATGGTGCAAACAGGTAAGATGTTGCTGTAGGTCTGGTTCAAGCTGTCTGCATATAAAACACAGAAGAAAACACTACAGAGCTGAGGCTGATATTGGATGAAAGCACATGAAAATACCAGAAATAATAAGGAAAAATCTTAATTTTGTAGAGGACTTACAATTTTTGTAGTACAGTTCTGCACTTTATATTGTAAGAAACACAAAGTCAAAAAGAGAAGAGGCTTGCACTGATATTGCATCATGTACAAGTGATAAAAAAAAGAAAGAAATGTGTTAAATATTAAGGCAACATTACTCGAGATGTAACCTTAATTCAGGCTCATAAATGGAAGAGTGTGTTAAAATTTCGCCTCTTTCAGCAAAAAAAAATCATGCCCTGCTATTACTGTAGGAAATATATGGCACGATTGTTACCTTCACCAGGTAATAAGGGAGGCAGTCAGCAGGGTGTCTATGGAGACAAGCTCTCATCAGGACCTAATAAAGCCACACACACACACACACACACACACACACGCGCGCGCGCGCACACCCAGCTACACACTAGGCTATAAACAGTCACACAAACACACACATACATGCACACACACACAAACACACACAAACACACACGCAGTTGGCTATAGACAGGAACCCTGGGCTGAGGCTCACACAGTCTCGAGGGGAGGATGTGTTTCATCCCGTGTAGACTCAATGGCACACAGCGCGTCAATGACACAGCGCGTCAATGTATCGAGTGTTTAACACCAGGGTGAAAGGCTCTGTCAGACCCTTGTCTTTTTGTTAATGAACTTGTGTAGTGGCTAATTGTGTATGTGCATCATCTCATGGTAATTGCACTGGCTACGTCCCATGTACCTTCTAATTATCAAGGACATGTTCTGAGCTCTCCAAATTTGGCTCTTCTTCGCTGTGGCGAGTCAGTCGGACTCTCAACCAGAAGGTCGGGGGTTTCGATCCAAGTGATCAAATCAAGACACTTAAACCCAAAGTTGCTCCCGCTGCTTTGTCAGTGGCGTATTACCATCATACGCAGCCTCTACCATCAGTGTGTTAATGTGACATGCAGTGTAAAAGCGCTTTGAGTAGTCAGGAGACTAGAAAAGTGCTATACAAGCTCAAGTCCATTCACCTTTAAAAAAAATATACAGTTCATCATTGTTTTTTAAGTTTAATACTCTGTGATCTCAAGATCTTTTTAACACCGGTATGAATGCCTGAAAATCACAGCCTCTGAATAACAGACGTTTGCACTAAAACACCAGGTGAATTTTCATGCTGTCAGGACTAGTAAGTGTTATACAGCACTATATCATGATTAACACATTTTCCTCAAGGGGCTCATGCACAGTTCTACCAAATCTTCTGTCTGCTTTAACTGTTGAACTGAATTTGTGTCCTTTATTCGCTGTGTGGGTCTGTAAACATACAAGTTGTGTATGAACGTTGAAAGGTTATGGGGGGAGGGGCTCTGACAGGGTGCAGCGGTGAGCAAGTGTGTATCTCTGAACTACACAGTGTTAGTAGTCGGGGCACACACACAGACAGGAGGAGCAGAGCTGTGAGCAAGACACTGTCAAATTGACAAATAACCTTAAATTCATGGTTTGAGGAGCAGAACGCATTTCAACACAAAAGCTTTAAAGTCTACACACAAAACATACACTTACACACATAAAACACAGAAGCACCAACGCAATTACAAGCCCTGGCGTTAATGCTTTAAGTGCCATTTTGTTTTCTGACACAGCATGGCCCTACACATAACAAGACATGCTGCTATGTGGCCTTTATGATGTACAAATATTGCACACGTTGGTCCTCTGGTGCCACCTTCCCACTGTCCTCTGTCACCATATGGCCCTTTTTTAATCCAGCTGGCCTCCGTGTTTGATGTGAGCTGCTGGACTAACCTAGAAGCAGGATTCTGCACGAGTGTGTGCAGAAGGCTTCCAATTCTGGCAGTGGAAACACAGATACACTTTCATAAATGATATGCACACACGAAAAACATGCATGAACACACACGTGTAGAAGACTTTACTGTAAGAGGTAAACTCATACTGATGAGTTCTAACCAGACTGCCTCATGTCTTTATTCTTGAAGATAGTCCTTGTGTACTGATGCACAAAAAACATACTACATCAGCATTTGTTACAATATAAGTAGTCAGTTTTTATATAAATTGTAAAATAAAGTAGACCTATACCTTGTCGTGGATCACCACAGCTGCTTTGGTTGCAGGTAGAGATAGAACCAATCCGATCTAATATCGGTATCGGGTCGGATATCGGGTCGGATATTGGCGTAATTTAGATTAATTCAGATCCACGTCACCAATCAAGAAACATCATTGGGTACCTTAAAGATTCTCAGCTCGTACAGTCTTGCTTTGAAGACATTCAGATTAAACTGTACGTGCCCACAAATCGTTTCCATGACGACGTTCAGACGAGATTGAACAGCTCCTTCTACGTGATTGTGATGTACAATTCTACACTTCAGTTTAAAACATTTCATTTGAAAACCTGACAGTGGTTGCTGCTGCTAACTGTGCGTATGTGAAGCCAGCACAATGTCCATAACAACAATAAAACAATTAATTACGATTAAAAAAAAATATCGGAATCAGTATCGGTACTCATGTATGGGAGTCATATTGGAACTGAAAAGAAGTGGATCTGTGCATCTCTAGTTGCAGGGAGGGCAAAGGCCTTTAAAAAGAATTACATTGGAAAAAACGGATAATGCAAAATGCCCTAAATGGAGGAGGATGAGTTAAGAGCGGGAATCTTCATTTAACTTTTATGAATAATAAATAAAGCAACTTAACAATAATAATGATAAAAAAATCTATGCCAGAGCTTGAGCTGGCTGCAGATTAAATATTCCTATATGAAAGCTCGAACAATCAGTAAATCATACAAAGGATCATCAGCTATACTTTTGGTTATTGATTTAAGGGGTTTGGAAGCAAATAACTCAATATTTCATTTTCTTTCTTTTCTATAGTACTAAACTGATTGTGTTGCATAATATTTTTTTCCCTCAACAACTTTTGAGGACTGTCAGCATTATGCTCTCTAGTTACCTAACAGATTCATAGAAAACATTAATTGCAGATGAATAAACATTGAAAATAATCCTCAATCGAGCAGAACTGTTATTCAGACGCTGAGAAAAGAAAGAAAAACCTTCAGATCAGCTCAACTGGAAGTGAAAATCAAAGTATATCCTGACATGGCTGGTTTCTAGCTGAACAGGCTGTCAGTCTCTGCTGAGTTGTCTTTGCAGATATAAAGACGGATAACTGCGATAAACAAGTGCTGCAGGTCACAAAACAGCACATCCTGTACACTCAAACTACTCAAGACTGATGCAGCACTTTACTCCCATAAAAGGGCATTCTGTTTTCTCTTCCCGGCCTCTTTGGGTCCTACCTATCCTTAACAACAGAAACGGTTATATCCGTTGTGTTTTTCAATGTGTCTGCACAATGGATCGGACAAACATTGCTGGTGGAACTGTGTGTGCCAAACAGTAGGAAGCATTATGTTAACCCCCAGAGGAGCAGCTCTGCAGGGATCCCGTCTCCTCTACTTCAGCCCACTTCAAACATATCAGAGAGAGAGAGAGAGAGAGAGAGAGAGAGAGAGAGAGAGAGAGAGAGAGAGAGAGAGAGAGAGAGAGAGAGAGAGAGAGAGAGAGAGAGAGAGAGAAGCACTTAGATTTACCGACCACAAGATGGCAGTGCTTCACCTCTTCTGCATGAATGACGGCAGCCTGATGTGATCGATACCATTACTGATGATGAGAAACCATTTCCCCCAGGAGGTTTATTGTTAGTCCACAGACCAACTGAGGAAAAGCACATGTTGAATGCTTAATTACGCCACTTTAATCAAACACATGTGGATTTAATACATTATTCAGAAAGAATGTCACTGAATCTGAAGAAATCATGTAAATATGTGCTGTGTGAAGTGAACTATCTCAATAAAATACCACAGCCCCCTGTTATCTTGCTATTTCAGCTCTGATGCGTTAAGTTTTCTGATACAATTCCGCAGAAAAACAGTTTGCTAACAACTGAAGTTGGTTTTAACAGCTGGAAAAACTGAGCTCCCCTGGGCCACTGACCTCTCCACCCATTGCTTTAGATGAGGGCTTTCTTCTTTCTCGCTCTTTTTCCATGTAATAAACCAGCACAAAGTCTCTGCAGCTCTCTGGCAGAGGGCACAGCGCTGTGCGAAGGCTCCTCCTGTCACTGACTTGGCCTCCAGCCTGAGAACATCAGAGGCAGAAGACAGACAAGCTTTTCATCGCAGGCCAAACAAAGAGCTGTCTCTCTCTCTGCCGCTGACTGAGAAGTTCAGACTGAGCCGTTTCTTGACCCCACAGGCCTCTGCTGAAGCTCACACTTCCAAATCAGCAGGTGTCAGTTAATACTGATGGGTAACAATGGACGCACTCAGACACACACCTGATGTTTACAGATACTCAGACCCTTTGGTTGAGTCGTAGTAAAGACTAGAAGATATTCCACCACAGAAAAGTCCTGCTGGTAAATGAGTATCAGAAAAGTTTACAATATGTATTGTTATGCTGAAAAATCCTCCATGTGTCTATTACATACGACAGGATTAGATTCTAACTGATGTAAAAGTAAGCATGTAACCTTTGACTTTGTATTATGTCGAATATCGAGATAGATAGTGCCACTCAATATATTGGAGTGTCCTGATATGCTAAAAATAAAAACAAAGTTAAGCTGCTTTGTTTTGTGTTCCTTTTTGAACTTTTCTTCTTCCCTTCTTGGGGCGGCTGTGGCTCTGTTGGTAGAGTAGTCTCTCAACCGGAAGGTCAAGGGTTCGATCCCCAGCTCCTGCAGCAACATACGATGTGTCCTTGAGCAAGACACTTAACCCCGAATTGCTCCCGCTGCTTCGTCGGCAGCGTATGAATTAGTTACTTCTGATGGTCTCACTACATAGCAACCTCTACCATCAGTGTGTGAATGGGTGTTAATAGGTAGGTGTGACATGCGGTGTAAAAGCGCTTTGAGTAGTCAGAAGACTAGAAAAGCGCTATATTATAAGCTCAAGTCCATCTACTCTTGAAATATATATTTTTTCAATGTTAAAAAAAAACAAAAACAAAATTACTGTTACTGTCAATTGAGACATTAAGACATTAAAGGAAGAATGTGCGACTTTTTGATCCAGTAGATGTCGCCCTTGAGCACCTGCATGACACCAAAACAAACTGCTGTTTGGAGACACCTCGGCCACACTGAATCCTCCGCTCTCCTACAGCGACACACATCCAACCCCTCTCCCCTTGTGTTTGCACAAAGGATCGGAACACACCATAATTAAGCGCTAAGCGCAAGCGGCTAACAAAATTGTCCTTATCTCGAGCTGCATTGTTGTGTTAGCCAGCTAATGGTAGCGCTCTTTAGTTTGCTCGTATAGCTTCACATTGCATGTAAATTTACACAGAATGCCCATGATTTAAAAACGCTTACGTGACATGCGATAAATACGGCTCAGACAACAACACAGAGAGCAGGACTCACGCCTCTCACTCATTGTAGACAGTCATGACTCAGAGAGACATTTACAGAGGATAAACTGGATTTCTGCTCTATTTATGTGTAAAATTTCGGACATTCTTCCTTTAATCGAGCTGAATTATGAAGTAGAGCAGATTAGAAAAAGTCTAATAACTGTACTTTAGTATAGTATTGCCTACAGCTGGATAAGTATCCATAAAACTATATCTACTCATTATTATTATTAATGATACATCTGTATCCTACATGTTTATCATCACTGTTTTAAAGTATATTTTGGCTAACTTCCGTTGCCATGACTACCTCTATCAGGGGTTAAAAAATAGCATCAGATTCATCTTATGATCTATCACCTTGTCTTATCAGTGCCTGTATACAAACCAGACTCATTTAATGTAAAGTCAATATTTCTATTTTTTAACAGTATAGTATATTTACAGTGTATTTATTTTCTGATGCTAAACTTGTTTTTTGCTGTGCTTCTATAACACTTCTATTTCCCAGTTTGGGACCAACAGAGTAAATCCATCCTTCCATGCTGTTAATAATAACAAATGTATTCAATTTATTCTCTTAATTATCCCCCTTGTGTAGATATCCTCTGAAATATTGCACGTAAATCAGCAGCCAAAGAGAGAAGTTGATTTCATGTTTATTTTGCCATCAATATATAATAGCACACATACAAATGCACAAAGTCAGCCCAGACCTCCCTGATCGGGTTGAGCTGTTTTTGCATGTCTCATTCATGCTTGAAACGGACGGACCCTTTTTATTCTCACAGTCTAATCCCTCTTTCATCTGCACTTTCTGCAGGAGATTTCACCTCACACACAAACAGATGACACATCCAGCAGCGGCAGCATCTTGGTTATATCTTCTCGCATATACACAGACAAAATCCCTGAAAAAGCAGCTGCGATCAAATGATCATGCTGCTCTCCAATCTTATTTTCTGGAGGAATAGTCTTTGCTCCTTTACCTCCTCCCTGTAAGCCCCCCCCCAACCCCATTGCAAATGCCTCCAATCAGACTGGGAGATAGATCTGAAGCGCCCAGTGGCCCTCCGCCTGATATTACTTTGGCATGGAGGAGCTGATGAAAAGATAAGCTACGTGAGGGAGAATTTCTAATCTCTGCCTATATCTACTTCAGCAGGGAAAGTGACATGGGTGTTAGAATGCAGCCATAACACAAGTCAAACAAAAGATGTTGTGATGAGTTTTTTAGGACCTTGAGGTGCATTAGTTGCTTTTGCATTACCCAAAATCACACTGTTGTCACACATGGTTGTGTCACAATGGACACCTGGGTTTCTTTCCATTACTGCAGCCGGGACACAATTTATTCCACGCACAATGCACGTTACACAAATTCCTCCTGTCTTTCTGAAGAGTAGCAAAGAAACACACATTTCCTCACGTTATCAAGCTGCTATTTGTTTCTTATCCATCAGCTGACACAAAAATAATTCTCAAGTGCACCATGTCTTTAGCAATGACCACATTATAGATAATGTCATGGCTAACTGCAAGCATCTGCAGGCTTGTAAAGGTAGTAGCTGCTAGCTGGATGTTTGCCCAATGAAATGATGGCATTGTGGGTCAAAAGGACATCTTGTTTATTAAGACGTGATACCAACTCAAAAATCTTGTATCTACACACTGATTAACGGCTTCTGTCTATCAATGACACAAAATGCAAGAAACATGAAATATATATCACAGTTTCCAAGAGGCTTCTTATTCACACAACTAAAACACAGATGCTGCCAGTTTATAGAGTAACATAAATGAGAGTTTAGCAGTAAATAGTCAAATGTGAGAACTTGTAATCGGAGGATGTTTTGTGTTATTGCTTGATGAATAACTATAATGAATGAGGCATTGTTTTTTTAATACCATTATTAGTGTCTCCCTCTAAAACTGCCTGAAATGTGGTCCCTGCTGTAAGTGGTTATAAAGATAACTTACCCATCAGATCCCATACTTTATCAACCCCTCAAAAAATCAATCAGTGTCATGAAAATGATCACCTGCAGTGATGTTCAACTTGAATAAAGTTTGTTTCCACCATTAAGATGATCTCTTTTTTTAAATGTATTTGAGAAACACTTCCCATAGGCCAGTACACATGCCTTGATATTGGATTTGGTGTGTCAATGATTAAATGGCATTGAAACATTTGTACAGTGATCATTCAAAATGTCAGAAAAATTCATCATCTGCCACTGCCAGTCATCAATGATCGATCGACAAAGTGTTTCAGCACTACGTAAAGCTCCTGTGAGGAGTTTTTCAAGGTGTGTTGGAACAGACTGAAAGAATAATGATGCCTCTCTACAACCAACAAAAACTAACAAGACCATTAGGGACAAGAAGGATTATTACTTTACAGTTTCTTTCAAATTGCTGAAATCACTGCTACGAGGTCAGACAAGATGATAAGAAGCTGCAGAAACAGCATTTTTTCTCCACAGCAATAATTCTCAATGAGTGATATGTTGAATGTTAAAAGAAATCCTGATGAGGTTTTTTTTTGCCATTAATCCTGATTTACACAGTTCAGGACGTCATCAGCAAAGATATAAGAGGTACCACTTTGTCAACAGGGGGCGCCAAAAACAACATGAACCAAAAGTTCCTTATAGGAGCTTTTGAAGTTTTAGCAATTTTGAATAAAAATAATAACTATTGTACAGTTGTTGTTGATAGTATAAAGTCAGAATTACTGAAAAAAATGTGCAAATAAAAAGATGAGTGTTTTAATATATGTAAAATGCTTGTGAAAAATGCTGTACTATGCAATAATCTATAAATATTTTAGTGTAGCATCCCTTTAAGTCTCTGCAGAGTATTTAAATAGCACAGGGACTCACATGAACCACAGTGAATACTCTGACAACTGAACGCTGGCCAGATTTTTTTACATTCTGTTGTGATCCTTCAAAACGTTTTATGTGCGACGTGGCTGTCTGAATGCAAAACAATGCAGGCAAGCAACAAAGCAGCAACACATTTAAATACACACTCTCAGGTTCCTCTTCCTTGGCCAAAGGATCAACAGCAAAAAGGCACGTGGCACAAAGAGCTTCACATTTCTCCTTTTTTTTAAACTTAAGAGTTAAAGAATCTTATCATAGGCCACATGGCTGCATGCACTCCAGAATCAAAAGTGTGTGTTTCCCATTGATGGGGCTCCAAAGCGCAGCACGGCGCCTGTAATTAACTCTAAGAGAATGTGATGACGAAACAGAAGCTGCAAACTTCAAAAGACAAACCGGGAGCTTTTTCCCAGGAGTTCAAAGACATCATGGAAGTGGGCACTCTGTTTCATGGGGCTGTTAAATCATTGTGCAGTTGTGATTTCCATCTGCTGGAATCAAACTTTACAATACTAACAGCAGTAAATAAAAAAGGTCCCAATAAAGAAAGAATTCATTCAGCTGGCTTGGTTTTATAGGAGGCGGAAGGCACTTTCATTACCGCCTTTTTAAAACCGACAGCAGAAACCGCTCCTTCATTTAGCGAGGACTGTTAGCTGCCAGTCTGCCACGTGCGATGAATGTTTACTATGTCGTTAAGGCCTTTTTCCAAATGACCTCAGATACAGTCAAGGCCTTACAGAGAGGTGTGTGTATGGGAGGGGGCGTAGGTGTTCAGCAGAGAGGAACACAAAAACACATACAATGCAGGGCTCATGCACCCACATTTGGTAATATTTCTCAATTTCTTCTGCATATGTCACTCATGCCGCTAACACCCCTGTGGCTACATCACAGCAGCCTCCAGCTATCAGCAAATAACACCCCAGCTGTTTCAGGCAATCATGCCAGGAGACGGGAGGGGGGGGTCTGTGATCAGGCCATTCCCGAGGATCAATAGTCTCTGCAGGGGTATTATTAGAGGGGCCTGCAGATAATCACAGGTTCTGTTCGGAAATAGTCATTCCCTATAATGAACACCATTAAGCATCTGAATTATTTAGACCTGAAATGGAGCTCCTGGTTCAGATCAGTTCAAAGAGCCGTACGCAAGATCACAACCAAGAACACAAGTAAACGGAGCAGCGAGATATTAGCAGCTTTACAACCTCGGTGATCCTGGGGGAGCTTAAAAGAGGGATGTAAATGTTTGCAGAAAGATTTACACTTCAACATGACCGCCCAACCTTCCCCTAAGCCTTGTAAAGACCCTGATTTGATCTGTCCGTCAAAGCAGACGTCATTCATTAATTGAACAGAAAAAAGGCGATGCTAGACCGACAGATTCAGAAAGAGTGAAAGGATACAGAGAAGCAGATGTTGTCTCTTTGATAAATGGATTATAACAGAGAACATTTTTGAGAGGACAGAATCCAAAGATAGGGGAATAGAAGCAGGAGAGCATCTTTGGTATTTAAAAGCCTTCATTCAGCCTTGAGCTGGGCTTTGTGGGTGCACAGAAGTCTTATAGCTCTGGACAGGACTGAACTAGACTGCAGCTGCAGGCGATGAATACAGCAGCTACTGCACATGCTAAAACCACTGATCAGTTCACAAGTGCTTTATTTTTATGTGCTGTATAGTAAGGATGAAAAGGAAGTATGTTTTTTTTCCCCTGTTGATGGCGTCATCTGTATTCATACGTCAGATCCGATCATGTAATTTTTTTAATTCTGCAGCATTTGTGACATTTCCTTTAAAGTTACAGTCACATGCCTTAAGAGAAATTCAGATTCTTCTCTCTTCAGTAGACCGTACAGAGCAATTATCCCTTCTCACAATAAGCTATAATCCTGCATCGTCATTGGTGGGGACGAATGCTCCACTTTTACTTTCTTAACCCCACATAAAACACACTTCTTGATTTTAACTCCCACGAAGAGAACTCTGCACACCCCAGTCATGGGAACATAACACAAGGTGGGGAACAGCAGCAGCAACCAACACAACACATTACAATGGAAACTATAGCCACAACAATGCCGACATTATGACTCCGTAGGTTTCCTTTCATGAGGGATGCACACAGCAGTATGGGAGGAGGACGTGGGAATAATGGTGGCTGAAAATACAAAGGGGGAAAAACAGAGAAGCTCACAGACTTCATTATCAGTTGTATATTGACGGCAGGCAGCTGGGTAATTTTGAAGCCAGGCTTACACTTGACTTAAGTCTTGAGTCTCTGCAACCTGCTCACTTACTGCATATTACCGCTGTAGTGCTGTCGCTAAGTTCAAATTGAGTTTAATAATGCCCATTCAGATTGCAGCATATCAAGGAGCCATTTCCGCCTTACTTTTATTGGCAGTTCAGCCATCTCTGTAGTTAAAGGCAACTATTCAAGTATCCAATTTATTATTCATCTCTTAAAGAAAAATCCCCCCTCTTTCATTTAATGTATTTCCATTTCAGTGTTTTAACATTTCGCTCTTTTATGCGTTTTATTTTACTGTGATTTCCTCTCCTCTGCTGCAGGCTCTACATGCTCAGGTTTACTGCAGCTGCTGCTGATTGAAGCAGCCAGCAGGGTGGACAAGTCAGGAATGGAAAGACATTAAACACCTTCAGAAACATGTTCGCTGATTGGATGCTGGTGACTCTGATAGAGGTCAGGTAATCTAACACCTCTGTTCTGGTTCAGATATTCTATTGCACTGAAGGCATCTTCATCGACACACACACTCACACTCTGTAACACACACAAACACACGCACGCACGCACGCACGCACGCACGCACGCACGCACGCACAAACACACACACACACACACACACACACACATACAAACACGCACACACACACACAAACACGCGCGCGCGCACACACACACACACACACACACACAAACACGCGCACAAACACCCGCACACACACACACACACACACACACACACACACACAAACACGCACACACACACACACACACACACACACACACACACACACACACACACACACACACACACACACACACACACACACACACACACACACACACACACACACACACACACACACACACACACACACACACACACACACACACACACACACACACACACACACATAATTAAACTGGGTTAAGGTAAACAGTGCGCGTTACGTCACATTAACAGAAACATTCTCCTGTCTTGTGTCCCACAGTGAATACATGTTTGAGAGTGAAACCGAATTAAATGAAACATTAATTCAGTGAACACATTTGTAGTATCATTAAAAATCAATCAATTATTAATGTTGTTTAACCAAGAAAAAGTCATCAAGTCATATTTGATTTGGCTCTGAGTGCAGCTTTTCAAATGCAAACATTTGTAGTTTTTCTGTGCATTTTAAATTTAATGTTTACAGGATTTCTTTGTAGGTAAAAAACACTAGTTTAACATGTTATGGATGAAATTCATTCATTGCTAATACAAAATATTAAAGGATTAAGTGATAGTGAAATAATATTTAGTAGTGATCTAAATAATCATCCTGGAGGCGGGCGACACGGGTTGGGTCTGACCTCTGGCTCCTTTCCTGCACGTCATTCCCCACTCTCTCTATCTCTTCCCAGTTTCTGACTCTTTCCTAGGGCTGGGCAATATGACCCCAAATCAATATCATGATTAATTGAACATTTTACCTCGATTACAATTAATGAACGATTATTTCGTTTTTTGCCTTCATAGTTCACTGACAATGGTCTCTACTGTAAATATGCTCAACTATTAAAGCTGGGATCTTTTTTCTAATGAAAATATCCCATATCTGATCAACTATATTTTGTGGTTATTTATTGAAAATTTGGAACTGAAATCAAAGCATCGCTTGAAATGAAAACGACACATTTTAGTTTTATAAATAGAAACTAACTTCTCTAAAACAGTAGAAAATAAATAACTTGCATTTCTTGCGAACAGTTTTTCCGTAGTGTTTACATTTGGCTTCTTTTTGTTCGGTGTCGTTTTCCCTAAAGAAAAAATGTGTCCAAACGGCGAACATTTCTTCCATGACGCGGATAGGATGTGTCGTAACGTGACTCTGCCCTGAAAATAATCGAAATAATCAACATGGGAAAGATTACGTCGGTTGGAGGTTCTGAAAGTCGGTTTCAATACATTTTTTGATTAATTGCCCAGCCCTACTCTATCCACTGTCCTATCTCAATAAAGGCATACATTACAAAACTACAAAAGAACAACTAAGAAGTTTGAGCCCTTTGAAAGTCACTAAGTGAACACAGCTCTCAACATTTTCACTGAAAAAAGTCAGCGGTGCATTTGGATTTCCTGCTTTTAAACACATTAGACCTAAAACATGACAAAGTTCATTAACATTTATTTAACATAACTATTTTTTTCATTTACCCCTATAAGGGATAAAAAATAATGATAACAACAAAAACAACATGGTGTCTATCCAAACAAAACAAGTCCACACAACATTGGTGAGACAAGTTTCACTTTGTGCTCCTTGAATCTGGATGAGCTGGTTCTGACGCCCTGCTTGTTGTGATTTTACAATCAATTTGTTCTTGTGCTTCTGAGCTCATTTACTCCACACTTCCTCTGATGATCATTTTTGCTCACTTAGTGGCAGAATCATCATACCAAGCGTTTCAACAGCAACATCATTAGTAAACTGTATTGACTCCAATATGCACACTCAAGCTATTACCTCATCTGTGTAGTCCTAAAGCTGATCAAATGCTACATCTGCAAGTGATTGTTTTGTTGCAAGGCAGGAGGCAGAGAAAAGGGAGGCAAACTGAAAACACAAACAAACAAATGTGGGGTAGAGGCAACAATCTAAGAAGGCCCCTGGGGTTTGTGTCTGCTTTTACACTCCAGCAGCGTCTCTGCTCGCTCTGAATGCTCATCCCAAGAGATCGCCCAAACGCGGCTATTACGCACATATAGCAGGTCACTCGCACTGCTTCAACACCAAAGTTTCCCCATTAATTCCTATTACTCTCTTTAACTCACCCACAAAAGTCTGTGAGATTCAAGGGAACTTTCAGGGAACAACACCCTTTCACAGACGTCTGAGAGTAACACACGCTCAAAATGAACTGGGCTGAGATAACTTCGCTTTTTTGGAAAAAGACTTTCCTGCAGAATTAACTACTTAAACTACAAACACTTCCTTTAATGAAAGTTTTTCCTAAAATGTCCCCAATATGCTCACTGAAAACATCTGAAACAAGTGGAGTGATTCAGCAGACTGCAGGGCATGGCAAAGCCGCTCACAAACGGCACACAAATTAATATTTCACGTCCTCCCTTCCTTCTAACACATTCACATAGACCAATCCCACACTGAGAGCCAAAATGCTTCAATGGAGAATGATTAACCGATGTAATCAAATTGCTCTGTAGAAATGAAGTGAAAATGTTGCTTTCTAGGGCCTGAGTGGTCTTCAGTGCAGCATACAGTATAACTGGAACATCCTGGGTTCAGAGCTGGCCCAGGACCATTGACACTTCAGGATAAGCTACTTTCCTGTCTTGCTCAAGAATGTGGAAGTAAAAAGGCTGAATAAATGTTCATCATTTGTGTGCATTAAAACTTCAAATCATTCATAAGCCAGGGCCCTTGTTGGGTCACCCCTATCCCAATAAAAAAAAAAGAGTCTGGATCAATTTTTCATTTCTTGTACATGTGAGTAGGTGTGTGTGTGTAAAGCCTTATTAGCATACGCTCACTGTTAATGCCCCCTAGTCAAATAGATAGACATGGACTTACTAAAACAAATCTCAAGAGGCTTCTTGATTAATGAAGGTTACACAAATGAAATTAAAAAAACTAATTAGTCAATATTGAGCACAAACTCTCTCTTTCAATCCAATGCTCGCCTCTGTGAAAAGGTAACAAGGCAAACAAAAGAAATAATTCAGCAAAGACAAAATGATCTGAAAATGAAATGGGGGTATGTTCCCTTGCATTGTCATCATTAATAAATTAGTGGTTAATTACAGCATGACTGTGAGAGACGACTTGAGCCCAAACAGAGGCAAAAAAAAAAAAAGCTACTGAGCCAGAGAGGAAAACAATCAACTTCCAATCACAGCCATCATCTTGTTTACAGTCATGATCCATTTAACCTATTAGCTCACAGCTGTGCTTCACAATTACAAACGGTGCAATAATAACACGGGGACAATCGGAGAGAACACAGTCGAGTGAGGCATTAATCAGCAACAGAAATGGCAAATTCTTCTCTTTTTACTGCAGTTTAAGGGAAGTCTAAAAACAAACCCACAGATGTTCCTACACATCAGAAACTTCTGAACACTGCTCTTTAAAAAATAGGACATTACCACTATGCTCTGGGATTTATTTTTGGGCTGCGCAAGAGCCAAAAGTGGGCTATGGATTAGGCTCACTCTGCTTTTTGATGATCAAGCACACGGCACTACACTAGAAGGCGTCTTTGAAACTCTCTGCAGCCTTTTGAAGCCCCCCCAAAGTCTGTCCCAAAGATGCAACTGTCTGCGCCCGTCTTTCCTTTTTGTTTTCTTTTTCGTGAGGCTCTCTCCAGCTCCGAGCTCAGCACAGGCTAATGGGTGAGCGGATTCTATGCACGGATCATATTTCATTAAGTCTTAGCTTAATGGCGTCCTCCTTCGGTGCATTTAGCATGCATTTGGAGTTCATTGTACACATCAGGAAAACAACATTGCAGCACTGAAACTGCCGTGTCATAAAAAGCAGCTGACTGGATCTCAGCTGCAAAGACTTAAATATCAGATCACAGCATCGTCTGTGGCCGTCAAGCTGTCACGGCTGATACATCTGCAACAGACAGCCTAATAACCAGGGCGTCCATATCGACTCTAACAACTGTTAGACACTGACAAGGCAAGAGTAAGACAAGAAAATGAGAGTTGTGCCACCGTGCTGGAAACACTGTTGTACTCGCGGGACAAACATTGAGTATGTAATCATAAAAACAACATCTTACTGTACCCAAAGGACGCAGACTTCCATTTACGGCAGGGGACGACTCGTCTGTGGCCCGCAGACACCAATCCCCCGGGATTCTCTGGGACTTCCACAGGTAGCGAGGCATGTCTCCTAGAGAAGGACAAACAGTGTTACAATAAAACCCATTTTCAGACTGTTGACACAGAGGGGGCAGGTGTCAAATAAAAATGTATAGTTGTGTGAATACTCTGTATTTAAGTCAAAGTCAAGAATCCCCCAGAGGAATTTCTCTGGGGGGGTTTGTCAAATGGAGTTTTTTTTTATCTCAGTTCTTTTTAGAGCAGGACTGCATAATATTTCTGTTTGATCACAAATAGAGCACAGCCGGTAACTTACATTTTCTATTCTAACTATCTTCTAGTATCAGCTCAGTTTAAATTCAATATTTAATCAAAGTATCCTCAATGAGATTTGTTTCAAAATATGAAAAATATCCCACACATACAATGCAGTCACACTGCACTGCAAAGCCTGGTGATAAAAGTAAAGGTTACATGACATTGGGTATCTGTCTTTTTATTTTAGTACTTGTGCAAGTCTGTGTGTGGTAGTTGTGACCTCTGATCACTGCTCCAACACTTGGCATCAGTTCCATCTGCATGGAAACCATTTCCACAGAGACGTATCTGATTCATCTCTTGTTTGTGAAGGTTTTCACAGAGCACTGCCACCTTTGGGCTGGTTGTCACAGACAAGCTGGGACATTTTCTCAGGCTGTCAATTTACAAGCCAGACACCTTAAACATGCCGTCTCTCTCAGGTTGATGAAGACTTCATATATGTATAAAGAGTAACATCTGGCTCGGTCACCAAAGCCGTCAAAAGTCCAATAAAATAAAATAAAACCAACATTCAAATTAGCATTGAATAGGAATTCAATCACTCAAAAGAGTTGCAGACTTGCATACCGATGATATGTGTGATTAATCTTCTAATCTCAATGGTTAATTGTGTCATGGCTGCTGCCATGTGCTGCTGTTTGGTCATTATGAATTATTAATTTAAATATGCTAATGTCTCTGCTCTGGCTGAGTTTGGAGCTGTGAACCTTGCAATAGTGGGAATTTTCTTCCTTTGTTCACCAGTTAGAAACTCTGAAAACTTTGCAGTCTAACATGTAGATAGATCTTGTTCCAGACCTTTCTGATACTTAAGTACCTATACAGGTTATACAAAAAGGTTGTTTTCTAGTAAGGAGAAAAAAAGACAGCAAAGACCACTTTCCTTTCATTAACAATGTTCTACACACACACACACACACACACACACACACACACACACACACACACACACACACACACACACACACACACACACACACACACACACACACACAGTGCTTTTCTTTAATTTCTGTGGAGAGAACTGTTTTCAGAACAATGCCTGATTAAGAGCTGAAATCCACTTTGCGAACTAGAAAGGACTCACACAAGGACAAAGCCGGAAGCAGGCTCAGTTTCCTACAATATATCCAAGTAGAGCATCGTTCTCCATGGCAACAACGGACAGCTAGGGGAGTCGAGGAAGACGATATGTTTGTGTGATCCCTGCAGAGAGAGCCTGCTGAGGGTGAGAGGCAGCACCAGAAACACAGCTCTGCCACCTCTCGTCCCTGCAGATAATTATAAGATCCAGCTGTCCTGACATGTTCTGTCGCTGAGCTGGAGATCCGACCGGCTCTTTTTTTGGTTCGATATCTGTGTGAATTAAGAACAGCTCAGTCCACACGCATTGTGTGGTCTCAGAACAGTGTCCTGCCTGCAGATTTTAAACTGCTGCTACATCACTGTGTCAGTGAACACCTCATTTATAAGGAGCAAAAGAAGTTGCAACAGTGCAGTGTCTTTGCTTCTATTTAAAAATGCAATGTTTTACACAAAATACAACAACTTGGCTTTAATGAATGTTTAAATTAACTGGAAACCCTTTGTTTACTGGTGTTGTTTTGACCTCCACAACAGCCCAGCAAAGCTCCTTTCTCTTCATTGTCTTCTCTACAATAAAGGAGAGGTTTATAATCCCTGTCTCTCTGTTTCTCCAAATCTTCCGAGGAGAATTACAGGGGAATAAAAGCCACAGACCCCGCAGAGGCTTTCCAGAATACCTCCAGTCACCCACCACTGAAATTCTCTGACGAGCTTTTTGGCCTTCATTCACTTAATATGCTCATAAAGACAAACAGAATGTGCACCACTCAGCAGCCTTTCTGTTAGGGATTCAACATCCGAACCAAAACTAGGATTTGTTTATCATTGTTTTCTTTATGAAAATGTTTTTGATACCTGAAATTTGCTTAATGACCGCTACCAAACAGAACTAAAAATAACTGCTCTATAGTACCCTGGATGTAATAATAGTACTATCATGTTTGTGTTGCCTGGCAAAGGGAAATTATGACAGGAAATGTTCATTTATTATGTGTTTGACAGTCGGTCATATAAGAAAAGACACAAGAAACTCATTAATCGGGCCGGACACTGATTGCTAGCTGTGTATTCAATGTGTTTGCTCATTTTTGTTAAGCAGTACAGTACGATTACAGAGCAGGAAACCTCAGCAGATAATTCAGCTACCATACACATCTCAGTGACAACAACCAGTAAAGGAGTCCTAACCTAAGAACCAGCAGAAAGCCTACAAACAAGCTCAGATAATGTTAGCGGCAGCTCGGCTTGCAGCCCCCTCGGGATGTTCCTCTACCAAAAGCATCCGAGAAACTCTCATTTTAAATCAACACTGTATGAATGAATGTAGCTCTGGCTAACGTTACAATCTAATACTGTACTGTTGTTGTTTTCTGAAGGGACATAATAAGCAAATGGATATCAGTCATTTTTTGCTGCTCTAAAACTTACTGGTTGCAGGCAGGTACATGTATGGTGGCAGAACAGTGCAGCTTTCTGTGTGGACTCATGTTCAGAAGTATCACGCCACAAGAATAGTTTCTTCCTCTCTGCTGTCAGCCTCATGAACAATGTCCCTGCCCCCCCCCCCCCCCTCCAACATAACACAGACTCTCATCAGCCCCACAGACAAAAAACATCACAGTAATGTGAAGGCTGAAACTGTTTTTTATGCGTTACATTAACGCTCACTGGTCTTTACATTTATTTTCTTACATGCACTCTATTGCACCTTTTGCACATTTTGTGTGTTTTATTATTTTTTATATTTGACATTTTAAATTCTATTTTAAATATTTTGAATTGCTTCTTTTATTTTATTATTTAAGTCTTGCTAACTCTGTTTTATCTCCTTTGTTAAATGTTTTGCACCAATACACCAAGACAAATTCCTTGTATGTGTAAATGTACTTGGCAATAAAACCCGATTCTGATTCTGAGAAGAAGGGATATTGCATGATAAAAGTTGATCTTCTCCTGGGTTAATTAATTACAGAATCAGAAGGCTGCACGGACTGGCAGGATGGGATGCACCTCCTACCAATTAGAGCATATACAGTACATGGATGACGTGACACTGGTGACCACAATAGTCTCAAGTACAAAAAGGTTACTTGAGAGGTTGAATCAAAATCTTAATTGGGCTGTGATTAAGATAAGGTTTGGTAAATCTAGAAGCATCTTAGAGTCCAGAGGGAAGATCATTAAGAGGATGTTTTTTTTTTTGTAAATGAGGAAGAAATTTCATCCTTAAGGGAAAAATCAGTGAAGAGCTTGGGTAGGTATAATGTGGACCTGACAGGGAACAAATAGAACAACTTAGGAAAGATGTGGCAGCGGGGATAGGAGGGATAGACATGTTTTTTAGGGGTTATCAATGATTTTTTAAATACTGGTAAAAGTGTCAAAAACCTAAAGGAACACATACATGTAAACGAGTACAAATATAAGGAGCACAAGTGGATTTTTTTTTTACAAACTGTTCAGCAGGAAAGCTCTCATCCTGCTCTCTTCTCATTGAGATAAATGCTTTTGTCGTGTTCTAGTCTGGCTTTGTAAATGACTGTAGTACCAAAGTGCAGCGACATCTTTTCATCAGACATTCAGTGAAGAACAATCAGATAGATAGAAGCAGGTCAGGGAGGCTGCTGAGCGCTGCCTGGTATCTCAGCCGGGTTCTAATCACATCCGTATGAAGCCATCCATCGTGATTACAGAACAGCAGACCAATTAAACACCGCCATGTTGTGATTCCTCTCTCATTAGCCTTCAAGTGTGTATGAGAATAATCCTCCAATCAAATACAGGGCCAATCTCCACACACTATTAAACACTCGAACCTCTTTTAACCAGTACTACGCAATCCATTGGGAGCAGATTTATTTATTTATAGCCTGTGCCAAGTTCACTGGCTTTTCTATTATTAATGTTAATGAAACCTACCAAGCCATGTAACACACTACATTTTAAACAGCTAGGTTCACTTGTGTCATAGTGTGGTGTATTAACAGGCTGAGAGATGGAAGTGACTGTGAGTGTGCTGTGTGTTGTCAGCTGAGTGCTGTGTTGGCACTCGTAGTGATTGTGTTGAGCTCGACTACAATGGCAACACAGAGCCAAAATGAAACATGGGACTGATGGAGGAAGTCAAAGCAACAGTCACAGCGAATTAAATCCAGTGCTGTGTCACTGAAACCAGATCACACTGAGTAACTCCACTGAGATACGTTTATACATTTATATGGGAAGTAAGAGAAAGATTAGCAAAAGTTCACTGAGGCTCTCCTGATCTACTGTCCACATGGAGGAGTGTGATGGAGCTCAGTACTTACAGAATGTGTAATTTAAGTTTTAACATGTTAGTATATAACACATGTTTAAACCAAGATACCTTACAAAAAGAGCAGGTTAAAGGGTATCTACAAAGAGGCAACATTCATTCACCATGAGAACAGCACTAATTCACATTTAGTAAAGTCCAAGGGAAGGGAAAACTTCCTTTAAGAGGTAGAAACCTCGAGCAGAACCAGACTCATGATGAACAACCATCTGCCGAAACTGTGCTGGGCTAAATGGAAATATAGCTGCAATGTCATTAATATTGGTAAAAGTTGTGTAGTATTAACAAACAACTAAGCATGATAAAAAAAAACGATCAGTCTAATATTAATGTTAACAACTGCTATGATGATGGAACAGGGAGGACTGATTATCTTAATTATAGAGGTTAAAGGGGACATATTGTGAAAAATCCACTTTGACAGTGTTTTTGAACATATATTTGGGTAACCTCAGTTTCTACTGAACCACAAAATGTGAAATAAACCCATCCAGTCCTTTGTTTGTGGTCTGCATAAGTCTTACAACACAGAGAAAAATGCTCCTTTTCAAATTTGCTCTCCTTGTGACATCACAAGTGGGATTCTGGTAAAAGAAAATCCCCTCCCCTCTCCTGGTTTCTCCACCTATGGACTCCACCCCCAGCCTAAAGCAAAACTTCTGTGCAGGTCCGCCATTTTTATTCTCGCTAGCGAAGGAGTGATGTCTACTGGGAAAACTCGGGGGGGGGCTCATTGGATTTAAAGAGACACACACACCAAAACGAAGTGTTCTGAGAGAGCTGGTTTATACAGGGTCACAAACCTCCTCTGGTGCTTGATTCATGTTATATTTTGACCAAAGCACAGCACAGATGTTTCATTTTAGACCACAGGGGACTGTTTGAAAAGGTGGAAAAGGGGTATAATATGTCCTCTTTAAAGTTGAGCGGCTATAACAAGTACTTTAATATTTATATCACTGATAATAGATGTCAGGCTGATATTAATAGTTGTAGCTAGAGTAAATATTTAACTCTGAAACACAGAGCTTCTGTCAAGTTTGAGTAATTTGTATAATTGCATTGTGCAGACTTTCTTTTCAGTTAAATACATATCTTTCTTAAATCACATGACTGCCGAAACTGATAGAAAATATGTCTGATGACGTTTTTTTAGTTGAACTGCTCTCAGGCTGTTCATTGATTTAAAGAGCTGAGCAGGAGTCACTTTTGTGTCCAACCCATGTATGCAGCTGCCAACAAGTCACAAATTCTTAAATCTGCAGGCAGATACGTACGTGTTAAGACGAAATGTCATAAAGTAGCAGCACAATAACAGTCTTGGCACGCCAACACTTCACATTAACGAAGGGAAGAACTGTGGCCAAATTCACAACCAGGAGCGGCATCCAGGATTCATCTGAAAATGTGTTAGACTTCCAACAACATCTGGCATCATTCTGGAAGGGGGAAAGTTACGCTGAACTCGGTGATAACGGGGCTATTTAATAGATTTTTATTTTAAATTGAGATACAGTGATGATATGATCAAAGATGACAGAAACAAACATTATTGTGGATCTTTTTTTTGCATGATAAAAACACTATATCAGCCACAACATAGAGCTGAAGTACAGTTTCAAAAGTTTTTTTTTTTTTAAGTGAGATCATGTTTTCTATACATGTTTTCAGCTCTCATAGATTCACTCATCTCAATGAGTGCTGAGATCTGTGGAGAAGAGGCTGATGCCAGAGATGATGGAAGTGAAACAGAGGATCAGGTTACAGTATTTGCACCTGCAGCTAGATTTGTTTCGCAGTAAACAAGGCATCCATTTTTATTGTGCTAACTTAATATTTATAGAGCTGTGTGCTTGATTATCCTTATTGAATATGGCTTGTTTATTATTCCAGATATATCACTCCCTTTTCAAATAGAACTTTGAACCTAAGGCAAAGATGTGTAACTGAAAATAATCTCAAACTTCTAAACTTTTGAATTACATTCATTATTGCAGACTGCATATGATTTTATTTAAACTTTTCTACCAGGGCCTTTTCTTTTCTTTGGAACATTACAGTCCGAGGGGATGTTGCTGAGTGGCAGACACACTTCACATGCACGTCTCTCGCTCTTACGGACACTTTAACTGCGACAGTCTAAAGACAAAGACTGGCACACATCTCCCGGCTGTGCCCCTCTGGATTTGCTTGAAATTTGTAATGGGACATTTGGAGCAGAAGAAAAGTGGCTTGAAAAGCCCAGACAGTCAAGCACTGTAGGAAAGAAACAAGACATGGCCTGGAAATTTTTGACTAAAGCGCAGGACAGGCTCCACTACGCTCAGCTCATCTAGAAACAGACGGGTCCTTAATACACAGAGGCAGAGGTAGAGGCTGTTTGCATCCCACAGTGAAGCATCCCTAAAGAGAGGAGCTGCAGATAAAGAGTGTGTCTACCGGCGAGAGGAGCCCATTTACTCTCTACATGTGAGCCATATTTCTAGACAGTGCTCACAGCAGTGATGGATTCACATTACAGTTTAAATCAGCCCACATCTTTACTCTGCAGAGACACCCCGACAAATCTCCAGCCACTAAAGTTCAGCAAGCGAACAAGCCAACAACAGGGGAATGGGACTTTGTGCTGCACTTGACATAAAATCTCATCATTTTCTGCTCACTGTAATATCCACAAACAACATAAAGCACCATAGTATGCCCGCTGCAATGCTTCAGACAGAAGAAAAAAAACACTTAGTCTGGCTATACTGTAGCTCCATGTTTCTTCTTTATACGTTATATACTGCAATACACTTAAATCAAAAGACATACATAACATGTCTTCATGGAAGTGCCTTTTGAAGTGCCTCCAAAAGAAAGCAGGATATTGTTTGGGTGGGGGGTCAGGAAAATGTGCATTTTGAAGTGCCTCCAAAAGAAAGCAGGATATTGTTGGGGTGGGGGGTCAGGAAAATGTGCATTTTGAAGTGCCTCCAAAAGAAAGCAGGATATTGTTGGGGTGGGGGGTCAGGAAAATGTGCAGTGAAGGTTTAGAGCACATTGCTTTAAAGTTGTACAGTAGAACGTACCTGACCATCCTGGAAGAGTCAAACTCAGACCTGAAAGGCAGAAACAAAAGGTTGCTAGAAACAAGAGTGCTGCAGTATGAAAGTAAAGCAGATAATGACATGCAGAGTCACAAAACGCCTCGCTGACCACCATCACTTGATTCAGCATTTCAGCAGCCAGGTTTAGAGAACCGGCAGACAGGGGTGGTGGTGCAACACTATGCCTAGCTCAATCTGGCATCCTAAGAAATGGTCACACTTTCAATTGTAGCTGCAACATAAGTGTAATATACCAGTGAGGTTGCTGAAAATGTCACATATGGCACTGTAGTGCCAATTAGAAATACAGCATTGTGTTTGCACTGCAGGACCCAACGCTTTCAGTGTGTGCTTTATGTTGAATGAACTGAAGGGTGATTTTGAGGCTTTGTTAAGTGATTGTATTAAAGTTTATATCCCATAAGAAAACAGAGGTGGTAAAAATCAGGAAACATCCCATGGTCTCAAACATAACTCTGGAAAATGACTTTTTCTCAGACTACATCAAATTAAAATCGCAGGGGTTTAATTATCAAAATGAATCAGAGTTCCTTTTGCTAATTCAGTTTTAGAGTCACAGACTGTGTATGAAATCACACACCACCCACTATATAGTGAATTATATAGAGCATACTCCATTTTGTAGTGTAGAGCATCATCATGTGCACAGTATATATTATATGATGATATATCATCAGACGTAGTGTCCAAAAAGTTTTTTCTATAATATATCAAATGAGTGCACTATGTAGTCCACTTTAGGAGAACTTCCTATGTAGGCAGTAGGGAATGAGTGTGTGATTTCAGACACAACCAATTTAAGATGAGTCGAAGATAAGTAAGAGTTTTTCTTCAGCTTGAAAACTCTCCTGCAGCATTTTGGCTTCCCCAAGACAGAAAATGAAAGAGGTGAGAAGATAACAGACAAGACATACACAGTGCAAATATTGCAAGAAGACGAGAAAAACTAAACAAATAGCACAACCAACATGATGCAGCATTTAATCGACACCACAATGAGAAGCTCCAATCACCTCCCCTTGTTGAGAGAAAAAAACAAACATGAAAAGGCCACACTGACAAGCGGGTTTGCAGCCCCTAAAGGAATCTTTTTCAGTCATAATTTGCCTTCAGTCTCATTTTGTAAAATAAATCGTGAGAGAATCGTATCGTGAACCTAGTATTGTGAATCGTATCGTAATCATGAGTTGAGTGAATCGTTACATCCCTAGCCTGTGTACATGAAAACAAAATTCAGAACATTCACCTACGACTCCCAGAGGTGCAATTCTGCAAGAATGATACAATTTATGAAACTCAAATGTAGGGTTCATTACATTTAGAGCTGTACACCATGCACACCAACACACCTCAGAAAGGCAAAGACTAAGATGGTCAAAAATGGGCAATAATTGTATTATATATAAGTTACTATTGCATGCAGTTAAGAACACAGGTGTTTTTCAATAACATCATTCATGTTATTTTTAACGGCTGTGCTTTTGTTTTAATGAAATGTCAAATATGCCTACTTAGAAAAAGAACTATTACTAACACTGATAGTTATATGGAGTTGGTTTCATACAGTTTGTGTTGAGACTTCTATTGATATTTTGCAGCCATACTTTAAAACAACTTCTTTCTCCAAGTGTTCCAACAATTACTTTCACTTCTCCATGCATAACGTCTTTCTGTTACACAGTCTGTGCTCTCCATTTTGGTCATGAAATTTCATAGGTACTTTGAGAAATGCATGCAGTAAAAATGACATTCCAGCAAACAGGAAAACTCTTTTACCGCAGAAATCAAATGTAGCCTGGTCAGTGAACCACAGCACTGAGGGGGCAATAAATTGACTGCTGGGATGCATGGGGGCAAATTTATGACCCTCCTTGTTGACTCATTACATATAGAAAAACAATAAGGCATTCTTGGTTAAATTCCAGTAGTGGCTGACATTACAGTACCATAAGGAAGTGTAGCTTTAGAGGGGATTCTTAGAAAAGGTTGTACTGTTCCCTTTTGTGGAGTTTCCTTGGAGAAATAAAGATGCTGATTCTACTTTAATAGCTGTACACCTCTTCCTTCCTGCTGAACCCTTTCTATTACTTAAACATCTGCTTCAGATAGTCTGCTATATCGGCAAAGACATCCCGGCATCCTTTAATTATTCCATAAAACACAGAGCAAGCTTGATACCACTGCTGTTTTCATTAGCGCGAACCCCATTATGAGTGTGGAATAAAGCCGGGTCAATATAAAGCAGTGAAGGGATGAGATTCATTGACACACATACTGCAGTCAAAGATCCAGTGGCTATTACTGCGGCTATCGATTGCTGTGTTTATAATGCATCGCTGGAAGAAATATGTGAACAAAACCATATTTTACAAAGATTTTTGCTGAATTATCTTTCTGTCGTATGAACTGCTGCACCCGACCATGCAGGCAGAACATCTTCAGAGCGAATCAAAAGGGAGGAAGAAGTGGTCAGAACCCTGGACAGCTCCTGTGTCCTGCAGATAAACCACAACAACACACTTCTTCAACTGCTGCAAATGCAACTACTACTGCATACTCCTTCTACTCCCACCACTACTATTCTCATTAGCTACTTCCTTTAGTACTCCTGACTACTCCACCTTCTACTACTAGTGCTTCAACTCCTTCTTCTACCTCTACTCCCACTGCTACTGCTACTCCGACTACTTCTATTACTCCTACTACTTCTACCCTTACACTCGTACTTCTATTGCTCCTACTTCTACTGCTACAACTAATACTAGTACAACTCCTAGCACCACTACTGTTACTACTGCTACTCAAACTACTACTACTACTACTCCTCCATTACTACCACTGGACCCCAGGAAGAATAGCTGGGCTCTTGGGTACATCTAATGGGGATCCTCCTAACAAATAAACAAATAAACACTGCTACTCGTACTTCTTTTACAACTCTTACTACAACTGCTCTTATGTATCAGTGATTGCACAGCTCAGAATTTGCAGGGCTCTGGATTGGCACAGTTACATTTACATCTCTCACCTCCAGCAGAGTGTGTTTACATTCAGTGAGACATGCTTGACAAATGTGTGTATTTAATGTTTCATATTTTAGACTTTAGAAGTAATGTTAAGTTAAATCCTGGATGTACTGTATATATTTCTTCTTATTCTTATATTTTCTATTTTTAGGGCTTATTTACTTTGTATTTATTCTCATATTGTTTTATTTGCTTTAATAACCTGCTGCTGTAAAACCTCAATTTCCCAGTTTCAATAAAGTAAATCTATCTATCTATCTATCTATCTATCTATCTATCTATCTATCTATCTATCTCCTACTCTTATCTACTCTTACTAGTACTCCTACAACTCCTTCCTCTACTCCTACTACTCCGCAGCTACATGTACAGTACTACTACCCCACTACTTCTATATTCTAACCACTACCACTTCTACATCTCCTACTGCTACACACATTCTAAGATTAACTACTACTACTCCACAAATGATCCTTATCCATGTCATGCCTGATATCGTAGTACTTTCTGTGAGCCTCTCATACATTCAGTGCATTTACGCAGTGTGAGGAGGAGTCATCAATCATTATCATTCAAGCTGAACTTCATCACTTTACGCCCTCAATTTAGGAGCCACTGGTTTGTTAAGTTAAAGCTGCAACAGAAGCGCACTTAACTTTGATTATTTTCTCCTTGTCATGAAATTGTAATACCTTCATACTGCAATTTGCATGACTTTCCTCTTTGTGTGAAACTGAATAAAGAGAGCAGAGGAAGAAACACTGGGAGTTGTGTTGATCTGATTTGAGGTATTGCTACACTAATGATGTAACTTCGGTTCAGACAAAGAAAAATTGCTCTTTCGTAATGTGGACAAACAAAACAGGTACATTGATTTTTGATTACTTCATTTCACTTGCAGTCTAGACACACAAAAAAATGACTGCAGTTCTGCTCAGATTGTTTCTTGCAGTCTAGACAAAGCTTTTATTTGACTATGAAGTGAAAGAATTCCACATTTTATGACCTCATCTTAGCAGTAGATCTTGAATAGAAAGCAAGTTTATCAGTTTTTCTTCTGCACTGCACTGAAACACTGGCTACTGAGGTTAATTCAGGTGCATTCCCAAAGACATTTAAATAATGCATGAAACGCCAAATCCCAAGGGAGGTTTCATTCCACAGGACGGCCTCCACAAGTAGGGAGATTGGTTTCTCTCACGGTGGCCCATGCAAAGAGAAGAGAAATCTCTGGTGGCAGAATTAAGACATCACCCGGTCTGATACTTAAATTTAATCTAACACTGCTGTCTGTATTGTCATGTCACAGTCTTTAACCTGTCCTTTAACTCAGTGCAGCTATGCACTGTGTGTGTTTCCTGAAAGTGTGTGTGGGTGGTATAGCCTACACGTTTGCCCTTTTTTCCCTTTGGCTCAGAGTGTTGCAACAAGGAGGACAGTCTGTTTCCTGTTGTGATGGAGGAAACGGACAGAGGGCACAGCCCAGCGAGAAAAAAAATGCTGACTCAGTTTATCAATCTAGCTTTCTGCAAGAGTAAGTGCAACTGGACACGACTGAAGAAATGCACAAGTCCGCTCATTTAATCTTTGCTCCCTGCCTGGATTTAAAAAAAATCACAAACTGTATAGGCCACACGGCTCCAATGATCCAAACATCTAGCTCTCCCTGTTATGTTTTTAGCTCTTTTTTAAATAAATCAATTCCTTTACTTTCAAATACAGCACCACCGTGTATCATAAAGTCTTCTTGGGCACTATCCCCAAAAGACGGCTTTTTTTTCCGAGCCTCTTTCCAAAAAGCACTGCTCAATGTAATTACAAATTTGTTTTTTTATGCTGTAAAATATTGAGTAGGGTTAAGTCTTGAAGAAAAGCCTACCAGCACTTAATCACTTTGCCACTCTTATTACACCTTTAGGAAAAAAAGCAATAAAGAAAATGGCTATTTCCTTCTCTGAATTCAGAAGAAATTCAGAGGTAATTAGAAGGTGGTCCAAGGTGTGTGATTGATGGCATGTTTTCAAGTTTTTAAAGGTATGTGTACTTGAGATTACGCTCCATGCAAAGCCTTACAGTATTGTATGCTTCTTTTCTTATTTGGCTCCCATTCTCCCTTTATTTCTAAAACCATCCTTCAACTTAAAGAATCAGGACATGCACCCCTAACTTCATCTTCAACTACGCTTGAGGAAGCTAACAGTAGGAATTCCATTATGAACTTCCCAGAGTCCTTAACTGAACCGCTTAGACCAGAGTTATTCCCCAAGTTACCCAAACAGTTATTGGCTTTGCTGAATATACTGTGTCATTCTAATGAAACCGTGACAGCCGTGAAATGCTTCAAGCTTTAGTGGGGGGAAAAAACACCCCTTCAAGCTGTGAGGAAAAAGAGTAACTTACATCTGAAGTAACACCGAATTAACAAAACTTTTTGCAGAAAACAGAATATCACTTTTGCGATATTGTGGTCTCCATTCACAACATTATCACCTCATGATCAGTGACTTGAACCTGTGCTCGGCTGTAACAGCTCATTCACACCGACAGGCTCCTTACAAGGGCACTGAGAAGCTTGACATTCTTGTACGTTATTTCATAGTTATTGTAAGTATTTTACAAGATGACTTTTCCTTAAAGAGAAAGCTGCACTCTAGATGAAGCATGCTGCAGCATTTATCTATTATATGTCGATTTTTCTCTTCCTTGTCCAATAAGTTGCATGCATGGTGGCATGGTTGCATGGCTTCGGCCTTTTTCTCAGTCCAGTGAATAAATGAAGGCCATTCATCACGAGTTCAGCCCTCAAAGCGCTACATACTTGTGGCGTTCCTATTACTGAGATCTAAATGATCTGTATTAATCAGCGACTAATTACAGGCAGAAACGTGTCTGGCTAAGCAGATCTAATGAGTCAGTCCAGTCCTCTGTAGTGGTTTGCTTCTCCTGCTGCTGTCATATTATGTTTCTCTAAGGAGTTGCTGGTGTGTGACCCCCACAGGCTGTCTGCCCCTTCATAAATGGAGGGTTACAGCACTTTAAACACACATTTACACACACTTGCACACATTGCTGAAAGCTGCTACAAAAACAGTCCACCTCCTTCCTTCTCTCACTTTCATTTTTCACCATCTACCGACCTGACATTGCTCTAATAGTCAATATATTATTCAGACAAAATGACAAAGAGCATGAAGTGCAGCGGCAGAGGTGCTGGTTCTGTTAAACTTGATGTACTGTCTCTGTCACTCGTCAGTGTTGTTGTCAAGCTGGGAGCGGTGCTTTTATTGATGAGCCTTTGGAAGACAAGTCATCTGTCTTAGAGCTTACGGATCTGAAATATACTGATAAAGTTTGGGCTGAGATCTAAAAACAAGGTGAAGTTATCTCTTGCCAACACCTCACTAGGAATATGACGCTTTATTGTATGCAGTCTTCGTGTTTCAAATGCATAGTTTGACATTTAAGTCGAGTCCAGTTTAAATCTGACACAAATATCAAAGATCTCTGACAGGCAATTTGCATAAAAGGTGGAGTGCCCTTTCCTCCAACCCTGATTCTCCTAAGCACCTGACCGAGCAAAGACGGAGCCGGATAAAAAGCAAATCTCACTTTCACCCTGGCTGCATTCCTGAACATATTGCATGGATTTAGATCAGCCCTCTGAATCTCCAGGGGTTACACAAAACACAAGCAGAAGCACACACACCAGCAGCCAGAGTGGAAACACACAGATTATAGTTCAACACCTTTGAGCAGACGCAATGGAAAGAACTGACACTCTCTGCCTATTAATAGTAGACAGTGATATGGTCAAATATGTAAAACAATACACAAGAATCCACACAAAAACTACAGAGGTGTTGTTGTGAGCTACTAATACATATATTGTTTACATGACTCCAAACTACTTCCAATACAATTTTTAGCCCAAATGTTGGTTGTCACAGGCGCAGCCATCTATAAGGAGTACATGTTTGACATCTAGCTGATACCTAAAAAGATGTGTTAGCCGGAGCTCCTCATCTGTGTTTAGCTGTTGACTCAGCCTCCACCTCGTCAGCGATCCGCACACTCACAAACACACACACACACATATACAGCGTTCCCACTTGGCAGAAAACCAGTGGCAGCCTTTCAAACAGCCCTCCACAGGTACTAGGCTACAAATTGCCTTCGATTCAGCTGCTGCATCAGCTGGTTTTGACAGCTGTGAGACGGATAATTGGTTCAACTGTGAAGAAGATAAAGAATGAACAAGAGACTGTACTTTAGCTTCTGCAAGTGTGCTACTTTAGTGTTGATCACATTCTGGAAAGATGAAAGAGAGCAAAAAAACATCTGAAGGCTTAGCTAGCTTGAAGCTAAAGGGTGGAATCGTAATACTAAGTACATCAGGTTGCAAAGCACATATTAGAGAAAGACTATTTTTTCCCAACTAACAGTCAAAATAGAGAAACATAACAATGAAGAGTTTTTTTTTGCTTTTAATGTGCTTTAAATGTTTAATTGTTTTGTATTTTTTACAAAGTAATTTATAACAGTCTCAATAACACTCTGGGCGGGCTGCGGCAGGGGAAGGTATCTCCTGGCCTCCACCACCTATGATAGAGCTAGAAACCAGCTAGCTTTACTTAATAACAGCGAAAATAGAGGGAAATAGTTGGCCTAGCTTTGTCTAAGGGTAAACTAATCTGCCAATTCTCACCAGATTTTTGAGTCACCCGACTGATATGAACACAATTGCGACTCCTTTGACTTGCAGTGTATCAGTGTGTGAATGGGTAGGTGTGTCATGCGGTGTAAAAGCGCTTTGAGTAGTCAGAAGACTAGAAAAGTGCTATACAAGCTCAAGTCCATTTACCACTTACAATTTAATGAGTAGGATCCGAACATGCATACATATATTCATAAGAGCAGACAAACATAGGGACCTATTCCTATTAAAAAAAAAGGCTCAAACTAGCGTTCAAAACACCACAGGGTATCTTTCAGTTCATTTAGGTGCAAACCAGAATGAATAGCATGTAAATTAAACTTAATATGTTGGCTTAACACTGTAAGTAGATTGAGGCTTTAGTTAAATCTATACATGTTTAGTAAAACACCCTATATTAACAACGATACGTTTTTACCTGCAGATAGAACCCAAGGGGACAACTTTCAGATTATCTAAATTCTTACAAATTTAGAATCTTTTGGTTTTGAAAACGATGCCTGAAAAAGCACATTATTCTGCAAATGCAAACACATTGTAATCATACAGCAGTATTAGCCTAGCAAATGTCACAGCATTTTAAAGCAGGACTTTTAATTAAAAGAGTACAGTTTGGTTGCCTGATATGGACTCTCACTCTGCTGGGCCCTCTCTGCTTGGCGTGGCCTTTCCCTGTATCTAAAAAAGCCAACAGTATGCATTAAAGCCATCATCAGCTGTTCTTGCAGGGCAACCAGCTACATCAAAGGACACAATCCAACCTTTACTCTGTCCTAATAGACCTGATTAAGGGAACCTGAGGTCAGCAGTACCTGGCTTCTTCCCAGCAAGACCGCAGCCACACAGAGATACAAGGAGGAACAGTCCATTTCACAGGAAGGCAGCCTGAAGTTGACTTTGAATGCAAGTTGAATACAGTCTTTGGCCGATGGTGAAGATTTATAGGTGGGTCTGAATGCAAATCATCCCTGTGTAGACATTAATCTAGCAGGGGTATTTCATTAGAGGGGGCTTAGCTGGAGAGATGGAGTTCATGCACTCGTAAATTCAGTTTGGCACACTGATTGTTCAGCAGATCCATGGGTAAATGAGTGGACGCCGGCAGCCACAAGCCTTCTCCATCATGCTATTATGTCCTCCTGAGGGGTCCAAAAACACATGCTAAAGCTGTTACACTGGCTTGGGATGACCCATTTATGAACTTGCCAATCTGCAGTCTTCAGGCTCCATCCAGGGGACTGAGCAAAGGCTGCTGAGGTTTTCTAAGGCTGCAAATCACAATGAAAGAAGCCAAGACACAGTCACTGCCACTACAACAGAAGGCACTATATAAACCACCAGTGAGTTCAGAGAGAGAATAAAGGGAAAGCCAAAATCGACAACCTAAAAGTACCTTTATAAATACTTCAATATGTATTGACTAACTGATTGACAGGATTCCAAACTCACCAGAGATGTAGGCCTACAGTATACTGTGTCAAAGACTACATCTGTTTTGTTATTCATTAATAAGATACTGAAACACCACCTATATAAACTAAAGAGATGACAATATGTGATGTAAAATCACAATGCATTTTACATTTTCAGTGTAAGCTCTCAACGCACCAATTTCTAAAACTAAAGTCGTGTTTATTTCAGAGTTTGGACCTGATGCCTGATCAAACAAACTGTCTCAAATTCAAAGTTGTTAAGTGCACTGAAAAGCAACACATCCTCAAAACGCAACCGTCACATTTATTTTTTTAAATCAATCGATAGATTCATTTCCTGTTTGTTGACAAATCATTACAGCAACAGTTCAAACACTGACATCCTACATGAGAGTAAAGTTGTGATCATATAACACAACGTCAGACATTTTGGTAACAAATTATTATTCCTCGATACAATTTAGATTTTAGACCGGATAAAAGCCACAAATCAAAAAATAAATTTGTCAAACACACATTTAAAATCTCAAAACTTAACATCTGTTTTTCTAAAAATGATATTCTATCATAAACTCTTATTATCATTCTGCGGATACTATAACTTGTAAAATAAAACTGCAGATCTTCAGCATCGGAGACTTTTCAGTCAAGAGCAGCTGAACATGTGCGATGATTGTAAACCACACAAATATGGTTGTGCTGTATACGTACAGTCTGCACATCAAATTCAAACGTATTTTTTGTTTCTGGCACACATCCTGGCTGAGGTCTGGCACAGAAGCAACAACTTGAGAGCTTTGCTTTTCATTCATCACCATTCTAACAGTCATATTAGCTCCATTAGAGCATTAACAGGGAGAGAGTTTGACTTTGTAATGATTTGTCACGTTATTCATCAATATTTGATTACTAAAGATTACTTGTGCTTCTGCACCAAATGGGAATCGTACAGAATGTAAATGACTGTCTGAAAAGATGATCCGAGTCCACAAACACTGCAGGCATCACACTCAAATCTAGCGCCTATTTGTGAAGTAACGCTCCTTTGAATACCATTTTCTGTGGTAATGGCTGAGGTGTTCAAGCAAACAAATGGATGTCCAGCTGTCTACTGTGGGGAAATGGGTAGGAAACTCCCAACGTGCTGCGAGTGTAAAGAAACAATCTGTTTAAATAAAGCTTTGAAACATGGCAGAGCATAAAATGACAAGTTATCTCTCCTGCCAAGACGGCAGCATCCTTAATATTTTTTTACACTCTGTTGACTATCTGGGCCTGAGACAGTATTTGAGTGTTAAATGTGGGTGAGTAAATACATCCAGCATTGAGAATAATAAAGAAGACTACAGAGCCAGAGAGGCACTGTTACATAACAAAAGTGTACAGATTCATAGGATCCACCCTGATCAACATGTTCTCCACCATGCATAATGAACATTTTTACTCGACCTTTGTTTCTCTCTACTGGTGATGGAAGAAGTATTTGCATTTTTAAAATCATCACTCATATAAAAGTATTTTCTGCCAAAGTTACTTCAAACATCCCTATCAGTGTTTTACTATTATATAAAAGGGCTTTGGAGTAATATTACTGCTGCCTTGATGTGTATGTTTCATGTTCCTTGTCTTAGGTTGCTTTGTTGTTTACTTCTTTGTGTACTATTGTAGTTTAATCTCCAGCAATTCATCACATTCTATAAACTCATCATATGTTTCACACTTCACAAAGTTTGGAGATGTGTGATTTCCCCTGCTATAAAATACTGTAAACTTTATAGTTACTATTTACTAGAGCTGGCAGACATACTGTATGCAGTAAAACGAGGTAAAATCAAACTGTATCTTACAATCACTCTTTTATTCAATCAATCTTTATGTTTAAAGCCAAAATTCATAACAAATGTTATCTCAAGGCTCTTTACTAAAGAGCAGGTCTAGATCTAGATCTTATCTCTCATTGTTATTTATCCACAAAGACCCAACATTAATCCATCATGAGCACAGCACTAAGCTACATTTAGCAAAGTTACAGTGCGGCAACGTATAAACTGCCTTAAAGAGGCAGAAACCTCGAGCAGAACCAGATTCACGTTTAACAGCCATCTGCCGAAACTGTGTGGAGGCAGTGGAGAAGTTTTGTTTTCTTAAAGATATGCTTCAATAAAGTTCCTTAAAAATTAAGTAACTGTACTTTTTGAGTAAATCTATTTGGTTGCTTTCCATCACTGCTACTAAAATATACTCTTAACAGCCAGACGGACCAGGTGTGCACTCGAAAGTCTGCAAAAGCATTTACTAAAGTCAGACTTAACTGCCCATGAAAATCCGTTATTAAGGATATTTTGCAAAAACGTGCAACTCAATCTTCTGTTATGGCTGTCATTTAATTCCTAAGTGAGCACAGGGGATACAAGTTACAGTATACTGCTGTTTAAAAACACACCATTAGCAGAGAGAATTGCATGGGGTCAGCATAAATACTGCTGGACTAAAGGGCTGACACAGCAGGCATCTCTGTAACCATGAGCAGGAGAAACCTGATCTGTGTGCGATTGCTAATTCTTAAGGTGCTTCAACCATCTGTTTACTTATTCTCAAACTTGAACTTTAAAATCTGTGAATACACCTTGATACTCCTCTTCTGGTGAATCTGCCGCAGCTCCTGGGGGCAACAATCGCCCAGGTGAGCGAGTTTTTGGATCGACATCAGGGTCAGTGCACACCGATAGGATTTCCAATACAAGTGAAAAAGCGGCACATCATGGCAAACTGACGGACACCGTGCGTGGAAGCAGGCTCAGCAGAATTCACAGAGAAATCTGTTGACTTGGCACCACAGGATCCACTATCAGTGATGCATCACATTTCCTGCTCTCTGAGTTGTGTTTTAAAAAAAGAGCGTGCAGGGGAAAAGTGTTCAAACAACACATTACCAGTCAACCCAAGATAACAGAAAACAATCTTGTGTTTTATTCGGCAGAGGACGGTTTATACATAACTCGCTTTGAAACATATTTGACTGTAACACACAGTTTACATTGTCTTTATTCTTACATTCTAATTTTCTGAAAACAATGACTTAACTATGACACCTTAAACAACTAAGTAACTGACAGAACAGCTGAACTAACTACAATGAACAAAGAGCGACAAATCTACCGACAGGGATGTCTACATTGAGATGAGATGCAATTGAGACTAAGAAGTCCATCCATGTAATGTGTCCACCTGCACTAGCGCATTACACAAGTAGGATGTAGATTTATACTAGCTAAAAGAAAAGAAGTAATAACTACAAAAGCAGGAAAAGAACTTTGCATGGCTGTAAGGCAGGGTCACTGAAGGCTGAGAATAACATGCAAAGAAAAATAAACATAATTCGGCATTACTGCATCAACTTGCCATGACCCCCCTCATGTTTATTTTCCATCCTCGTAAAAGTTTAACACCCAGCATGAGCTCAACAGTTAGCTGGCCACAGCAAGATGATTCATGACTCAGCATTTAAGGAAAATCAATTGGCAGTATGTACTTACTTTTTTTCCCTCCAGTTTTTTATTCTAACACAATATAATGGGTTAATTGTTGAGCTTCAGAGGTTCTGGTAGGATTTTGTAACTTGTGGACTTACCTAGACTAGCTGTTTCCAGTCTTTGCGCTATGCTATGCTATGCTATGCTATGCTATACAAAGCAAATCATCTTTCATGCAACTGTACATTCATAATCAGTGGCAGACACATGAGAATGTTATATCAATCTTTTCAACTAAGTTATAGCAAGAAAGCAAACAGGCATAATTCCAAAAGTTTGAAACAGTTTCGACGAAGAAGTACCCTTTCAGAGACACTTGAGGGCTTTGGGGACTTTGGTATACCCATAAAAATATGTGGATACTGGACAAAAGATGTATGTAAATAGTACAACACACAAAACGGGACTGGTATTCTTACTTCTATTTGAAATACACAAAAGATACTTGTGCCCTATAGTGAACAAGACAGGTGCTGGAAGGGTAGGCTAACCCTTCATTCCAGATATTCCCTCAAGCACTACTGATAAGTTACATAAACTACCACAGGGCCCTTAGTGGCCACCGCAACCTAAACAGCATCGCCACCTTCAACAGACCCAGGCTCCGTTTATGTGAGCTCGCCAGGTAGTGGCAACGCCATAATACCTATCTTTACCACATGGCTCTGAGCAGCTACTGCAACCCAAAGTAAATACTGGTAGCTGAAAAAGGGCAGTTATTTTACAAAATTCCTGCCTCCAGCTTACTTAGGGGGGTACATCAGTTCCTGGTTGCATAGTTAGAATGACAACCGCCAGTGCGAGAGGGGAAAAGACAGGCCATACAGCACAAAGACAGTGTGTCTACATTCTTGGCATACTCTCAAACAAACGTGTCACCCTTAATCAAAGATTATCATGTCACTGGTAGCTGGATGTGCCTCTCCTCTGCTAATGGAAATGATATTCTAATGGAGGACAGGTCTTTAGTCTGCCCTGTAAAAACAATTATACTCTCTCCTGTTTGCTGATAATGTTGTGAGGGCTTGCTATGATGCTTTTGATTATTTCTCGGCTGTTTTCTTATGTGTTCAAAGTGAACACCAGCTTTGAGTACCTGCCACACTCAGGTATGGACAGAGGAAGTAGATCTGTTAGGGGTGTCAAGAAGTATTTCACAATGTGTAAATGATGGGATTAAGGGTCTCTTCTCCGTCTATGCAATAAACTAATAAATCAATAATTGTCACCTTGAAGTGACAAAAGAAAAAAAAGCAGATATGTAGGATATACAGTATAGGCAGTCAGTAAGCTGCTCAGGCGACTAACTAAGGTCTACTGAAACTAATACTATTTTCACACTTAGCTGTATTACAAATTGCTTTTTGTTGCATAATTTAGTCCAACAAGTATTGACAAGATTAACAGTCTACTGCCACCATAACAACACTGTGAGGCTGTATTTAGGCAGAGCAGTGCTTCCAGATAAATGCTCAAAATATGTTCTAACATTAACCAACCCAAAGCTGTGACTGATTGTATGTCATCAATTAAAGGCAGGGTTGGTAATTTTCTCCAGATACACTTTTTAAGATTTTGGTTGAAATTGTCTTTAGGTCCTGACAGAAATTAATTATTCATGTGCTCTGAAAAAGGAACAAAGAGAATCTGTCATCTGTAGCAGTTGTAAGCCTGTAAAAACTTCAACAAATGTCTGCCACGAGGTACCAATCTGATGAACCAATCATCAGTCCCTGTCTCCCTGCTCGTTCTCTACCCCATGCCAGAGAGATAGATAATAACAGAGTGGCGACACTCCCATAGACCTTCGTTGTAAAAAATGGCGGCGCTTTGTACCGCCTACTTCCGGGGTATGGAGCTCGGATTAGTTCCAAACTTTGTCATTTCGGCGTTGGACCTCGTTCACTTACATTGCAGCGCGTCGAATAGTTCCAGAGGTAAGTTGCTGAAATATCGACCTCTTTTGAATTGTCAACTGTCTATATTGCACCAGAGGCCCTTTGTGATGCTTACACTGGTCTTCATTTGTATATGCACAGCGTAATTATCTATATTTTATCTTGGTTGTTGCAACCAATTTTCAAGCATTGTGTGCTAGCTAGTTAGCTAGCGCGATTTCGCTAGCTGTGAAGGTAAAGTAAGAGTCCGGTAATGAATCGCTAGCAACTTTTATATTAATGATGTTGGGTAACTAACAAGCAGGATTTAGATGTATTGTCAAGGAGTTTTAATTTATTGTGGCTTTTATCCGCTGAACCTGACCGTGTCAGCCATCGTTCGTTAGTCGATTTTGTGTGTGATATATATTCATCTGTTTAATGAGCTCGTGATCAAGGCATGTCAAGGCATTGTCTGTGACTCGTGATTTGAGCGAGGGTTATATAATTAGGAATGGCAGGAATTTCAATTAGTGAAGCATTGCTTTGCAGAAACGGATGATTTATCATTGGTAGGTAACCAGAGAAATAACACTAGTGAAATTAACATTCCTGCCTCTCTCTCTTTCTGTCATTAGTCCTGTTATAAAGCAACTCTTTCTCTTTAAGGCTGCCCTGTCCCCCAGGGATGTGCCTTTAATTGGTGTGGACTTCACAGGCTTTCTTCACATTTGTAAGTTTACTATACTGTATACTGTTGTTATGTGTTTTTGCTGACATCCACCTGGATGGTCATAAAACCTACTACTTCTACAGAGTGACTGTAATGAATGCAACTATCTATTATTGCATTATTTTAAAGACACCAATACTGTCAATGTACAGTTTTTGAAACACTCATTCTCACTGTTCTCTTGACCCACCTGGCCTCTCTGGAGTGAAGGTTTGCCTTTCCCTGATGTGGAGTTTACATGTGTTCGCTTTCTTTCATTGTGAGTTTACTAGCTCTTATTTTAATTCTAGAAGAGCCAGTATCAGATAAATCTAGCATATCTGACCTCACCTCTGCTTTCTGTCTCCCTCAGAGCACCAAGGTCCATGCAGCCTTTGTCTCAGCATATCAAACACCTCCCCCAACACTCCTGGCTCCATTTTGACATGCTGCATCCTCCTCTGAATGGTCCTGATGTCGGGCAGAGGCATATTCATGGCTTGGAGGGTTTTATATCCTGTAGTGCCACAACAGAACCTAATTCCAATTGCTTTTTTCACGGTTTCTTTGCCCCTCCATATCCCCCCTTTTTTTGAATGCCCAAGTGCTCGAATTTTGTCTGTGTTGAAGATTTTTTTAAACTTTTGATGAATCAAATTGTGTTTTTTTCTTAATGCCAAATAAATCCTTTTCTGTTTCACTCTCTCTGTCTGTTATGTCCCTTTCATTCCCTTCGATCTCCACCTCAATTTCTCCCTCAATCTCTGTAACAATAACAAGGTATTCTTGCTGTCATATGTGTATGCTGCCTTAGATTTGCACCCATTGTCATTTAAGGGAACACTACACTCCTATAGTGACATTCATCTATTGGAAATGGATATTCCCCCGTCTATTTTTGTTCTCATAATTGTTCTTCTTTCTCAAACACACGCACAAACACAAGCACACATTCTTGTTGTCTGTCATTGTTTAATAAAAAATACTTCATTTGCAAACCTTCATTTGTATCAGCCATCCTTACATTGATGTCTCAATAGCTGTAACAGAAGTTACAAGTGTTTTGTTAGAATAGAATGACTTTATTGATCCCAGACTGGGAAATGATTTTGTCACAGCAGCAGTGGGTCCACAAAAAGAAGAAGAAAGAGAAACACTCTGAACATAAATAGAAAGCAAAATATATACAATGTGTATATACACAGTGCAAACTATAAACAATAATAATCTATACAACTATACAAGAAATAACAGAACCAACATATACTTCTGAATGTGAAATAGTAGTTATTAAATAATAGTTAATTGCTGAAGTTACTTGGGTTGAGTTAAATCTTAATAGCACTGCACTTACCTATAGACCCAAACATACAAGCCTCAATGAGTTTTCATTCTGTAATAGTTTTGAGAATATGTGTATGGTTTAATCTTAAAATGATATTCTTAGTCTTAACATGATCATGTTTCACGTTGTGGTCCTCCTGGGGGTGGCCGCTTTCATCAGAAGAAGTATGCTAGCTGCTAGACGAATGCTGAACGGACCACGGCAGACCTCTTAGCGCTACCACGGAGGTAAGCTAACGGCTGAATCGGAATTTATGAGCAAAATCAGGGGAATCAATAATACAGCCCAGTTGCGCTAAAATGAAAATCACGAGGCGTCTATCATCAGATGAATGATATGGAAAAGAAAAGTTAAACGTGAACACTAAGCTTTTCCCTCTAAAAATGTAAAACTTATCTAAGTAATACACAGCTTTTCGTTGTCACCCTGACTCTCCTAATGCAAAAAGGACATTTGCAATAATGCAATAACAGCTGAAAAAGTACTTGGGTGTGTGTTTTTATAATATTTACCGTTCAATAACGCAATCGCTGCTGTCTGTCCTATAGAAGAACATGACAGCCAGCGTGTGTTTTGGAACTATTAGGGCTTACATGAACCACGTGACTGCCCCGGCGGCGACATCATAGAGTGTCGCAACTCTTAGTATCTCTATAGCTCTGCCCCATGCATGCTCAAGCCCACACTCAAAGCATGAGCTGAGGTCCGCTTCTGGACCAATGGCGCTTTTGCATGTAAGTGAGGGGCGTGGCTTTTGAGGGAGCACAGAGGGGAGGGGTGGGTGCAGACCAAGCACTGAAGGAATGCTACTTTCAAAATCATACTAGTTTTTGACAATTACCAACCATGCCTTTAGACCAACCAACAGACAGCTATTGCCAATAGAGCCCTGCTGCTAGCATAGCTTAAAATAATACGTATCCAACAACAATCTGAAGTGCTCTGGTTGGCATTGTGTCACTGACCATGGCAAGTGGAAAGAAGTTCAAGGAAGAATTGAATTGAAGAACACATATATGCTATTTCTCTGTTTAACAATGACCTTTTGTAAATCTTTGAATCAGTCTTGCTTTAGACCACTGCATTATTTTAACTGCTCACCACATTTAAATTACATTTTAAATCCTGTATCCTCCATAAACCACACTTTGCATCATTAACAGCTGTAATTTTCCATCAGGTTCACAAGGGTGACAACAGGCTATGCACTAAACTCTGTGCCGGTCTACCAGGGCTGAACTGAAATAGTGCTCAGATATTGTGACAGTATGGAATGAGAGATGGAGAAGGACCGATTTTCCGGGGAAATCAGAACAAATACTGCCATAGAGCCTGAGAGAGATTTATACAGGGAGCGAGCTAAAGGTCAGTGTTACAGTGCGTCCTAATCTCATGAGTCGGGTTTTATCAGCCAGCAAAGACATACAGTCCTCGAGTCATCAGTATTGATTTGCTGCCACTGATCTTCGTGACATCAACACTCGCCTGGACATAAAGGTCAAGTATGATCACATGATCCTGCTGCCTGTCAAACGCTGAGTTAAATGTCTGCGTGCAGAGGTGTTCTGGAGATATAGCTAACAGAGTGCGAACTTTAAAACAAAGGTGCATGGAGCGTAATCCTGACAGCGGGTCTGACTTTCAATTTTCTAAAAGCTCTGCTGATATAATGCTCCACTACATCTGCCCTAAACCTGCTCTGCTCCGCAGGGCTTAACCCACTGCCTGCAGGTAGGGCCAAGCTGAATACATAATTGCATAATGAATCCATCCCAAGAGCTTGCCTTTGTAACCCAGAGGTTGTGGCTATTGCACTCCATGTTCTAAATTAATGTGCTCCTCCATGCACATGAAATTCTCTTTTGACACAACTGGGAGCTTTAACATGTAGACACCGTTTGGACTCTATATCTAGGAAAATTGGACACTGACAGAAATAGGGATGACAAAGCAGAATCATCAGAGACAATTAACAATTTAGTTTGCTCTTTCAATAGAATATGAATACGATTTTGTATGAAAGTCTGAACTGTTCTCACATAATGGAAGTAATAGACCTCAAAGGGAAAAAAACACAACACAACTGGACAGGAAATAATCTATTAAGAAACATACTCATTTGTCCATCAACACTTTGGGCATGCTGGGTGCTATCAGCAAATGCTTTCTTGCGTATTGCCAGATATGGTCAGGAAAACTCCCTCTATAAGTGTGCCTTGCTTTATTCAAGGACCTATCTTCTATCAGTAAACATCAGAAGGCTACAGTAAAAGGAAAGCATCTACATGACAATGTAGTCATGTTGCAACTGCAGATCACTGTGTGGCAGTGTTGAACTATTTGTCAATAATTACTCTGAACTAGTGTAGTTTGTAACTTTAAATATTCATGACGGAAACAGTGAAAGAATGAGACTATCTAACTTTGATGAATACAAATAGAAATGATGTTTTGTCTTACTTTTCATGTGTGATGTGCTCATTTATGGCTCCCAGTGTGACCAGGCTGTTGCTGCCCTGCAGCAGCCTGCAGGTTGCCAGGTGCCGCTGGTACTCCTCCTTCAGACAGACGTTCTCTGTGCACAAGTCGGACACTTGCTGCTCCAGCTCCTCTATCCTTCCCCTCTGCCTCTCCAGCAACTCCTGCTGGGTCTCGATGATCTTGTTGAGCTCTTTCAAATATTCCACAGCCCTGGTAGGGTTCTCGGTCGGGCTTTCCATAACGCCCCGAGTACCTTTTTGCCCCTTTCCCCACTTGTATTGCAGAAGCCCGGAAGGTGTTTCTGTGTAGTCCAGTCTTGGTTTAAGCACAGCAAATCTGTAGGTTGCGCCTTTTACGCCTCGCCATTGTTTTAAATCGGTGTGGGTGACAATTCAAGAGTGAGAAATACTCCCTTTGAGCACGTTAAGCAGCCCGACTGCAAAAGAAGCTCCACGTTCAAATGCAGATGTCAGAAAGCATCCAAATGTTGCTCAAACAAACGTGACGGACTACATTGTGACGGTCGTAGTTGGCTTTCCGCAAAGTGTAGTTGTTCCCCCTGTTGGCAGCACGGAATGACATTTTCTGCTGTGCACCTTTCTCTCCATGCTGTTCCCGTGACTTTTCGTAAACAGACGCTGGCTGTCAGGTGGGCGGGGCTTTCAAGTTTTATGAATCTGCAGGTCGCATTCAGCGCAGTACTTTCTGTGCAGCTGCTGTGGGAGAAGGGGAGGTGAATATGGAGTTTGTCAGTGCATGTTTTTCCATCTTTTCTCAAGCCAATCCAGGATACCTGGATTCATTATTTCTAGTTTGTGTATTCTGCGGGTGTTCAATCAGCATTTTCTCTATTACAACACTGTGCACAAAGAGATTTGCACATGATGAAAATAACTTTGTCTCTGTGATTGTTGCCGTAGCACAGGCTGGTGCTGCTGCGTCTTGTCTGCAGAGTTGTTTACCATGCTGGCTGTGTGTTGCCATTTCATCCACGATCTTCGCTGTTACTCCCTCTAGTGATGCTCATGCCCGTGATAGATGGGAAAAGCGTGTTTACGATTTTTAATCCAAATGACGAACAACTTCAGAGGTATGTGCCAGGATTGGTGCAGCAGATTTGCACAGGCAGTGTCCTATGGGTGTCTTATAACAAACTGCTCTGTGATATAAAGAGGCTGATGTTTGAGTTTCATGGGTGACCATCTAATTCCCATCTGGCCTGCCCTGGGTCTGATGCTGCTATAAAAGATGTTGAGCTACTGAGCTTGTTATAGGATTTTTTTTAATGGCATTTAAAAATTGGAAATGAAAAAAGAAAAGTAGCCTATTTATGCAAATATAGACAGTTTGAGTTTTAAAAAAACAAAAAACAATCTGTTTGCCATTTAACAAAAATCCTGTGCAGGATACAGACTTCTACATTGGAATGAGTGTGGCTGAGAAAAGGCAGTTTGCAGAGTCTTGTGATGTCTACAATTTACAGTAGCTGGCTTTGTCATCAAAGAAACCTACACTATCACACTTCAGAGTAGTTGTCAAAAACGACGGCTCCAAAACATTTTCACATCCACTACTCCATTTCTTTTGTTCATTTTTTCAAAGCTAAGTTGGGTGTGTGCACTCCTATGCTATCACAGTGAAAATATAGAGAGCACGAATGCTTTTATTTAAAGGTTTAGAGAAGCCACAAGAAGTGGGCTCGGACAATCTGATTTGACTAGTTTTAAGGCGGAGGCATGAGCTGTGACAGTGGGAGGCAGTCTAAGGACAGGCAGCAGCCTAAACAGAATGTATTAGTTTTTTTTTTCTGTGGCTCCCTAATCCATATGGCAGGAGGCCAACAAAAGAAGAGCGACTAGAGCCATGACATGCCATCCAGAAGGATATATAGTAGAGAGGTGGGTAGAGTTTTTGCCAGGGTCTGTGAAATATTCAATTCTGATTTAAATGGACAGAACAATAGACGTGACACAAATGCTATCATGTCAAACTGCTGTGTTCAGTTGTGGTTGAAACTTAGATAAACAGGGAATCTGACAACAAAAAAAACGGTCCTTTCACTGCCTTTGGATGTGCCAGCAATGAAAAGACAATGGAGAATCTAAAAAAGAAGGTACTGAGCCATATTTCAAGATACAACTTTTTTTTTGATAAATCCTTTACTGCTGCTGGCAACAGATTGTTATATGTTAACAGGCTATTGTTAACATATAACTTCCTAGCTAACATTACCATTTGATAGTATTTTATGACACCACAGGAAAGGCATTTGAAGCCAATCTTACGGGGCGCTGGTGGCCTAGTGGTTGGTGCGCAGGCCCTATGTACTGATGCTGTTGTCCTCCAAGTCGGCCAGGGTTCAGGTGCGACCTGTGGCTCCTTTCCCGCATGTCATTCCCCACTCTCTCTCTGACTCTGTCCACTGTCCTGTCTCTCCAATAAAAGCCCAAAAAGTCCAAAAATAAACCTTTAAAACCCAAACCAACAATGAAGTGTAAAGCTTGTTAGCAGTATGGCATCTAAAAAAAGGGCTGTGCTAACTGAATGTTCATTTTGGGACCCAGCTGTGGGTAGCTATGCGTTATCGAATGTAATTGTCTTTTCAGTTTTATCAGTAAAAACCCTAAAATGATCAAAATATGTCAAATAAATCTATTGTTTAATTTGAAATATGGACCAGTTTAGTTCATCATTGCCTTTTGGCTGCTGTTTAATCGAGAAGCAGTGAAGTTTTGAAAGTTTTTCAAATTCTCTATTTTAAAGGATTTGCAGATCTTGAACAGCACGGTACAATATTAAGGGGCATTTAAGCCACCCACACTGAGCAAGGCGTCAGAGGGAAATGGCTGCTGTGTGACTATATGGTAAATAAATAGAATAAGTGACAGGTGTTGTTACCCAAAACCTGATGTACAATGCTAAAAATCTCAGGTGTAATGTATTCTTCTCAGAAAACCTTGCCTTTGGGAGAGGCAGTGTTATACTCCCCCAAGAAACAGAAGTTTTGCTCATCAAAAAGTCTGTATTTGACATTTCACAACAACTGCACTGCCACATAATACAAGCATTAGCGTTAAACAAGACTTAGCTGGAAGGTCCACATTTATATCCATGTGTCACAGCACATAATAGACTGGTTTGAGTGTCGTTCAGTGAGACATTGAATCCCCTCCAGCTCGGGTGCTGCTGTTCCTCAACTGACCCTGTGTTTGAAAGGAAATTAAACAGGAACATTGGAATAACAAGGAAACCACAAAAAGTCACTACTCTTTAAAAACAAAATCTGCTATTTTCACATTTCTAGTCAACAATAATACTATGCAGCTCCGTCAGCCACACATTCCTCCACCTTATAGTAGCTCTTGAAAACTCTGGAACCCATGACTTGCGGATGAGGAGTGCCAGCTACCACAGGATATCAACCACTTGAAAACTTGCTGCCTGTCTTTATTACACTCTTGGGCTCTCTCCCTCCTTCCTTTGGCTGACCAGTCATACGCCGGTGCCAGTGTGGGTGCCAGGCAGCCTGGCAGATTTATTTAGTGAAATCGCTCATATATTTGAACTGAGACAAAGCCACTCGGAGGCACTCTGAGTTCAGCCCTACAAAACATTTGCCAGCTGTGATGGAAGAAAGACCCCAATCATTTAACCAGCCCAGTGGAAAAGTTTTGATTTTGTTTTGTTTTGTTTGTCAGAGAATGCCAAATAGGCTCTGCTGAGAGAAAACAGCCATATATGGATGTGCATTTGTGTGATGGATTTGGACGGGCACACAAGAGGGGACACTGTAGGTAATTTACGCGCTTTGATATTCATATAATACATGATTAAAGTTATAAATATGAAAAACAAATAGGTTAGGGAGTTTCCTCAGGGGTAGCTGCTGCAAGAAATCAAAAGAGCACAATTACAGAGGGAGTTTGATTTGGTTTGCAGTGACATTTGTGTCATTATTTATTTGAGTTCTGCACCAAATACAGCCAATCTCTCTTCCTACGACCACATTTGTTTTGTTTTTCCTGAGGTAATCCTTAAATCAACAAGTGAAAATGCTTGAATGTCAAAAATCCTCCACTGGGCTCAGAGCAGCAACCCCTGCCTCTGCCCCAACGAAGAGAGTGCTTTCCACACAGACCTCACACCATCCTGACCATCCTGTGGGAGCAGCCCCCTTACCATTCCTGTCAGGTCTCTTGCAGTGCCCACCTCATTGATCCCCTCCACTGACATCACAGTAAGCCATCTGGAACAGCGACGGTTTCCATTCACACAGGTCACAGCGAGATGGCTCTCAGCTCGACAGGCTGACAGGTGGGGTTTATGCAACCAGTGTGCCTTAATGGAGAGAATAAATTGAGTGTCATTTTAGCTTAACACGGATGACTGCCTTAATGAGCTATAGATATACTGTACGGTCACGTTCAAAATCCACGCCACGCTATCATTTGATGGCAGTAATTTAAAAACAGTCATCTCCACTTTTAAATTTCATCTCTTTTTAACTGAAGCTGACAGGAAATCAAAACTAGTTTGCTGCTGCTGTCTCCTCAAAGCAGCCGCTGGAGTGGAGAGCCAATCAGCTGCTTTGTTCAAACACCATTTAATATTTCCTCTTCCTCAGCCAACCAACATCTTTAAAATACCCATGAGCCCCTGTTGTGGTCGTAGCCTGAGCTACACAGCTGCCTTTCCTCATAAACACCTCTCAGGCACACGTTGAGGATCTATCTCCTAAACGCCCCCCTCTGAGAAATAAAGAGCATGTAGGAAGTAATCCAGAGACTAGAGCATGGTGCTCTATATGTCCCACTACAGATTATGTTCCATATGAAACAGTGTGGCTTGGGGTTTCTCTCTGTAAATATAATATCCACAGACCCCTGACTTTTGCCCTCAGAAAATGTAGCACCAGAGCTGAACTGACAGTAAACTACCCTGTAGAAGCAATAGTTCTTTTTTAATTAAAAGGAAAAATATTCTCTAGTTTAAGAGTCTGTCTTTACAACATATAGCCTAAACATGTTTTAGAAATTGTGTTCAATCAACCAACAGATTGAAACCTCCACCTTAGACCCTGGTGGGTACCTAGACATTCAAAAGGGAGTATTTCACCATTTTTGAAAATGTAAAGAATAATCAAACAAAAATGATCTGCACAGTAATAGTCATTAAAAAAAATCATCAACCGCAGCCATAAAAAAAACCAACCCTATTATTTCTCCCCCCCAAAAAAGTGCAATTGTTTTTAATGAATAAATTCATTGAAAATACACAATCCATTCTTATGGTTGCAGCTTGGATGTTTGGCTGCTTAACAAATAACTATGGTGCACATTTCACTGTCGCTCTTGAGATTGTGTTGTGCCTGCTGACGTGCAGGTGGCTGCTAATGGCGTACAAAGGAACGGGTGACAGCCCACCACAGCAGAACAGAGTAGAGTCCCAGACAGATGGAGGGGATATTTGATCAGTGATTGCAGACTCTTGCACATCCTCCTTATCCTCCTGGTGTGTGTGCTATACAGGAGTGTCATGAATCTAATGGTTTGGGGGAAAATAGAAAACTCAGCCATTGTTAAAAGACACAATTACTTTTACAAATAGAACTTCCCTTGCAATACTGTTAACTTAAACTGTGCTGCAATTAATTATTTGGCCAAATATTTATGTTGCCTTCACTGACAGCCTTCATTCAAAACAAAAAAACAACTGCACAAGATCATTTCACTACCAAACCATGACAATATCAAACATTTACAAACCTAATGACATATGATACTCAATAGGGTAAGACAGATTAGATATTAACTAAATGGAAAGCAAGGTGTAATAAAGAGCAGGAGTGATGAGCATTGATGCAGAAAATGAATTCATGAAAATATTTATGCAGATAATGAAAAGCTGAGTGGGTGACAGAACCCATGCTGCCAGTGGAAAAGCAGCCGCTACATTTGTTTTAGACTGGATTCAAATCTGTATGGTTTTTATTCACAGAAGAAAATGTGCTTTCTGTTCTTCTGCGTATGTGAAGAGTTGTGTTTTTTTCCCCTTTAGATGTTAAAGACCCTTCTTAACGTACAAGACCCGACACTGAACGTGAAAAGTAAAAACTTTTATTAGCAAAAGCAAGAGCGTTATTCACAAACGTGTATCTGTGTTATGTGCCAAAAGCTGTACAGATAATGATTGTAGAGCAGAACCATGAATCTTCAAACACAAAAACAGCACTGACGCCTCATACAGTAAATATGAATTTCACTAGCTAACATAAATACGAGTCCTTGTCAACATATATTCTCAAATACAAAAATACCTCATTTAAAACAAAGTCACACTTTGATGTTCTTGCATTTCTACAGCGCTTCAGTAAGATCACATTTGATTGATTTTGAATTGAAGAAACATTTGAAAAACTGAAAATGTTCACATTCCTTAACTGTTTCACATTGATGAAACGGGAGCTACATGCATTGTGGCTCATAAACTCAGAACTGTTAGATAATGGAGAAATTAAAATCTCCCAAAAAATGCCCCAAACTAAAATTCTTTCTGCATTTTCTCAGTGAGGATTCAGCACATTAGAAGGGTTCCTCACTGGAGAGGACGGACTCAGTGGACAGCATTTTCACACAATGTATGAGCTACAACATAACAAAGGAAATGCACCTTTTGTAAAAAAAAGAAATATGTTAACATTCCTTTTCCATCATGGAACAAGAACAAGGTTTATCCTGAGATATTAGTTTTCACATGTCAAATATGATGCATAGCACACAAACACAAGAAGCAGACGTATTCAAACACAAACTAGTTATTTAGTTTTTAAGCACTCTGAAAACCCATTGAAAGACGTAACTGAGTGGTTTTGTTTGTTTAAAAACTCGTAGATAAACCTGTTTCCACACACACACACAAAGATAGCCCTGTTAGCATCTTACAACTCTCAACTGATCTGCTTTACAAAAAAACCCTTAAGTTTCTCTAAGCCTGTGTACCGACAGAGTCACATTCAATATGCATTAATGGCCTGTGGTGGTCTTTCTTTGTTTTGAAGAGCAGAAGACCTGCCTGCGAGCTTCATCAGGACCTGTAGTCTGGAGAATAAAGACGAGACCTGGGGCTGCTGTTTGGGTCCACTCTTGGTATTCTGCGGTTGAAACAAGTCCCGTCTGGAGTGGCTAAACCTGAGGGAGAGCCAATACAGCGATGAGTAAATACAGCATGTAGAGCAGAATTGAGCAGTCACTATCAGGACAAAATGTATTAGAAACATGAAATTAGTTTTGAAGATCAGTGACTCACTCATTAAAAAGGAAATATAACTTGGTTTAAGGGCTTTATTTTGATTGGTCATGCATAAATCTCTCACAAACATACTAATGCAGCCAGAACGGGGTTAGTAATTGTGACATCAAACACTGCTAAAGGAAGCCGCTTCAGTCTCAATATGTTGGAGCCTTCACCACTCATACAAGTTTGTTTTTGTTTTGCCTGGTTTGTGTTCACTAAAAGTGATGAGGCATTTCTTTTAAAAACAAGTCTATTCTGACACAAGAAAAGGAAATGATCCTGAATGCTGTCAGAACACTTTCTGATCTATTCAGTGGAGCTTTAATGGATAGTTGCATCACAAATGTAGGCATTGAATGTGTCACAGTGTCCTACCCGAGTCTGCAGGTGGTGTCCTGGCGATGAAAACGGGATGATACGCTTTCTCCCTGGGAGAGAACACCGTGTGGAGGACTATCGGGAATAAAACACATTTAAAAACACATGATTACAAAGTTTGAAGAGGTCCGTATTAAAATGTTCCCGGGGGACTCACACTGGAGTTGATGTTGAGAAGTAGAGAGATGAATATGTTGTGACAGTATTTCATTTTTGAAGGAACTTGTTACATTAATTTTGTCATTAAAGATAAGCTGGCCCAGCGGTGCTTGAAATGCTGAAGGTGTTCATTCTTAAAAAATGACAGCATTGGTTTTGTGGCCCTTGTTCTAACTAAAGAGAACACTAAAATAAATCACAACATTAATCGACAAAAGCGTACTTCACACAGAAATAGAACACGATTATTCAAAACATGACGAGGTGAACACAAACCCCACTGAACACACACATTCCTAATTATCATACAAAACAATCAAGGAATTTAAATCATTCTAAAGCAGGACATTGCATTCCCTTGAGAGACGACGTGACCCACCGATGATGATGATAGCTGTGCCGGCCAGCAGAGAGAACAGGGAGAAGAATATCATCTGGTAGCTGTCTATGAGGTTCTGCAGGGAGGGCCCCCCCGGCTGGTTACCCACAAGAGGAGCTGCTGCTGAGGGAGGGAGAGGGAGAGGGAGAGGGAGAGGGAGAGGGAGAGAGAGAGAGAGAGAAAATAGGCTGTCAAAACCTCTTCATAGTGCAGAGACCAGATAAGACACCCGCAAATATCATCTACAGTACTGAGGCATAACAAGACTTGTCAAAGTGTATTGAAAAGGAGAAATCTGGAATCACTGATCGACTCAGGGAACAATACACCACCTTTGGACAGAATACAGAAAAACAGATATATTCTACAATTATAAACGTTTAGGATTTGACCCCAGAGTTGACCGCACTGGATGTAGATTTTCAGTATTGTACAAAGTTAAGCTATGTTGCTTTACGTTGTCACTCAATGAGGCATGAAGGCACCAGGAAGGAATAGAACAGTCATAACTTTATGACATATTTTAGGAATAGGCTTTGGGCATCGATGAAATTAAACAAAAATAACGTCATGTTAGTTCAGACTCTTTTCTTTTTTTAAAGTGGCAGCCCTGCTACCTTCCTGTGGCTTTACACGTTAAACCTAAGACAACCTGACCTTGTGTCTGGAGGCACAGGGAATTTTTATTTGTGCTGAAACGATATCTGACCTTCCGTGGCGATGTAAGCATCGGCCACTGGAATGAAAGTGACTGGGATGACGAGACTCTGGCCGTAGGAAGTGCTGCTAACAGAAATAGAAGCAGAGACCGCTGCCTTGGGGTCCACAGCACTGACGGTGTACTTTGAGAAACTGGGGAAGTCACTGTGCACCTCCTTCTCTTGGACAGCAATGTTTGCAGAAGTGGAAACCACCTAAAGATGGAGAAAAGAGCAACATTTTTTGTTTTTTAAGAGAGAGTTTATCTCAAAAATGATTTATCATCATATCATATTTACTGTAAAAATGTAACCATGGCACACTTCATTAAAGGTTCTACTAGAAACAAGTTTTGGCCTGACCTCCATGTTGGACAGGGCGGCAGCGGGGCCATAGATAGTGAGCTCAGCTGACGGGCGCAGACTTGAGAGCAGCAGCTCAGTGGAGTCAGAGTAGAGGCCCAGATCTATGGGCAGTATGGCGCTGACTTGTTCCCCAGAGAAGGCACTGCCCTCCAAGCCAGCCTTCACCAGCAGGTTGCTCATGGACATTTTGTGCATGCGGGTCTGCTGCTCTGTCCCTGGCAGCTGGGTTATGGAACATGTGTAGAGGCCTGAGGGGGGGGACAAGAATTTAGAGAGGAAAAAGTGACAGATAAATCACAGATGTGTGTATTTGGGACATAAGACGTCTAAATGTCTGGATGTCAATGTGTGTGAGCCCTTGTGTAAACGAGGTTCAATATGCATATACGCATTATATTCTCACTCCAGTTTAATCACTGAATTTGTATTGGGGGGGTGCGGGCTATCTCACAATCACATCCTTCAATTTGAACCTGAGTGGGATTTGGCTGAATGAACACAGCCTTGTACACACAGTGGATCCCCTCAGAGATAAGTTAACAACTGGGGGGGAAGTCCCAAACCCCCAACATAATTAGACCAGAGCTTTCAAGTAACCAAGACTTTCCTCAGTTCAATACATCACACAGACACCTTTTATAGTCCCTGCTAAATTCATTCCAAGAGCACTGCAGGTATTGATTATGCCATTGTAAACAGTATTTTCCTGCCAGGCATGCAGGGCATACAAATAAACATTCGGCCTAGGTTAGATTCAGGGCTTTCCTTAAGCGCCGACTGTCGGCCAAACAGCCGACTGCTCACTTCATTACAGCCGCATTTTTCTAGTGTTGATTTTGATTAAAAAGTTTGACTTACAAGCTGCTTTTTCGAGAAAAACGAAACATAAAGTAAAGATAAAACATAAAGATGAAGTGATGGAAAAATACGATCGTGTGTGTTTTATTTTGAAATTGACTGGACGCTCTGCAGGTTTCTTTGTCCGACTTCCAGTCCAGGTCGTTCTATTCTGTCCAACTTGACGTGCACTTGCAGCGAGCTCGGTCCAAAATAGACTCGCAGCGTATTTGAAACGGAGCAGAGCGTAGTGGCGCTGCTAGCACGCTCCGGAGACGGACTGCGCCACTCGCTGTGGAAACAGGAGAATTGACTAAAGTGGCAGTGACTGGCGGCATTATGCGCAGTGCTGACAGATCGTTGTAGTGGAAATCACAGTCTCACAAGCACAGTGGTAGTGGAGATCGCGGAGTATGAGGAAAAATGGGAGTCAGTGTGTGAATGTGGGGAAGCGGGAAATGACAGTGTTAGATAGATACGTGCAAAAATAATTAAGGAGATGAGGAAGAGGAATCTCATTTTACAGCACAGAGATGGTCATCATCAGAATCAGAATCAGAAACACTTTATCAATCCCAGGGGGAAATTCAAGTAAATCATCATTCCCATACTAAAGGCTGCTCCAAACAAAAAACGTAGGTAGCAACGTGACACCTTCAATGTACGCATAGAAGTGTTTCCTTTTTTTTTCTTAAGCGTCCGCTCTTCTGTCCCACTCGATCCAGTGGAGAGTAATGCGTCCTGATAGCCTATTATTGAATGAATATTCAGCACCCTGATGTGTTTAGTTTCAGTAAAATGGAGTTCTCACTTTAACCAGTCAGCTTTTAGTGTGTGATAGAAAAGTTTCACAAGACGCATCACATGCTACATTATAGACTACACATATTGACAATTGAAAGGTGATGAGTACTACTGAACCATCAGTGAGGCAGAGAGAGAGAGAGAAAGGTAAGACGGTAAAAGATCTTTACAAGCAGACTTTAACCTTTGTCTTTAAAAAATCTGTCATAACTTTCAATAAAAAAAAGAGAGAGAGTAAATAAGACCTGGTGAACCATATCAGAACGAAATGAAATGATTCTCGAGGACCAGGACCATGATACCTGGTAGGAGTTCAGCGCAAACTCACCAGAGCTCGTGTCAAAGCTGGTGTGCTTTGTGAAGACATCATTAGCAGGGAAGTCCACAGCATCACTGGTAAAGCTGAGATGGCAGCTGACGGAGGTTTGTGGCTGCAGCTGAGAAATAGCTTCAGTCTGGGCAGAGGAACAGCTTCCTGCAGGGCAGAGCACACTGGCATAAGATGCAAGGCCTTCGTGCTTCAGTACACACTTTGTTGTTGAATTTTTACAAAAAATGCTCATTATAAGTCTGATTATTTATTTATTTATTAAGTCCTTTAGTAGGGCATTTACACATTAAATAAGGGAGGGGGGGGGGGGGGTTGATTCTCACTTGCATATCAGTTTGAAGCATAGAGCTACAATCAGCAGCATGTTTGCTAAATTTAGCTCAAAGATTAGAAACAAAGGGAAACTGCTAGCACTGCACTCTCCAAAGGTAACAGAATCCTGGAACACCTCTGAAGATCTCTTTACATCCTGCTTGTTAGATCTGCACAGAATCCAGACTGCAAAACCCAATAACTTATTGAATGTGTATGTATATGTGCTGGACTTTTGTTTGGCTCTGAGCAAGTACTGGAGCAGTCAACCAGAAGAAAGTCTAGAAAATGACAGTTTGCTGTTGAAAAAAAAAAAAGACCAAAATGTCAATTTTCGTTCACGGGTGTTGTGGAGATTGTACCAACATGAGAGGAAAATGTTAATAAATATGTTTTAGATGTGCTATTCGTTGGATTTGTTGCTGCCAGACAGGGACGAACAAGCTAGCTAAGCTAACAGGCTGCTGTCGGTAGCTTCCTGTTTACGATACAAAAGTAAGAGTGGTGTAAATCAACTCTTCCATACCTGAGAAAGAAAGTGAGTTAAATGTGATTCCCATAACTACCAACTAGTCTTTCAACTTGTGCTGCATCACATACCAATGAGGTGGGTTCCTCTCTCTCTGGTAGTGAGCAGGACTTTTGTTTCCTTTCCGATCCTGACGGGTGTAGGCTGCGCCATCGCCGCTGTCCTTGTGGGTGCATTCACCATCACCTGCAGAACCAGGCAGAGAAAGAAAAACAAACAAATAAATCCTGAACAGATTCAAGTGTGTGCTGGGGTTAATCACAGCACAATTAACATCCCTAACTAATCGCTTACATCAATCACAGCACACTGTCAGCGGAACAATAATCACAACAGAAATGAGTCTTTGATACACCATTACTGCTACCTCTTTCAAGTCTCTTCTCACACATCCGTTCACTTCTTTGAATGCCTGTGAGCACCTTTCTGTTCAAGATAAAAATTACTCGCTCCAAATCTCATCAATTCTTACTTTGCTAATATTAAACTGCCGGTTACATTCAGCACACGGACACGAAGGAGCGACACCGGGTAGAGTATGATGACACTCAGAAAGACCAATTAATCCCCCCACACTCCATCATGTATGAGGAGCCCGACAGAGTTAGAGTCATGCACACACATCAGGCAGAGAGACTATGAGTTTACTGAAAGGTGACGGAGAAGCTCAATGTACGTCTTACTTTGATTCTTCTTGTGACATATTGCTGAGGGATTGATACACTGCAATGCACTTAAAGAGACACTCAAATTCTCCGGAGAATTGGGATGTCAGAGTACAAATAAAGAAAGCAGAGGTGTGCGCTGTGTGCATAGTAACGCTCATTCATCACAGCCATGACTTAAAGGTAAGCGATATATACCAGCCTACGCGTCACGCTTCATCACGCAGCGGGTCGGTGGAGCGGCTTAGATAGTAGTTACAATGTTCAGATAACGTACCTCTATGTATGTTTTCAAAAAGCCAGCTATCTCGTAGTAAACGGCGGCCGTCCCGGCACTTCTGGCGACAGCTGCACCGCTTTTAGGATCCACCTGAAGAACAGCATCAGCTGAGGAGCTCCAAGCACCATCACCACCTGTGGAGAAGAAATGACAGATTTTAAACTGCAATGTAAAAATAATAGATCGTTTGCCTTAAGAAGGGCCATAACTGCCTCTAACTTAAGGTAGGTACTTTGTCCTCAAAAGTAATTCAATCAAATGCAGGACATGGCCATAAAGATAAACTAAAATACAATTTAAACAAAATTCTAGACATTTTTTAACTTGTGTTTCTCTTTCAGTTAAGAAGTGTTCATTCCTGATTCAATTCCACATACACACAGCACATGTGTGTATATCTGTTGCTGAAAGAACATAAAGATGTCTTACCATCTAGGCCAGTCAAAAGGACATTAAAGCAGATTACGTCCCCAACCACCAGTCCATGGATGTCATCAGCACCATGTGGGTGGATAGCATGCTCCACAGGTATTGGAACATAGTCGGCCACGCCCATGTTTCCACTGTCCCACACCGCGAGGAGAGTGAGGCCCACGTTGATGGTCCTCACAGTCAGAGTGTTGTTCCCAGGCCCCATCCCCACCTGCACGAGGTCGTCTCTGCAGGATAAAAAACAAGAGCACAGGTTGATTCATTAGTATTTATAATTCATCAGCTAAACATCCTCAGTTTGTAAGTTCTTCTACCATTTTTATATACCAGTACTTCAGAGTGTGAGTGATTTTTTTTGTTTTTGTTATCAAATCACAATTTTAAACAGGAGAATAAGAGAAAAAAAAAACGTGTTCATCTGAAAAATACAAATATTAAACTAAATGAGACTGAGTTTATGTTTGAAAACTTGGAACCTGCTCTCTGAAATCAAAACTTAAATATTCGTCAATATGAAGATCAAGCCTATCCCTCTCCTTTCAGATACCTACAGTAGCTTATCTGTCATTATGATAAACATGATTGCAAACGTAAATGCATTCAGTTTTAATTCCTTCTACAAAACCTCAACAGAAATGTTTCCGAACTGTTTCTACCTGCCACATTCAAACTGCTCCTTGGAGAAGCAATAGGATCTAATCACAGGCCAGCGATACTCCCAAGAATTTAAGCCCTGCACCTCTCTGATTTTGATACCTTTCCCCTTAAAATTGTCTGTCGGCATCTGGAGAAAACGGTAATAGAATCAATTTATTGAGCAGACAGATGAGGGGAGTCCCTCATTGGGAGAGCAGCTACCCTTCTTCCAGCCCAACACATCCCATTCATTTCGCTCACTCACTCAAGTGGAAACAACTCCATCTGAAATGAGGTTGAAAGGAACAGCAGAGTAAATGAATTTTGTGAACTTCACATAAAGCCTGCTGCTGAACCCTGCCATGACCTCAACCACTATGGCTGTACTCTACAGATATTAATGCACACAGTCCAAGCAAAGGAGAATGTTTCGGTGGATCGTAGTCCTGGTCCTGATCTTGTGTGGCTCAATATCATAAAACACTTTGTCCAAGACATTTATTTTCAAATAAACCATGTTTGCCATATTTTACATTCTGTCCAGCTGGCCGTGACTGAGTGGTTTGTGAGCTGACATGACTTGTCAGGCAGAATTTGAAATAAGAGAAGACATAAGTCAAATGGGGACGGGTGAGGCTGCATAACAGACCACTCAAAAGAGGCCTTGATACGCCGCTATAAATAGCCCTGGACAGCAGAATAATAGCCTTTCAACCTTGGGGCACTACGGGAAACTGCAAAACATACCCTACTCCTTCCTCTGCTTGTCTGAAAGTCATGTTTCACTCAGAGCCCCACAGCTCATAGACACATGAATTATTGCAGCAAATGAGAGCATTCCCTGCAACATGAGGAACCTTCATGGATAGATGGTGTGCTCATTGACCTGTTTGTGGCAAATGTAAGCTGTGTGTTGGAGCTGTGCAGGGTCTCTCCAGCGCTGGCGTGAAAGTGGACAGTGAAGGTGAGCACTATTCCAAGGGGCAAGGCTTTCAGGCTCTCTTTGGTGTGTGTGTAGAAGACTGGACTGGTACTGAAGCGCACATAGGACACAGGCAGCACCTGAGGAAGAAAGGGGAGAACCAGTGTAGTGCTCAGTAACTGCAGGGGCAATAAATGATCGGTACTATTGTTCTTTTATCAGGAAAAGAACACTTTAATACTATTAAAAAGCGATGACATTAGAATACCTCGAATGTGTTCTTACTAGAATGCAAACAAGGAAATACAAAGCTGTCATGTAAACATTTTCGGAGCTTTCTTTCAATTAAAAAAAAAAACATTTAGCTAATTGTTTTTGTAACTTGGAGGGTAAAGCAGAATATCTTTTCTTGATGGCATTGCTTTTACTTTTCAAAATAAAGTAAATGTTGATCATATTCATTCACAATAGCTTCCATACTGTTTCAGCACACTGACACATCTTATATAATAAGGAAGAAGATACTGCTTCCGCAACCAAATATCTGAAACACTTCTCCTTCACCGGCTCTCAAACTGACCTTCACAGCAAGGATGAGTGTTTGATTGACACCAAAGGTCTCATGCGAAGAGATCAGCAGAGAGGAGATGCCGGTGAGAGATCCAGAAGAGAGAAAGCCCTTATCATCCACTTGAGCGATAACAACCTGGTCAGGGCAGTCCAGCATTCGGTAAGAGACTGTACCTACACCGCCCCTGTTAGACAGAGAGAAACGCAACCACAGCAGATTTATTCAACCTTTGGACACACTTCTGTTTCCTCTCTATTGCTGGTGTGTACATAGTCACAACCTACTGTGCGGGCACTTGTAACTCACCTGTTTGTTTGCAGTTTGAGGGCTGAGTTCGGAGCCATCAGTAACTCCCCAGTCTCTACTTCGGGGTTTAGCATTTGCAGCTTGTCATAGACCTTGATCAAAGCCAAATGTTGAAAATCCAATTATTTTTGAGCTTTAATATTCTTTGATGTTCATGCACAAGTGACATGACATAGTTTAATGCAGTTTGAAGCTGGATGCATTCAGCTCAGACTAATCTGTAGTCTTATCACATTAAAAAGTTAACAGCATCAGAGGTTTCAAAGCTCAACGCCGCCTGTGCTCTGCCGCCCAAATTGTCATCTTTTCTATTATGAGGGAGCAGCAGGGGGGGAAAGGCCACGATAAGCAATGCTCTCCATAGAGTGGGTGTTTACAAAATACCTGCATAGACAGTAGTTTTCATTAGAGTCTTATTTAAAGGTGTGTTGCCACATTGCTTTACCTGGATCTGAATCTCATCCGTGAGCTCCTGCAGATTCCCCACTAGCTGCCCAGCCTTAGAGTCTGTAACCCTAAGCACCACCTTCAGCCCCGTCCGCCCTCTGGTTCTTCCAGTCACCCTCATGCCAAAGTTGTGCTCTGACTGGAGCTCCACGTTAGCCTGCAGCAGGCAGACAGCATTATGGGAAAGGCAAAAATAGCAGCCACAAATCAAATTAAAAAAAAAGGCAACAGTGATGAGATAGCAGGGATAAGGCAGAGGCTGACAAAGAAGCAGAGACAAGGCAGCTGCAGTTCTTTAATTCAGTCTGTAATACAGAGGCAGCACATTACAAGTCAATCTGATAAAGAGATCAGGAGAAGGGACAACAGTGGACAAAAATAGAAAAGGTTCAGGGGCAGAAAGTGAAATATCAAATGCAAGCAGAAAAATCCTGAGTGCATAGTACCTCGATGTGTCTCGGCTCCACATCCAGAATGTCTCTTTTGGTGGTGGACCAGTGGAAGGTGAGGCTGGGGAGAGCGTTACCAAAGGAGAAGGGTGTTTGACGATTGGTCAGACCCATCACATACACGGGCATCTAAAAAAAGGAAAGAAGATGAATACTTGCTCCAGTGAATATGAGGGCTTTTTTCTAGCTTTCCTTATGGGTCATTTGAAACTGTTATACCTGTGCTCCTGTCTTCATTCGTGTGATAGGTGCTCTGATTCGAATGGCAGCCAATTGCACAACCTCAACTCCTACTTGATCCTACGGACGAAAAAAAAGGAACAAGCTTTTCATCTGAAAAAATCCCAGTGAACCATAGCTAAGTCCACACACAGACCACATATAAATCTACCTGAGACACGACGACGAGCTTTCCACTCTCCGCATCAACAGCTTGGACCAATCCAGTCACAGTGACATTACCAATGGCCACACCCCTGACGTGACCCATGCTGTTAACGGACGCCATCTCCTCGTTGGAAATGGAGAAAAGGATATTGGACTGAGGCTGGGGGCCACCTTCTGATGTGATCTGTTAATGACAGCAGAAATGAGAAGGGGAGGGAGCGTTTGAAGGAGAGAGAAGAGGGACAGATGAAAACACGTATGAGTGATCTTGACAACACTGACAGTTTAGTCAATAGCGCTGATCAATGCAAGGTGATGATTTGCAGAAAGCTATTATCCTTAGTGTATTCAACTACTCAGGATTAGAAAAAAAACGAGCTCCAACACAAATAATGTGCAGTGCATGTGTATTATTGAGTCGAATGTTTAGCAATTAGGAGCCCCCTTGGATGGATGGTAAAGGCTTTCTAATTAAAGCTCGAGCAGAGGAAAATGAAGGGCAAGCTGGATGCTGAAACCAAGAGCGATTAGGGTTAGCGTCATCTTCCAGAAAAGTCTTGACAGACGGCTCTTTTGGAAGACAAACTGAGGGGCCAGATGATCTCTTTTGGCAAGATAAATAAAGGCCAACTGTTTCCAGACATATGTTAAGCATCAATATTATACACACCTGCATCATTGCCCCGATTAATAGAGTCACTTTCCTTGGGATGAGCTTAAATGGTGGAAATACCTAGAGGTCCAAAAACAAAGAAAATGTTTCAATACGTGTGACATATTTAGGAGTGAGTCAGTTTAGGAAATCACCGAAAGTTTTACCTCAATTTGCTGTGGTGGAGATGCAATTTTTTTCCCACTTTTATCAACGACAAAAGCCGTTACAGCGGTCTGACCAATTGCAAGACCTTTGACCAGGAACACAGCTGTATCTTTTTCAGTTAAATCTGCCAAGGATCTGCAAAAAAAAAAAGTAGAAATATACATGAAGCCATGCAAGTTATACCACCTGGAGAGAGTCAACAACAACAACAACAACAACAACAACAACAACAAACTTACTTTAAAGAGACTATAGATGAAGACGCTTTGAGTTTAAGATTCATAAAAGAGAAATAGCTGGCTGGGAAGGGCTTCTTATTATCATCCAAGACTCTGACATAAGCCGTCACAGATTTGCCTATCTCCACCTGTAAAGCAGATCAAATGACATCCATCATCAGAGAAATCATTATTTTGGTTCACAGGCAGGGCGAACCTTGTTGGGTTGATTCACAACAGGCCGACTTTTCATGAAAACTGGGTGGGAACGTGCAAGAAAAAGACAAACATATGTGGTGCTTAGACATCATTGAGGCATTTAAGGAATGTGTGATTCTGATAACAGGGATCATCTAGTCAAGCACGAGGGGATTAAGAAGCTACAAACTGACCTTATCCACGACTCTCACATAAACCTCCAGGATGCCAGAAACATGTACTGTGGCCTTGGCCGGGGCTGGAAATGCCAGGCAGAGGTCATGAACCATCACATTGACCTCCCCTGGGTGAACGGGAGACGCCTGGGCACAGGATGAGTCAAGACATGCTGTCATTGTAAAAACGTGGAATTCTTTGCATCCAATGGGAACTTTGTTGCTGTATGATTACTTATGAATGACACTGTCTGTCAGTCAATATCACAACTGTGTATCGCCCTGATCTTATCCCACCTCGGTCCAAGTTTCTTCTTACCTGAGCAGTTCTCTGGGCCTCCTGGAATACAACATCCACTATCCCTTTTGCACTGGTATTGATGAAAAAATACCCCGAGCCTTCTTGCAGAGCCAAGTTTGCCTGCAAAATAAAACACAAAAAATGCTTGCGACTGTGCCGAAAAAGATTGCAGGACTAAAATGATTATTATAGTGCGTGATGATTCAGAAGACCATGCCAGCTCACAGTCGTGTTTTTCTGACAGCATGCTGGCCTTGAATGTGACACCAAAGGAAACCTCTGACCACACTCACTCTCTAAAATCCTCTTACACAGGTCACTAGTTGTTATTTAACCCCAACACCTGCCAAACACTGCTCTTACATCACACAGGATTAGGAGAGGGGGGCCCAGTGAGGTTCCCACTGTGCCTAGAGGAATAACTGTTTTTGTCTGAATTCCTTCTGTTTGATGAAATTCATTTGGATTTTTTGTTTTGCGTGGAGAAAAAACTGAATAACCTCAATAACAACAGAAGATCTAACTACCTTTGACTTTATCAGAAAAACATGAAAAGCCAATGTGTGTGTAAGAACACTGACAGATGTGTCACGTGCCTGAATAACCAGTCACTTACCCGCACATCTGGGTGGTTGTAAATGGTGACTGTGTCAGGAGACACCTTCACATCTTCAACCAACAGGAGTTCCAGAGTGGCTGAGACAGGGGTCAGGGGCTCATACTGTCAAGACAAAGAAATGTAAAAAAATAAATAAAAAATTGGTCTCATTGTGAAAAATGCAAAAACCTCAAACCTACATACAATCTAATACCACATGTAGGTGTTCATTAACTGGAATATGCTTCTTAATAACAAAACATGTAGCTCAATGTAGAACATTTCCATCACAGTCGGATCAGCATCGTCTGTAAACTTTGCGGTTTAGCGATCGTATTCACTTACTGGACTTGGAACATCGGCTGCTGCAAGATGGGAAACTTGGTAACCCACAGCAGTCGCTGTGATGGCTGCCATGCCTGTCTGATGATGGACAAGAACCGTGCGACGTCCTGCCGAAGATGATGAAAACAAAAGGACAAGAGACAAAATAGTAATTACAGAAACAACAATCCAAAGTATTTGTCATGACTAATCTATAGAAGCAGACAGCAAAGAGACAATGAAAAATCTATTGTCAGTGATAAATGGATGCACAATCCTCCTCTGCATCTGCTGTCTTCGAATTAATTCCTGCCACAGCTCTTTCTCCTGCTTCTCCCTCATTACTTTCAAAATGTCTCCACAAAAGAGAAAAGTTCTGCAGACATCCCACACAACAGAGCACAAACAAACAAACTCAAGGCAAGTCACAAAGTTTTTACCGTGAAGTTTCATCTGTTTGCTGCCATCCTCCAACTGCAGCAGCTCCATGGGCATAGTGGGTTCAATGCTGGCCACGGACACCATGGTCGATTCCCACATCATGCTCAGAGAGCTGAAGTTGTCAAACTTCCTTCCTTGTTGATCAAAAGCAGCTAAGTCCAATATGGGGTTGCGGTAATTTGAAACAGGCACCTAAAAAAGTGATCTCTAGTCAGTATTTGTCATCATGTGTTTTTAAAACCGTTTAGATTTTAAAAATCTTTGAGTGTGTGCCAGGCTCTAGATGCAGAAATGGGACATTTCTTCAGTGCCGTCAGTGTGAACAGCCATTTACTAAGGTATGCAATAAATGACAGCTAGGTCAAACTTGTGAATGGACCACAGACATACCACTTGTTTGTTCTGCTGCAGCAGTGGGCAGGTCAGGTCCAGCTGTGGGTTGGTATACACCGGGACCAGGGTGAAGCGAGACGGAGGGGCACAAACAAACTTGACCACGGCCGGCTCCACAGCAGGAAAAGGATTGGTCACACTGGCCACATTTCCCACCATCACCTCCAGCACCTTCAAATAACATGTTTAAGAATGCAACCATTGTATTTCTATAATTGTTGTGTTTCGTTCAAGTATTACAGCGAGGACACTTGTATACTAAATGGTAACAGAGTAATATGAAGATATAAATTCGATGGAAATAAAATTATTTCAGTAGATCCCACCTGCTCTCCCAGGATCTTGCAGGTTGCTCTGACCCAGTGCTGGTTGAAGTTGTGTGATGAGGGACTGGTCTGAGTGAGGCTTACACTCGACTCATCCTCAGCACGCAAGTTGCAGAAGAACTTTGAGGGCTCTAAAACCCAAGGCCGTGGCCCGCCCTCAAACAGCATGTCTTTAGATGATCCCAGAGTCACCACAGCCACAGATACAGGGTCAACGGCCTGGCAAACACAAATTATAAAATGAATGTTCACAGAGTTTCACGGGGAGACCTTCGACAAGAAACAATTTCATGAATGTAAAAAAGTTATGAAGGAAAATAAAATGGACAAATAAAGACAGTAGACCTGCAAAATATCACGGAGGGACGTTAAAAAAAAAGGAGATGCATCGATTTAAAACAGAATGCAGACATGTGTCTGTCTCAGTCAGGCCTTTCACTGTAAAAAGGAAGTGTTGAGCTGATACGTCACATTTCACTACAAACTATCTAAATTGGGTCAACCTTTAGCTGCCAGGGCAAAACAAGTGAAGAAACTTTATACATATTTTGAAGAACACAAATCAATCCAATTTTAAAAAAATGCATGGTTTCAAAAGTATTGCATCAAACAGCATGATACTGTACTGATTAGCTTCATGTGATTGCAAAACAAAAATTACAACTTCATAAGGCTTCATAAGTGAACATGTGGTCACTTTAACAGAGTGCACGTCATGCTGTAATACTAGGTTCTCTACCACAGCAGATGAAGTCAGTTTCATTCGCTCTGAGTACCAGAGCTCAGACATGGAACACAAATCACAGTAGCAAGTGTATAATGCATTATTAAAATGCGAAGGGCATAGAGAGAAACCCAGGAGGAGAACATTTTAACACTTGCTGATCATCCCAACTCTGCCTCGATTCTACGGAGAAACAGCGTGTATGAATATGCATGAGTGTGTGTGTGTGTGTGTGTGTGTGTGTACGAGTCGCCTTAGAAGACGTAAGCTTATTGGTGTTTTTGATTTGATGATGATAATAAAGATAATAAAGATTTTTTTTGAAATAGGTTAAGAGTGTTACACCCTGCAGATGCCCGAACATATTCCAAAGATAATGTTTGAGACATAAATTTAAATAAATAATCCAGCCCCAAAGGAAATAAGCAGTTTGAAATTAATTTCGAGAAATATCGTTAGAGAAGGCAAACTTAAAGATTTCAAAGTTCATGATGAGCACGGTGCTGCAGGGAGGAAACTTTTGGTCTCACTTTGAGAGGAAGATATGCAGCAATGGTGATCTTGGCACTGAGGTGAATGTTGCCGTGGGTGTAGCTGACAGTCAGCATGGTGTAGCCAGAAGACAGGGCCTGGGCTCTCACCCCGCTGCAGTGATCCTGGCCTGGAGCCAGCCTCTCTGAACCAGGACAAAGAGAGAGGGGGAGGAAGCCAAAGAGTTAGGGAGGATGCAATATGACAATGTACAAACAACCAGACTGCTTCTCACAGGTGCTCATTTATCTTCCTACTGAAAACTACACCAGAGTGCAGAGAGGTCTTATTATTTGTCCCGGCCCACTTTTGTGATTAATAATACAAGGTTACAAAATGAAAAAGTGAAGACACTGCAAACAGAGCAACTTTCAAAGAGACAAATGTTGTAATGACAGTGTGAAAGCCATTAAATATAAAAAATGCTTCAGTGTAACAAAGGAGTGCACCCTTACAGTTTGTCAGACACTACCCTTCTTCACATTTGATTCATTCTGTTGGCTGACGAATACAAATTCAGGTCTACAGAAAAAAGATATTTCTGTGCTCATTTTGTTTAATCTCTTCCAGCATGGTGTGAAACTGCATTTGAAAGTGTGTACTGATACAAATGTTTCCTGCACTGGTGCTTCAAGGGGAAATTGTACATATGGTTAAATGACTTATGGTTGCTTCAGCGTACAATTCAATTTCAAACTGACTGGTTTAATAAGCCGCTCGATGTCTGAGAGTCATGGTCACTCATAACACACAAGATGACCCATAACTAAGCATCCCATAACTGTCCCATAACTAAGCATCCACTGATCAGGTGACCTTCAGTTTCAATGAGTGAACTCACCAACAGCATGTGGTTACAGCAAACCAGCGATTAAACTACAGGATATTGTGTTCTTGGTGCATCACATATGGCGCAGCTCCGAATCCCCCGGACTCACCGTCTAGTAGCTGGAAGACACCATGGTTGTCCTCTTCAACCTGCAGGTCAAAGTGGGAGCAGTCGCTCAACATGACACGCTCTTTCTCCTCCTCGTCCAGCAGGCCAAAGATTCTGAGGGGAAGATCCAGAACCAGGCCCACCCTTGCCTCTACTGGACATGGAGCAAAGTCCATTGCCACCGGCTCAACAACATACACCTGAGGGGGGGGGGGGGGGAACAGGACCAAAGACAGAAACTAGCACATTAATAAAATACGTTTATACAACTTCTAATGTAAATAAATAAATATGTATACGTGACATTCAAAGTAAAGAAAACAGATAAAATGACTTTTAACGTAATGAAAACTTGAACCAGAATTGGCCACAAGATGTGAGTAAATAGACAATAGTTTGTTGTCACTTCCCTGTAAGTGTAACGTATCTACCAGTGAAAATCTGAACTAGTGACACTCAACACAGCATGTTGCAGTTAAACAAAACAGACAATCGCCATGACGATAAGAATCTTAAAACCAATAATAATAACAATAATTAATGAGATCAACACACCTTCATCTGGCCAAAGTGTAGCGGGTTGCGGACATCGTGAGCTTTAACGACACTAAGGCCAATGTCACTGACTGTTGTCATCACTCCTTTCACAGTCACCGTGGCAACCGCTGTATTGGAGGCAGACCAGCTGAAATTTCCACTCCCTCCTGATGCCTGTCACAAGCACCAGAGAATAGTTTCACATTGTAGGAGTTTTACAACAAAGATGATATCAGTTAGTTAGTTAATAAAACACAGTGTCAAACACAAAGTGTCACATATTCAACCTTTGTGTTGTAAAAAGGGTTAGTTACCTTTATTGTGTACTGATAGGCTCCAACCTTGGGCTGCCATGGAAACGTGAGTATACTGGGGCTAAGAACTATAGGGTTATAGATTTCCACGTCCTGTTCACTGTGGACGGGGTTGGTGAGCGCGTGAGTCGTTCCACTCTGAAAGAGAACAGAGGTCACGGGCGGTTATCAAGTGCTCTCTAAAGAGACCGAAGGTGAAGGCATAGCGCTGCTTCAGTTAAAATACAGATACAGATGAGGGCCAAGGATGCAGTTCTACTCACAGCATCCACGACAGCTGTCAGGGTAGCATCAATGACAGTGAGGCCTTCTTTCAGCGCTTTGACATGATGATATGATCCATTCACAGACGAATGCTGCAGGTCGAAGTACTCCACAGGGAAAGCAGTGCTAATACGGACATTCTGCAAAACCACAAAAAAAAAAAACATGTACATTTTAAATATTAAGTTTTTGTTTAACTCATTCATGATTCATGAGTTTTCATTCATCATAAGTGTGAATTATTGGGAAATAAAGCTCGCTTGCAAACAAAGAAAGGCTTTTCTTGTGTCAGGTAGTCCTCAGATATTAGCTTTAATTACAGGAATTAGCCAGTAGGCTAAACTTTGAACCAGTCTAATACAGTCATTCACTAAAGGCTTAGAAAAAATCTACGTGTGTCACTGATCATCAATTCTTCCTGTCTGCTTCAAACCAGTAGCCTACAACTACCTATTATGCTGAGTTGTCATCATGGATGTTTTATGGCTAACACCAGAATGTGACTGCAGCAGTGAAGAAAAACTCATTTCAGGGAATTACTCATGTGATATCTCCTGTGCAATGGGAGGAATACAGCACGCCTGGAGGGGCTGCGAGCTGAGCTGCAGTCTACTGTATGTTAGCCAAACTTATAGCTAGCTGTTCAACTTGTAATCCTTCAGTGTTCATTATCCCGTAATGTTTTACTGTTTGACAAATGATCTGCAGGGGTCCCGACTTTAAAAGAACAATCTGACCTGATAATGAAATCCTTTAAAAACACTGAATGACTAAGTTTTGTGTCTAATATCCATGTTCGTCTTATTTTAATTCCTAGATTTTTTTATGCATTTTTTCCAATAAAGACTGAATGTGACAGTGGATAATGAATTAAAGTTCAATGTCAATAGTTCTGTGTATTTGTTCGTTTCTTTAAAAAGGGTTTATTCATTGATTTTTCAACATTATTATTATGACAAAAGTTTAAACAAGATTACAAAATCAAGTCCCATGCCCTTTGTTTTCTGTGTGCCTTTGTTATACAGTTACAGTTATATTTAGGTAAAAATCGAGCTCACAAAAAAGATTCTCTGAAAAAACCCAGAAAGGCTCAATTTTAGACGCTCTGAAAAGGAACAGCAGTTATTGCATCCTTAATGCTAAAATGTGAAATGTTTGATTGTGAACTCAGTAGAAGCACTACATTGATCACAGGGTGGTAGGGTATATCTATGAAGAATACTTGTCTAACATTTTACAGATAGACAGTAACATTAATAAATAGTGAAACCTGATTTTCCTGAAGCAAACTTACATCTGAGAGGTAGATTTTGTGGCCCGATTTATCAAATACTTCAATGAAGATATCATACACTCGGCCAGTTTCCAGGACCCAGCTATCTCCTGGATTGATTTTAAAACCTACACAAATCACAAGGAAAATAGAAATGAGAAACATCTTTTGAGAACTGAGAACATGAAATATTTCACATTGTGTTTTAATGGTAAGAGCAGGAGACAAACCTAGGTAGCCTGGTTCCACCACGTACAGAGTGTTGTTCGGGAGGTGAGACATTCCTTGCATTCGAGGGCCTTAGATGTCACTAAGGAAATAAAACCAACTAAAGACAGCTCCAGATTTCACTGCTTTATGCATGCCAGATACACAACCTTAACTTATCCCATTCACAAACACTCACAATGAATTATCAGCTGAAGATGTTAAGGGATATGTTATTTTAATAACCACTAATGAGTCAAAGTATTTGTCAGAAGGATACTCTTATGATCAAGCACAACGTTTATGTGTCCTTTTTGATTGGCTGTAGCTGTGGAGGTGCTTTGATCCAGACTGGCCACAGCAACCTCTGGCTTTCCATCAGGGCCGACCACGCTGTTCTGAAGGTGCAGCTCATAATTATCAGAAGGCATAGGGAGCTCTGAGAAAAGAACCCAAACAGATTATGTCAGGAGCTGGATATTCTCTCCTTAAAATATCTGACACTGAACAAAAGGCAAAGCTGCTCCACTTACTGGTCACGGTAGGTGACATCATTGATTAAACTCCATTATTCATTCATACTTTTTTTTATATTTAACTGATGAATTAAACATTATTAGCTGTGATTTTTGCTAAATAAAGCTATAGAGAAAAGGCAACGAAAGACAAAGTCAAATCTTAGACTTCACTAAACCTGTTATCATGCCCTGTCGAATCTTCAGGACTCGGTACCGGATGGAAGTTCCCGCCATTAAGTAGACGTCATGTTCGGGGCTCAGCAGGATGTTCTCTAAAATCAGCAGTCTCACTTCAGCAGCACCCACATCCTGTGTGGCACAGACACCATAGTTACAGAACAACACAGCTTCAGCTTCACGCCTCAACAAACCAGAATGCACATGTGCTGCAGTGTTCAACATAAGGATATCATTCAAACAGATATATTTTAGGTGCACATGACTCGTGTCATATTTACCTAATATAACATCTTTGTTGGAGAACAGCTTGTACTGACAATAACTTCAGTGTTAGATTTATGATAAGAAATGCGGGCTACAGGTGATTGTAGCTCCAACATCATTTATAGAGCACATAGGATGTTCTACCCAAATGATTACAATACTAAATATTCTTTTTGTTGTGATGTCTGATTCGCACTTAAAAGGCTAAAACACAACGGGACAAATTTACCATTAAGTGGAATATTTCAGCAGCCAATGAACTTTATCTTTAGTATCACCTAACTGCTTACCTTATACAATGGCTCTTGAATTTTGGCTTTCAACTTAGCATGTCCTGTTTTCTGTCCTGACACCAATATAACATCACCCTGTTTCCCAACGCGCTCCATATCCGATATGTATGCAAGCGGCGTGTATGTGGATTCAGAGAATTTAAGTACCCTTGAAGAGAGAGAAGGTACAGGTTAGGAGAAAATAAGAATAACATTGCAGACTTAACTCTGTGAGGCTCCTCACATCGTGCTCGAGTGGAGTGTAAAACAGGGGGAAGCTTACCGTAATGCATTGTAAGAATCCGAGAATCCATTTGCATCTACATCTTTCACTAAGGTCCAGTCAAAAACTAGACCTGAAAGGGTGGTGAAGGTGTTTCCTGCATTGTTAAAAAAGGACACGAGTCAGACTTTGTAGACATCACATTCAGGGAGCATGTAGACATGTTTGACTTGATGGGAAGAGGGGATCTTTTTTGTTAATTAAAGCTGAGGTCACTACACTACTAGATTGTATAATGGATGCTGAGCACAAGTTTTTCTGAAAGCTCCCGGCAGCGGAATTAGCTAAACCGAAACCAATAAAGGCATTTCATCACAGGATACTCCGTGTCCTCCTGCTATCCATCCCGTCTGAAGAATCTAAAATGCACTTTTGGACCAGAGCAAACAAAAACAAAGTATCAGGCCCTAGAGCCATCATCAGAAAGAATCAGGCTGTAGCTAAAGCTCATTAAACTAAGTGTGTCTGCCCTAAACGGAGCAAGTCGAACAGAACAAACAGCCACCTCACAGTAACAGCCTGAGGGGAAAGGAAACGCTGCCTAAAGCCAGCACAGTCACTACTCCGAGAAGTCTTCAGAATAGCGAATCAAAACAAAGCAGCATGGAGTAGTTACAACAGGACAATGGAGTACGAGTGTTGAAGCAAGTCAATGGGTGTCAAATTTATCCCTTTTTCATCATCAGGAGCACCAGAAGCCTGATGAGAGTCGTCTCTTTTATTTTTTTCGTTCGTGAGATAACAAAACAAGTGACACAAGGAAAGAAAGGGGAGAACTAATTTACAGGCATATAGATAGTCAATTGCCAAAGCAATGGACAACCCAAGAACTTGTGAGATCTGTCATGAGAAGCCAAAGAAGAGTAACATTACAACAGGTAACACAAATGCATAGCCTAAAGACACAACAATTTAAACATACTAACATCCAGCTCCCCACACATACCCACCCAACCACACATGTACAGACACACACACACACACACACACACACACACACACACACACACACACACACACACACACACACACACACACACACACACACACACACACACACACACACACACACACACACACACACACACACACACACACACACACACACACACACACACACACACACACACACACACACACACACACACACACACACACACACACACACACACACACACACACACACACACACACACACACACACACACACACACACACACACACACACACACACAGATAGATAAGATAATGAGACACAGATGTAATAATCACAAGTCTGTTCGGACATACCCACGATTATGAGGCTAAAGTTCAGTCGCCACCCACAACTTAGGCCACAGAATTCAACCATGAAGAAAAAATGATCTTTATATACATGTTTTTGATGATGAACTGCAACCAAAATGTTACAATGCCACACCGACCACCAAGAGCCTTCACAACAATGAACTGTGCTCTCAGATCGAGAAGCAGCCGATGCACTTTCAAACACACGCACATACAGACAGTTGTACATACTACTTCCTCTTTTTTTTCCTTTGTTATCAGGCGGAGATGTGCCAGAAAAAAAAAGTATATATTTTTTTTTAAATGATGAGAAAAAAGAATTAAAAAAACGAGCACAAATAACAACAACAACAACAACAACAACTACAAAAACTGGGGAAATAGATTAAAGTAGAACTGGAAAAACAACAACTGGAACAAAGTAGAGCACTGCTTATTACAACAAAGAGTTGTAGTCGTGTTCATGCTTGTTAGGTCTTGTTCAGGTATTACAGGTTAATGTTAGCATGTCCAAACTTATGACTACAACAGGTATCTGTTCGATTCAATACTAAGAAGTAAAAAACTAATGAAAAAGAAAACAAACTAAACAAACAAACAAAAAACCTCCAATTTACTGTTGAGTGTTCACGATGAGCAAATGTCTGAGCCTATAAGTCCCATTTTGTATATTTTGTGTTGGGTGAGATGAGCTCTATTTAATACCTTGTATTGAATGAATTGTAAGTTAGTATTTTTAAACATTGTGAAAGTGTTCTGACAGATATGAGACCAGTATTCGGCATCAGGGTTGATTTGCAGGTCATTCTCCTATTTTTGAATAGGAAGTGATTGTTGTGTCTAAAATGAATAAGAGTTTCTATAGTTTAGATAATACTTTTTTTGGTGCCTTCGATCTTGTGTAATTCTTCTACCAAGGCTGGAGGCTGTAGGTTATTGCTTGTGATGTTGATTTTGGATTTAAGAACAGATTTTAACTGGAGATATTGAAGGTACTGGTCAGTCCTAACGCCAATAAATTCTGACAAGGTTTGTCAAACGAGATGAGGTCGTTATTGTGGAAGATGTGATCTAGGTGTGTAATCCCCTCGTCTTTCCAAGTGACGAAGTTGAGAGGTGAATTGATTAGTGTAAAATGGGGGTTGTGCCAGATAGGGGTGTATTTACAGGGAGTCAGTGTAGATTTGGCGATTTTGTTGATTCTCCACCAAGCTGTCAAAGTTGTAGAAATGGCATTCATTTTAAAGCAATTGTGACGTTTTAGGCTCGTTCAGGAATGGTAGGTCTGATGGTGAGATATCTTTACATTGTGATTGTTCTATTTCTGTCCATGAATAGTTTTGTGTTTTATTGTTAATCCATTTGATGATATACTGTAATTGGTTTGCGAGGAAGTAGAACTGAAAATGAGTTGCCTCTAGTCCTCCTGTGCTTTTACGTTTTTGCACGTTTAATCCTCAGTTTTTTATTTTTCCAATAGAACTTATTTATTACGGAGTCCAGCAACTGAAACCAGTTGGTGGTGGGTTGGGTTGGGATCATTGAAAAAATAGAATTTATTTTTGGTAATATCATCATTTTGACAGCAGTGTCTCTTTTAAATGTAAGCATATTTTACCTTCAGAGTCCAGTGCATGAATCTTGAGCTCCAGTGGTGAGTCCTCCAGATGAAGCTCTCTGGTGGTTGACACAATCTGGATCGCATTAATGATGTCAACGATAGCGTCACAACGCAGTACATGTCCTGTAACTGAAATAAGAACAAAACATCATACACACACTACACACTGCACAGTACTACAGTCTCAACAAAAAAAGGAAAAGCTTCGAGATGGTTTGTTTGTTGTTTTAAAAGTACACCGAGTAAAGTGATGAGTACAGTTGTTCAACACAAACAGTTGTTCTTATTAAAGTACAGAAATCTACCTCCTGATCTGATAACAAACGTTATAATATTTGTGCAAAGGCAATAAGGAGTTAAAGAGTTACAGCTTTAAAGCATCAGGAAAATGATTCACTGTTATTTATCAAGGCAAATGTTGTGACTTTTCTGGTCTAGTAAGAGTGCTGCTACATGAGCAATAGATTATATGAGATTATTTTTTGGTAAACCAAAAACAGCTGCAGCCAGTTAGTAGACATTTAAACTGCGTCCCTGTGGTCTGAACAGATAGTCTAACTTTGATTCGTGGTTTTAAAAGAAAAACTTGAGATGCTTGTGTAAGAGCAAATGAGTCGGGTTTTCTGATTACAAAGCAAATGCTCCAAACTGTCGTTCAGGATTGGGCCAGCAGCGCCCACAGGACACAGATGACAAAAAGCATTTCACAATAGCCGAGAAGGAAGACTACTAAAGAAACGTGTTACGCAACGGAATGACAGAATGTCCATTAGCGTTGCTGCTCTGTGTCCCCTGCATTTGAGAACATTTGAAGAGCTTGTAGTTCACATCTCAGGGTAAAACCAGAAAGACCATAACAATAGAACAGCAAGCTCAAAACGTCCTCTTTTTATAGTTAAAGAAAAATACAAAGTGTTTGTTCTGTATACTATAGTTTACATTACAGATATTTGCAATTCCACATATACATTTTTTTTTTAATCTGTCCTGCAAACTAGGGCCTGACCGATTAATCAGCCAGGCAATAATATCAGCTGATATTAGCATATCCAGTGACTATCGGTGTCAGCTAATTTTATCCCAGATATGGGCCGATACTAGATTTATTAACCAGTATATCAGTATAAGACTCTTTTCTCTACCCAAGATCGATATCGGCCCCAAAAACCCATATTGGTCGGGCCCTACTGCAAACACTTGAAAGACACAGAAACAACTGGAGTTCTCTACATCCTTGTCCCTACATTCTTGTCTAAACTACACCGTTCCTGCACACTTTTTTCTCAGGCACCCATAAATTCCATCCCATCCACTGAACGACCAACGTGTGTTGATTTGGTGTTGGTTGATGTCACAATCATGTATTTACCAACATCTTCAGCCAGAATGATGCTGGTCACTCTGGACGGCTGGGTGGAGAGAGCCTGGAGAACAGCTCTCCGTGAGCAGCCTGTAGCATCTTCTTCTTCTACAGCCTGGATGCTTGCCACCTCAGGTCTTGAGGAGGACCTTAGAGAATGAAAGAACAATGAAAGATCAGCTCATGTACATGACGCTGAAAACATTGGTTTTTAAGTATCCTTTTAAAATAAGTTTAATTTCCAGCTATTGTGACCATTTATTTATCATCTAAGTCAGTTTTCAAGCAGAAATGTCAAACAGCTGTTTGTTTGTTCCAGCTTCTAAAAAAAATGAAAGATTTGTTGCTTAAATAGAAAATGAAAACTGTTGGATGGACAAAAGATGTCATTTAAATATGTGTTTTAGGAATTGATCAATCTAAAAAAATAATCCGCAGACTTAATTATAATAATATAATCATTTCTTCAGGCACAACGTAATAACCAGCAACCATAAGCTCTTCATAATTCACAATAATGATAATCACTGACAATCCTATGTCCATACAAAGATAATTGGTGGATAATTCTATAACTTAATTGGGGTTGAGTAGATTTTGACTTCACTTGGATGGTTTAAAATATGAACACAAGAACATTTGATACAGGACACCCATCAAAGTAATGCACATGTGCTTCCTGGCGCCTGCACATTAATAAGTGTACAGTGAAGTCAGCCATGTGGCCTCACATGCCCCATGTAATATGACACCCACAGTTTATTTTACTCACCATCTGTAGCAACCCCCGTTGTTTATTTCCAATGTGAAGGAAATTTTAGTACTTCTGGTAAGCGGTAGCAACACTTTTGGGATATTGAGTTTTGCGGTACCGTTAACTAGAATAACAGTTGTTGATATTAACAATACAAACACTGATGATTTGAAAGAAACCATTTCCGCTTCATGAGAATTATTGGCAGCGAAACTAACGGTCGAATGAATGAATGTTGAGTTCCTGTACTAGCTTAACTTCCACCGTCCCATTAGGTTAGCTCTTTGGGCAACAGTTTTGCTCTGAGACAGGCATTAAGGTGAGCTAGCATCTCAAGTGAAGCTACTTTCTCAAGTCAAACGCGATATCTTCCTGCTCAGTTTCTGTTTGAGTCGATAAGTACCGGATGGCTGCCATATGATAACAGTCACAATGTCCAGTAGTCCTGTTATTGAGGTCCTTTGCTTTGTTTATCCGCGAAAATTCTTCGAAATACACAGCAGCTACTTATTATAAATCGTTAATGTTATGTTAATGCACACAGTTTGAAAACTACAGCTTAAATGTTGTATATTTCGTAAAAAGACCCGCCATTAGCAATAATTACACTTCCAGTGTGCATGCCGGGAGCGAGAAAACGTCACAGACGAGGGAAGGCGGCAGGAGGATGACGCTTTTTCTTAAAGGTACAGTTTGTTTTTATTTTCAACACTTGAAATGAATTCGCCTGCATCACAAACTTTAAGCCAAATATTTGCTGCTTCCTTTGTCTTTAGCCCCGTTTCGACCAAAGGCCCCCAAAACTAAAAGGTTCAGGGACTTCTCTTCAAGGAACTAAAAGGTTCCTGTGGCAAATGGTTGTCTGCGTTTCCACTGCTGCCTGAAGTTCTGGGCAGTTTATGCAAACCAGGCTGTATTGCTTTGCAAATGACTTCATTGATTAACAATGGAAAGAAGATGAGTGCTGTGTTTAGTGTCATTAAAGGAAAGAGGACTCTAATCAAGTATTAGAAGAATGAACACTGGATACCTCACTCCCCTTATTTCACCAAGACACACCTTTTAGGAAGAGAAATGATTTTAACCCCTGCAATTAATTTCTTAAAGTTAATATTAGGGTAAAGTATTTTTTATGATTTTGACATTTAAACTTTAGAACATCTGATTTTTTATTGTGAATACACAAGATCTGTGTAGGGATCATTTTGAAATTGTATTCGGAAAAATATTTGTAGTCACCAAAGTTAGAATATATTTTATTTAAAGATGTTTTTTTAATGGAGAATAAAGACAGAAAAAGTACCTCATTATTTTATACAAACATAAAGTTAGATTATTTCTGTAGAAGTCAAACCAAGTTGTTTTATCTCCATGCATGAGTGAACAACTTAAAATACACTTAAATAAAAACTAAACAAATTTAAGAGATTAAAAAAACTATAAAGGTTTTAAATCCAGATGAAACCTCTGACTCTTCTGTTGTTTGCTTTTCTATTCATTTTTATTTTTAGTTTAGTTAATTTGTTCTTAAAGTCATACTTAGTCTAATCTAATGTGTTTGTACCTTTTTATAATTGTAACAGTCAAACTTTGATTAAAATAAAGGTAGGGTAAAAACAATGGGCTCTCAGCTGCAGTCTTTTTAAACCCTGCTGTGACTGACCAATCAGAGCCATTCAGCTCTGCAGGGGCTGCATGCCCTATTGTCAAAAGTCCCTGGACCTTCAGAAAGTACATAACCCCTAGCAGGGTCTTTTTTAGGGATAAACTTCCACCCCAGAACTACATTTCTACCCTGGTAGATCTGGTGGAAACGCACGTAGTTCCTCAAAAAGACCATAGTTCTGGGGGATAGTTCCTCCGGTCGAAACGGGGCTTTTGACACTTAACACTCTTTTTCACACCGTGCTCTTTTATCTTAGTAACATGCAATTTTCTATACACTTACTGTATATTAGCCTACAAAATATAGCCTACTAAAACGAAAGGCTCCTCACTAAAAAGTCAACCTTTACACCATTAACTTAAAGCTAAATGTGTATTTTCTCATTTCTTACCGTGAAAGAGAGACATAAATTGACACAGGCTCAGATAAGGCTGTATGATCTTATGGCTGTACGTTTTTTCATGTATTAATTAGGCCTATAGTTTTTGTTTTTTTACATTTTGTCAATCTCATGTAGTGTACTGCACATAATGGTAGCAGAACATTGATGCCATCCAGTATGAAACCCTAATTAAAGAGTGGCTCAGAAATTACCATAAAGTTATAGAACTTGATAACTTTGTACTTTGTCCAGTAAATGGTTGATAACTTTGTACTTGTTCCAGTAAGTGGTTTCCTAATCCTTTACACTCGTGTCCAACCTTAGTCTGTGGGCCATGACCATGTTAGATAAAATAAAGTCATACACACACAAATGAATGTAAGCCTATCCTGAAACACAAGATATGAATGGTGAATACATTTGATGTGCATGGCATTTAGAGGACGGCGGTCCCAAGTAACTAATCAATTTGTATGCAATATTTTGCATTGCTCTTCTATATTTAACCATAATTCAAGCCTGTGTAAGATGGAACACAGTGACTGTCTGTTTGCCAGTCATGTTTGCATTGAATCTCTTTGGTGAATCCAGAGTTTGACTTTCGAGGTCTTCAACATTCAGTCAAAAACATGCAGTGCATGACTTCTCACCCCTAGGTGTCACTGACTGCTCCCTGTATATTATTCTGACTCAAGCATGGGCGACAGCAACAACTAGGGGTTAATAATATCATATAATATAAGAGTAAAAAAGAGAAAGTATTGCCTTTAACAAAGCAGACTGGTTGAGACTAAATAGAAGCTGTATGGCAACATGTTCTAAAGTATAAGGATGCAATAAACTCATCAAATATCTCTTACTTCAAGAAGATTGAAAACCAGATTTCCCCTTTGTTTGTGTGTGAAAGAATATATCATTGTTTCTGTTAGAAAAAATGTATGTAAAAAGCATTTTGCTTGTATAGTATCTGTTGATTGGCTGTATTATTTCTTACCAGTCCTCTCATTGGCTTTGAAGTTAAAGCAGCAAAGCTCCTCCTGGTTTTCTATCCATAGCTGTAAAGTTTGATGAGTAGTTACACTTTGTTTTTAAAGCACTGTATTTTACATAAAGCTGCTTTTTGCCAAATGTGACATATTGTGTTAGTCAGTGTGCATTAGCATTGAATGACCAGCACTGTTTAGTGCTGTGATTTAGAATATGGGCATCAATGACAACCATAGTTGCAGCTTACTTACTGTAAGTCTTCAGTATATATAAAAGCATTGTTTGAAGTGATAGCTGGTCAAACTTTTTTAACATTTTAAAGTTATTTCAGCTTTAACTGACCCATATTTCTCCAAAACAAAGACATCTAAAAGGGAAAAATGAGAAGACAATGCACTACATTTTGACATAGCCGCTCTGGGCTTCAGTTCCTTCATTCCGTTTCATCTTCATAACCTATATTCATGGACATTGCATGTTCAATATTAGTAGTGGATGATGTCATGTCTGAGAACATGGAAAATAACACCTGAGTGTCAAACTCTGTGTCTGCAGCACTTCACATGTAGGCTCATGTCTAGACAACACAAAGTGCAGTACCAGACAGATCTCTTTCAAAGAAAAAAGTGCTTGAAATATTGAGCTGTTATTAGGCCTAAGATAGTGTTTTATGTATAATCCGTTAGCGGAACAAGAAATGAGCCGCCATAAGTAGGTCCAATGCTTTGAAATACCCTTCTTTTTTTTGCCTGTATTGTTGTTTAGTTTATTTTTCACATATTAAAAGCTGCTGTCTGCAGAACATAAATATCCTGTTATTTCCTAAAGTTTAACAAAATGTTTTTGCATTATACACCACACCTCATTCAAAACATGTCACCCTTGAAATAGACTAAATTAATGCAGCACCACACAGATGCTGCACATAAAATACATTCCTTTGTCACAAATGGCTGCAGCTATACTCTGCAATTCTAGTCTGGTGTCTCCTCATCTGGCATGCATCAGCAGTCACATCCTTCCTAGTGTGAAGTTGAGAACTTTTCTTGGCCACCGTGCTTGGCTTGTTGCAAACAAGTGGGTGCAGAAGGCCATAGCATTTACTTTAAACGCTTACTCAATGGCAATGCTCTCAAGCTACGGCTTAGTTTTCTCCAGAGATGTAACAGGCTTTGTAGAGGTCCCTGCTCCAAATACTTTTGGAAGTTCACAGCTTAAAGGTCCCCGAGGTGTGAGGCTCAGTAAAAAAAAAAAACTGCTGTATAGGTAGGCATGGTAAAAGGTGTTACTATCCAGTGAAATCAGTGGTCGCCTCAGGGAGCTGTCTTGACTGCTTCAAGGAAATTCGAAAAAGCACAAGATAGTGGGCTTAGCTCATCTGATTTACACAGTACAACTGTTTGTGTGTGGGTGTGTGTGCGCGCGCGCGTGTGTGTGCGCCTGTGTGTGTGTGTGTGTGTGTGTGTATGTGTGTGTGTGTGCGTGTGCGTCTACATAAAGTAACACAGGGCAGGCTGATATATGTCTTGTAAGTATCAACACAATCTTCAATGCTCTGAAGTCTTTTGTCATTTCCATGATATATTCATGAGTTAAATGGAGCTGAATGAGTTTGTATTTGCAGCTTTGTGCTGTGATGTTTATGGACAAAAGAGGTGTAATCTTGCTGAAATGCCACCATGCGCCCTGCATTTGAAGTTCAAAAACTATTCACATTTAAAATGTAATTATTTTTTAATTAAATTAACCTCCAATAGAATGCTGCTTGCTGTTTTTAGACTGACTAGAGTATTGTAGAAAAGTATTAACACCATACCACATTAAATGAAGTATAAATATTCAATGCTATAGTGAAGGCAATTTAAACTTTTCTTTATTGTGTAGCTCAGTCAAAAGCTGTTGTACCGTGAGCCTGCAGCCCCACAGCAGACCTGCTTTTTACTACACCCTGGAAAGTCTTTACAAGACACAGGTGGGGAGTCACTTTCACCACATTACATTTGGGTCCTAATTTCCCATGGTGTAGCCCCCTGCAGAGCCACAGTGGCCTGTCTTTGCTGGTTTACTTTAAAGACTTCCTCTCTTTACTTCTCTTGTTTATAGGAAACATATTATTTGGCTTCTAAGGTAAAATATTTTTTTGACAATGCACAGCATTTATTGGTCATTTAACAAATGCTAAAAAACTATTTGTTTTCCTTTTTTATGATCATATGGATCCTATGCATACTTGTTAGTGATGTTTTTGCATAGTTTTAATGTAATGCTTTTAATATAGTGAAGTCTGAGGATGATTCCACATACCAGTTCTTGAATAAATAATAACTGAGGTGTACTTTACATTAATTAAGACCACCCCTTACACTACCTCTGTTTTTACAAAGGGTTATAACAAACACTATGAGGATCCATCCACCTGTTTAAACAAAAGCTGAAGATCAAGACAATGTATCACACAATGAAGGTATAACACTAATGGCTCCTGAACTAAGGGGGCCCAAATAGACAATGATGTAACCTTCAATGGCATAAAGAAAATCCCGAAGAATATCAAGGCTATGCTATCATCAAAAGAACTGAGGCAAGAATGACTTCACTCAACAGGGAGAACAAATAATAAACACCAGACATTCAACTTTAAACTTTAATTCACTATTCCCAGTGTGAAACCGAGAAAGTGCTCATTAGGGATGTTACTCTCAGGCAGGGTTGCAGTCAGTGGACTTTGGCAATTAGTAGTGGCATAAGTCACCACTCAAACATGCATGAATGAGAAATTACAACTGTGTGGGGTGCAATTACCTCTCCCAAATCAGTGCGTGTCAGATGACATTATCTGGCAGGCGGAAAGCCATTACTGAACTGAGGGGTTTCTGGCCCCAGCAGAGTGAGGAGAGGTCAACTACTGTGGGGGGAACCAGACCATGTGGTCCCTCCCTGTGACATGAGGACATCTCTCTGGAGTCAGAGGGCCACAAATAATCTAAAGCTTCATTGCATAGATTTTTATTAGATATTATTTATTTTTAGAAACTGTTGAAAAGCAGCCTGTTTGAGTGTTGAAATTACAGTTGTAAGATTAAAAACGGTTAATTGCAACAGGCATACTGTATCTCGGAAGGTGGTCATAAGTACGTGTTGTGTAATGTTTGACATTTGTAGAGCATCTGTGGAAGAAACACGTGTTTAATTTGATTTCCTTTGATGTCTTCTTTTTTATTTGCCTTCTATTCTGAGGGTCAGAGGCTTATGGGTGTTGCTGGGTGGTGTTTTTGGCTCAATGGCAGCAGGGCAGGGCTCCTCAGAAGAGCGACATCAGGCTCCCTGCGGGGTTAGCCAGCCACAGAGCCACTTAACTTATGTATTAAGGTTATAATGATCTCGTGAGTGGCTTAGTTACGAGTCAAACTTGAATCATGCACAGACCATCATGATAGTCACATGGATGTGTCTCCTGTAGGGTTATTATACAGTTTGAGTACAGGGCAGAGCGACATAAAATGAACACTGGACGAGTAAAATCGATACAGCTGCTAAGAGGTTAAGTCATATTAATGGATGCAGATGCTCTTAAAGGATAATTGATCTGCTATTAAGTACACGGAGAGTCACATGAATGTCCATATTGATTTGCAAGTATCTTTTAAGTTTTGGTCCATATACTGCACACAAGTTGCACACATGATATTTTGAGAGTATTTTTAAGCCAAATTGTGTACTAAAATAGAATTAAAGATTACCTTTAAACATCCAATAGCATCTGGGGTATCTTAATTATATGTGAAAGGTGCAGCTGTCCATGCATTTCATTATAATGACCAGAGAAAACTAATAATAGGGCCACTGACTCATCTCTGTCATTGATTAGTCAAGGGAGACCCCCTGAAACAAAGTGACAAATGGCCCCTGTGCCCCATCTATTCTTCCTCTGCAGCAGCTTTGTCTCTATTTTTCTCTCTAGACTTGGCGACTCTAAAAATCAAACACAAATGGAAACTGGAGAAATGTAATTTCTTTATAATCTGTGTATGACCAATCCTTGTGTCACAATTACAGCAGTCATACAATTAACCTCTCCAAAAAGCTCTTATATCTTAGAAGAAGCCATTTATTATTTAACAAAATATCAACGTAGGCTATCACAGATAGTTTACAATTATTATGGCACTGACAGCTCATATATCCCCTGAAATCGCCACATGTTCAGTCATTTCTCGTATTCTGAGAAATTCGAGCCAAATACTACAGAAAAGAGAACATAACTCATTTCGAAATAGTTGGAAACAATTCTATGAAAGTCTTTGTCCCGCCCTCCCCAAACAAGGGGAGCGAGGGCGCTGAATTCCAGCCTCCACAGCCGGAGACAGGGCACAAACTTTACATGCAAGTTGCCTTCAGGAGCAGACCAACGCTGCGAGGTCAGAGACGCAAGGTAGGCAAGAGATTTTTTTTATGGATGAAAATAACCGATGTCATTGATGACCCACTAGTTTTCATTTAACGATTCCCAATGTGCAACAAGTGTGTGCAGATCTGCTCACCTCGGGACTCCCTCGGGACAGATGATTGAACTGAGATAAATGCTGTCATGTTTTAAACTTTGTATTATTGACATGTTAGTCTAAAGCTACAGGTTATGGTAGTAACTCGTTGATAAATTACCGTTTTAAGGCTAAAAAATCTAATTCTGAAGTTAATTTTATTTTTTATTTTTGTTCAGCTCGAAAACAAAAATAACTTAGTGGAAATTATCCCCGCAAATGCTGCTATGATTCTCAATGTGACAGCGAAGTGTGTAGTTTTAAGTCACCTACCATAACTGTTAAATGACTTAGATTCAGTGTTTCAGTGTGCGCTCGTGATTCGAGTAGCCTAATTAATAGATGAGGGAAAACGGTGGTTGCGCATGCATGACAATGTGCACGCGCGCATGCTGGTCACAGTAAGCACAAGGATAAAGGTCATTTTTTGGCCACTGGGGGGTAAGGCACTGAGTCGCTGTTTGATATGATTTGTAGGACATTCCCTAACCTGATAGCATAACAAACGACGCAGCAGACTAACAGACACAAGCTCTATAAGGACTTTAAAAGGCCTACATGGTAATCATCATTATGCTTTTGTATTTTCAACATTTAGCTTGATTTAAAAAAAAGTTGTAGACAAACCCACAGAATTTGGTTTTGGTGCTGTTAGTGTTGAGTTGAACACACCAAAACAGAGGGCCATGTCTCTCTTATAGGCTGGAAGATCTGGTAAAAAGATTTGGTACCAGCAGCACACAAAGAAATCATTGATTCTGTGAAGCTGCAGATTTTTTTCTGAAAGAAGACTGCAGTTTTGGATGTTGTGTCAATTTTAAATGATCATAGATACTACATAAAGCGATATAATTATGCATATATATTAGAAAATAACTATATATAATAATATATGTGTAGCTCAGCACATAGGCTGGAATAAGCTATCTAAACAGTGCACTGGCAGTCAGACAGATACACTTGAACTAAACAAAAAGCAGGTTCCCACGTCTCTTTATTTTCTCACACAATCCAGTGCAAGTCATGCCTAGTCTGTTTCTGCTGAAGAAAAAAAATAATCTGTAAATGTCTGCTATCCTTTCCTGCCCCTATTTTGCTGGGAATTTACTCCAAGGACATGCAGTTTGGGAAAATGTGATAAAAAAAACAGGCAGTGAAAGGGCACATTTCAGCAAGAAATGTCTAAAACTAGTTCATTATACAGAACAATTTTAGATTCAGTCTCTCATTTTGAACAGGATTTTTTAACTTTTTTTATTCCTCCCTTCTTGAAGTTCAGCTTGGCACAACTGCAAGAAGGGAGGAATAACAGGAAAAGTGAAATAGAAAACACCTGGCTTTCAATATGTTCTCTGATTTGGAGTCACATCACTTACTCACAGGATCAAGTAGGTTATATTCTGATTTCATGGTATCACGTTGCCTCTGAAGAATATCAAATTTTGGTCCACACTTCACTTTCAGGACAATAGGTCATCTTTTTCTTCTGCTATAGTTTGCACAATTGCAGTTTTGTGTCATCCCTGCAAAAGCATGGTTTGCTGGCATGGTTCATGATCCAACAGCTAAAGGCAAGAATTAAGTAACTAAAATAACCATACAGTAGTTGCACAAAATGTCCATCATACAACAGTTTTGTTCCTGATAACTCAGAGAAAAATCAAGGCAATGTTTTATTTTTATTCATTTTTGCCGCAAGCTGTGACATTGTCATAAACGCTTATCTTTGTTATTTCAGCTTTTAGTTTTAAATAACTGTTCTTTTCTTTGAGACTATTATTGTGCCTATTTCCAAAGTCAACCTTCTCGTTGCCCATACTTCCATCTGCAATCAAATATAAACCACAGCTTTCATCTCCTGTGGTGTCAAAAGAGTAGGGATGGAAAAATATACAATCGACATGTTGTCATATTAAAGCAGGCAGGTTTTTAAAATGGAAAACAAGTGACTATAACTGTCCAAACAAACCTAAAATAACAGTTGTGCTGAATGCTGGACAACTTTTGCACTATGAAATATTAATATTAATATTAATTAACCACTGTTTACCTTCACAGGCCCAAAGACGTCTGTATTTTTTTCTCATCTGGAATACAATTTAGCCTGAAGAGAGAGTTAATTTGAAGACTGCATTTGAGATTACATTTTTTAACCTTTTCATGCAAAAATGGACATTGAGAAGGTTATGTTATTTTTATGCTGGATGATTCTGTGCATGGATACCTGTATGAGCCAGAGAGACTGCACGGGTGTGGACTGTCCTACTCAGCATGACTGCATTGAAACTGTCTTAAAGAAAGGTGCCTGCTGTCCCACCTGTACACAAAAGGGCTGCACCTGTGAGGGTTACCAGTACTACGACTGTGTCCAAGCAGGCTTCCGGAGGGGGAAAGTCCCAGAGGGGGAATCTTACTTTGTGGATTTCGGAAGCACCGAATGCTCCTGTCCGCAGGGAGGGGGGAAGATAAGCTGCCATTTTATCCCATGTCCTGAAATTTCCCCCAACTGCATTGATATTTCACAACCTGCAGATGGATGTCCTCAATGTAGACAGATTGGCTGCACTCATGGCAGCAAAAAGTATGAGGCAGGACACTCCTTTAACTTAAATAAATGCCAGGTTTGCCACTGTCCAAATGAAGGTGGAAGGTTAATGTGTTCACCGATCCCGGGCTGCGACCTTCGCAGTTCTAATAAGCCTGCGCGAGTGACCACCACCGGTTACAAAAACCCTTTGAGAGACATTAACAGTCGTCATGACAGGCAACAAACGACTCCAGGTGGACCATTTTCCAAGCTGGCACTGGGAAACACTCTACCACTGTACAAGCAGGACCCACCCAGTTTTGGCAGAGGAGATTATGACTATACGCTGGCAGGACCAACGTCTTCCACTATCCGAGATTTGGCTCAACCGCTGGAATCTACTACAGCGCCACCAGCTTACCCAGAGTCAAGCTCCACTTCCTTCAGCTCCCATGATTACAGAAGACAGGAGCTAAGAGAGACATGGAAAAGCCTTCATTCAGAGAGGAGCAGTGAGGCTGAGGTCACACATGACATGGATCCAACCACTACAGGGGCTCAAAGTGAAACATCAACATCACTAACAACGACAACCACACAGAGAGGGACCACAGAGAACCAACAGGATGTTAGTGAAAGGACCACAAGACATAATGGTGACAGAAACAGAGCTGCTCCAAACATTCTAAAAGACACAGCCCGTACAAACAAGGGGGCCAGACAATCCGGCCATCACAAACATAGCATAGGGAGTCACACAGGAAGTCATGGAGGCACTCATGCTGCTGGCCATAAGGAGCAAGAAAAAGTGACATTGGAACAGAGGCAGTCGTCCAGTAAAGAGGAGAAAGGAACATACCCGACAATACAGTTCAGTCCCACCAGCAAAGCTCCAGTCAGGATGAAGGAGGATAGGGAGCAGCCTCAAAGACAACCTCAAACCCTCCACAACTACCACTCCCAAGAGGCAGAAGAAGACACTGAATGTAAGTAAGAATATTAAATGAGTTTCAGGCTATTCTGATGTCTTTTTATCAACCATATCGTAACCCTTTTGGGTGGAATTAACTGTCAAAAAGAAGTTGAATTTAAAAGTAATCTGATGCATAAGATGTTTTGTATTATTCAATGGCTACATAAAAATTCATCCTGTTGTGACGATTTATTGTTGATCCAATTGACACGGCAGAAACTTTCCTCTGACATCATGGTGGAATCAATTGATCTTATAATGTCATTCTGCTGTGATCCAGGTTTAAATATTCCTAAGCTGACAATAACTATAACATCCTTATTAATCAGCTACTGGAAACAACGGATGGTGAAAATCCAGCAGGAAATTGCCCCACATTCAGCCACTTCTGAGCTAAATGGAAGGTTAGCTTGAAAGTACATTACTGATTGATAGCTTTATTTAGTAGGCTTAGAAAGGCAGAAATATGTGACTAACAGTTATGCAAGCTAGCTAGTGGATGAATGCTAAGATAAAACTTTCTAGGTGACAGCATGTTAACTTGGAGGTGGCTCAATGCTAACATTACCGTTGGATACTTTAGTTGTATATCTAAATTTGAGAGGCATTCATTCGTAGCTTTAGGTAATGCTAGCTAGGAAGTGGTTGAATTCTAATGATAGCTGTTTTATGATGGTAGCTAATGGATTAGCATTACATCAAACAGCACTTCAGCATGTCAACCTGCTTGTATTATCAAAGGGAAAAGGCCTCCATTTGAATATCCATATTTCTCTTTCAGAAGATTGTTTCCTTTTCTCACATCCTGCCTTTTGAGGAGGAATTCATAATCACTTCATTCAGACTGGCAGTGGTCCAGAAAAAACAATTGTCCGTGGAAAGTCTGTTTTCCCTTGATAGCATTATCCACCTTCATCAGAAGACAAAAGAACCATACTTAGTATGTACCCACTTTCATGCATTTAGGTTGCGAGATTCCTATTTCTCTAGAGGTTTGTAAATAGCGTGTAATACAAAGCCAGGCGCCGCATTTACATTATTATTCTTCCAATATATCTGATAAATCCTGTAAGAGCAGCTCAATATTGCAATTTCTCTCCCTACATCCTCCTGTGAGAGATGCCTCCCTGCCTGTATCCCTCTTGAGATTATCAGTATGTAGTCAAACAGGTCATCTCCCCTTCAGGGCAAACAGGCCAATCTACTCTTGGAGAGAGAGAGAGAGAGAGAGAGAGTAAGAGAGAGAGAGAGAGAGAGAGAGAGAGAGCAGATGATGAAGTGATAACAAGGATGTCTACAAGATGAGAAACACTGCAATGGAAAATATGAGAAAAACACCATGTCTTAATCCAAAATGTGAAGTAAGGTTACATATATTAAATTAAAAGTTAATATATTCTTAATCAAATATAATGCAGTAAAGTAACCACATTTTGCATTGCTGTAGCTTTAGGGAATAATGGGATTTTATGCAGTCCCATAACTGTTAATGATTAATAAACTTGCGGCCTAGGGACGAGTAATTAGATCATAACCTCCCCATACATTATGGCTTTATTGCTCAGGGTTGTCTCACTGTATTCCATTTTCCTTATTAATCTAAATTATAGATGAGTGAAGTGTATTAGCCTTGTCATAACCACCTCAGTGAATTCATCACTAGGAAAACTTTGATCAGGATTCTGAGATCTTCTCAGTGTTTTGTCCAACCAACCACAGTCTGAAGGTGTGTGTGGTTAACCTACTTAACAGCACAATGATTTTTGTTGAGACCTGTCAGGACTTTTCTTTCCTTTCAGCACCTGGCCCCCATAGGTATGTATACTACATGCTGAGTGGATATGTGAGGTGCTTCTGTGCGAGCTGCAGAGGTACCTGCCAGGTTCATTGGCCAGCATAAAGATGGAAAGTATTGGTCAGAAATGGACTTTTTGTTACTGCTGTGTCAAATTATGTTAAGAAAGGCTACATACATAAGGTCAAGTTTTGGTAAATGCGATGCTGTTTGTGAACACCAGTATAAAAACTTTCAAATCCACTCAAGGGAAAAAGTGATATTTCCTTTGACTGACTAGCTCAAAGGTTTTCCAAACAGTTCGTAAGTGCATTAGGATGAAGTTATTCAGTTGTGAATGGAAGAGTTAAAGTTGAAGGTAGAGCGTTTTTGTCCCGAGTTAAGGAGGATGGAATGAAACTGCGAGGGTTGACTGGTGGAGGTCATCGGACTGAGGGAAGATTTCCAGAGCGGTGACATGTTGAAGCACACACAGGAAAAAAACAGCTGATAAGAGTCTTTACTAATGCTTGTTATCAATGCCATTATCAGAGGATGCCAGAGTTATTTGGAGAGAAAAAACAAAGCATGCACAACAAGAGCACAAGCATTTTTCACTTAACATAAACAGGCTTCCATTTGTAGTGGAACACAGCCCAAGATTTTTTCGTTTTCAGTCAATAACTTCTGCTCGGTTTGCCCCCTCTGTTTCCAGCCAAACGCTGTGTGCTCAGAGGGGGGATGGGATTGTTTGGGCTTTTTTGATGCCGGGCTGGACCTGGTATAGGATTTCTTTGGGGGGTTGTACCTGTGAGCAGCATAATACCCATGTGATGAATGAGAGCACTGTTGTGGCTTGATTGCCAGACGCTGCTCACTGTTCCCACATGAGCCGCTGTGATTACCCTTCTCCTGTTAGTTTTCCAATCCTCCCAGTAATCACTTCATCTAAAGCACACCTCCACATGTTCTCCTCTCAGTTACTTCGCTTCCTACTTTACCAAACACCAGCTACAATGTTGAACGGAACTGGAAGACTTTTTGTTTTTAATTTAACAGTACTGTCACAACATGCTGCATATAGGAGTGGGTTGAGCAGATGTATAATTTTCCTCAGGATGAGAGAGAGGGTGAATTCCATAGCTGGCCATGTGAGAGGTTTTTTTTTTTTCCAACTGTACCACTAACACCAGTGTCATGATCAGTGTGAAGAAGATAGCTCATCCTAGCCAATCAAGGGTGCCTTCCAGGTCATTTCCTGGAATTTTTGGCGTATCTCCCACTTCTAAACATGTCCTTACTGAAAAACCGCCTCATCCACTTGTTGCCGATGCTTACAAATTAAAATAAACATCTGTTCCAAATGCAGGAAACCACTCATAAGAGAAACCCACTGTATGGTGATAAATGTAACCAAATAACAGATCTGCAGCTTGTACCCATCTGCAGTTCAGTTATCAACAAACTGGCGATGCACAGCTGTCAACAGATGTTTTCTTTTGACTGACAAAACAAACAATTTCTTACATTTTTCTCCTCCAAATATCCTAAGGTTAGTTACATCATTTTAGTTGATTACAAGATCTTTTTCACAATGGCAAGATATTTTGTCACTATAAAGTCTTAAGCTTATCAATATATTAATACAACAACTTTTTTTTAATGAAAACAATATTCTAGTAATTATATTATAATGTGAAACTTTACGGTGTGATGGGACATTTCTTATTTTTACCTCTTTCTTTTGGATTTGCAGCAATATGACTCTGAGGGGAATCTTTAGTATAAAGTATGTTAAATGCCTAATAATGCCTTGTGAATATAAAGGTTTCTATTGCAGAAGAAAAGAGTTACTGTTAATGCGATTTGGAAGCCTTAAACCGGCCAATTAGGTAATGCCTGAGTGTTATTTTTATCCATCAGTTCCATTATCAGGATTTGGATGGATTTCCTCTGGCAAGAAATGAGCAGATTTCCTGTGTTCTGCTCCATGAACATACCTTTGAATACATGAGACATAGTATGGCAACAGGAAAGTGGTTCAAATTACAGGACTGTGGAGACTATTTGGTTAGAGGCGTGCAAGGGAATATGCTTAACCAATTTAATATGCAAAAAAAAAGGATCGCTATAATATCATGGTGCTTGTTCGGGTGTGTCAAGGACATGTGTGCCACTTTTAGGAAACACAAACTTCGAGTCACAATAATTCAGTCAGTCCCACTGGTGTTTACTAAAGTGTTCCAGCAGGTTATTGAACAACAAGGAGGTATAATTGGATTAGAGGTTCCTTTATGAAACCATGATAGACTGAGGCAAGCCCCATGAACTCACATCAACTAACTTTAACCCTGCTTAACACTACACAAAAAGATGCCTCACATGACATTTGGCTCACAGTCTCAGGGAGATTAAGTTGTCAATAATTGAAACCTGAATTGGCCGTTTTTGAAGATGATGTCATGGTGACAGTAGGGGAGCCCTCCCTGTTATGTCACAGCCAGCTGTTCTCGGACACTGATTATGTGTTTCAACAGACACGATATCTCTGCAAGTACTCATGTTGTAGGTGAGAAGAAGGCTGTCACGCCCTCCTCAGCTTAACACAGGTCGGCATGCACTCATATATAGACACACACAAAAACATGTTTAAGCTTTAATCATCAATCATCTGACATGTTCATGTTTGTATGTCATGGACCCTTAGCATGTGCTGTTATTCACATTGTTGGTCCTGTTCTTCCCAGCCCACCTGTATTGTAAATCACTGCCAAAACCCCAGAGAGAAAAGACACATGGTCTTTGATTAGTGGCAGCTCACTGACACCTCCAGACATGTTCAGAGTTGCCCTTTTTGGTTGTTATTCTTGCTTCATATTTTGCGGTGTGTGATGTCACCAGTTTTGGCTTTGGACAGGAGCAAAGCATCTGGTGTCAATACTTCAAATGACCAGATATAATTACAGGCCTGGAACAGAGAGATGCTCCAACTTTCAAGTTTTTTTTTTAACATCTCCATTGTGCAAGCGCAATAAATCAACTTGGCTAATTACTGAATGCAACAAGTTGTGATCCTGGCTTAATTAGAAGGTCTGTCAAAGAGACAGGAAAAGACCGGGTTTGACTCTGATATCGCTCGGCTAAAGAACCATCTACAGTAAAAAGTAATCAACCACCAGAGTCATTTCATCCATTAAATCGTCTGGTAACATGATCTTGAACTGTACGAGTGAGCTCAGTATACATCGTACACTCTGGGGGGGGACACATGCAGTAAATAAGTGTAATTTTCATGAACAGTGAACTGATTCCACCTGGAGAAAATGAAAGGAGTATAATAATTATAACTCTGTCTTTTAATATACATTCAGTCAGGTTCAAAGGGACTCGTTTAACTGCATGGCTGGCACAGATTCTGTAGTGCTGTATCAAAGAGTCGTTGTGCCTGCAAGGTTTAGATTTTCTCATTTCTAAACCTTTAAATCATGCACACTGCGGCAGTAGCTGGTTCTATCCTGAGTAATTGCATTGGTCTTATTATGTATAGGAAAGTCAAGGGGAGGTGTTTGGACAAAAATAAAGTGGATGTAGAAGTTTGAATGCTAGAACGACCTTGTGAACCCTCAGATGTCTGTGCAGAGCTTCATCTGTTTAGAATTGCAATAAGGTTGCTGCTTGGTCTTTCCTTTGCGTGAACTCCACATTTAAGGCTTGTAACACACTGGAACAGACCATGCTATGAGAGGCTAATCAACTTTACAAGATTATTTGTGCAATTTTAGCTGCACTAGTAGTGTGGTTAATGGATGTCCCTCTGTGGGATAGTAAGTTGGCCAACAACTCTTGGCCAGACTGCAATTTCTGTTTCTGTTTAATTTCGATTTAACTTGATTAAACCAAAATAAATTCAGACAATTGTCTAAAGGTCACAATACAAAAAGGTCAGAAAAGAGTCAAAAGTTAGCACAATTTATTAAACACAGCTAAGCACTGTCCAAAACCATATTGTCTGTTGCCTATTAAATTGCTATTTAAAACAATGTTACGTGCACTCTGCGATTAATTGATGTCAGATTGGTTTGCGTAGTGTGGCCAACCACATGCGTGCTGAATGTGGTTTTGCATTCTTCTGGTCACTACTCGTGCTATTAGCTTTCTGTCCACTGCAGGTTTACATCCAGGCAGTAAAGCTAGAAGAGCAGGGCCATTAACCGTAGCTACAGCCACGGCTAGTAGCGGCTGGCTTCATTACTGTTTAGACACATTTTAAGGTTCAAGGTTGTCTTTATTATCCCTGTGAGACAGTCAGCAGAAAAACATACATACATGTAGGCTACATCCAAACACCAATCAACATACAACATAAAAAGACAGTAAGAAGTAAAAGTCCAATGGACAATAATTACCACATAACAGGTTAAATAGCAAACACCATTAGTCATTTAAAAAGGCAATGGCAGCAGGGACAAAGGAGTCACTTTCATTGGGATCCTACATTTATCAAAAATATTGACCAATGAATAATTCTGGTTCACACTAGCGAGAGGCAATGTTTGTCTTTTGATTATAAAGTCAGCTAATCCACACAGCCATAATAACAACCAGCAGATTCAATATTTTATGTTGTAGTGAAATGGCTTATTAAATACTGTATGAATAGAAACATCATTTGCCCAATACTTTGGTTTATAAATACAACATTTTCCTCCACTTCAGCTGTCCGTGTGTTTAGAGCCAACAGGCATAATTATGTTACGCTAATGCTTAACTCAACAAGTGAACATGGAGAAAATATCTGCAGAACATTAATACCTAAGTTTTTCATTATTTGCATGTTAGCATGCTCAAATTAGCATTCAGCTCAAAGTGGCTGCTAGCATAGTTTTAGGCTCCCGTAAATATGTTTTCCATTATTTTTATTTCTCCTGAGCCAATTTGACTATCTTAAGTTTAGTAGTCGAGTTCTGAAATTGTAGATTGTATTAAGTTGAAATCATAACATTCAACTTCTTCCACTGTCAATAGCAAAAGTATACCAGTTTATTTTGTTTTTCTACATACATAAATACTCTGACCTACATGGCGATCCAGACGGAGGTGAAGGCATGAATGTCATGAGTTTTTCCTTCTACAGTAATGTAGGGGCCACAAATCAAAGCAGGAATGCACTGCCCTGTTATTGAAGGAACACATGTACATTTTCCCAGTAAAAGGGATAATGTGTTTTTTACCCTGTCTGTTCCCTGACCCAGTTTAAAATGAAGTGCTAATTTGTCACTAGTTCACTCTGCCCTTACTCTGATTTGCCAGGATGTAACCATTTTACTCTGAGGCTAATGTTTTAAAGAGGTTTGAATTTCATACTTGTCCCTGCCAATGAAAGTGAGAGCAGAGTCAAAGAGTCTGAAATAAAAAAACACACACAACTTGTAATCGCTATTTTCAGCATGTAGTCACTAAAAGCAGCTGAATTCACATTGTGGCCGTTGCTTCATGTGATCTCTGTGAAACACTGTACAGAGCGGGATAACTCTGGAACTGGGTGTTGATGTTTCATTATAGTGTCTGCTGAGGAGCTAGTGACGACCTGCTGTGAGACAGGAGAGAAATGGGCTTCAGCTAATGGTCACTGCAACGACATGGAGCCACCCACAAGAGATAGGCTCTTCATCTGCTGGTAAGGCCATTATTAAACGCCCATTCATGTCATTAGCTCTGCAGACTGTAAATTCTCTTGATGTGTAAATGAAGGCTGTTTGTTGAAATGTTGTTGTAATGGGATGTTTTCTTTAAAGATTAATCATTTCGGTTCCTATTTTTTAGAAACACTGACCGGCAAATTACTCTGATTTTATTTGTCCCTTTAATTGGACTTATAGAAAATTCAAAACACAGCACTGTTGGGAAAACAGCCAGCCCACTTGTTGTTGCTGTAGGGCCACGGTTGCAGTCCAAAAACACTTGTGCGGTACCTTTCCCCTGTGTGCTTTTCTCTGCCAGGACTGCCCAACAACAGTGCTGCCTCGGGTCCCTGAGAGAAAGTCGGTGTTTGGCTGGAATAAATGCAGCCAGAGCGGGAAATATGTGTCGTGATGCCAACGATAAATGTGGGATTGATTCCTACAAGGCAAGTATTTGTGACCAAACAGAAAAGGGCAAGCATAGTTCACTAGATTCACAGTCACATTTAATGACATTGTAAACTTCCAATTAAGCCTAATACAGGCTAAATTAGCCATTGATAAATGAATTAGTTACAGCAGGATTAAAAACTTGTGTCGAAGGTACTAGTCTGTAGCCAGATTGAGTCTCTCTGAAGCATTTCAGTACCTTTATTCCAGATATCGCCTGTGAGTTTTACTACTTTGGTGCAAATTCCCTGTCATTTAATTAGCTTATTTAATTAAGACAAAATGAATTATGGCTAATTACAACTGAAGATTCCCACAGTCAGTAAGTTTACATTTCTGTTTTCAAAGTAGACATCACTAAATGGTCAGATGTCATTTGTGTGACTTCTGTGAAATTGTGTAACTACAGGCTGATTATTGATGTGGTAAAGCAGAAGCAGTGGTACACACAAGACTAATAATGCGGCTGATGAGGGTCAAGTTATGGGGGTTGTGAATCCCCATCCTGTTGGTCCTGATTCTCAAAGCCATTTATTTGCCTTCTGACCTCTGTGTAGGAGGATACTTACCTACCTGCCCAGAGGCCCTTGAGCAGCATGGGTTCATTATCGACTGTATGCTGCAGTTCAGCTGTTAAATATCGCCTTTCACCACCTTTCTGTAAGACCCCTGTAGATTTAGTGATATTAGGCCATATACAGCCACTGCACATCACAGTGGTCATTACTGTAGTTTAATGTTTCACTCTGCCCCCCCTGCACTCTAAGTGGTGATTTGTTTAGATATAGAGGGAAACAGAGGGAAAGGTTGTGAGCAAAGGCAGAGTGGCTCCAAATACATGCTTTTAAGTATCGGAGTAAAATTTGACAGGACTAAGAGTCTTATCACCCAGCTAGCAGCTTTGTGAGCTATTCTTGGTACAGTAGACCTAGACCTTTGAGATAAGTGCTAACATGTTGTGTTGCGTGTTATCATGTTAAGTTTTCTCATTGATCACTGAATTCAGAGTACCTCCAACAATAATGGGAATCTCATTACTTGTGCAGGTATTTTGTTGCTTTTTCAGTCTCAGTGTGTCACTTGAGGTTAATTAAAAGGATCAGAAAAGTAACCTAGTACATTTACTCAAACACTTTTTTACTTCAACTTCATTGTCCTCAAAGGGCTTAATCAATCATTTACACAACTATGCTTTTAGATCACAGCATGGATATCCAGTACACATTAAAAATGAATTGTAGGTTCAACCAACACATTTTATGTATAGATTAAGAGTCAATAAAAAATGTAATGTGTCATTTTGAATTGTTTTCAAAGTACAGCAGCTACTCTAAAAACCAACATGATACATGATTGCCTTTGTAAAGACTGATTGCCTGACCTTGCAGGAGTGCTGTGACTGCTGCTCTCTGGGGCTGCAGTTCCGCAGAGAGGGGCATAACTGTAAAGCCCACCAGTACATGGGCTTCCACTGCAGACACGTCTTTCTAACCTGCTGCGAGGGGGAGGGGAGCAGGGCTGGGAGTCAAGATGGTTGGCACTCTGTTCGAGAGAGGCCCGCTGTCAACCCCACTGCGCCGCCAAAAAAAGGTACTGTCAACAAATATCTGCACACACAAATACACAAGCAAAATAATGTGAAGGGAGGGGAGATTGTTGGGTTGGGACATGTTATGCACACATTTGCAAATGCCAGGGGAAAAGTCCAGACTTCAAACCAAAGACAATCAATTTTCTTTATACTAGCTGTTAAAAGGAAGCATGGTAGTAGGTTCCCTCGACCCTGATGAGAAATGGTTTCCCTCATTGGCCTCCCAGGCCGAAATATAATGGCCCCGATCACCCCTGTACTGCAATTCTAAGAGATCTAGAGCCTGTCAGACTCTGTTTCTCTGACACTAAATGAAATCGTTTTGTGATAGTAGGTGGTATTTTTTTTTACACTGATTGGTTTGGATACTAGAAGCTGAAGTTTATTGTTGTTTTCCTCTTTTATGTACTACTATGTATTTTTATTTCATGTCATGAAAAACATTTTTCCCATCCATCTGCAGCACATTATTATATTAGAAATAAACCAAGGAATCCTCCTTTAAAGCAAATGCAATTTAATACAGAAAAACTAAAACAGACTGACATCAAAATACCTTAAAATATTTTATTTTAACTGGGATTGAAGCAATGTGTGAATCTTGTTTTGCTGTATTTGCATTTCTAAAAAAACCCAGCCATGGGGCAGCAATCCAGTCCTCTTAATAATATGAATAATTTGCATGGGTCTCTGGCTGTTTCTGTTTACTTATTCTTGCAAAATTAAATACAATTACAAGAGAGAACAACAGCTCCTCTCTCTGTGTGTCTCGTAGTATCTGACAGTCCATACCCTAAAGAGGCATTCTCCATCGGTGAGGAGCAGGACGGGGAGAATGCGGTGGAGGTGGAGGACATGGACGAGTGCCTGATATATGAGGGCAACATCTGCCACCACAGATGTATCAACACGCCAGGCTCTTTCCGGTGTGAGTGCTTCCACGGATACGTGCTGCAGGAGGATGCTTTCACTTGTGCCCAAGGTAAAGTGAAGACCACCAGTGTTGTTTTGTCAGCAGACATTTCCACTCATGATGCCAGAGCACAGGAACTGTGTGCCATTTGCTCTTTGATATAAGGTTTACAGCTTGCATTCCTGTCAGGAAGACCCCATTTGATATAATTTGTCTACACATCCACAGTGTATTATTTTCCTGCTCTGTGTGGGTTTCTTCCTGTCTGCAAGGCCTGATACTGCCTAATAATAGTTATTGTAATCATACACCAACATCCCTTTCCTGGACAGCAATGCTAAGGTAATCATATAACGCTCTTGTCAAAAAGCTTTAAACTTTTTCACAGTCTAAAAAACCATGCTTTTGGGTAAACTAAATGTCTGCTCAGTTAAAAAATATTTCCATGTAAGGCTGTCGACGTTTCTGCAGTGCACCAGAATTTAATCAACAGTTGCTTTTGCCTTCATGAGCCTGTCCCAACAGGATTCTAACGCCAGAGCGCCCCGCAAATTACAGTGAAGGATGGGGCTCACTAATAAAACCAAATGTTTGTCTGCGGGCAGTGTTTTTTCCTGTCTCACAGTCATAGCTGTCTCAACTTTCATCTGTAGCTGCAGGCCTCGCATCCTTGCATAAAGATGGAGGAACTGCACAAGGTTAAAGCCTCGAACCAAGGCCGCAGTTGATGGGGAGGAGGATTTCTTGATTACACTGTAATTCATCACTCCTGTGATGTGATTTTTCATGTTCCCTGTAGAGACGACGGACGAGGAGAACAGACTCAAGGAGGACGACAGAGCGGCAGTGGAACCCACTTCAACGCCTCTGCCTCCCACCCAGCCTCCCGTCCCACTCAACCCCTGTGAAGGTTAGAAACATACCACGTAATGAGGGAAGAGGGAGCTACAACGAGCCCTTTCAGTCTTACTTACATCTTGCTGAGACTGGAACATGCATCTTAATGTAGTCGGATGTGTTCAGAGGAGAAGCCAGCGCAGTCAACTAGAGATTGGCATGTTTTTATTCCAAGCTCACCCTTTGCACGAAATGTGATTTGAAATGTGCTTCAAATGTCAAACACAGGCAGTGAGATGGTATCAAAGGTTAGTTTGTTTTCAGCATCGGCCACTCGTTCTCGCAAGTTCCCAATGTCATAATCCTTTCAGGGTCACATTTTTGTTTCTCTTGTTTGGTTTCCATGACACAGGGTGGAGGTCTACCACATTGTGGGCCAAAAGTAGGAAATACAATATGACCAGGTCAGGGATCAACCTGGAAACAGGAAATGAGCAAAGAGAAATACAGTAAATAAAGTTTTTGTCTCCTATCCAGAGCCACACATCTCTCCTCTGTTTCACCCTGAATACTGTTGTTGGGAGTTAAAGTACAGTACAATTCATTAGACCTGACTGTAAAATGTTGTTTCCAGGGAACAACCCATGTGAGCAACACTGCACCTCAGTGGGGAGAAGGCCACAGTGCTCCTGTTACCCAGGATTCTCCCTGAAGGCTGACGGACACTCCTGTGAGGGTAAGGAACCTACATCACAACCACAGAAGTGCTAACAGACTTTCAAAATGTCTGCCTATACATGTCGGGTTAATTTCCCAGTCAGAGGAGTTTGGTTCCAGTCGAGGAGCGTTTCTTGGCAGTATTTTTTCTCTGATAAAAGTGTTTGTTGATATTCATTGGAGATACAGCCCTAATCCCTTTACTCTCAGCAGCACTGACAAAATATAAAGGTAGACATTCTTCTCATTTTGTCCTTGAACTGAGCCGCAACCAAGAGGGATTATCTCAGCCGTCCTTGCATTATCACAGTATATCTTACTAAACAAATGTCATATATTCCTTCTTTTTCCTCCCAGAAAGCTGGGGGGCTTTGCGTTTTATCATGAGGCTGATCAGCTCCTGCCCTCAGTGTCTAAGCTGCCTCTCCTCTTGGATGTATCTTTAAGCTTAGCCATAACCACTGGTCTGTCTCCAGCTTGACAGCAACAAACTGTGGCAGTGTGGCTGAGAGGGAATCAGCGTGGTGACAAATTTCTCATTGTGTTGGTTTTATACCCACTGGCCTTGTCTATAATCTCTCCCCCAGAGGAGGGTCCGCCCTGTCTCTTTAATCTGACTCTGACGGTTACACACAGACACCAGCTCGGTCGCTGATATTTTTGTACACCTCCTTGACTTCTCTTTCTACAAGATATTCAACCTGCAGCTTCTCCTCTGTACTTTTTTATCATGTATTCTCTTTATTCACACTGGCATATTTGTCTTTTATTCTTTTTCTAAACCCCCAGATATAAACGAGTGTTTGTCTGCACATGCCTGCCAGTTGAATGAGCGCTGTGTGAATACCGCCGGGAGTTACATCTGTCAGAGACTGATCACCTGTCCCATGGGACACCAGATCAACAACGACATCTGCGAAGGTACACCGCACCTTATCAGCTTCCAACTATTAACTTCCGCACACAGTGAACATGTTGTAGATACCACCGGGAGAGCATTTGTATTACAGCAAGTTCACAATGTAAGGAAAGCACATTGTTCAGGCAAACAATCACTTTTTACCAGCCTGCAGAATAAGCATTGAAAATTACAGTATTTTTTGTATTCATTTTCCACATCAAGGGATCATATAATTTCACATGTGAGCACACACACAAGGAGGGATAACAAGAAATGTAACTCTAGAGAGCTATTTTGCAGGTATTTGTTCGCTGTTAACTCTCAGTATGAAGAGCTGCCCGGCCCGCTGTGTGGGCAGTGTCCAACTTTTAGACGCAGTACTAAACCTCCCAATACGTCTCATTATTTCCATGCACCATAAATTGGGCCTGTGCAGAGGTCTCATTTATAACGCAGCAGCAGTGTTCAGGAAGACGGACCCCCTAAGATGACTGTTGCTTGATGTGCTGTTCGCTCCTGCAGAAGAATTTCTGTGGGCTCAGTAGAGGAGACCCAGCTAATGTGCAGCTACTCCTGAGCTTAAAGAATGTTCAAATAGGCTAAATGAGAAAGTATGTTTAACAGTTAGCCTCGGAACAGAAACTGCTTAACACCATGTTGCGCTACCTATTTCTGCTTCATGATTTACTAAAGAACTGTAATGAAATATTCTTTCCTCTCAAACGAAGCAAAGTCCCCAAACTCAAAGAAACTACATTGTATTCCACTTCCTTCTCTAAACACAATGCTCCGTTACAGTAATATCATGCATCAATGATGCAAACTTGCATTGACACTCACTATCTTTCTTAAAAGCTTAAGAATCGGATTAAAGGTATAGAATATATAAATGATTGTCAGATTAGGATGAGTCTATAGTGCAACCATAAATTGAATTCAAATTGCATTCACACACTGATATAAAATATTTAGCTCGTAGAAAAAAATTGAAAATATGGGCAAACAAGACCAAGAGTCCACCAGCATGCCGGCCGTTCTGATAGGCTTTACTTAGGCATAGCAGTGCTTTGAATTTAAGGCTAACATTAGCCAAGCAACGTGCAAACAATAATAATGCTAACTTGCTGATTCTTAGTAGGCTCAGCTGCACTTAACATAGAGTACTGCCAAGAGAGATGGGGATAGTCTGTGTTAGGTTTGCAGGAGTTGGTCATAAAGTCAAGATTGGACACTGGAAAAACTCAAATCCTTGCAAAGTCTATTTGTCTCATTTTTAGTCTAAAATATCTCAATACACTTAATATAGGCCACATTCACCTAACAAGTCCAGATTTACAGCTTGTAATAAGTTAACATTTCTGTCAATATAGAAGTAAAATTACACTCAACAAGTTAAAATTACTTGCTGCATTGGCAGATTTCTTCTACTTATTACAAGAAATTCAGGCATTGTTTTTGTAATATTTTGGAATAAGATGTGTATCTGGACTTGTGAGGTGAATGTGGCCTACATTCAGTGTAATGAGTAATTTGTGACCCAATTTAGATTAAAAAGACTTGCTTAAGATTTGAGTTTTTGCAGTGGATAGAGTGAATATTTGACTCAATGATGGGGAAGCTTACCATTAGGGACATGTCCCTAATTTTATGGAAAAACCACTTGTTGTGTTCTGTTTCACTCGAAAGTACAAATCTTGACCTCATGGTGTGCTACACAGAAAAAGTCAACAAGTCATTTTGAATAATCAGCTTGGATTCACAAATTCCTATCATTTATTATGAGTCGTTGTTGAGTTATTTCTATTAGAAACAAAGTGTTGGAGGACCTGGAAGTATAACTAAAGAGTATCATGCTCAATAGAGCGATGACACCAGCATTACTAAATGACAATGAACAAAAAACAATGCACAGTCTCAATGGCATTTCTGCCAAATGTATCCTGGAAACTACAATATGTTTTATAATATGAATGTGTCTGTGAATTCATTGAGTGGAAACAGAAAAACCAGCCGAGAGTTCATTAGGTTAAATTCTCACATACAGCAGGTGGACTCTTTGACCTTTGGAGGTTCCTTGAGCCAGTTGCCTTCACGGCTGATCTCTCACACATTTATCCGTCTTCCTGGCTTTTCTCTTTCTCTGACTCTGTCGGTGTCAGGCTCACTCAGCTCCTGCGACTCTGCCAGCCTTGTGTCAAGAGCAAGACTCTCAATCACTATCTGCTGTTTAGAGACCTAGAGATATCAACAGGGCAGCCTGCCAGTGCTTGTTTAGGCCTCTATACAGTAATTACAGTAGTGATACTTTCATCCATTATACTCACACACATACACACACACACGTACACATATGTGCACCACTTTTTGTGTGTTTTTCAGGGTGTGATTTCCCTCCAGCTTTGGTTCATACAACACAACAGATGTGGAAGCCTGATTGACAGGAGGAAAATCCTAAGTAGACAGGTGTTAGAGGACTCAGGGGGGATATATGGAAATGTTAATTCACACACTGCACAAGAGGACTGCTGCATCGACTTCTGTGGCTTTGACTCATTAGATGTATTCATCAAGTTGAAATAATACTCTGTCATTCAGGCTGCTCTCATTATAAAACGAGCCGAGATATAATCCCTCTGCTGTGAAACAATTGTTTTATTCCTGATGAACCTCTATGGAGGATTGACTGGATAAATACAACCAGTGAAAGTTAGTGCCTGTAAAATCTGCCCTTTAGCCACAGTGCCATCCAGTGGTAAAGGATGGCATTGCATGAATGTATTTTGTTATCTGTACTGGAAGCATTCACGTATGTAATAAGTTATTAGACTGATATTAATACGGTTTGATTTGTCCTTCATCTACAATTAATACATTTGAAGTCTTCACCAGCTCATTTTGTCTTCTTTTGTTCTTCAGATATCAATGAGTGCGTGCAGCAAAGCCACAACTGTGGACCTGGCTTTGAGTGTGTGAATACCGAGGGTTCGTTCAGGTGCAACCCTAAACCTCAGTGTCCTGTAGGTTTTAACCGAGACACACAGGGCATCTGTAAGGGTAAGAGAAATCACTCTCTTTAAAACAGAGAAAGGGTTCGAAATTGTTTAAAATGTAGTCAGGTTTTCATTCACTTTTCTTGTTTTATGCTGCAACTAGAAGAAATAATCAGATGAAGTATGTTTGGTGCAAAAAAAAGACAATCAGTAGGACTATGTGTCACTGTTTAACAAAAAAAAGTATCTTCTGCTTTCTTTTCATTAATATTAAGTATTATTTTTTAAGAGATATTCAATCTTATTCAAAGCACAGAGGGTGAGCTAAATATCCCCACTTCTGAATCATAGTCCATGTAGATGAACGGTTGTATGTACTGCAGGTGAATCCGCACGGCTGCAGTGACAGAGGGGTTAAATGCCACACAGACAGGAGATCAGAGAGGCTTGCAGTTAGGGGCTGCAGAGGGGTGGATAAAAGCCAATCCTTCGTCCTCCTCCAGTACAAACTGATGCTGTGGAATTAGGCCCCAGGGGCAGGAACTGGGGCATGTCGAGGCAGCTGATACTCCTGTAAAAAGAACTGTAAAAGAATTGCTCTGAGAAATGAGAAAATCGGGAAAATGTCAGACACACACGCACAACAAAGTTATACAAGGGAATGCGAGTGTGTGATGTGTGTTTGCTTTGATATCACAGTGTGGCTAAAGAGCTGCCCTCAGGCCTCTTATGCCCTGTGACTTTGTGGCTTTATGGGTCTTATGTGTTTCTCAGTCTTCATCTCTGTCTCTCTCTCTCTCTCTCTGTTTCTCTGGAGCAGACATTGATGAGTGTGGCACTTTAGCCCAGCCATGTAGTCTGGGATTTAACTGCATCAACACGGTGGGATCGTTCACGTGCCAAAGGAAGATCATATGTAGCCGTGGCTATCATGCCAGTCCTGAAGGATCCAGATGTATTGGTATGATTTAGAGTTGTCAAGCATGAACAGAGTGCCAAGTGATGATTTGACGTGCAGATGTAAAGGTATGACCAAGCGGCAAACCTCTAGAGCTGGAAAAAGGAAGGAAATGATGAAGTGCAAAAAACGGCACTTTCTAGAGTGTCCACTTGAGGCTGGCAGTAAAATCCAAGGAATCCCATAAGACCCCCTTTAAAAATGCCCACAATCAACACGTTTACAGCGTGGTGCAAAACATGGGTTTGGTCTGAAAAGATTTTTATTGGTAAATACTGAAAAGAGGGTGATTTATGTTATAACTCGTCCTTTTTGATTTTATTATTTAAGAGTTATGCACACATTTGCATAATAAGGGGTGGGCTAACTTAACTGACAGGCAAGCACGTTGTAGCTGTTTAACAGGAGGCCTAAGGTCCGCCTTAGCTTCCTCTCGCTGCCTGTTTCTCGATTGATAAGATATATTGATTGATTAGGTTGAGATAGTACTTCAAATATGGTGACCTCAATCGCTCGGCTTTAAAATCCTTCTTCAGAAACCAATGATGTCACTGAGACTACATCCATGTTTTATACAGTCTATGGTTATGACAAATGTGTTTGTTTTTAAATGTATTACAAATGCAGATATAAGGGATGAGATACTCCATAAATCTTTAAAAAGAATTCAAATTGACTCATTCATAGGGTTGCCTGCCTGGTCTTTGGTTTCATTGATCATTATTAACTTTTTTTCGTTTCAGAAACTCCATGTAGGTTCCTCTGAAATGTATTTACTTTATTCAGATAGGACAGTGGATAGTGTTGGAAACTGGGAATAGAGAGAGAGAGTGAGAATTGGAGCCACAGGTTGTACATGTACTTGAACCAGGGCCGCCCACAGCCAAGGACAACAGCCTCTGTACATGGGGCGTGCAAACTTGACCACTAGTCCGCCAGCATTCCAATCACTGTCAATGTATTTTTTGATCTCTTTTTCAATCATGTGTGGTCCAGATGTGGACGAGTGTCAGAGCAGTCTGCATCGTTGTGGAGAGGGCCAGCTGTGCCACAATCTGCCTGGCTCCTATCGTTGTGAATGTCAGACTGGCTATCAGTACGATTCATTCAGGAGGATGTGTGTAGGTATGTGTGACATTATACACATTAGTTTTCACACCAAAAAAAGTGCAGCTTTTTATACATATGTGTAGTAGTTTTCTGCTTATTCTTTCTCTGCCCTTCATCCTCTTTTTCTCCTCCTTGGCACTACTGTACAGTCTCCCCTCTTCTCCGCTTGACTACCCTGCTGCTCCTGTTTATTATTCTGCGGCGGGAGAGCTGCTGCTGCTGCTTCCCCAGCATTGCTTTGCAGTAAATCCACTGGGCCGATCACGTCTACTGCCGCAGAGGATTGTGCTCTGTCCCTGCTGCTGCTGCTGCTCCCTCTGTTTGTGATTCACTGTGTTGTGACTCTCATGATAATGGACTCCGCTCAAGTGTTTAGACTATCAGCAGGCAGCTGGTCCCTTCACATCGCACTCTCCTTGACATGCACCGAGACACGCACAGGCATGCACACGTACACGACCGGCTCACGCTTGGTTGGTTGTACTTGCACACATGGGTGCAAACACATAAACGCAACACACACTTACACAGGGATGATGACACGGCTTCTTCTTCCTCTCAGATGTGAACGAGTGCTGGCGCTACCCAGGCCGCCTGTGTGCCCAGACCTGCGAGAACACCCCAGGCTCATATGAATGCACTTGTACCACTGGTTTCCGCTTATCCGGGGATGGCAAGAACTGCGAAGGTGTGTGTACGTGTATTAATGGGTGTGAGAGTATGTGTGCATCCATGTGTACATGTTGGTGCATGTGCTTGTATGTTTTTTTGTGAATCTGGGTGTGTTATGCCTGTGTGTGTCTGAGGAGTGCAGATCTCTAGACAAAGCTGATAATAACATCCACTGTGCAGCATGTTGCAGAAGAGGGTTTCTAGTTAAAAGTATTAGTGCATTATAACTGTACGTCATCCAATGCCTTCCAGCACAAACCAGTAAAAACATAATTGGCTTATTAACTTCATCTTGTTTATATGTTAGGATAAAAACATAGAAAACCCTTTGATCAAGTCTAACTGACAGTAATGAGCTCTAACCTCTAATCGGCAGACGTGGATGAATGCTTGGCCAGCCCATGCAGTCAGGAGTGTGCCAACATGTACGGTTCCTACCAGTGCTACTGCCGACAGGGCTACTACCTGAGGGAGGATGGGCACACCTGTGAAGGTGAGGCACTCTCTATTACACATCACAAACAACATTTTTATACCGCACTTATATTTGGGCACATTTTCATGAATCTGTTTCGTTTACTCCCTCCATGCACATCCAGACATTGACGAGTGTTCCCAGAGCATCGGCCATCTTTGCACCTATAAGTGTGTGAACGTCCCCGGCAGCTACCAGTGTGCATGTCCTGAATATGGATATACAATGTCTCCAAATGGACGCTCTTGCAGAGGTGAAACCCCCCCCCCAATAAAACACAGGAATAACTGTCCTGTAGCTGCTTCATTACATGTGTACCTAATTGAATACTGCTCTGAAATAGATTCTGAAAAATTCTCTGCATCCATTGAGCGCTACATAAAGTGCCAAGTACTGGTTATGCTCAGATAAATATAATTGGTCCTTATACAGAGGCTCAGTGATTACACAGGCAATAAAATTTTATTGGCCTAAAAATCTTGTCTTGCTAATTTGAATTTTTACTGGATCAGTTTCTCTCTCCTCCACAAGGACTAGTTTTTTTGTCTTACAAGTTCCAGCGATGAGGAGGTCTCCTGTGAATAACACACATTTCCTCAGCTCCAGGCAGTAAACCAGCCCTTGTGCATTAATGTGTGTTTTAGATGTTGATGAGTGCACCACAGGGGCCCATAACTGCTCCCTATCTGAGACCTGCTACAACATCCAAGGAGGGTATCGCTGCCTTTCCCTCAACTGTCCGCCAAACTACCGCAAAGTGTCCGACACGTAAGTCATACCATCACTGTCTGAATGTTCAACATGATGCCTCACTGATCTCTTGTCAAAGGCTGACTTGCTTTTATGAGTTTGGAAGTCATACGAAGTTGAATAATTTTATGAAGGATTTTATGTTGGGGGAGTGCTTCTAAACTTTTTTGAAGATACTTTATTTAATTATATTTCTTATAGTGCACTTATTTTTTAAGTCTCTCAGATTACCCTAATGAGACAATAAATCCTGTCTTAAAGTCTTTAACTTCTTATGTTTAGCACTTAGGGGCACAGGCTTCAGCTCAGCTGATGGGGCAGGCGCCCCATGTATAGAGGCTGTTGTCCTTAACGCAGCAGCCCCAGGTTAGACTGCAACCCTACGCCCTTTTCCTGCAAGTCTACCCTTCTCTCTTTCCGCCTACTCCTCAGCTGTCCTGTCAGTAAAGACAGAAGGCCTAAATAATATATTTTTTGAAGCAGGCACTTTGAACATCAAACAAATAAAATGGTCTTGCCTTCCCTGTGTCCCCTGTAGTCGCTGTGAGCGGATCAGCTGTCCAGACCACATGGAGTGTCAAAACTCTCCTCTGAGAATCACTTACTACTACCTCAGCTTTCAGTCCAACATCGTCATCCCTGCACAGATATTCCGTATTGGACCTTCCCCCGCCTACTCAGGAGACAACGTCATCGTCAGCATCACGCAGGGAAACGAGGAAAACTACTTCAGCACCAGGAAGCTGAACACCTACACAGGCGCCGTTTACCTGCATCGACAGGTTGAGGGTCCGAGGGATTTCTTAATCAATGTGGAGATGAAGCTTTGGAGACAGGGGACGTTTACTACGTTCCAGGCCAGGATCTACGTCTTCATCACAGCCAGCTCACTCTAACAGTTAGAGAAGGACCTTTATCCAGTGAATGAGGATTTTTGATATCACTATTTAACTATGTCATAAAGTATACCACTGTCTGCAAGGATCAGTTTGAGTTGTTAATTTTGCTCGAGTTCTGTTTAAGTTCTTATAAAAACACAACAGTAAGAGAGGTGGAATATTCAGAAGGAATCTGTTTTAAAAGCAATTTCATGAAAACTCTACAATGTCAAACTTAATCTATATTTGTCATCTCAGACTTGAATTACTAATGTATGTATCATTCATTTCATTGTTTCAAAAAATGGAAAAACAAGAAGAAGAAGATCCATCTTTGAAAACAACTTTAAAATCTGAATCCAAAGTTTTGTCTTTGGAGATGCAAAGATATTTATTGTCCTTCCAGAATGAACAATTTACCATTGTTATATTTTCTAAGAAGATGTGAGTGAAGCATAAAAGATAGCCTGTAGCTTCTGCCCAGATTTTCTTTTCTCACTGAGGGCCTTGTATCCCAGTCTTCTCCTAACATCATCCTGTTATCAGATGATATGTCATTGGATCTCACTGTGGTGAAAGCAGAAGAAAATGTTATGTGGGAGTCTCAATTATGGTGCCGGAACAACTTTTGTGTCCTTTCCTCTATGCTCTGCTGCTGGTCTTTTTTAGTCTATGAAGTATTTTATATTATATAATTATTTACAGTATTACTCTATATGGTGTATTTTTTTTTTGTATCAGATATGTTATGGATGGATGTATCATATTCTTTATGCTAGACTCCTATGCTTTGAAATATTGTAGTAAAATATTTTTTTTAAATCCCAATGAGCTTCGGTGAGTTTTTTCTTTGTTATGAGGAGTGTAAGATGTGTGTGTGTGTGTGTGTGTGTGTGTGTGTGTGTGTGTGTGTGTGTGTGTGTGTGTGCGTGCGTGTGTGTGTACTGTATGTGTGTGTGTATTTCTCTTATCTTAATTGTTCAACAATCATTTCTACTTGTATACATTTGCCCCAATCATTGCCTTCATGAAGTCAATGGAAAGAAATATTCCCAAAGGAAGTTTTTAGTATACATAATCCATTCATGTCAAGGCATGTCTCAGTAAATATCCATCCGCATTTATGTACCTGATCACACCTTGCTAAAGGCTCGACATGTGCATCATCCATCCACACACACACACACACACACACACACACACACACACACACACACACACACACACACACACACACACACATTGTATGGTGACTTATAAAGGTAATGATCATAAAGTGTTAGATCTCTGAAAGAATTGCTTTTTATCTTGTTTTTATGCGTTATGTTTTGAAAACCACATTTTTCAACTGCTATCTGCAGTAGGTTGGATCACAGGGTTACACTCCCATCTATGGGAGGAAAGCAGTACTACACCATAAGATAGTGTCTTACACAACAGAGAAGTAACACATACACAAAGTTACTCTCATTTCCCAATTAAAATAAAATAGGTATCAAATTATATAAACATAGAAGTTTAGATGACAATTTTTCTGCTTAAATTCAAGCTGTAGGCTAAGGCCATCTTTTTCCTCTGCTCAGAGTTCAGTGAACTTCCTGGACCTGCTCTAATCATCGGAAAGGGTGTGTGCATCCCTGTGAGAGCTTTATTAATGCGTGTTGCACATCCCACCAGAGCTCCTCGCCAGTTGTCTATTCTCCAAGATGAGTTATAATGTCATAGTTCATTTCAACAAAAAGAGACTGATGTCTGGGATTCTGCTCAAGTTATACTAAAAAATAAGGGTTAGTCCCAAAAGATTCAAGGAAGCATTCAATAAACCTTTCTCACCCTTCAAGTCGAAGTCGTTCCTCCTGACATAACTCATAATAATAGCTGTGTGTGTGTGTGTGTGTGTGTGTGTGTGTGTGTGTGTGTGTGTGTGTGTGTGTGTGTGTGTGTGTGTGTGTGCGTGTGTGCGTGTGTGCGTGTGTGTGTGTGTGTGTGTGACTGACTGACTCAAACACACCCAGTGACTGAGATGCCACTGGTGGTATGTACAGTACATTACGAGCCCTGCAGCTGTGATTGATGTCTCTTTCCCCTAATTAGCTTTATCTGCTCTTCATGATTAGGTGGTGCTGAGTGTCAGGGACAGTGAATCACGCATGTCAGACAAGGGGAAGATACACACATCTATTATGGTTTAAAAGACACGAACAGGAAGTTTCCAAATCAACTGGACAAATGGAGAAGGACTGTAGGAGAACTGTCCTAAAGATCCATACACATGCTGTGTGTAGCTTCAAAGTTTACAAAATCAATGCTTTTGAACAATTCTTGAACGATGTGGAGTCCACGCAGGCATTTACTATGTACCAACGGCCCAGGTGCCTGGGGGTTAACAGTTCAAGTCCAGCCCTTGACCTTCAAGTAATCGCTGATCTCTCTCTCTCTCTCTCTCTCTCTCTCTCTCTCTCTCTCTCTCTCTCTCTCTCTCTCTTACTCTCTCTCTCTCTTCTGACATATTTCTTCTTTACACAGTTTAATAGAGGCATTAATCGCAAATCAAAGACTTGTAACAAGGGGCTTTACAATGTGTACAGCACACAAATACAGTACAATGCATCTATCTTAAGACCCTGGAATTGGGAGAAAAAATAAGAAAAAATTTGATCTTTCTTAGAGCACAGGCTGACTTGCAAAATACATCAAGAAAGTGGTCCAAATGAAAGCAGTTTATTCTAAGCTTATGTTTCTGGAAGGACTGATTGCTACCATTGTTTAAGAATATTTTGTTTTGAGCCACATGTCATGATTTGGTCTTTGTTTAGTTGGTATTTTGGAGTTTAGTTTAGTTTTTGGTTTTATTTCTATTTTTCCCTAGTGTTGCTTGTTTCCCTGTGTGTTAATGTTTCCTAGTGTTGTCTTTAGTGTTTCCTGTTTTATTTTGTATTTTCTTCTCCTTGTGTCTCTCTGTGTTTTTTGGTTACTACAGTCTCTGTGTTTCCCCTCAGTCTTGATTTGCCCTGATTGTTCTCACCTGTGTCTTGTTAGTTTCACCTGTGTCTTTTGTCTCACCTGTGTCTGATTACCCCTGTCTATTTAGTCTTTGTGTTTCTTCCCCTCTGTGTCGGTTCATTGTTGTTTTGTCGTTCGTCAGTGTTAGATGTTTGTTCCTGTTTCTAGTGTTTTCCTCGTGGCTCCCTGTTTTTCGATTTAGTAAGTTTTTGCCTTTTAGTTTAAATAAATATTTTTGTTCATCCTGCAATTGGGTCCTCCTCCTCTTCATTCCAACCCGTGACAGAATGAACCGACCAAACACAGCTATGGACCCAGCGGATTTTGATTTAGATAACATGGATTGTTTTGAAAAGATTAATTATTTTCAAAACATTTTTCGTTTGGTCAGGAGCACTGCTCAGACGGAGCAGTCTCCTTGGACCGGTACTCGCCTGGCCATTTTCCCTGGGACACGTGGAGGCCAGAGAGGGAGAAATGGGAATTGTGGCTCCCGTTTGCCTCCGAGATCAACCTCCCTGAAGTGTCCTCAGCCCCAGCAGTCAGTGAGCCAGCCCAAGCTTCAGCCACATCAGCCTGAGCCTCAGCCCCGGCCTCAACCCCAGCCTCAGCTCAAGCCTCAGCTCAAGCCTCAAACTCAGCAGTCTGTCTACCAGCCCAAGCCACAGCCTCAGTCCAGGCCTCAGCCCGGGCCTCAACCAAAGCCTCAGCAAAAACCTCAACTCAGGCCTCAGCCCATGTTGCTTCCCAGCTCACCCGAGTCTTCGCTTCCCAGTGCACCCGAGTCTTCGCTTCCCAGCGCACCCGAGTCTACGCTGCCCTGCTCACCCGAGTCTTCCCTGCCCAGAGCTCCAGTGACTTTGCCCCTGTGCTCCCCAGTGACTTTGCCCCTCTGCGCCCCAGGGCCTCAGCCTCACTGCGTCCCTGCAGAGCGCCCTCTGCTGCCTGTGACTGCTGAGCTCCGTAGTCCCCCTGTTGAAGAGAGGGGGATTTCTGCGGATTCCCTGTCGGCGGTCCGGCCGATTCCTGCGGATTCCCTGTCGGCGGTCTGGCCGACTCCTGACGTCACCTCGGCGGTCCGGCCGACTCCTGACGTCTCCTCGGCGGTCCGGCCGACTCCTGACGTCACCCCTGACGTCGCCTCGGCGGTCCGGCCAACTCCTGACGTCCCCTCGGCGGTCCGGCCGATTCCTGACGTCCCCTCGGCGGTCCGGCCGACTCCTGACGTCACCCCTGACGTCGCCTCGGCGGTCCGGCCGACTCCTGACGTCACCTCGGCGGTCCGGCCGACTCCTGACGTCTCCTCGGCGGTCCGGCCGACTCCTGACGTCACCCCTGACGTTGCCTCGGCGGTCCGGCCAACTCCTGACGTCCCCTCGGCGGTCCGGCCGATTCCTGATGTCCCCTCGGCGGTCCGGCCGACTCCTGACGTCACCCCTGACGTCCCCTCGGCGGTCCGGCCGATTCCTGACGTACCCTCGACGGTCCGGCCGACTCCTGACGTCCCCTCGGCGGTCCGGCCGACTCCTGACGTCCCCTCGGCGGTCCGGCCGACTCCTGACGTACCCTCGGCGGTCCGACCGACTTCTGTGTCTCTGTGGGAGGCCCTGCCAACACCTGATTCCAAGTTGGAGGTCCTGCCCACTCCTGTTTCTTCGTTGGAGGATCTGCCCACTCCTATGTCTCTGTGGGAGGCCCTGCCAACACCTGTTTCCATGTTGGAGGATCTGCCCACTCCTATGTCTCTGTGGGAGGCCCTGCCAACACCCGTTTCCATGTTGGAGGTTTTGACTCCCCCTGAGCTGGTCTCTTTGTTTGGTCGGCCTCCTGGCCGCCCACCTGAACTGTGTCCCGTGTTTGGTCTGCTTCCTGGTCGCCCACCTGACCAGCTCACTGTGTTTGGTAAGCCTCTGGGCCGTCCTCCTGATCTGCTCTCCGGGTCTTGTCGGCCACCTGGCCGCCTCCCTGAACTGTTCCCCGTCTTTGGTCGGCCACCTGGCCGCCCCCCTGAACTGTTCCCCGTGTTTGATTGGCCTCCCGGCCGCCCCCCTGAACTGTTCCCCGTGTTTGATCGGCCTCCCGGCCGCCCCCCTGAACTCTGCACCATGTCTGGTCTGCCTTCGGGCCGTCCACCTGAACTGTTCTCCTTGTTGGGCCGGCCTCCTGGCCGCCCTCCCGAACTGTCCGGGCTATGTGCCCTGCCTCCAGGCCGTCCGCCTGAGAGTCCGGAGTCCCTCCTCCGGACCCCCTCCACCCACCCTGTTTTGGTTTATTAACGTTTTGGAACGTCTGGGATCCGTCCCTTGAGGGGGGGGTTATGTCATGATTTGGTCTTTGTTTAGTTGGTATTTTGGAGTTTAGTTTAGTTTTTGGTTTTATTTCTATTTTTCCCTAGTGTTGCTTGTTTCCCTGTGTGTTAATGTTTCCTAGTGTTGTCTTTAGTGTTTCCTGTTTTATTTTGTATTTTCTTCTCCTTGTGTCTCTCTGTGTTTTTTGGTTACTACAGTCTCTGTGTTTCCCCTCAGTCTTGATTTGCCCTGATTGTTCTCACCTGTGTCTTGTTAGTTTCACCTGTGTCTTTTGTCTCACCTGTGTCTGATTACCCCTGTCTATTTAGTCTTTGTGTTTCTTCCCCTCTGTGTCGGTTCATTGTTGTTTTGTCGTTCGTCAGTGTTAGATGTTTGTTCCTGTTTCTAGTGTTTTCCTCGTGGCTCCCTGTTTTTCGATTTAGTAAGTTTTTGCCTTTTAGTTTAAATAAATATTTTTGTTCATCCTGCAATTGGGTCCTCCTCCTCTTCATTCCAACCCGTGACACCACAAAGTACAAAATCTCATTCATCTCTATGATATTAGGGAGGCAACAGATATCTGGTGAACTGGGGTTTTATAGAATAATAATGATAATTATAATAGTGGTAGGGATGATGATTGTAGTTATGATGATGTTATACAAGTTTTTATTATCCCTAAAAGGCTGCTATTGGAAGGAAAATAAATACAATCTGGTGTGAAAGAGACAGTTCAGCAGCATGCATCTGAGTGGAGGTCGGAGCAGAGGCGGGGTGTGGATGAAGTGTGAAGAGAGGGAAGGAGGTGGGGAAAAGTGGGGAGGCTGCTGTTACAGACACGCTTGTCTTTGATAGCTCAGGTGGTCATCACCTGAGGGCGAAAAGAGCGTTAATGGGCATTCTCAGCAGAAGACAAGCACAGGCTAGCGCTCTCTCTTCTCTGGCTGCCATAAACAGGGGGAAGTATGCATCATTAGATTAGACTGAGGCTAACTACCTGCAGTCAGGCCCACTTCATACAGTAGCTATCAGAGTGCAGAGAGCACAGAGTCAACCTCAGGAACCCCACTGCAATGTGTGATTGGCTGGGTCCTGGAATACAGCAGCGTGATTGGTCAGTTTTTGGATCGATTGCCTGCACCACAAAAAGAGGTGTTATGTGAAATATGTTAATTTTTTACATTTGTATAGTAAGCAGTTGTAATGATATAGAATGTAATAAATGACCTATGACGGATCAACTAAACTATATTAGGAGACAATAGAAACGCATATGAGAGCCCATCTGTTATCTTTTATTAAAAAACACAGAAAGAAAGAAATAAAAACTTCTCTTAACTTCTATGAAAAAAGAAAAGAGCAAAGAAGAAGAGTTGAGAAACATAGACAGAATGATAGAGAGATAGGAATTTGCCTGAGAGGAGAATGAAGGAAGGTATGTAAGGTTGCTGTCACTCTGAGGCGCCTGATAGCTCAGCCGAGGTGTCATCTCATCATACTTCACCAGACATTGCACCACATCCCCACTGATAAATCCACCTTGTTGACTAAACTGCATCTAATTGAGTGCTCAGTGAGCTCTAACAAGGCCTGTTAAACTACAATATTTCCAGTCTGACCAGTGAGAAGGCCAGTTCAGAGATCAACCTTAGTGTATGGGAACTTGCCAGAAATTGCAGTTTCAAGAAATCACAGGAAAGCAAGGCTCATCCAAGACGGAGTGAATAGACCTGAGGGGTAGGTCTTCTCAAAGGCTCCCTGGGCGGGAAGATTTACTGGATCACAGGTCGACACATTGAGTGCAAGTTCTCTGACCAATGGGAGAGGAGCTACAGATGCCTTGTTAACTGTCATTTTTGACAGAGTGTAATGCCAGACATCTTTGGCATGTGTGACTTTTGACACCACAAACCATGTTGGGTTTTTTTACCTTCTGGATGTACTGTATGCTCTCAAACAAAATCAGGGTCACAATTGGATGACTGTATGCAATATTATGAAAGCTTTCAGTACAGAAAAGTAAAAAATATATATCTTTCGTAATGTGTGGCAATGCTGATAGTAAAGAATTAACATGCTTTGTACACAATATATCATTCTGTAATATTCAGTTACCAACAAATGAAAAAGGAAGGGGATTGGGTTAAATTTGAAATGAATATTATAAAAAATGCATCAAATAAATTATTAGGCTATATTTATGAATTAGGTAATGACATTCCAGTAAAGCAAGTGATGACTGATGATTCTGTACAGTTTCCAGTCTGTAAAAGCTCAAAACCAGCCTGATTGAATGTGTACACAACATAAACACAAGTTACTCTAACAGACTGTTGTCAGTACGTTACTACAAGTGTTTAATCAATGTGATTAATCATATTAAAGATTGTGTTACCTTATTGTTGCTCAGAGACCAGGGAAATGAGAGGATGTTGGCTACTTTACAGTAGAATGCTAATTCGAAAAAATAGGATGCTAAAGGCTGATGTAGGGGAGGCATTGTGTCAAACATGGAGGAGATTGAGGATGAGGAGGGGGGCAGGGAAGAAAAAGATGATGTAAGAAATGTTGTTTAGCTTTTTAGGGTGAAAATAAGCCTCTTTTGTCATATACTGTGCCCTGTGGGCTAATAATTGCTACAGCTAGCAGGTAGCTGCTAGCCAGAGGTGGGCACAGCACAGTTATTCAAAAAAGTTACTTTTAACTTCGATTGCGGTTAATCAGTAAATTCAGTTAATAATAAACTGATGTTAACATTAACGTTAACCACTATTATCAAAAAACAACAAAAACATCAGCTTTTTGGAATGTCAATATATTCGAGTTCGTAAGAGGTCATGATGACTTTAAAGACACATAACTACACACGTGCCTGTTTTGAAAATCTACAAAACATTTGGGCCGAGTGAAACCCTCAATGGAATTTTTTTATACAAGATTGTTTGTTCAGAAATGTGCTATAATTGTACTTTTATTGATGGGTAGTTTAATTGTATTATTATTTTTGATATTGTCAAAAATCCTTAGTAAAACGTTCGTACAGTTGTGGGAGAAGTAGCAAGAGGATGGATAGAGCAAATATTTGTACAATATAAAAATTATTCATATATTTAAAGGAGTTTATAAAACCTGTGTTGATAATAGAACAAAAAACAAGCACTGTAAAGTTTGTACAAGGTGGAAACTTTTGATCAAACTTGTTGCCCCTCCAGATATTACTAATTGTTTGAGCTGTCCTCAACATTGATACATGATAATAATCTATTTATCATGTCTCTTGAGTGATGGTGTTACAGATGAAGCTGATGAGGAATCAAAAGACCACTGTCTAACAGTAGATCAGCCAGGCAAAACATTAGTGTTTATCTAACAGTACCTCACATTACTTCAGGGCGGATAAAATAGGGGCCTCCCCAATTTAAGTGGTGAAATTTCACAATATTCAGCAAATGAATTTGCAAGATGCAACAGGTACTGCACTGCTTTCATGGCTGTCTGCATACCAACGTGACCACAGTCTAACTATTACTCTCTTTATCTCGGGCCCCTCCGGCAGCAGGGTAAAAAAGCCCTGTGTTCTCTTTCCAAAAAGAGTCTTCTTTAAAACTTCTGTGGGATATGTGTACATTTGTTTGTGTTTACCCCTACAGCAAAGTCTGTTTCATGACAGTTCTGTCATTTATAAAAAGCAAAGAGAGTACAGCATTCTGATACATTGCATTAACACAGTTCTTCCTGGGATTAGATGTAAAACAGCACAGAATATGAGGTGTTGTGCTTAAAACAGCTTTCTCACTCTGTTGCCATCATTTGCACCCCGCATGTTTTGTTAGTGTGATGTGATGTGATGTGATGTGATGTGATGTGTGTGTGTGTGTGTGTGTGTGTGTGTGTGTGTGTGTGTGTGTGTGTGTGTGTGTGTGTGTGTGTGTGTGTGTGTTTGTCTGGTGTTAATTCTGTTGTATGTGGCACTTAGCAGCCTCATTGTGACTGACAGCTGCTCAATATTCTTATTCATAAACACAAGCAGCAATCAGCATAAATCATGTCATTCACTGCACTTCATACGCTTCAAGAAAGGTTTTTTTTTTTAACGACAGCTTGATTTGTTGTTATTTCTGTCTAATTGTCTTACTTGTCACTGATGCACACGCTTATGACTCACAAGCAACACGCCCACTTAATGGTCTTGTTGCAGTGGGAAATTTCCCTAACTCTTCACAATAACTTGTCATAAGCATGTATAGGGGAGCTGTAAGGAAGGAAGGCCGTTTGCTCACATCAGATATTTCCAGATCCACTCTGGAAAACAACTTCACCTGACATGTAGCTATTTTTCTGGCTGAAATAGAAAAAAAAGCTGCAGAACCTCGGTTGAAAGTCTCATTATGTTGCTAATGTGTCAGTGTAAAAGAATGACAGAGTATGACCTTAAGTTCTGCCAGATCTGCTGCATGACACCAGAAGTTGTTTGTGATGGCCACTGAATAAAAATGATGGCCAATGTAAACCACAAACCTTCAATACACATTGCACCAACCCACATAGAAGCATTTAGCCATGCAGTTTGCTTCGCTGTTATGTGGCAAGATTTTTACAAATCTGTCTTTTTCAACAACCACTAAATGTGCTCGCTTCGGCACAATACAGAAAGCCTCACACGGGGTAGATGTTAGACTGTAGAGTACACACTGATTTTTTTTGCATAATTGCACAACCAGTGGTCCACCTGATGTGTTTACCTTATGAAAAAGCACTATGTGTCCGTTGTTGAAGAGGAAAAGAGAACTAGAATAACAAACTCCATTACCGTGTTTAAAACCATGTGGTGTTGCATCAGCTGAGATAGTTCCAACATAGGCACAAGTTATAACTTAAATCTTCCACCTAGATCCTAGTAGGTGTAAAGTCCTAATACAGATCTATTTTGACCTCACTCAGACCATGATCGTTTGATCTCACTGATCCATAGTTATGGTAAGGACATCCATTACAGTACGTTGTCATGGTGAATTGTTTTGACAGGTGGGATAACTTGAAGGAAGAGTAGGAGCAGAGGGTTTTACGGGCTGTTTAGTGTCAGTAATGTGTTCTCCGTGATACATCCCTCAGAAATGTACGATGACTTTGATTTGAAATCGCGTATGCCGCACGTCGACTGGATTTACAATTAAGGGGCCGAGCTGACCGGGTTCTCCTGTGGGTAATACATTTATTATTTACAAGAAGCCTATCTAAAACTCTACTTCAAAAATAGCCTACCAAACTGTCCCTTGAAAGGGAAGATTTCCAACACTTAAAGTCGTAGTTTTGACAAAAGGAATAGGTGATTGAAAGCTCTGTCTCTGTGGCTCCCACACAGCTAAAGCATGTTTCTTCTATCCTGGAGCATGCAGCCTTCGCCAACCCCATGCTTTTTTTTTTTTTTTTTTTGCACATTAATGTTGCCACAGGTAAATGTAAGAACACATCCAGAGACGCTTACAGCACGGGCCAAGGATCCAACAGGACTAGGGTTGAAATTTGAAGTGTGAGATGTTGTTTTGGTAAAACTTAGGGAAGACGTTGGGATGACCAACCACTGTGTAACTTAAAGTTGCTTTGCTGTGACCTTATTTATTACAACACAAGAACTTGAATGGTAATGTGTTGGCCATTTCCCAGACTAATTATGGTTTAAGAAAAAGAAATAAATCTTTCCATTAGCTCAACAGCTGACTTTTCTCATCTTTCTCCCATCTGTGAAAAAACAAAAAACAAAAAACGCATTGATGTGAAAATAACATAATTGCACCTGCTATTAAAACTCTAATGGTCCCATTACCAAAAAAGCCTGCCAATGAAGATGCATCCTTACAAAGCATATACATGTTTGCACTTGAATTACAGGCCTTGGGACCGGGCCTGATCCAGCATTGGGCAGGGTTTGGCCTTTTGAAACGAAGTTGATGTCATAAAACGATGGTGTCATAACATTAGACACGTCTTCCATGTCATGGTAAACACAGAGAAGTGTTCCCTCCATAATAGAAAAATCTGCATTGTGAAAGTTTAACAAATAACAAGAGGAAAAGGACAGTTTTCAATTGGAAGGGGGAAAAAAAGGAGGGTAATGCACTGCATTATTTAAGCAAATATCACAGCAGAGGTAGTGATGCTGTTGTGATCATCAGCACTGCTGAGATTTGGTCATAATCATGTCACTCCATCTCGTGTGATATGGCTTTAATACAACAATTATAATAAGCAATTATAAGCAGGCGCAGCAAATAGAAGTGAAAAGTAAAAATCAACAACAGATTATTTTTTAATTCCACCAACTCAACTAGTTTCACAGTTGAACTGAAACTAGACTGTTGCCAAGCAACCCAAACAAAGATAAACACAGTCAGCTGTAATATAAATTGAAAGATTCTCCTCCTTGCTGAGGCGCAGTGATACATATATTGTGAAAAGTCCCAGTGATGTTGTACTTCCAGTCTTATTGGACAAGAGGCATTGGAACCAACTGATGTATAATCTCAAATGTAAAGCCTTTCACACTCATGTCAAATGAAAGACTGTACAACTGTGTACATGACTACATGTATATGTAAGGATGAATGCTACTGTAGATTCAATCGACCTTCACCTCAATGATGAGAATGAGGTCAACCTTTTTTTTTTTCAGACAAAGCCTTCGAACAAAAGGCCCACTTTGGATAAGGTAGATACATTACGTACGAAAGGGGAAAAAAACTCAACAAATTCCTGAGATAAAAGTGGAAGAAAATGACATCTCATGAATGTGATCATTGTTTCCTTTCCTTTGGTGTTTCACATCATAAAGCTCTGGGAATGCAGCTGCATCAGCGTTTGAGCTTTGACTAAATCCATTCAGACTCTTTGTTGTGCAGTCACTCAGATCGCACAGGTACACACGCACGCACGCACGCACGCACGCACGCACGCACGCACGCACACACACACACACACACACACACCAAACCAGACACATACTTACACAACACTGCACCTCAGTTATCAGTCATCTACTACGGCTCTGATAACTATGATCAACACACAACACAAAGCAACCTACACCTCCATTCAGTGTCAGTGTCTGTGCTGAATTCTTTCACTCCTTCTTTCTTTCACTGCTCTCTTACTTTCTCTGTAATTTCCCACAATGCACAGAGAACACTATCAGCGACAAGTGATCTACAAGCTATCAGATGCCCTCACAGTAAAACTTCACACCCTTTGCTGGCAGATATAACGGTGACTTTGAGTAACACACTGCGGGCAACAACATTGTTCCTATATCTACAACTGTGAGGTTTTCTGCCATCCAAAAGAAAAATGGCGGCATTCAGAGGAAAGATTCAGCTGTGTTTATGGAAAAAGCCTGGAGTGCATTGGAGATGCGGTTTCTCCTTTGAGTTTGGATCAGACCTGCAGCTACGGTGCGACTAAGGAGCGCTGTTAGTCTGATCAAACAGCTGCCGATATGAAAAGGACTGCCGTATCCTCTCGGCACCTGGGGCTGTGCGAAATGAACACAGCCTCTCCGGTTTCCCACTCACAGGCTCCTCTTTGGGTTGGAAACATTTTTATATAATTACATTTAATTCTATGTTAGGTGTCCCCATGGTGCCACTATTAAGGTTAAGGCTAAGCTGAAGAAGCTTTTCAACCTTTGTCATTGAGGGCTTTTGCTCATTTAGAGGCAGTTCCATTGATCCGAGTCAAAGAACGCTGAAAAACACACAACATATTAAGTCGTATCCCTGTGATTTTAAATGTGTCAATTATTCTCATGAATTTAAAATGACTATATGTGTGTAACCTCCCTTTTTTTAAATAGCTGATGAATCAGATGAGTTGGGAAATAGCTGATTTGAAGACCTTAGTCATTGTTTCATTACAGTAGTCTTTCATTAGGTGTTGTTTTTTTGTCTGTGTGTGTTAACGCTCATTAAAGCTGTGACAGGTTGCGTGCCTCCTCTGTCTCACTTACGGCTTTTGTAAGAGGAATCTATTGAAGTGTGAATGTTTTGGTTAGGGCTGAGTTCACCCGAAAAGGCTGTGTGAAGTATCTCAGTTATAATTTGCGGGTATATTCTTGGTATAGGCAGGTGTTTTGTAGCTAAATACAGAAAGAAAAACCACACAGGAAATTAGATGAAGCACGACAGCAGGCCAACATGTGCGAAAAAGTTGGTGAAAGTGTACAGATGCACTCATGCCTCCACTTGCATCCATGTGTTCTCCCACACACACCTACAGACACACACACACACACACACACACACACACACACACACACGCACACACACACACACACACACACACACACACGCAGACAGTCACACTCACACACACACCATTGGGGAATGACAGTGCTTCTTTTGACTTTAAAATTAAAGCACAGATTCATTATAGGATTATAAAGTCAGCTCTGGAAAAAAGAATGATTATTTTGTGAGATTAGTATAAAATCTTCATAAAGAATGACTAATTATGGGGTAATTTATGACAATAGTATTATAGTATTTGCAAAGTAAATTAACAGTTAAATATAGAGTCCTGTAAACCTTGTTTCAAGTTCACAGTAGGAAGACAAAGCAGTAAAAGTGTAAATAAGAAGAATCTTCTTTTCAATCCTTCAATAGCACATTTCAGGTCCTTTTTAAAAAATGTGTAAATCAATTGTTCATGTTATCCATAAAAAATTAAATACTTAAAAGTGGGTCAGACAATATGAAAGCCCCCAGTAGCTGCTATTAGTCTTCTTTCCTGTACTCCGAAAAACATGTTTGGTGTAGGCCAAGGCCCCAAGGCGAGCTGAGAGTAAATGTGCATTCCTTTCTGCCATATTTTATTTTGCACTTAGTTGATCAGAGATGAGCAGGAGGCATTCCTTGATCAAAATCACGACCATAAAAAAGGTAGAAGTCACGTTAGCCTGCTGGAAATGTACCTTTAATGCTGACTTCTTGAAGTTTCTGATGCTCTAGGGAAAGCAAACGAGTGTTGAGAGATTGAAGATGAGAGATCATTTCAGGTGTACGCTCGGACTCAGCTCTTACTTAAACATCTCTAATGTTTGACATTTTATGCAGGACATGTTTGCGAAACAGAACATAATGCAAATGCAAAAGTTTCCTGGCAAACAATGTGCATGTCTTCTTTTACTAATTAAGTTTGTAAGTCTTGGTGCAGGCAAGCAACTAACACACAAAGAGCCACACACATGCACGTAGAGACCCATGCACAAGCGCAGGTATGCACACAGAGGGCAGCTCTGAGCCAACAATTCAGTGAAAACAGAGCCCTGCACCATGGCCAGGGCCTTCAGATGCATATCTACTCAGAACCCTCAAAACACCTGATGTACTCTGTTTCAAATACTGAACATTTGAATTGGCCAGACAACAGATTGGATTCAATAGCAAAAGATAAAAAACAAAACATAGGATTTTTTTTTACTTCCTTCATTTTTCATTTGCATATTGATAGTCCTGAGTTACAATCGCCTCACAGTCACTACCTACATTTTGGTCTTCTGTGCATGAGTTTACACTCTTGGTTTAGTACAGAATAGAACATAAAAAAGATCTAGTCTAATGAATGCAAGACCCCAGAAACAGGAACAGTAGTTAACCCTTGCAGGTACAGAGTTCCAATTTCCACAATCCCCAGGTAAAGGGAGGGAAATCAGTCTGCATTTTTGCGACCTGTGCCTGCACATGCGGAAAAAGTGTTTTACAACATACAGAACAAATGTTAATGAAAAACCCATTGCCTGTGGGTGGTGCAAGAATTTAAGTTGCAACTGCCATCAGAGGAATTGTACTACATATCCATACTTTTTCTTCTGCTTTTTGGGGGATTAGGTCATGGAAGTAGCAGGTAAAGCAAGTTAGCTAAAACTTCCCTCTACCAAGCAACATTTTCAGCTCCTCCTAGGGGATCCTTAAGGCCAAGTTGGACATGTAATCCCTCCAGCGAGCTTTGGGTCTTCCCTGAGGTCGCGTCTCTGTAAGACGTACCCAGAAAACCTCTAAAGGGAGACGCCCAGGAGTTATTCTAATGACATACCTGAATCACCTCAACTGACACCTTTCAATGCAGAGGAGTAGTTGCTCTACTCCAAGCTTTCAGGCTGTCTGAGCTCCTTCTCTATCTCTGAGGCTGAGTCCAGCCACCCTGAGGAGGAAACTCATTTCAACCACTTATCTGCAATGCTGCACCAACAAGTCTGTAGATCTCAAGATCTATTTTATCCTCACTCGTGAACAAGATCGCAATATACTTGAAATCCTTTGCTTAGGACAGTGACTCAATCCCTACACAGAGGTAGCAAACCACCCAACTGCTTCACACTCTGCTGCAAATGGTCCAAGTGCCTACAGGAGGTCACAGTTTGATGAAGCCAACAGAGCCACATTATCTGGAAAAGGCAGAGATGCAGAAATTTGAAGTCCCCAAAATGTTGCCCGGCAACCAGTAGAGAATGACACCAACAAGTTTCCTTGCCCAGTAAAGACATACACTCTTCAGACAAAAATATTATGTATTATTTATTGAGCATGAGTATTGCTGGTAGACAGATTTTGTTATCTTTGAGTGGCTGTTTTCCACTTTTTCAGTCTTTGTTTTTGTGCTACATCTTCATATTTAACATACAAACATGAAGTGGCATCAATGTTCTCATGTAACCCTCAGCAATGATGGGAAATGCGAGTGTGAGTTCCAGCCTAGTTCCGTGAGGGTGCTTTCCTTCTGAACACCGGGTTGTAGTCTTATTTACTTTGGCTTTGTGCTTATCTACCTTGATGACATTTGTTTGATGAAATACACAGTTGGGTGGCCCAAGAAGGTTTCTGAGAGTCAAAATCTGGAAATACAACTCTATCTATCGTACGTTGATTCCAGGCTTTGATGTGGCAGTTCCGGAAACATTTTGTTTATTTTCTCATGTAAGTCCTAGCTTTTCAAATCAAGTGACCTTGTTGTGTGTGAGGTTAACCATGATAGGATCGGATCTTTACTACTCGACGGTTGTGTAAGATGTATCACACCTGGCACAATAAGTTCTGTCTGGTCTGAATGAGGAAATATTTTTCTGAAAAACGTTCAAGCCTGGTGGTTCAATTGTGTTCAATGTGCAGTGACATAGAATTACACATATGCGTTTACTTCCTGTGCTCAGTCATTAAACAACATAGCCTTATCCTTTTTGCACGATAGTCTATTCAACCAGTTTCAAGCTTCCTCTGTACATAAAACTTTTACCTGCAGGGCTGTGTTTTCTGTGTTTTCACTCTACTCTGCCTCATTGACTCTAATATGGGCTTCCTGAATGGGTTATCTGCAGACTTGTTCCCACACGAGCTGATGACTCAAAATAATTTCAAAGATGCATGATGAGAATGCAGATCGTTGTGGTCTGAAACAACTGGATTTGTTGTGATTTATCCTACAAAACTTCAAAGACAGCTAAGTGTTGCAAACATGGAACACAGATGCACTCCATTTTAGGACAGCTGTGTTTCAGTCTTCTCTACTTTGTATGAAATTAAAAGCACTCAGGTCCTGAGGCAAGTGAGTTCCCCAGTCCACACCCAGACACTTTCCCTCCCCATCAGAAACAAAAAAAACTTACGAAGATAACTGAATTAGAATCCTCCGCTTGTATCAGATACCTAAATGTGAGGCTCTTAAAATGTCATACTATACCTACATTAATGTTGTTTTAGTAATGCTACCAGCATGGATTAGGTGAGGGTTCCTCTATTGGTCAGTCCACTACAATGACTATTTGTTGGGCTGCCTTGAAATTGTAGTAAATATATTAATGGGCCCGAGAAGTAGCACAAGTACCACCCTAGGATTGCTGGATGGGTTTCAGTTTGGCAAACTCACTGCTTCACTCCCTCACTGTCAGCCTACCATATTACTGCTGTCTTTTTAAAATATGGCTTTCACTTCCACCACTTCATTAATGCCACCTCCTCATCACCACCAAGCCTTCACAGTTTCATCACCTTCTTCATCCCAGCAGCCTCAGATCACAGCATCAGCCATCATACGGTCTACCCCGGTCTCCGCCGTTTAGTCAGCCTCTTCATACATTCAGCCTCAGACGACATCTTCAGCTGTTTGGGTCAACCCCATTCTCCAGTTAGTTTAGCTATTCATGCCTCACACGACATCATCAGCCATCTTCCCATAAACCCCAGTCTTCACATTTCAATCAGCTTCTTTATCCAATACGCCAAGACGACATCATCAACAACGCCTCCACGAGTGGACAGATCTTGTTGCTTCTCAGAGCAGACATCTTCGATTATTCCATCTCCCTGTAGAGTTCAAGCGCCAAAGATTGTCTTTCAATAATTCAACATCACATAGGTGAATGAAATATGTATCTCTGATTCATTCACTTGTCCCTCCTGATTGAAATGTTGTTAGAGGAAGACCTATGGGTCCCAGGATTGCATTATGGCAAATTGTGTCGGCCCCTCTTTTCTCTCCACACTGTTTTCCTGCATGCTACTAATACCTTGTGAAACTCTAGTAGACAATGCTAGTTGGACAAACAAGAACCACTGTCACGGTTTGAGAAAAAGGGAACTGGACCCAAGTGCAGATGAAAAAACAACATAAAAGATTTATTAAACAAAAGTCAAAAGCCAAAAACTTACTAAAAAATAAACCAGAAGGGGAAACACAGAAAACCCTGGTAATACAACGACTGACAACTAACATGGACTCACATACAACAAAATGAACTGACAACAAGAGGGAAGGAACACTGAGACTAAATAGACATGGGGTAATCAAACACAGGTGAGACTAACGACACAGGTGAAGACAATGAGGGCAATCAAACTGGAGGGAAGGAACACTGAGGCAGGAAGAAAATACAAGACAAGAAACACTGAGGAAAACTACAAACTAAATCATGAAACACTGAAGACACACAGAACTCAAGAATGTAACAATAATACAGACTAGAACATAGAGGGACACAAGGAAACTAAATAACACAGGAAACACTAAAGACTAATCTAGGAAACACACAAGGGAAACAAACACCAGGGAAGAATGAGAACTAAAACAAGATAAATAAAGCTAAACTCTGAAATACAAAACTAAAACAGACCAAATCATGACAACCACAAGATTTACACCCACTCTTAATAAGATAAGATTTACTGAGAGACAACTTTGAATTGTTCACTTTTAAAATAACGTTACGTTACACAATGTAACGTAACGTTAAAATGATGTTACACAATGTAACATTACGTGATATTATAATGATGTTACACAATGTAATGTAACTCAACATAAAACAACGTAATGTAATATGAGGACGGTAACTTGATATACAAAAATATTTTTTTAATCCAAAGTCTTAAACTTACCAAATAGTTGTTGCTGAATCCTCAAAAATATGCAACAGTTTAACAACATCAACCATAAGTTATAAAGACTTCCACTTTGACACATGCATTAGTTCCATGAAGCTGGCACATTATTTTAGTACACGCCACCACCACATACATCTTTGTTAAGAGGTCATGGTCATTTCATGCATTTCTGGGACATCAGGTTTGTTAAGTTTAATTAACAAATATGTTAGCATGCTGCGACACCAAACCATAGTTCTGAACAATACAAACATTTAAACAGCCAGATGTCTGTTTGTTAGCATTTTCACTCTGAGCATGCAAGCATGGTGACATCAGCGTTTAGCCCAAAGCACTGCTGCACCCAAGAACACATAGGGCTCAGTAGAGTTCATGATAACCTGCACATTAAAATGGATTTGTTAGCGTCCTTGAAAGACAGCACTAATTAATCTGCATAATCCATTTGTAGTATTAAAAAAACACTGGACTTTACACCAGAGACCTGATCAGCTTGTGAAAGTCATTCCTGTTCAAAAACAGCTTGGTCCTCACAGCTTACCTGGAATGCACAGTATATAGACTACAGGGATTTGAATGAGGCAAATACATTTTCTGTTGCTGAGCAAGGGGCCGAGCATATTGATGAAGTTTGAACTTGCCTTGGAAAAATGATCAACCAAGTAATGAGCTGGCAGAAGAAAAGAGTCTGCAGAAAGAAAAGCCCAGAAACTAAAAATAGAACAACTGGAGAAAAAGTTGGAACACAATGTGATATGGGAAAGAGCTTCAGGTAGATATATCTTCACAGATATTTAAGGTTATATGAGTCCTGTTAGAAATATAGGACAAGTCTGCACAATAATAAATTATGCACTGAGATCATTATTACATATCGCAATAGAAGAGTCCAGTTTGTCACCTTCTAGCCATTATAGTTCAGGATGATAAACTTCTAAACTGGCAAGTCAAGTGCTCTAATTCACCCTTCTGTGTTTGTTTACAACACACGTTGTATTTTGGGGGGCTTTCAAGATGCCTTTATTTGCTTTATGCATCAACTTTTAACGTATTGAACATATGCCCACTCCATTTCTGGGGATGAATAAGATGCATTGTGTCTAATCAGGAATCCTTTAAAGTAAGGATGTTCCAGCACACAAGAACAGGCAGGAATCCCCACTGTGTGGTGAAGTTATGACACGCACATGGCAACAGGTATGCCTTAAACAAACTCGCGAACTCTGCTGATTTCATGAGTGAGAAGAGGATATACAATGATAAATAAACAAAAGTGTTTACCACATTTTAATTAGCAGTTGTGAATGTAATAAGTAGCTGCCATCTTTGAATCTCCCACAGGGTGCGGGGGCATTTATCCTTCCAATAAAGCGGGGCACAAGTCAATTTAGCTAACCACCTGGGGCTATTTTATAGCACACTGCTGCATTGAGGCACGTCCACTACACTATATGCCTGTTGACTCATTGGATTATAGCATGTGATGCTATCCATGGCTGTTTGTTCAATCAGAAACATGTAAAACAACATTAGCTTTTCACTTTGTTTACCTAGGCCAGAATTGTATCAAGTAGCAAGTTGGCTGTTTCCCTTGCTTCTAACAGCTGCAAGCATCTGGAGTTTTGACGTTAAATCATTGTGTTTTTGGGTGTTAATGTAGGAGGATTAACCTGCCATCAACAGCAGCCCTTTTATTGCAGGTCTCCTACACATGGAAAAGGCTTCAATGTGCAAATACAGTTATGCAGGTTGGCACAGAACGCAGAAGGAATGTGCTGCTTTTTTTATTATTGAATGCATAAATTCAGGAAGTCCAAACATTGTCCGACAGCGCTCACTACACCGGGAGAGTTCTCAGAAAGCATGTTACCAAAGGCAAATGTGTGCAGTCAGTCAGTCCCACTCATCCATGCTGGGATGATAGCTCTGTCAGTGTGGCCCTCTCACATGGAATTACTGTCATAGTTGGCAGGATGGCTCTCTTCAGGTGATAAAAGAGGTGTTGATACAGAAGCATCTGGCAGGCCTCGGAGCTCCAGACAGATTCTGCTCGCACCCAAATTTATCAAACCACAGACAACATCTGTTTGGGCTGTAGATTAGCCTAGTTAGCTGATATTGTGCATTTCAATTAGGCTGTTTTTTGTGCAGAACAAAATATTGACTTTTTGACACAACTTAGATTAATCATGAACTCACCCTGGAAAGGAGGGTTCTCGCACACCTAGAACTCCTTCAACATCTCCACCACCACTGGAACAGAAGGGTTTTTCCTAAATATGTTGCCCAAGGCTTGTTTTTGAAAGGTCTTGATTGATCACCGGGATTTAGGGGAGGAATCTCGCACAATTTAACACAAATCATGAAAGACTTTTAGAATAAACTGTAAGGATGCTTGATGCCAATGGCATTTAGAGTTTTATACATTTTTAACCAGACTGCAAAAGGGCAGCTGGTCTCATTGATGCTGACAGCTCTGTTAATTGAGATTTGACTGATGTCAGTTTATGAACTTGTGACTATGACTGTTGTGCATTTTATTTCATGCAAGGGCTGATTCCCAATTTGAGCATCTAAATATCTTTTATCTATGGATAAAACAGCTATACAGAAAAATGAATAAGAAAATGAAAGATGACCATTGATAAATCCACATGCTAACCCCTCACTCTTTCTTTAGTGGTTTTCCTTTCTCAGTCACACACGCACACACACATGCACACACACAAACGCACGCACACACGCACGCACGCACGCACACTCACACACACACACACACACACACACACACACACACACACACACACACACACACACACACACACACACACACACACACACACACACACACACACACACACACACACACACACACACACACACACACACAGACAAGCATGCAAAGACACTTCTTCTATCTCTATGTGGCCAAAACCCCGGAGGGACCAAAGCCATTTTTCATGTAATTACAGAAAACCTGCCTGACTGGCTCTGAGACAGCTTTTGAAAGGAGGGACCAATTCTTTCTTACACTGTACACTTCACCTAAACAGCAGTTACTTTTAGGAATAGGTAATTCCACTTGTTTCCCTTTCAGTCAAAGGTCCCCTTGTGTTTGAACATCTAAGAATTGTTTCCTGGTTGAAACTTTGAAATCTCAACCGCAAAAAACCCCTGATCGGGCTGATACAAAATACTGATTTGCGCCTTTAATTCTCTTTTATCATCTGATCTAGGACTGGTTGGTACAATCTTTCATATGTAGATGAAAAATTAGCTTTAAATTAGCTCCTCTTGGGCCAACACAGCTTGAAGATCTTCATCTTGATCCGCACGTGTATCAAGTTGGAGCTCTCAACCTGGCTGCGCATGCACGTGTTCATGATGGTGGAATTTTTCCATTGAAGAAACACAAATTTATCATCATATGACCCAACACTGACAACTACAGTCTGCAACAGAGAGGGACAGTAGAAGAGAGGAATTTCCCTCAGGACAAATCAGTACAGACTCAGTGAACTGACGCTGTCTTCTGGCTGTGTGGTACGTCTGCAGCAGCAGCAGCAGCAGCAGAGGAGGAGGAGGAGGAGGAGGAGGAGGAGGAGGCAGCTCTGAGGTAATGTTTGTCTCTGTCTCTCTACAAGATAAACCTGTCATTGGAGCACTGACGAACCTGTCACATTCTGACTATGACTACTCCGAGTAATAGTGCCTAACCTGATGAGAATAAAAAAACTTGGGATCCAATTTTACTTTTACCTTTTGAAACTCATCCCTGACTGTAGGGGACGTCTGTTACTTTGCATTCTCTAATTATATATTTATGATTATATGTCCTGTTTATCAATGAAAGTGACATGAGTTTATTGACAAATAAAAACAGGAAAAGTTGCTATTACATCAAGTCTAATATAACCCAGGTTTCATCACCTGAGCCAATTTTTCCTGTGATGTCTATCTAAATAAATGAGTCATAGTGGTTTTAGCATGTTAGTTCCCCAAGGATGCCTCCTCTTCCTCACCTTAAAGAGTTTAATACTCCTCAGTGTAACATGTTGTATGTAAAACAGAGGCATGATAACTGCGGTAAATCTTCTTGACCTCTCTCACCCTGTAGGAGCTCATTACTGTTCCATGGCAGCATGCAGAGTCTCTATATGCTGCAGCACAGGGGTTTAATGTCTTAGCATGTCTCCCACTGCTGCCTTTGAAGGCCTGCCACCTGCAACAAGCTTCCACCTGATATAGGCTGCTCTGGTGTGGAGGTCTCCGACTTTCTCCTGCTAAGCTTCATCCTGCAAGAGTTGCAGCTTTCTTGCATCAGCATGTGCATCACCAGTTTGTTTTATCTTTAACAGGACCAACTCTGCAGTTCGCTTTTATAGCTCTATGAAGTTTTTTTTGCCTCTTTCAGCTCATTGTGTTGTTTTTCACGATATGGATCTATACTGTTTTGATTCACTGCACCGGCTTTTATAATTTAAGAAAATTAACAGAATGCAGACCCCTCTAGTTCCAAAAAAAAAAAGAAGACAAAATTAGCGACTATAGCTAGCTGCTAAAAAACAAGGAATTTTCCCTCAGAAGCTGGGGCGGCTGGTCAATAGAGGGTGCTAACTTATCACGGTCTTGTTTGCAACTGTGTTTACTGCCCACATGTTGTAAAAAATAAAAAAATAAATTGTGATTTGATTGCAAAATAAATATGTTGTAATTTTTTGTTAATAAAATAAACTAAAAAATGCAGTATCTGTTTATGTGTATATGTTCCTTTATTGGATTTATTTTGTAGTTTAAATCAACATGCCTATATTACCAAACATGCAAAATGAATAGAAGTGGATTATATTTGTTAACATAACTGCTCATTAGCTGCATACACACATAAAGACTTATGTGTGAAATAGACAGGTAAATATCTTAATAATGACTCGCAATGGTCATATGAATAGCATTGTTTAACTTTAGTTCTGAAGAAGGCTTGTAAAGGGATGAATCCTAATTCTTGGGATTTGCTATGCTGGTTTAAAAAAAAAGGTTCAGGCACTGTGAGGAACCACTTCCAATTCATCAGAGTTTCTGTCACAGCAGACACCGCTTCGTTCAGCCCATTCATCCTGTCACCAGACACCTATCCTTTTGAAGAACCAAGATTTATGATGGAGGTGATCACTGTGGTATCAGCGCCAACTGACAGTGCAGCTGCTTTTGTTCTCTCTTTAGGAGTTGCTGGTGACATCAGATCAAAGTCCGGATCATATTTACACCTGGCCCTTTACAGTAACTGTGGGTGATACACTTCTTCTAAAGCAGTTCTCTCTACATTACCCACTAATATCACTGTCACTGCATGGAGGGGTATTTATTTTCTACTGCAAAAGAGCAAAGAATCTAAAAGCTTCCTGCCAGAAACCCTTCAGGGTGTTTGTCACTGTCTGGCACTGTATCAGGAGTCCCTACCCATCAGGCTTTCATTCTGGATTTAACTAGGCCAAGAGGAGACACTCAATAATGAATGGCCAGTCAAAAAAAGCCATTTGTATTGTAAAACACAACAACAACCGCAATATAACATTACAGAAAACCATAAATCAGCAGACTGTAGGTATAAAGCCTTTGTAAAATCATTAAAGGCGAGTGAAAGTGAGATTCTCTCCCCTCTTCGCTCTCTTTATCCCGTTTCCCTTTTGTCATTCTTTATCTCATTACCATCACTGAAGCTGACCTCGGAGCCGAGCATCCAGCTGTGTTCTCCTGCCCTAGAGACAAACCTCTGACCCAGGGCTGAACTGTTGGATCATCTAGCACTGTCACTGCCTCATCTACCACTGTCACCCGATGACCTCCGTGACTCTGAGGGCGTTCGGTGCATTCGTTTCAATTCAGGTCTTTAAAGTGGATCCGGAATTTACTTGCTTATGTGAGGGGGAATAAGTGGCGAATGGAAAAACAAGGGATATGTTTAGAGGAATGACCGGAGATACCACCTGTCACACGTCTCCACTGAGGCCTTTACCTTGTTTACAGCCAACACCAGCTATTATTTACAGGGAGCCACAGACATAAAACTTCATACAAGCTGTTCTTACACTTCATGACATCAGCGACATGAACTGTGCAGGCTATTAACCACATGCTTTGTGACCCACACACATACACACTGTAATTGTGCAGAACAAGTATTTTTTTGTTTTAACAGAAACGTGTTTCAAAGTCTGTTCTGGGATATGCATTTCAATCATGCAGCTATGAAAATAACATGATCGAAAAGGTCTATGGCACCGACTTCAAAACCTCTTTTTGTCGCCAGCATTGTGGGGTGGATATCAAAAGAAGCTCTTTCCAGGTATCTCTTTACCTCTTTTGGGTTGAAGGTGAGGGTGTTTCCACGACTTGGCAGAGCATGAGTGGAGAGAGCGAGAAGATTAATGATATAATAGCTCTGACCACACGGTTTAGTTATTTAAACTGGCAGCATCAGCTCAAATTGTTTCATAGCTTTTCTGCAATGATACATTTGGGGAGCATGTCTGGACAGGTTGCATGATGCTAGAGGAGAGAATTCATTGCAACTCCCTCTGAACTGTTCAGCATAGAGACGGCAGCTTTGGAAGCTATGACACCATCAGAAAGAGACGCAGAATGTTTACTTCCCTGAAACGTGTTTGTGCACATTTACCTCGTTGATAGTCGGAGAAATTAAAATCTATGGCACCCACGACATTGACTTATTCATTGATTGCTTAACGTGCAGATGGAAGAGATTTGTCTTGGCTGTGTTAGCAGATTCATTTGAGTGTTTTCTCTTGATGAGGTAAGTGCTTGTGAGACTGAAGACTCAACAGATCATTGTTAGTAATGAAACCAACAAGACTGAATCAAATCAAGGATAGGATATGCCTGTTTCTTTTTCATAAGGGCAGGAAAGCGCTGACGAATCTGGCTGACTGATCAGTGATATTTCCTAAACGTTTCTGAGCCTTATGGGGTTGTAGTGAGTTTGGTGTTTTTGTTCAAAACATCCCGTGTCAGGACGCCCGAGACGTCGGAGGATTACTGTAAGCTTGGCTCAGGTGACGTTTTCTGGAGGGAGGAAAGGTGCAAAGGAGGGGGGGGAGGTGAGAGTAGGAGGCCAGGTATGAGGGCCCTCCATAGCCCTGCTCCAAACCTCTCCAAAAAGAAGAAGAGAAAAAGTATCATATGGGGTGCTCAGATCATTTGAAGATATACCAAACACTATCAAAGGAAACGTTAAAAGGACTCACTCAAAGTTCTCATTACCCCATTTCTCAGATGCATTACTGTTACCATGATTACATATTTCCAAAGCTTTCAAAGGCAGGTTAAGCGGGCTGGTATGTTCTTTCAAATCTACCTAAATGGCTCCTTCAAAATCCCCCCAAAGAGCTCACCCAGCCTGTGCTCTTACCTTAATGCCGCCAACAATACCTCTGAGCTATTTGACCACTGTGTTTACCTGTAAAATCAGATAGGCCATGGGAAGTCAGATAGACCCTGTGAGGGCCAAACAGTTGTGGATCTCTCTTGTTGGGAGTGGATATTGTCGGTTATCTCGGGCTTCCATCGGCGAGCGGTGGTTGTTAAGAGAGTGCATGAATGAGCTCTGCACCCCCGAACAGTATCTCTGGAATCACATAAAGACAACCTTGTGCTCTGCAATTTAGTGTGCAGCGCTCAGGTGCTTGTGCATGTCTCAACCAGAGGAAAAACAAAAGTATGACTGACATAATCATGTGTCAGAAGATTTATGGTCCGAGAGAGCGAAGGGGAGTGAAAAAAACTGGAGAGCACATTTTCTCGCTCCTCCTCTTGCTTCAAATTATTGTCTTTAGTGCTGTCCACTTGTTTGAGTGAAATGTTGGATGCTGTTGAAACAAAATAGTTCATAGAGGCACTTACAAAGAGATCCTTTTGTTAATGAAAGCCCTGTTAAATGCCTGATTTAACTGCTCTTTTACTTTGAAATTGTGTCATTTCCGTATACATTGGTGGTGTATTTTCAGTTGCCAAAGACATCATCAAGATGCTATGTTCCATGTGGACTTTTTTATACACATAAATGACCAGAACAGCCAAGGATATGTCACCATTTTTCACATTTTGATAAGGTAATGTGCATTACATTCATTGGAAAAAAGTCTTGAACTCTTTCACTTTTTCAAAAAAAAAAGTCTGCACCATCAATTAAGTTCAAATTCTGCCTTTAAATCACTAGTGCAGCCAATAGATCGAAAGATAAAACAGATAGCAGGATAGTTCTTGCTTAAATATGCTTTAAGAGGTTCGTTATTGGCATGACGATGAACACTGGCTGGAGCTCACGGCTGGGTCGTCCTGATGTAACAGGTCAGAGGAGCAGATAGGGAAGCTGTGGCAGATCTCCAGCAATAACACAGGGAGCGAGCCAGGCTAGCAACCATAAATCTGCAGCTACCACCGATTTCCAACTACTGCAGGTGACGGGGTAAGAGTGTGTGTTTGTGTGTCGGTGTGTAAGTGTGTGTGTGTTTTTTATAAACAAAACTCCAAAGGGTAACGCAACCCCACTTCAGAGCAACATGGATATTACACCCCAGAACATCTTGGCATTGGCCTGGTCCTGTTTATGGGGAAACAAAGCTAAGAGTATAATTAGCATCTCGGTGATCCTGCAGGGTGTCTGACTTATAAGCTGCCATATCAAAGAAGGTGGTGTTTAGTGCTTGTGACTCAGTTTTTCGTGGCCTCTGTGTGGTGGGGTTTTTGCACCTGACTGGAAAACACTGCAGGTGGATTATCTTGAACAATAGCAAAACTAACACCACTTTACAATTTAAAAAAAAGAAGTTACGCTTTATCCTATTTTAAAGTAGATCTTGTTGTCTAAGAGCGCTAAAGTGTCCACACAAACATTCAATCTTGCCCTTGTCATTCAAATGTGACATTACCAAAGTGAAAGTAAATGAGTGAAACCTTTAACGGAGATAATGTTGTTTATGTCTAAGACACAAAACCCCTAGTTTAGGTTTAACCAGAGCTTTTTCAAGCAGCTGTCTTTTCTTATGCGTGAGTCTTTTGTATCAATATTTTGAAAGCTCAAAGCCTTTGTCAGACAGAGACAAGCCTCTGTCATTATCCCCTTCACGCCCTTTTCTCTTTATTCTGGGCAGATTATCACAGCCAAAGACACATGATACAGCTAATCTACTGTAAATTAAGCCTGCATTCTCATGTGTTTCAGCTCTTTAACGTGGGAGGAAGAAAAAGGGAGGAGTTTTACTAGGAAAATGCCCATGTGGAAATGTTCTAAAATACGGCACAGGTGAAAACTTTACAGGCTACATTTGTCAGTCTCAGGAGATTATTGGGAGCAGGTTTTCCATCAACACCTCGGGCCTGTCTCCCCGCCGCACTTCCCGGCCCATGAGAGTGGAATCTGTAACGACTGTGGGCTTTAGCATCGTTAACATTTCCCTGACACGTCGGCTGGCCTCTCTTGGAGACTGCCCTGCATTTTCTCCACCGCATCGCAGTTGTTGTAGCAACTAGTGGCCCAGGAGTGAATGAAGCAGATGTGCAAGTCATCTATCACTTGACAGCTCCCACTCCCCCGACTGAGCAAGTCATCTCAGTGACAGTCTGCCCGGCCAGTCTCATCAATTACATCGGTACCCTACCATTAGGAGCACAAACCCTTTTTTCTCCTGTGACACATTCAACGGCTTCCCAGTCAGCAGGATGGGCCCTCAATTAAGCCAGAGTAACTTTCCCCTCTCAGTGGACGTCTCTTTTCTACGGCGGGCTGAGTATTGTACACATTATACTGAAGAAAAAGCAAACTGATTTATCTCCATGGTGACCCTATGATATGTGGCAAATTTAACCCTATTTTATGGCATTTCGATGGCCTCATGGGGATGCCGAACAGAGTGTAGCCACCACTATTAAAGATGTTTATGTACATTTGAAAGAAAGAGATGACCCTAATGGTTAATTGATGCCTATATACTGTGCAATTCCATTAATTCATGTAAAAAAAAAGGCGGAAAACTGCACTTATAATGAAGACTGTATAAATAATGGACGTAGCCATTGTGACGTCACCTGCTTCTTTCATGACTGCATAAATGAATCCTCAAGTTCCGCATTAAGCTGCCGCCATGTTGGTTTTCTGGAGCAAAAAAATTTAAGGACTTACAAAACTTTTTTCAACTGGCCTATACATATTTTTTTCTCTCTGTTTTTTGTAGCTGGCCTCAAGTGGACACCCAGGGAACTGCACTTTTTGTTCACTCCGGCATTTGCTTAATTTTTAAACACATGAAGAAAGAAATGATATATGAAGACGGAATAATGGCAGTCAGGTGTTGTTAGTGTTATTCTGTTGCTGTATTCCATCAGTAGTAGTCATGAAATGCAGTAAACACAGACGTTTGAACACAGACACATATAAACAGTTCCTATCACTTACAATATACATCTATGGCAGTGACAGCAGGGGGCAACTTACATATATCAGCTTTTGTTCACAGGAGTTTAAAAACAGGTGTCAGGGTCAGAACTTGACAATGAATATGCAAAAAGATATAAATAAGACATTCATATAAAAATAGGCTTTTACAAAATATACTCTATTAACCATTATTTACCAAAAGTGGAAAATGTGCCCGTGTTTTTGATCAGTGAATAAGACCTGTTAAGCTAAGTCGGCCTAAAGTAAGCGATGCCATTGAAGGCAGTCAGCAGAGCGTACAGCCTTCGACCTCAACAAGAGGGATTCTGGAGACTAGCAGCAAACAGAGGGAAGACAAACTCAGGAGAGGGTCAGGAGGTCAGTGTGAGTAGCCTACAGCAGTTTCATCTGGAACAACATTATTCTAAAACCACGAGGCAGATTCAAATCCAGTGTGTTAACCGTGGACACTTTTGATCCCTTTAACAACCTAAAACCTCCCAACACTTAGTTATTTTGGATCCGTAACGGACAAAATCAGTAGTTTTTATAGAATAAATTAATATTAATTATTTTCATTCTCTAAATACAGTGTGTTAAATATTCAAAATGGCTGTGTCATGTCATCTGTGCACATAGAGGGAGGACTACAGCAGTGTGTCCTGCCCAGCAATCACATCCACCATAATTCATTTGCATTAGCAAAATCCATTTCCTTAATGTCCCAACATGTGCATGTAAGTCTCCACACTTCGCTTCAGTCCAACATGCCAGGATGCACCTTTTCCGTTTAGTCAGGCATTTTTTTTCAACATTGCATCCCAAAGAACACAACAGTCCACGAGGAGTTTGAAGAGCTTTGTGTGCAAAAAAAAAAGGAATCATGACGGCCCATCTTCAGCTTAGTGTACACACAGTACAGTAGTTCCTCATTGTGTATGAAAAGACTGTAATAGCAGCCTTCTTGTAGAGTCGAACAGTTCCAGTTTGTCCATGAAAACACTAAGACATGAACCCACAGGCTCTCAGACATCACACACAAACACCGTCCAATAAATATCCTCATTTGCATGTGTACACCTCTGTCCTCTCACTGCACGTGTTGCATTTCACGTAGCAGCACCACAAGAACTTACAGTTGCATTGCCACACGCGAGAGTACTGGTGCGTGTTGTATCCTCGTCCGCAGCACATCAGGTCACAGCCGCTGATGTGCTGCATCATGGTCTTGTTACACACCCTGCCCTGCGTCCCCAGACTCCCTGTCACAGGATCCACCTCGCAGTAGTTAGGCGACTTGTCTATGTACACCAAGTCTGTATCCATAGGCTTACGGTAAGAGTAAGGCTTCTTGATCTTGAGGAATTTGGGGCGTTTGTTGCGGCTGGCTTTGACCGGTTCCACGTGCACCGCATGGGCATACTTCTCCTTGAGAATGTAGCCGAGCTCGCGGAACTTGGGAAGTGTAGTCCAGCAGGTTTTGGTGGTGCAGGAGCCCGAGACGCCATGACACTTGCATTCCAGCCGCATGTTCTTCTCCAAGACCTAGATGCACACAAAAAAAGAGAAACACAGTTATAACCAGCAACTGTCAAACACAACAGTGATGAGTGACAATAACACTCTTATGATTGATTCATAACAGCCTAATTAAAAACAATGATTATGCGGTTTATGATGATTTGAGTGTTTTCATTTTCAAACATATTTCTATAATACATATTTTTACAGTTGGCTCATGGAACAACATCGTTTTGTTTAACACTGCTAGTTTTCAAACGCTCTCAATTTACATTTCAGCTCTTGCACTTCAAGGCAAATGGAAAACATGTAACTTAATAACAATGTAATTGACCAATATACTAAAGTTAGGGATTACGTGGCTGTGTGATACCATACACACAGAAGCCAAAATAATGGATCAGGTTTCAGGCTGTGTGTGTGTAGTTACCACACACAACACACAAATGTCAAGAGTGACTGTACAAGGCGCCGAGTGACTGGGATTACTGCTAAACCCTCAACTGATGACAATGAGAAGTGCGATTGACTCAAACTGTAATTTTCTTCAGCAACAAGTCAGTTGCGATTTCCTTTTGCTAAAATGCTCAGAGTTTGATACGCAACATAGTCTCCTAAAGCCTTTGACAAGATATTTATGCCTCAATGTTCTTGGCAAGAAAACTTAAACACTAAAACCCAAACAGACGTGTGAACAACAACCCAAAAGAGAGAAAAAAAAACAACTTTCCCTGAGCAAACCACTTCATAAAACCCTTGGCTTCAACTCCCTAATCCATCAGTTGTTCTGTGACCAACACTTGTGACAGCCTTTGTGTGGACGTCTCCGACCAGGGAGCTCCTGCTCAATGTCACTGCTTTTGATTAGCATAAATAAAGAATAGGAGGGGGGCTAGCTATCAAAACAGAGAGACCATTTGTTGTCAGAAAGAGGAGAAATACAAAAACAGTGCAAAGTTTGAATCCACAAGTGCAGTGCTTTTCCCTGGGAGGCAATTTAGCTGTCCAGATAAGCCAGTTTTAAAACAGTATCCTTAAACACACGTAGAAAATGATCTACTAGGTACAATTGTATACAAGGAGGCTTTTCAGTGTTTGGATGGGCGTGCTGTTTGTGGGAATCAGGCTTCTTTGGCACAGTGAGGCAGGGAGAGCGAGAACAGGAGACAAAGAGGGGATATGAGTTAACTTGGGCAAAGTTACTTCTTTATTCTTCACTAACTCTAACCGTACTTTAGCTGTTTGGCACATCGTGCCACTCAATCTCTGACCTCTAGACTTACTGGAGTCTCTTTGTCCATCTGCAGGGTCCTGCAGCCGTGCATGCAGAAGAGCCTTTAAAATGAGCAGGGCATTTCAACATGGAAAGCATCCTTTTCTCCACAGATTGTTTTTTTGGATTGACATCTAAACATTGCTGTCTCCTATATTTTAATGTTGAAGTGGAAAATGTTACTTCTTTGACAAACAAAACAATAAGCCCCCACTGTTGTACATGTACAAGCAGATAACACCTGATGTTGATTTATGATGTTAGTAAGACATATTGGGTGGGGTTTGTAAAAAGGTAACTGTATACTGTCCCAGTGGTGCAAAGCATGGAGGGACAGGGCTGATGCCTTTTTGTAAAGTGCCAATCTGTTTCAGTGCAGAGATCTGAGCTGTAATCAAACCCTGCCACTTAGTCAACTCTTCTTTTAAAAGAAAACGTTTATTCTGCTGCTTGTTAAGTCTTGGCACACATGCCACAAACGCCCAGACTTTGGCAAGGTGCACCATTACCACATCATGCCAGGGACTGACCACCCAAATAAGTGAATATTCAAAGTGAATCGTTACTTTTTTAACCAAACGCGCTTTAACATGTTGAAGTGGAGAGGAGGGGACATCTTTAGAAACAAGTTCTATGTTCTATAAAACGTAATCCTGTGCCACATCACTTACCTTGCGTCCCACCTCATTATTATGGAGGTTCATTAGTGTCCTTGCATTCTGTTTGACCTCCCGAGCGTCGATAAATACTTTGGAGAATCCCAAGCCGTAACTGATGTCCGCTGAGCAGCCTCCCCACTTCCAGCCCTGATCCTTGCTGTAGAAACCCTGCTTCTCCTTGTCACAGCTACAGTCACTCAGGTTTCCCTGTGTACAGGCCGCCGTGATGGCGTGGGCCACCCCGGCTGCAATAATGGCGTAGGTGAACGCAGCTTCTTTACTGCCTGGGGGAGCAGAAAAACAAGGGGGATTAATAAAGTGTGTTTAGACGTTTTGAAATAGAGAATGTCATGGTCTTTTGGGATTTCTAAATAGGAAAAGAAGATTATTCATTAACAGCATGTGCTTGCATCGCAGTCTTTCTGACATATAGCTCAGGGGCTGTGGTGTTTTGAAACTTGACCTGGAAACCGTCCTGCCCGTGAACCAAAATGGCCACTGTCGGTATAGTCAACAAAGCAGGATGAATAAGAGGGTTGTCGTCAAGGAAGGGCTATTGATCCGCTCAGAAACTGTCACATTCTGTGTAAACGCATAAGGCAATGACATCACAATCTTCATCCTGCCGTTATCTCGCCAAAGTCTGGCTAATAAATCATTTACACTCAAGGAAAAATATTGACGAATAACTAGTTAATCGGTAAAGGTAAATCGGACAGGATTCTTACAGACAGATCCCGAGTTCAAGTTCTAATAAGCACAAAGAGAAAGTCTCCTGAGTCTTATTCAAAGCGTCATACAATGACAAAACAGCAGCAGTTTTTGTTTGTAAGACAATATGAAACAGCCCGTAAGGACATGAACATGTATATTCATAAACATGATAAACAAGCAGCATGTTTTTCATTTTCAGATCTGTGATTCGTTTCATGCAAACAGGAAACACTCGGTTATACCATCCATCATATCTATGTGTAAATAAACTTCTAGTCTGTGTTTGTTCAAAACAAACATGACACCAAGTTTGTGCTTCCTCCTGCCACTCGGTTCACTATGTGAGGCTGCCATGTTTTTTGATAAACATCTTGGATGTGTGCCCATGCCATTGAAAAAAAAAAAACTCATATTGAGGCATCAATTATGTGGACATTTTTATAGACTCGATGGGCTCTGAGCCAAAAAAGAAGGTGTGTTGGTGCAGGCAGCCGGTTCAGACTGCACCGTTGTTAATTCTTCCCCCTGCAGATGTGAGTGCACGGGTTCATCACAAGAAGACATGGTATGAATACTTCGCAAGCGTGTAATGAGAGGTGGAAGATATTAAAAAGAGAGCAGACTGAATAGTTAAATAACCTGTAAGCTGAACTAGAAGTGCCTGTTGGCTGTTCTTCTCCCATGTTTAGCTTTCTTTCATCTCTGCAGAGTCATGCATGAACCTCTTCTCATAAAGCTCAGTGTACAGAGCAAACACAGCTAAAGCCCAAAGTGGCTCATGCTTATGCACCTTGCATCAGCCGTGAGCATTATGTCAGCCCACTGGTCATTCTTCCTTTGCTTTAAGAACAATCGCAAGCAACACAGCTCGCCTCAGCCTGGGCATCAACAATAGCGTTCATTTACAACCAACAGCCTCCTGCGTTAATCTGATCAGTGAAACCAATCTATTTGGTACGGCTGTCCAAGCTGTAGACTTAAACTCTTGCTTGGATACACAGACCGAGACTCTTGATGAGCTAAAAGTGCTCATTCATAAAGGAACAGATTGTCAAACAGCACTGTTTTCACTTCAACAGCATGAAGAGAGATAATCCGTGCTTTCCAACAGCAGCAGGCCTCAAACAGCTGGTCCAGGCTTCTTTGTTATGTGTTTTTTTTAATGTTTTTATCAAAATATCTTAACAAAGCTACCTCTGTGCTATCAAACCCCTAAAACATTATCAGACTAAATAGCATTATCTTTCATTAAACCTTGGTAGGCCTTCCTGGTATTGATATCTTTCATATCTTCCAGTCTTTGATCCATCGTATCTGTTCAGAGCAGCCAACAAATAAGTACAGCCGTAATTTCAGCATCCCTGAAGTTCATCCACTGTTCAGAGGAGACTATTGTCTCAGTAGAAGGATCGTTGATTTACACCAATTTGTTTCTCTAATTTAGTACTTTCAGTCCTTGTTTTCCTCTTGGCTTTGCCCCACACTGTAACTTATACCCGTGGTAAGAGCTATGTCTCTACAGTGGGAGCCACAGCACCCATCACTAGACAGGATAAAGACCAGTGAAAATGTGTCTCCAGAGACTCTGCCGGCCTGAAAAGAAAGGCTACAAACATTCACAAGAGCTTTGTTACTGTTCTGGCTTCGGATGCCTTTTATACATGCTCAGAAAAGCCCAGTTCAATGAGAAGTCTGGAGTAAAAAGGCCTGAGGTAAATGACACTGCTGGCACCTTATGGGATGCTCCTTATGCTATGAATGCAGTAATACAAGAAAGATGATCTCATATGTTGTTTGTCTGCAGCATGTTAGAACTGAAGATCCTAAAACGTTTAGAAACGGATTCATGTCAAGGACACAACTTGACAATTTTTTTCCCCAATGCATCAGTTTATAATTGAACTCCTTGATCTTACTTATTCATGCATTTCAAATGTAGTATTGAACATGTTGAGAGAATTCACAAAGAGCCAGAGATAAAGTCTCCGTGCATTTACGCATTACGCACAACCAATCTAAAATGACAAACAGTGTTTACAGTTGTATTGTACAAAAAACGTGTCAAATTATGAACAAGCATTAACAGACTGCAACATACCCACTTTCAACTCTTTTCCGAAGACTGTCCTCTCCCCCAGTGCAGAGCAGTTCCAGCGCCCGTTTTTGAACTGAAACTGACACTCGTTGATGCCCATTTGGGCTCCCTCTCCGATGACGATAATGGCATCGGGGCGACTCTGGCAGATAATCCGCTGTCTGGGGGCCAAACCGGGGATTTTGTTACAGATTATGCTCGCACCTAGGGCCACCACCGACGAGAAGCCACTGTGGATGGAAGATGGACATGACTGAGAAAATACAACCGTTTATTTATTTGTATTATAACATCGTTGGTTATTAATTTAAGGTTATTTTTTTGCAGTTGAAGATTTTTTTTGTAGCCATCTAAAAGCAAATAATTTATTTTTTTATTGTTTGTTATATATCACTATAGCTGATGCTCATTTTTAAATTAATTATCACATCCATGAGAAAAAAAGGGAAATTTACATATATTATTGCATTTAAGAGTAAAGATTAAAATCCTTTTAAATGTTTTTGGGTTTTTTTACTTTAAAGGCTGATTTGTGTATTTTCTTGGCACAACTAGACGTATTCTGTGAATGAAGGCTAAAGAAACGCTGTAAAAACTTAAATTATTATACCACTATGAGTTTGACCAATCTTTTAAGGTAAAACTAAATTATGAATGATGTGACATAGACGCAGAATGAGTCTGACTGAGATAAGAAACTCTCTTTCCCCAGTGTTTTATATAGCCTATCGTTCATAAAATCACCAACTATCTGATTTTCAGTAAATATGAGATACAATATGAGTTTTTAAGGGATAAACATCAGATAAGTCTTGTAAGTCGTAGCTTATTGAAGTTGTGTATGCTTCAAAGTATCCTTCAACTAACTAATGATAAGTCAAACAAGCGCAGCTCACCCAATTTTTAAATAAACAATTCCCAGACAAAGTAAAACTCTTAAAATCCAGCGTCTCGTTCTCCGACTCATTGCGGCCTGGCTCTCAGTTTCATGCACTGATCTGTGGAGCTGATGAGTAACTCGGCTCGCTTATTCTCCGATCGATCACAGCACAGGTAACTCCAAGGGAACTCCAAAATGACGACAAGCATAAAAAATAGTAAAAGCTCAGGAACTTTTTTTTTTTTCTCTCTCAAATTGCCGGCTATGGTATGGTATCCAAACTCCCTTTACGTGGTCCCCTTCCGCTGGGCCCTCTTGTCATTGCGAGGGTGTCACAGGTAACCCTTGGGGTGAACAAGTGCGGTTATCTCTTTCTCACAGTTCCTCTGCTACCCGCAGGTCTTGGCTATATATCTGGCTCATCTATCATGGGGCGTGTTCACAGGATGGGGCCCTGCTGAAGAATCCCGCCAGGGCTGAATCTCAACAGACATACACACACACAGATTCATGCACACATAGGCCTACACGCACACACTCCTGTGCTGTGGATTCACCTTGACTGATTGGAAAAGCTTTTATTTGGCTGTTAAGTGGGTCAGGGCGCGGAGATATGTCTCAATTGGCTTTTTTTTAAGGCGGATGTTTTTGCTTCACTTAAATTAACAATAGGCCTATTTGGTTTTCACTTGCCAAAAAGCTGCTGAGACATTATTGAAAAATCTATAAATCAGATTCATTTATTTTGTGTGTGTGAAGTAGATGGATTAAGAGGCTAACAGATTAAAAAAAGAAGAAGTTTATGACACTCTCTCAACTTTGACATGTAACACATGGTTAGGTCACATATTTGGGACATGTAGCCTAGAAATACTTGCATTTAAGTCTATATTTGTTTCATTCATTAAAGTAGTACAATTACTTATAGGTAGCCTAATAATATAGTGGCTGTCTTCATACGTTATTGACGCCTCCTATGACGCTTTATACCTGAAGTGCGCCTCTGTCTCAAAAAATCCGGACGCCCTACCTTTTACAATGGCAACATCTAGTGGTGTAATTAAGACATTGCAGGCTAAAAAAGTAAACAAACTATCCGTCGTGTCCCTGTGTTGTTTCCGTAGTTTGCCAAAATTCCAACCTGCCGCCGCTCTGACGTCCTGTAAAGTTCATCTGGAGGAAAGGTAGTGAGGGGCAGATAGTCAGCATGGACCTCCAGCAGCCGTATCTGATCGGTGATTGCCTTATTCACATCTTTACATTCCTGACCGAGGAAGATTTAATCAGTGCCTCAAGTGTTTGTAAGGTAGGTCTTAAAAGAAGGAGTGTCCAACATGCGGAAGTAACTTAGCCTATGCTTTATTGTAATTTCCCAAACTGTTTGATTTGTGATCAAATGATGTTCTCCTCAGGATTGGCATGAAGCTGCAGAAACTCCTTGGTTATGGAGGTGAGCATTGTCTGAACTTGTATTTCTTCATTTCATTTTCCGTCGTTAAGAGAAAAGGAAGATCCCGGTAAGAAAAAGCAATGGAAATGTATCCAAGTACTGTGCTAATGTTCTGATTATCTATTTGAACAATTTTCTTTGATTAGTTGTATTACTTGTGTCTTTGTATACTTAAAGTAAAAAAAACAACAACAATACAATAATGTAAAATATGAGGAATTGTTGGATCAAGATGACACTCTTTGACCCCCTGGTTAATAATATCTACTTTTATAGCCCATTCAAAAATGCCCTACCTTTACAAGCTGCAACATGACATTGATGTACACAGAATGCATACAAAGCATCATCCAACTGGAGCATATCATATACATTTTGGAATTGCTATGCCACATCATTAACTGTTTTAACACTAAGTTTATTTTGCTACTTATAGGCTATACTTGTGTGCTTTCACTAATGTAAGCTTTTTTTGTATTTACACTATGTTCACACTACATGTAAGCTCACCAAACACCAAATCAAGACCGTATATGTTAGCATTCATGTCTGCTTTCCCCTCAGGCGGATGTGTCTACAGCGCTGGACTTTCTATAATTTTTCCGTCTTCCGGAGTGAACAGGTGAATCACTCATGGAAGAGATACTTTCTTCGGCGTTGCCACTTAGAGGATAAGATGACCAAAGGCCGATCAGGAGGTTACACCTGCAAGAGCCTCAGAGGGCACACAGGTATGCTGACTGTCAAGAATTGTCTCTCCATTACTTCATTATGTCTCTCATCTCATATTTCTATTGGATATGCTGTCTGTCAGGCAGGGTAGTGGGGTTGGTTTACCTGCAGGGGAATGCAGATCAGCGTCCTGATCTCTGGAACAGCAGTGCCACAGTCTGCAGCGCCTCCGCTGATGGTACAGTCCGAGCATGGAACATCCAGAATGTGAGTTTGACAAAATCTGTATATTACCATCCATTCACAGTGACATCACATTTAAATATAAGTACCAGTGCCTTATGTTGACTTTTTATGTGAGGCACACATATTGATAAAATATAATTCCAGATTTTTCAAATGTTGTGTTTATTTATGCACATAGGTTTGGATTGAGTTATTTTGTATCTGACCTGAATACATTGAATTACTTCTTTAAAGTATATTGATGATGGGTGTAAGATAATGACTTAAAAACCATGTACAACTCTAGATTCAGTCACTAAACTAGTGTTGTGTACTGCAATGACTTTTAAATGAAAACCTTGCAAGCTAATCAGTGCTAATCAATCGTATCCAATCATTGGTTTAAAATGTAATGTAATGCCACAGAAATAAAGCCCACCACCCCCTGAGAGATGTATCTGATCTTGGACCCATTCTCTGCCAGGGGGACCTCCTGTGGTGCAGTCCTGTACAGAGTCCCTTGACAGCAATTATTACTGTTGAGCAACATGAAGCTGTGATCACAGCAGACTCCACAGGGCTCATAAAGACCTGGCAGGGTCAGACCGGACAGGAGGTGGCCTCTTTCAATGCTGGATCTCCACACTGTACATTACTGCAGTACAATATAAACAACAGTTGGTTTCTGTCTGTAAGTAACAACTGCATTTTTGGGTTTGTATATTTAAAAAAATGTACAGTATATTTTGGTTGTAAAGTATATGCAGCATATTATATTATCTTTCAGGTTGGAACCAGTCAAGGGTCTGTTTGCACACTTGCCGATACAGCTTTGACCATAAAGTCCAGGGTAATGGTGTGCGACACCTTTAAAGTCAACACCCTGCTTGTGTCACCTGACAAGAAATGGATCACAGCTGGAACCAAGGACAATGATGATTTAAGCCCAAAGGTATTTCTTGCTGTCTTTGTGTTTCCTGCTTTGCTCTGTTCTTGTCTGTCTTCTTTTCCCACATTGCCTCTGTACAAATAATACAGTGGTTTAAAAAAAAAAGAGGTGTGTTAATATAGATTCTGCAGATCTCTGCTGTTTGGTTTGCTGGCAGGTAATTTACACAGAGAGTGTGACCTCACCGACTGAGGACGAAGATCCTCTGTGCCAGTCGGTGCCAGTCACTGGGTGCCAGGCTGCTGTCTTCATACCCACCCAGCCTGCCAGACTGGCCATCATCCATCACAACCAGCGCCCAAACAACAAAGCCCTCACTGTGTTCGATGTCAGCATCAAAAAGACTAAGTACAAGTCAGAGATCCAGGGTGAGAACCAAGATATGTGCAGCTTGACTTTACTTGTTATACAACCTCTTAATACTGGCCCTTACAAATGTTGTTTGGTGATAAGTTGGGGAATCATTATCAGTAATCCACTAACAGATATTGCTATACTTATTTGAATATTATTTTTATTGTGTTTTTGCTTATTTCAAGTGATGGCTGGTATGTCAATGCTTAAAACATTTTTAATAAAACTACAATGGAATTTAGTATTGTAAAAATGTGACAGACGGTGATTTTTGGAAATGCTATTAAATAACAATAAAAATAGATGTAAGTTTAAAGAAGATGGTGCCTGATGTCTCATATGACAGTTCCATCATCTCAGATTACATCCTGAAAACTACAGCTAAGGGTGGGTTATTTTTCTTTTTCTTCAGGCTGTAGTTGGCCAGTGCTGCTGTCCTAATTTTGCACCTCTTCTCATCACAGTCCAGCAGGTGGAGTCCTTCCCCCTGACTCTGAACACCAGGTCGTCACACTTCCTTCTGGAGGCCAAGGACAGCAACTGCTTAGTGCTGGCAGCTGGCCAGGAGCTAATGGTCTACTCGCTCAAAGGAGCGCTGGTTGCTAGCTTTAAAGACCACACTAGGCCAATCACTTCTATATGTGTGGTAGGCTGTTGTTTCAGTTTGTTAGTTTGTTTGTCTCTGGCGAAACAAGTCTTACAATGATCAATTTGTGTTTTGTTTTTTCACACCTATAGGATACCTTTCGTGTCGTGACAGCATCTCAGGACCTCTCCTTACGAGTATTAACTTGGAGAAATGACAGAGACCACTGTTTGAGTCTGGAGAGCAGATACCACTTACTGGGAGGCTCTCACACAATGTCCAGGTACTGACTGCTTAAGGTTGGGTCTGCAGCCAAGTTTGCCACACAGTTTAATAGTAATGCTTTAGCCTGAATACAGGTGTGCAGTCACTTCCTAATCCTATTACTTTATGCTGTGTGCCCTGTGTTCTAGAGGGTTCACCCACGTCATCTGTGACTACTCCAGCATTGTGGCCTCTGCAGAAGGAAATGATGGCAAAGATGTCTTAAAAGTGTATTCTTTCACCTCCTGAGCATCACTGCTCGACAAAAAGGTGCCTTCATGAAGTTTGTACAGTGTGCCAGGTGGAAGGAGAAACATTTACTTTTATTATAAACTGTTCATCACATAAGGTTACAGTACACTGGGATATTCTTTGGTGACAGAAAGAGAATGAGACAGTGACACGTTTACATGCACACCATATTCCTATTAATGTCCATATTCTTGTTAAGGCAATATTCTGAAAAAGGTGTTAACATGTTAATCAGCATATTCAGAATAAACCGTAGTAGTAGTAGCGTCATGACAAGACGTCATCTAGGGGCGTAAAGAAATCCTTGAAGTAGCATATTCAGGAGCATATTCCGACTAATGCGTTTACATGACCCAATATTCGGGTTGATTCAGGCATATGCCAGAGGTCTTATTCAGGTTTTTTATAATCGGAAAATGAGCTTTACTGGGTTATGACAATTGGAATAAGGTGTTTACATGTCTCCTACACAATCAGAATATTGTCATTATTCCAATTAATACAGGAATATGGTGTGCATGTAAACGTAGTCAATGTTTCATACTGTAGTTTTTTTTTTCTCCTGTGCTCTCCAAGTGCTGCTCTCCTCCCCATGTGACGTGTGTTGTTGAGCTCACCTATGTCCAATTAACAATCAAGGCCAGAGACAAATAGCAGGAGAGAGGGCAGCCAATGCCAGTGGGCCATCCAGCACTTAGTGACGTGCACTAGTGCTTAGTCCAGTTTTTTTCTAAAAGAGGGTGTCTTTTTGTCTGTGCTCTAGTGTTTCTCATTTGTTTATAATTTCAGGAAATAATGGTTTAACTGAGCGCTTGAAACAACTTCTTTTGTGTTTTTAAATAAAGGCTTGTTTTTTTAAGTGAATAAATAATGTTTGCCGTTGTTAATTTCTCTCTTTATTTTCTCACTCACAGCTGCAAACTTCTTAGTTAACCATGAAGAATATATGAAAAGTTTCAGTCTAGTTTCTAACCACAGATTAACTGTTGTCTCAGGAGACTCTTCTGGCTTCCTGACACAGTTGATCATACGATCATCTTGTCATGTTTAGAACATTTGTATTGTTTTGGGGGGAAATTGCTGCACTCAAGCGATTTCAGTCCTACCTGGAAGATAGGACTTTGTCCACCTCTGTGATAATTCTTCTGAGACGGCCTCACTTACTTGTGGTGTCCCTCACGGTTCTGTTTTTGACTCCCTCCTATTTTCTTTAAATATTCTTTTCCCGGGTCTTTTTTGAAAAAATATGATGTCTTGTTCCACTATTTTGCAGATGGTTTAAAGGTTTACTTGCCATGGAAACATTCTTAACTTTTTCATTCACCAAATAAGGTTTTTCTACACTTTGGACTTGATTAGTAAATTGAACACAGGTGTGCTCAATCACAGGGGAGAGAAGCACCTGGAGAGCATGGGACAGAAAGATAAAACACAAAAACCTAACAAAATGAGAGAAAATTGAGAGTTCCACAGCATGCATCTGACACTTATTACAGATAAAGAATACTATGTTAGTAGAAAGGCAGGGATACACTGTTTGCAAAACATGCTGGTTAAGAAAAGATTCTGTACAGTTATAACAATTCATAACTATGCTTTTGTAGCTGAGGTATGTCTGTGATGACTCTCGTACTGATTTTAAGGCATATTGTTTTGTAAAATACATTCAACTGTTCTTCAATATGTTACTTCCACTAGGTACTGAGGTAAGATAATATGCAGGTGTGTAAGTTATGTATTAGTGATATAATATCTACATATTTGAAATGATTAGTTACAGCCCATAAAAACGTAACGTATAAAATAGTTTTGTGTGTAAGGCACAAAATAATTATTTTGTTTCATGGCCCCGCACAACATTTCAGACTTGTTTTTGTATATAAAATGACTGATAGTTCCTATGTTAAAGAACAAGTCGACAAATTTGACTCATCTGCTTCAATGGCCATATATCGCAAGTCCCCAAGGACACAACGTAGGACAGTAGTCATGGACACGTACACTTTTCTTCCGTCTTCTGAGTCACTTTCCAACTGTTCAAAGGCAAACAAGACTCTCAAGTTCTTGAAACAAAACAAAGACTAGGAAATAAGTCAATTAAACTAAAACCATATGTTTGTGTCTTACCCAGGTGACTGCTTTGATAGTACGATTCAGGAATGCATTTTCAACCTCTTCTGGTATGGTCAACATTTGAGCCATGCAGTCTAGTATGCACATTAATGTTTCTTTAGGGGCCTGGAAAGACATAAAAAGGAAAGTTACACTTGGAGTTTGCCACATGTAAACTTGTGAGCTTGAATATATATCAAGGTAATTCATTGCTGAATCCCTTTAGTTTTAAATGTTAGTCAGCAAAGTGTGCACTGACCTGGCCGAGTGAGTTGAGGATGGTTTGAGAATCAGTGCTGTAAGGGTTTAGGGCTTTGGCTTCCTGGATGGAGATGACAGGCTCTTTAAGCTGCTCCAGCCATGACCACATGAGCCCAGTAAGGATAAAGGGATTCCGCTCGGAACACAGTCTTTCCCATCCACCGCCTTGGTTTAGATCTGCCTGCATACATTTGTACAGTCGTGTTAGAAACTCTCTCCCTGTAAGACCCTTTATGTGGCTAAAGCAAGGCATTTACAATCTGCACTCTGCTTTCGTTAAACCTTAAAGTATCTTTGGAAATATTTAAGACATTAGGTGAGTGGGCGTGATTTCTAATACAGAGTCATGGAAGTTAGAGCACAGTTACATTTAAATTGGTCATTTTTAGGCAATCAAATGATTTATCAATGTGTGTAGGTTTGCCTCCATTCCCTCACTTTGAATATAAATATATAATTTCATATCAGAAGGAAGCTAAAAAAAATTCAAATTGCCAACTCATAATAAAACCTCATGTCAAGGGAAAGATTTCAACTTTTGTCTGGTGCATTCAATAATGTCTGTGATGTGGAAATGTAATAAAATCTGTCGTGAACAGAAGACTTCACTGACATTTTAGAACAGAATCAAAATCATGATGGATTCATTTAAGAATGTTTAAACAGTTTCAGTTGATGTCTTTTAGGCCATCAATTTCTGCAAATACCACTGCATCACAGGTGGGGATTGGTTACCTGCCATTCCAAGACTTTGCTCTTGTGCTCTTCTTCCCCATCAAGAAAAAGGTCCACTGCCAGGGCCTGTGCCACTAACAGCCTCTTGCTATCCAGGGACAACTCTGTCTGCAGGGTGATGTAGGGAACCTCTGACTGTTCCTCTTGTCTTACATTAGACTTCTTCCCGTTCATTGCTAACTCTTCCCTCTGCTCTGCCTTCCACCTAGCCAGCATGCTGCCCTTCTTTGTAGGTTCACTGTTCCCCACTGACTCACTTCGTTGGATGTTTGTCTGGGTAATTTTCCTCAGCAGAATGGATCCATCTTTTTGGTTTTCTTCATTTTTTGATTGCCACAGTGAGCCTACTGAGCTGTGTGAGACATCAGACGGGTTGCTGTTCCAACGGTGAATATCGGTTTGAGAGTGAGCTTTCTCCGAGGGATAAACGGACGTATCAACAGTACTTTGTGACAAGGAGCCGAGTGGTTGTGTGAGGAGGTTGAGTTTGGAGCCCAGTCGTCTCAAATCGGACTCACTGTAGCTCAGACTTTTGCGATGGTAAAAGATGGGTGGCTCGTTGAAATGTCTGGGTAAGGTTGGTGTACCCGGTAAGCGGGGCTCCTTTGCTAACACCTCAGGACCCATCTGCTCAATAATGCTGAGAGTCATCTCTAAGTCATGAATATCTGGGGCCTCCAGAATGTCTTCCTCAATCACCTGCCGATTCTCTGCGATGTCCAGCAGCAGCCTAGACACCAGCTGGACAATCTTTGGTAGATTCTTTAGCTCCTTTCTTTCATAGCCATGTAGTATGTGTCTCTGGCGGTTTAGGTACTGGGACAGGGTAACTGAGTTAGATCGTGGCTCAGCACAGGAAAAGACACTCCGCAAAGGTGCGAGGAATTGTACAAACTCTCTGACACAATGCAGCTGACCTCGTGTCTGGATGGAATTAGGGCGTTTAGCACGTACGTATAGAATAGCCTGGTTAGCAGTCATCCTGGTAGCATAGGCCAAGAAACATGCTAAAAGCACACCTGGAGGGAGGAAAAAAGGCTTCATTTTATAACAAATTGATCAAATGACAAATCAGACTGCCCTGAAAAGTGAAAACACTTCATACAATGCTCTTAACACGGCTACCTGTTCTTCCAAGACCGGCGTGACAGTGGACCGCTATCTTTCCTTCCTGTAGAGCGAAGGCCATGACCTTCACCATGTCTAGCATGGTGGTGAGGTTGGCCACTCCATAGTCATTCCAGCCAAAATTGTAGAAATAAACTGAAACGTGAAGCAGCAACGTGAGCAGCAGCAATACAAACATATCAATAATTAAACAACAGTTAGCTAAGACCAAGTATCTAATTGGGCAGGATGCATTTCACGAGGACTGATATTGAGTAGAACATCACTGGGACTTTTCACTTTATGTATCACTTCACCTCAGTGTTCTCGATAGAGTTAATTCACACCATGGTGGTACTTCCAAACCACACAGGCAGTCATCGCCTTTTTCAACACACTCTTATTTCACTGGTTGATAATTGAGAATACAGATAAATGCACAAAGTAGCTGGTCTACTACAATACGTAGAAACATACACAGAAGCAAGAGTGCAGGCAAATGATTGGGGTTGATTGGCTACCGTTTGGAACTAATTGTGTCAGAGCCACTTGGATGATTAAATAAAAAAAAAATACATACAGTATCTGTTGATGCTTATTACTTTTACTATTGTATGTTGCTTGTAGAGCAGTTGCTTAAAGCCGCACTGCAGCCTGTGCCTGAGACCAAATCACTCCCATGCTTATATTCAGTTCAACATAACTTGCTCTTATTTGCATAGAGCACTTACTGTCGTTTACCATGAAGGTCTCTGGGTGGTAGGAAAAGCCGCTCTCTGGCTCCAGAGGATTTCCGCAGCTGGCATGTTCACCAGGTATCTGTAGGTTGATCACTGTTTTAATACCATTCCTTGAAGCAAACACACACACACACACACACACACACACACACACACACACACACACACACACACACACACACAGAGACATGAACACTTCATTATTCTCATCTCCTCAGATGCTGTGTCCTCTTGGTCGAGGAAGCTGGTGAAACACTAAGGAAAGAAGAACAAAGTTAAGTTTACCTTTTGAATTGATCAATGATTTTGTATTTCTCGATAGTTTCTGTTGACGGTCTGGACATAGCGAGAAGATAATCACTGACCCTAAAACAAAAGGAAAAAAGAGAGTGGGGTTAATGTCACACAGTAATCCACACCCATCTAAGTCTTATTAACATGGCTGAAGAGAGTTCATAAAAATGAACCTCGATATAGCTTTGAAAATGTTTCAGGCTATCATCTCAACTACAAAGGTACAAAAACCATGTGTACCATGATGAGTAGAGGCCTTTAATGGCCTGTTGGTCATCTCTCCAGTAACTTGGGTTGTCATACTTGCAGGATTGTCCTCCACAGCCAATTGAGCATTGCATATTTGCAGGGATGACATAACGTATAGCTTCTCCAACTAGTGTGTACTTTGCCCTGGGGGCTCTGACTGGAGTCGTCATAGGGGGGGAAAGAAAAGAGAAAACATTGTTCTTAAAATGTAGTTAGATGAAGTTATTAGTTAGTTAGAAGTTATTACGCAGCATGAAAGGTTCAATCAAGTGTAAGTTGTGCTGTAACACCCTTATAATTAAGATCATCAGTGGTTAGTGCTCACTTAGAGGTGTCTAATCCTTATCTGGCATTGCAAATCTGTTATCAGATCATTACAGTAAAAATAGCCACATTTCAAACACATGTGTAATGCATTTGAATGTCGAATTTTGTGACATAAACACCAGTATATTAGAATATGCTTATGCCAAAGCTCCTAGTTGATCCCTTGTCGTAAACAGATAGGTATTAAATGATAACTAAATACTGTTGTTACTTACTGTATTCCATCAGAGTTCCCCCTCTGGTATTTGCAAGGCCTGCCATAAGAACAGCGTCTCAGGCTGACATCCACAGTCATAGCAGGGCCTGCACACACACATACCTACTTTGTTACACTGCAGACTACTTTATATCATGCATTCTGTAAACAGCTGATGCTGGAGGCTTTATCTTAATCCCAGAATGATAACCAGTGAGAGGCATCATTTAAGAAATCAGGGCTCTGGGGTTTATTATTCTGAACTGCAAAAGTCTCTGTTTGAGAGTGAGCGATCAACATGTTCGTAAACATGAACAGACAAGTTAAAGAGGAACACTAGTAAATACACATTTTTATCAAAGATCAGCATCATTTATCACAGTCAGTCACGTGTAAAGCAAACATAATCCATGAGGCGATCTGCTCATGTTAGCTTTACCTCAGTGGCTCATTACATTAATAAATCAATTTTCACTCCTCAAGACCAAAGTGCCAAATCAGCAGGTTTGGAATAGCTAACTTGGAAAGAACTTTAACCAAAAGAACAATAGAATAAAATGAAATAAAGCACAAAATTAAACACAACTAACATCAACCTCCACAGCTCTGACGTTGTCGTTCCCTCTCCAGCTCTGTGGAAAGTCAGTCCTGTGGTCTCACTTGATTTGATTCGTCTCAGATTATCTCTGTTGTGGACGGGTGGGGCAGATCAAGTACCCACAGGATCCTTTGCCATCCTTTGTAGAAAGCCATCTATCTCACCAGGATAACAGATCAAGTTTGGAAATAAAACAACCTCCAAATGTTTTTGGAAAAGGAGCGGAGATTATGTCCTCAGTAGCTTCCTCCATGCACAGGTTTCTCCTGTCAAAGTCTGAAGAGGGGAGTGTAGGCTATTCCTGACTCCTCCTGGATTAGACTAATCTTATTACGGCAGAGGAATAAATTAGAGCACCCACTACTCAACCAAAACTCAAACTTAAGCCCCATTACTATTGCCTTTGACTAGTCTGCTATGAGAAAGAGTGATCTGCATAAAACTATGTTAGCTATTGCACATTTTGTCATAACTTTAAGACTAGATTCTCAACATGTCTACGAAATAAATGACTGATGATGTGCACGTCTGTTGTTTTTATAAGGTACACATAGATTTTAGAATGTTTTTGTAAAAGACTCCAGATGATTTCTGACATCAGCACTCTAAAACTCTCTCACCTTGCTATCACAGATCATGGGACTTTAGTGACAAAGCCAGTAGATAAAATATGATTGGCTTACCTTGCAACTTGGTAAAGCTAATTACATTTAGGTTACTGTGAAGGGATCAGTCTATGATGTTTAGCATTTGGACTCCAGAGCTAACAGGTGCTTTGTAGCCCTTTAATCAAAGTTCCTGTACATACTAGTGACAACTGTGAGAACAGTTTCTTCCTTTATTTTTGTTTCTACGTCTAATGTAAATACTTATTTTAATGAAAGAGGAACCAGCTATTCATTAAACATTTTCATTACCTGTATTGTTTCAATTTCAAGAGTTGTATGCTACAAACTTTTTGTAGCATAGCTTTTGTTTATGGTCATATATCCACTAATAACCCTCAAATTTGAAATGTTTAGTATAAATATAGTGTATATTTTCTCTAAATTATATATAAACCCAGATTTGATTTGATCTAATCAAGATATTTCAAGTATAACTTTATTTTTGGTCATGTAGCTTACAATATTCTGAGTAATATAAATACTCACAGCTTTGAAGATCTTTAATTGTGCTGTATGGATCCAAAAAATAGTCTCTGTCATCCACAGGCTGCACAGCACTGTTTGGCTTCGAAGAGGAAAAATCAGACCAACATCATGAGAGATAAGGAAGAAAAGGGGCGAAGCAGTCTGTAGACACACAACTACCAAGCTAAATGGATGGCATGTAGTGTAAAGGGTCAGATAAAGACATGAGTAAATCACCAGCATGACTGATTACAGGCATATCTCACCAGTATTACTGTGACAAATACATTAGAGTGCAAAGCCAGGAGCTAACATGTAAGGAGTCTTAAAATCCCCAACTTAAGTAAAAAATACTAAAACCAAAGCATGATATAGGCTAAACTACTCCAGGACAAATCAACTTGCAGCATTCAAATTTAAAATCTGTGAAAATAGAAAAGTAGCCTTACATTTGCAAAATACATAAAAATTAGGAAAGTAGTCTAGGGCAACTTGTAATGCAGAAAAAGATACCACATGTAAGCCTTGCATTAAAACTGTAACCTGTAAACAAACTTACTATACAGACTAAATGAGTCCTGGATTGTTAATAAAATGATGTTTTAAAGATATCAAACTGACGTGGATTATCGAAACAAGTTAGTTTGATTGTAATGTAATTAGGATATTAATATACTTTTCCAACAGATGGCAGCAGATATACACGTGACAGCTGCTAGAGCGCAGCCGTTAACGTTCCATTGCTATGGCAACAATGAAGGCTCGGAGAAGGATTTCCGTGCTCCACATAAGCAAATGAACAAAGGCTCAAGGGAAATGAGTTCAATTCATGGTGTTGGCAGACCCTTTTGGTTTGCTTCACGTACTGAAAGTACTACATTTCCCGGCATTCCTTGCCGCCCTGTAGCAGCTTACCCGGCTGATTGGGTAGATGCTACGCACACAATACGTTCAGCTGTTTCAAAAAAGCCGGTGTTGATATCAGGAGCATACAGGGTTGCCTTCAAATTAAAAAAAAAGTAGAGCTTTGACATGACAATAAATAATCAATGTCTCTTTACCAATATAGTTTGTTTTTGCAAAATATTGTATTTTCATTTCAGTATACAAACAATGCAAAATAAACCCACAACCAAAGGTGTTTTGAGCACTATTTTCGTAACAAAGAGTTTTATTTTGAAACTAAGTACCGGAAGTCGTTCATCCTTTTCCTCCCTTTGGCAGTTGTACTCCGGCTCCAGCTCTATCGCTCAAACAAGCCGGGGGAGAGGTGAAGCAAACGCAACACCTCAACGATGGAGCAATTCTAGGAATAACGGCGAGCTCCCCCGAAGGAGATACATTAACATCGTCATCTACATGACCAAAGAAAAAAGGCCGGCTACGAGAAAAGCAACCGTAACAATCATGCAATTTAAATACAGACGAATTTGAGCAACCGCTTCAAGGTTACACCGCCTGAAGACGCCCCAACATCCCCCCCTTGTCGCAGATCAGCTGGCGTAGGTTGGTTGATCATCACCGGTACCGACCATGTCCGTGGAAGAGCAGGGCTATCCCGACGCAATGGTGTTGCGCGAGGCAGGTCCGGAATGGATGCGGTCCGAGATCGAGCGTCTCGCCCGGGAGCTGGGTGAGACAACAAACGAGAAGATCCAGGCGGCGGAGTACGGGCTGGTGGTGCTGGAGGAGAAGCAGCAGCTCAAACAGCAGTACGATGACCTGGAGGTTGAGTACGAGGCCGTCAGGCAAGAGCTAGACCAACTGAAAGAGGTAGGCTTTATTTGTATTTCACAGAAACCCTCAAAGGAATGATTATTATATCATCTCACATTAGGCCTAGTATTAAGGTAAATCATAAATAGACACCAGACACTGTTTCACCATTTATCCATTAATGTAATTGGGGCGAAAAGTTTCTCTGTATCATCTTTTTTTTTTTTTTTTTTTGTGGCATATATGCTGTGTTATAGCAGTGGGTTATGATAATTGATTTACTTTGACATTTGGGCAAGCATCAGAATTAAATTACCTTTCATACCACAAGGTCAAAACTGCAAGATGAGGAGGGGATGCTTCCTCTGTAGCCTGCTCCACTCCCCACCCCCTCCTTCATCAGGGTTTCCCCCATTGCATTTCTACCTTTTATTTATTTATGCAGCTCTTCTTCAAGACATTCCTGTCTGACTCACAGCTAGTCAAGGCCTGGCGTGTTTCGATCCAGTCTTATAATGTCCTACTCTTCAGTAGATTTGCAGGCTGTAAAAATATGGCCATTATTGCAGGGTGTGATCAGCAGTACTTATTTGATATGGGCAAAAGCTATATAAATCAATAAATTGGGTCCTGGTTTAAGCCAGAATTAGTGTAAACAGGCTTGTTAAGATTTTAGTGTACCTTGATAGTTACATGCTGAGATTACATTCAAAACCAACACCTTTATTTGTATGATGGACTTTAGATATCTTGCCACACTGTTACTGCTCACATGGGCCCTCCTCTGTGAACAAGAATTACCAGTTTAGTTGGAAGGGGCGGGAGTAGGTTTGAATTTTGAAACTTCCCGCTCAGAGAGAGAGAGAGAGAGAGAGAGAAAGAGAGGGATGAACAACTTGCACAGGAAACCAAAAAAGTTACAACCCTTTGAGAGTGGAAGGAATGTCGAGTGACGGTTCAAGCTTGGCAAGAGAGTCAGATAAAGGATGTGTCTGTTTTTCTGAACAGTGGCCAGAGTTACTCTCTACTGCTTATCACACTGTGTTCGATTTTCTCCACTGGAGCAGAGCAGCCGTTTTTCACTGGCTTGTGATTTAGAAGGCTTCAAGTATGACACAAAGTTCAGTTAATGCCTGCAATACGGCAATATATTTTGCCCTCCTTTCACTGGGGATAGGCATGGCATGTTTATTTATAGAGCAAGTTTCAAATACGGCAATCCAAAGTGCATAAGGAAAGGCAACCAATGGCCGAGAAAGCTGACCTCATGGAAAACCCCTTCTTTCGTGCCAGAAATCGTGTTTGTGCTTTTCAGTAAAGTCTCAAAAGAGATTTTTCAGCTCTCGTCTTCTCCATCCTTCCTGTCCATCTTCTAGTGGCCCCTCTCTTGTTGTTATTTTTGCTCAAAAGAGGAGGTCTCACGGCTGTCTAAGCAACTGCTGCTCAGTTTCCCATGCATGCTGTCTTTGGCAAGAAGGCCAAGTACTTCCACAGAGGAATGACAGCAAAAAAGCCCTGAATAGAAGAGACTGAAACGTTCTAAAAGAGTAACCATGGCTGCAAACCAAAGGGAATGAAACCAAGTGGGGACATTTGGACATTTGCTGAGATTTTTATTTTATTTTTTGCCAGTTAAAGAAACTCTCATTGTGAGTGTTGGACTCCACACCTAGTCCTGTCTTTGTTTCTGTCTACTGATGGAACACAAACCTCCATCTGTGTGGGCAATAAACTCAATTGTTTGCTCAAAGCTGCAGCAGAAGCTCGTTCTCTTGCCTTAGGGTTGGTGTGTAATGGTTGTAGATCACTAGTCAGATGTTAACCCTTGAAAGAACATAGCTATTTTTCTCTAACCCCCTCAACCCCAAAGTCATGCTCTGTTTAAAGGGAAGAAGTGATGCAAATACAAACACATTCCTCTGTCATCCCTATCCACTTCCTCTTTATTGTCGGTGGAAAAACAGCCCTGGGAAGCAAACATAAGATAAGCTATACTGTTAGAAGAGGGGCTAAATTTAGGCTAATCTCCCCCTCAACATCCGAATAGTATAACCAATCATTCTGATTGGAAACATGTAAATGTAGCAGCCTTACAATCTCCCTTTGTTGGTCTGAATTGTGCTTATGAAGCAGGCAGGTCAAATGGAGTGGTGGGGCATTGTCTGTAGCTGTTATAAAAGCACATGCAGCAGTTATTTCTCCTGTCAGGTAAATGCCATGTTCTCTTTGGTGAATGACTACTCTTCACACCAAAGGCGACGATGTTTGCATGTTCCTTGTCTTCTCGAGGAGTTAGAATAGGTTGTCTGGAAGATTTGCACTATCCTCATACTTTCTGCTCTGCACTAACAACACAGTGGAAAGCAGCTCAAATGTGTATTCGTAGGGATTTAAGTGCACATATAGCACTTTCTTTTTCTCCTGCTGGTGATTTAGGACAGATCAGAAATCATCATGACAGTGAGCAAAGTCCCCCTGCCTTTTTAACTATTCTCACAGTCTCACAGTCTCACCTACCCTTGGACAGGGCACTAATATTCATGCTCAAACACACCCCCACATACACGGCTTCTCCTGAGGCAGGAAGATGGAAGAATTCTCTACACCACTGTTGCTTAGTAACGGCACAGCTCTGTGCCTTAATGTAAGCGGCCGGATTACTTTCTTAGCAGGTGCTGCTTTCTGAGTGAGTTTGTCGGTGACTGCTGAGGAAGCATCGCAAAACAACGTACAGCTAGCTACATATTCACATGCTCACTGGCTGAAGGAAGCCACCCAATGGTTCATGGTATTTATATGATCTTCATATTATGCATTAATGTATACTTTTGGCGTTGTTCTGCTGCTGGGGGAGAGACAAGCCCCCCTTTCCCCCCTTTTTCCTATCCATCTCTCTGCCCTTTAGCTTTACAGAAATAATTCTATGTCTGTTATTTGCTTGGGCAATAAGGATAGACTGATTTGTGTGTATTTTGATTTCCCTTTTTGATTGTACTTTATGGTGAATTTGAGACACTTACTGTCTACTGCCCCTGTGCTTTTTCTCTAACACTGCAAAGACTAGATCCAATCATACACTGATTTGTGAGTACATGCAGGTTTTGTATTCTATCTTAAAATCAACAGGAAATGTAAGCTGCCCACTCTCTGCTGTGATAAAGGAAATCAATCATGTTGGACTACTGTGAAGATTTGACAAAGCTGTGTGGACTTTGACCCTGTTATCATTCAGATAGCAGAGTACAGTCCTCGTCACAAGTTGGAAGTAGCTAATGACATTAAAGTTCAGTCTAGCAGAGTTCGAGCGTGTGGTGGAGTTGCCTTAGCGCTTGTTGATAATCTTAAGGTAAGCCACTCACAGATGACATCATATGCCACACCTCCAACTGTAAATGCAGTTCTGAGGGTCGTGCTATAGCTCCTGAGTATAGTCCGTGCCTGTGTGGAGAACTAGATCAGCTTTATGTTTATGTGAATGACATGAGATAGAAGATAGTGGCTGCAAATCATCCTCTTCTTTGTTCAGACAACAGAAAACAGTTCTTTTATTCATTTATTTCTGATAGTGGTTCTTACTTTTCTGAGAACAGAGAGACAATAGCCCCTTTTTCCTGCTTTTTTTTGCAAAAGGGCCGTAACTAAGCTAGACCATCATCACGTCTTTGTACATTTATATTGATTCTGCGATGCGATGGCGTAATATTGGTGTCCCGGTCTGTGAATTCAAATTTTCGTTCCTGCTTTCCGGAATTACAGCACAGCGGTCCCGCTCCACATACACTCACAAGGTCAGACATCCGCACACACAGCGCTGCGCTCCCCCACTGGCTCTGCTGATACCGTCTCACCTCGTCGACGTACGACGTAACGTAACTCACAGAGGTGGGATCATTTCGTCCCACCATTACGCCTCTGCAACATTCAGATTGAAGGTGCAACGTCACAGGGGCATGAATATCCCGGCTTAAAACAGTAGTCGGAATAGGCCTAGAGCTCTTTAGGTCCCTGTTACACCGCTGAGAATTTCAGAGACCACTTTAAAGTCTTTCGTTTTCACCTGTTCCTCTGGCTACTTTCCTGTCACTGGAGCGGCAGCTGTGAACTGCTCTCTGGAATTCAACCAGACAATCACAAACCTAAATATTGTTAAGCTCAGTAAAACCTGGCCTCTGTGTGTTCTGACCGCTGGCCCTTTGTGTAAATGAGCCAACTGGGGTTAACAGGTCTTGGGTGTCACAGACCAAGAGAGGGATAAATGGGAGCAGAACACAGTGTATGACAAAGGAGAGATTGAAAGAGGCATCCCATTGTGGTTACCTTTTTTGAAAGGATTGGTCACTTTTGTCCATTTTAAAATGGCAGATCACTATAGGATATATCCCAGTGTCCTTAAACAAAGATATCTGGTGTGACTAAGCCCTTTCTTTGGTGGAAAATGGGTTGAATGCTGATTGGATGTCAGTAGAAAATACGAGGGGACATAAAACCCATCTGGTCACTCATATGAAGAGTCATAAATAAAGTCGATCTGATATTATTGGTTTGCTACACCAAGCTAAGTTTCATCAACAGCTGCTGTTTTCTCACTGCCATCTTTTTTTGCTCTCTTAATTCAGCCATTCTTATGGCTTGTCACAAAATCCTAAACGTCACTCATTCAAGACACCATATTCAGTTATTAATAAGTTAATTAACTTGGCTTTTAGTTGTTGCCTCTATCTGTGACCCAGCATATGCTGAAGCTTTCAGCATAGTTTGGGGTCTATCCATAATGTTTTTGCTGGACAGCAAGCCTGCAATTAAGGGGTAATCTTTTCTAAATGGCACTAAATAAAGTCCCAAATCCCCTACCCTCTGGGCCTAAGAGGATGAATCACAGCCGCTGTGCACAGAGCTTACGGAGGTCTGGGAGTCTGCCAGGCTCGGCCATACTTGGCCAGAGCCGGTGCAAGGTTAGGCAGGACAAGACTTCCCAAAGGCTGCCAGGTGCTCTTGGGAAAATGACCTGCCCTGCCTTGCCCTGACCTGTCCTGGCCCAGTAGCCTAGTACAGTGGCTACTGAATCGAGAAGTCTGTTTTCTGGGTTCAGTCAGGCCTGCTACTCAGTTTGATGACTCTGTGCCTTAATAAGAATGTTCAATTAACGTTAAGTCCACCATCATTTTGTGAATAAATGTCACTGTACATTTCTAAGTGTTGAAACAGCATTGTCCATCCACAAAATCCCTCACATTGGCTAATGTTACCTTCCGTGTCACATACGGACGACCATATGGTATCGCAAAGTAATCATTTGCCCAGTTTTAGGTAAAATGCCTCCTGCTAATCCGTAATGATTTCAGGGGCTTTGTCCTTAAGTCTGATGAATAAACCACCAGCACTCGTCCACAGTTCAAGTACAAGGGGTGGGGCGTCATTCAACGGGAATAATGGATCTAAGGATTTCCCTGAATCGATATTGAATTGGGGGAAAAAATAATTGCAACGCGACAATGAATCGATATTTTTAACCAGCCCTATTAATCCAGATATCTAAAGGAAGTGTGTCTTACTTTAATCACAGTTAGGAAGTGAAGATTTAATCATGTACTGTAGTTTAGCCCCTGTATTGTAAAACATACAGTTAAAGCTATATAATCCAATGTATTTCATTTTAAGTGAATGCAGTGTATAGGGATATTTAAAAAAATAATAATTATACCTAAGGTTATAGTGCACATAGAAACTGTTTGGTAACCTGGCTGGGTCATGATTCCAACCATTTTAATTGAATTACTTAAGACCGGGGCCAGATCAGGCAGGCGGCCGTCCAGGCTAAAAACAGAGGATGAGGTCATAGTAATGGCTGTATGCCTCTGACAACACAACATGCTTCATTCAGGTAAAAGGCCGTTCCCCAGTTTCTTTTCCCCTTTAATGACTATAAACATAACAATCTGTAAACAAAGAAGCCAGAGTGCATCCACGTGAAGGAGCTGGTGTGTGTGTAGTTTGTAAATAACTCAAATGCCTTATTTTTGTTGTTGTGTGAACTTTTCTGAAAGTACCATAGGGCTTTCCGTATAACACAGAGAACCTTTCTGAATAATATAGAAGTTACACAATACCCCCCCCCCCAAATTAAAACACATTGTCACGTTTGCTCCATGAGCTGCTTTCCAGTAAAAGTTTTCTTCAACTTGAAAACTCTATGGTAGGGTCATATGCATTTATATTCTGAACAGGTTTCTTATACAAAAAACTGATGAATCAGCAAGACATGCTAGTTTGTGACTTTAAACCTTTACAGCTCTGTGTTTTCATGATAAATCTTGTCAATGGTTTTCCGCTAACTATAAAGACCCTTGCTGAGTCCAAGCAAAGCTCTGCTCAATCAAATCATCCTCCTTTTGTTCTATTGAAATGACCCCCCTCCGTTCCGCCGCTCCATATCCTGTTTACTTGAGAGGAGTTTGCTTTTTATAGCAGATAGGAAGCAGATGAAATATGGTTCTGTTTGCTTCTGGGTGACTTGTAGTGGATGGAAGGAAATGACCACATGGAGTCCATCAGTAAAGTCACTTCCGTCACCTGTCTTCAACGGGGAACAACAAGAAATACATCATGGCGGTCCAGATTTATCATGAGAGGAATTTGCTGATCCGTCCATTTGGTTTGTTATCATCACCACTCACAGTGCTGCATTTCCTTACAATGTTCAGGCCAATGCCATAGCAACAGAGACAGGAACTGACATTCAATAGCTTTAGAGTCATCTGGTATGCAGTAAGAAAGATACCTGTGATGGGTGGACTTCACCAGCCACAGAGTTCTACTGATAATTACTGCCCTATTATATTGACAATGAGCGGAAACTGAATTCCTAGTGACTGAATTCCCCTTGTAATTAAAGGGGAAACGTGTTTTGATACTCCTCAAAATCTTTATTCAAGGTTTCAGGTGAAACATAATTATAGGAACATCAAGGTGTTGGTGTGATGACAAGAACCCAGGATTGTTGCTCTACAGAGCTGCTTAGTAGCACATCTCATTGTCTAATTGTCTTACAACATATTGATATTGCAGAATCACTTTATAACGATGTATTGCTTTAGTATCGTATATCCACACCCTGTGATTCCCACCCCTACTAATTAGCATATTGTGAAGAGCAGGGGTTCATTTGCAGTGACTAGAAGTGGACAGATGGTGGTTACCCCAACCCTGATCCCTGTTTTCTACACACACACACATGCACACATGGGGGAGTTTTGTTGTGCAGTTTCTTTTCTGCAGTTTCTCTCGGGGCTGTCTGTGGTTTGCTTCAGTTCATGAAGAGATCGGGGATGAGATGTAGACAGATAATGTTCTGTTTACTTGAGTGCATCGTGGCACACCCTTCTCTGGTTCCTCTGAAATTTAACATTGTCATTCAGGAAGTAATTGAGATGAGTTGACTGAGTAGTGCTGATAATTTTACCTAAATTAATTAAACTGAAGGTTATATTCTGGGAACTATTCAAAAATAAATTTATCCAAACATAAGCAAACCCAATCTCAAAGGTTGTGCCTTGGGGGAGGGTGTAGGGGTGAGGGGAGTTTTCAAATTCAACACCACGGTGCAATCAGAGAACAGCAGTCGAGGCTCTCCCCACGCTCCATACCAACTCCCTGCCATCGTTCTTCTTACCTCCTCCTTCCCCGGGCTCCCATTGTAAATAGGCTAGTGGGTCTGGGTCCCCCTGTCGCATAGAGTGCCATACCCAATTCTCTTTGAACCCACGCTTTGAAACCCTCAGGCACGGTTGAACAGGGGAGAGAAGAGGGAGGAGTAAGGAATAGAAATTGTGTTAAAGGGACGGGAGATAATAAGACACAGCTGCAAAGTTTGGCAGGGGGGGTTGCCTGTGTAGAAATAAAAAAACATTCGAGTTTGGGCTCAGAGGGAACCAGCAGAGGAGGGGTTTTAATTGGTTGTGTGCCAGTCTCTCAGGGGTCCTGGGAGGGATGGGGAAAAGCAGACAGAGAAAAAGGGAGAGAGGTTCGGATGGGAGGGGCCCGCGGGGCAATTGCTGGGTTTCCTGTGGGAACCGGCTCGCTCTGTTATAGATGGGAGGATAATTTCGGTTTCTTCATCAGCTGGCATCATAATGTTTAAACTGCTGGAACTTTAAATGGACAATAAGCAGCTAACTCAATGCGAACAAACAAAGCCTCTCAAAGCAGTAGGCTTGGTTCCAGCATTTTTTTTTTGCATTGACTTGTGGGTATTGTGTTTTGGCTTATCTTTCATCTTGAATTCATTATTAAAAAGTGAATGCTCTGTTGTTACAGAGATGTAAAGGTACTGTAGAGCTGATGGTTTATTTTGAACTTCTCGGTGAATGAACAAAAGCCGCCCATGTGTCTGTTTTCTCTATAACCTTTAGTTCATTATTCGCACACAGATATGATCTACCATGTGCACCGTGGGGGTGAGGGTACTGAGCCCCCACCTTATTCTTGACACACTAACATTAAAGGCCTGCCACCTTGACCTTAGATTTAACTTCATTGGTAGAGAGACTGCATGCACACACACACAGTCACACAGGATTTAATTAATTCAACAAAAAAAAGAGGGGCGGGGGTGTCATTACTAGTCTCTGTCTGGTCGGGAGGCAGGGCAGGACCTGCCCTAGAGACCATCGTCTGGGTTTGGATGGAGAAGAGAGGGGTGTTAAGGAGAATACCTAGAAATGGATGGGGGAACTTTTTGGAACAATTTGACAGAAATCATCGGGAGTTAATCTCTCAGCTGCATTTCATTGCTGACATTTGAAGCACCTTCGATTGAAAACCTCAGGAGAAGGAATATTGAGTTCTGCAGTCTCCCCCGCATCCTGTCAATGCTTCATCCTGATTGATTAGTCATGTCTCAACACTAATGGGGTCTAAGATGATGAGGGGAATTACATTAGAGTGGCATAACAGTATTAATCTAACAAATGACTAGGTTAAATGGTAGCAGGCTATGGGTTTGACTTGAAAACTGCCTCCACCAACTGTCCTATAAAACCATAAATAAGTGGACTCAATGCTAACTTCATCCCTCCCCCTTCTCCCTGTAACCCTGACCATGGACTTTAGGAGAGAAAATGGAATCACATGCATGTTGTGTGTGTCTGAGTTATGCACGTGTGTGTGTGTGTGTGTGTTTATGTGTGCGCCCCAGCTGTGGCCCCAGCTGCACCCCTCCTCTGTCATATACGTCAGTTTCAACAAGAGGCTGTCCCACTCCCACAGAGGAGGTCACGTGTGATGTCTCCTCGGGGAGCAGTGTCTTTGGGGAAATATGCTGAAATGCAAAACTAAACAGAAACTCAATCTGATCCACTGCTTGTTTACCATGATCTAGGCTTTGTGGTATAGCAAAGAGCAAAAAAAAAAAACTACTTCAGAGCAACCTCAGACCAGTAAGCTCTTTGTTCAAACAAATCATAAATGTGAGCGGGATGGGAGGACGCTGTCGGGTGAGGACAGTTGCCAGAGAAAAAAAAAATTGGGAGGAGGGCAATCTGTGCAAGGCTGAGCTTTGAAACAGCCATCTGTGTCAGTGGCATCCCCCTGCTCTGCCTCTACTGACCGCCGCCTCTCCCTCACTGTAATTGGCATTGTAACCATAACAACGGCTGTTCCCCTGGGGTGCTGGCGCGTGGACCATGGGAGATCTCATTCAGACGCAGAGTGTTAGGCAGAGAGGGGAAGGGACAGCATGGCTACAGGCAGGCACAGATAAGGCTGTCTTTGCATTGCAAATGATTAAGGAAGTGAATGCCCCTGTGCTGGAGCCGGTACGGAAAACTGCCGTGATATGAGGGATGATAAAGAACCCAGTCTGTAGCCTAGACGCTGATATGGCGGCGCAATACATCAGACCTATTGAATCCCTGCTCTCCCTTGAGAGGCAGGCGATTTCCTCAAGTCTGTGGCAGATTTAGCAGCCAAACAATAGACCCAGGGATAAACAGATGCTTACTTATCATTAATTGACTGCTGAGAGGACAAAAGCAGAGTTTAAAGCCTTGTTGTTCTTCTCCCTCAATTTACAAGGCAAGTTTTTTTTTTTCATTCGGTGTAAAAGAGAGAAACAAAAACAGTTACTCGCGTCAAAACAAATCGTCTCAGAGAATATAGCCCCACAAGAATCTGCTTTTTCTGCTAATGTTGATAGTGGAACACGGTTTGTTTTAAGGCTTAATCCTGAGGGTTGTGAAAATGACAGTTTCCCATCACACTCTCGTTTTAATATATCATAAACATTGAAGGCTAAATAAACCGTTTGGAGAGCCTTGTTTTTTAGCTAGCTGCCACTGCCAGGGACAAAAATGACTGTTTCCACTTGTGTTAACACAGGAGGAGCCAGTTGTTGAACACACAGTGTAGAGTCTTAAGCTTCACACAGACCGTGTACTTGAAGTGTCGTGCTTGACTGTCTTCCTTTTTTGCAGGTGTTTGACCTTTATAGAGGGGATGATCTATTTTCTCTGAAGTCCTGTCTTTGTAGACGTATACGATGAATACAGATTAGGTGAACACGAGCTCTGATCGGACCAAAGACTTCACACAGAATCTCTGATGCTGACTTCAGATTAGTGGCCTGTGCGAAGTCGGAATAAAATATGAAATGTAGTTTTCCCAAGACAGATCTGATGAGAGCTTTAACTAGCTCTTAATCATCACACGCGGATTTATACTGGGTAGAATTTGTGTCGAGTATCACTGATCTGCGGCAGCCCAATTAGGGGTTTCTGATATTTTTTATGCGCAAGGACTTCAGTGAGGCGTGTAAAGGGCCTCATGAGTCTGATTAGTACAACGCCTGTACTCAGAGAATTCTGTGTGTGTGTGACTGTGTGTGCGCACATACATATTAGCTGTAAGTGCATATGGCAAACATTCTCCCAGTGGCTCCATCCCCTCTGGTATCTCTCTCTCTCTCTCTCTCTCTCTCTCTCTCTCTCTCTCTCTCTCTCTCTCTCTCTCTCTCTCTCTCTCTCTCTCTCTCTCTCTCTCTCTCTCTCTCTCTGTGTCCTCGCCTGCAGTTCAGGAGAACCACAACCTGGCACAGCTCTGTGCTTGTATTTTGCAGGCTTACGCCCTTCAAGTGAGAATAGTGTTCAGCCAGTTTACTTGAGGCTAAATCCAGGAAATATGTGTGTCTTCCACGTCTCTGTGGGCATGTTCCTCTAACCCCAGCCTTTTTATATATATTCTCTGTAGTGTATTCCCTGCCTTTGGCATGCAGTGCATCCCCCTGTATGTGTTGAAAACATGAGTCGCATGCAGAGTTGCCGGAACCCCTGCATGCCTTTGAACACGCCCCTCTTCCTTCTATCTCATAGGGTAGAACAAGCCGAAACACGGCAGGAACACCAGGTGCTGCAGTATGGCTCACTGCAGGGCATGCAGGGGAAATTTTGGAAATGGGGGATGTGTGTTAAGTGTGAAATCGTCCAGGACTGTGTTTAATTCTAACCCGACGGCTCTATGCAGTAAATCAATACGGCTCTGTGCCAGGCAACGGCTAAAAATCTGTGCCTCCCTCATTCGCATTTCTCTCACCTTCTTTTTTTTTTTTTCTCTCATCTTTCTCATTTGACGTATCACACTTTGTATTCATCTTACCGGGAAGTATGACAGTTAAGGTGGTGACAAACTGTCAGTGAAGCAAGATGGATATGGAGAGTTAATCATAACCAACACTGATAGTTAAAGGCTTAAACTGCATCCCTGTGTTTCTGCATGAATACCATCCCTTTCACACTGAAGAGCAACGTCTGAAGTAAATATTTATCCTCTCTGTTAATCATTAAAAAGTTGTGATTGGCTTCAGCTATTTTAACTTGCTCTAATGAGCGACACTGTCTCAGTAAATCGAGTCAACTAAAACAAGCATTCAGTGCCACGTGACATGGTTTGCATTCCTCCCAAAACAATGTTACACAGCTTTTTCAATAACACTGAGAGCTATTATGTCTTAAAGTAATACACAGTGTGCACTGAGGCTCTGAAGCGTAGAATAGTGAGTGGGTAAATGTGCAGTTCTAGGTCATACGTGCGTGCTGCATGAAGCCACTGGTTCGTCAAATGCTTTTTAAAAACATGCCCAAAGAGTTGATAGTGGAGAGCTAAATATACACACAGCTGAAGGCAAATCCAAGTCTCCGGCTGTGCTGTGGCCTGTGAATAGAGAGACGACGATAAAGAGAGAGAAAGGCAGGATGTCTGTGTTTATCAGCACGAACTGAAGCTCCACGTGAGCAGTGTTTCACGAGGCCTGGAGAATCTATTCTGTGTTTTTTTTTTCTTCTTCCAGCTCCACCTCTCCTCCTCCTCCTCCAGTCGCCTACAATGACTAACAGTGACTAGCCTTCTCTGTTGCTCAAACACTGCTTTGGCATTCAGGGCCGACCTCTACACTCACACACACACACTAAAGTCATCTAAATGACACAGCGTGATATTGTTCAGCACTGGACACAGTCCCTCTCGGTCATAGCGCAGGAATGCTGGTGTATACACCAACATCAGCCCACTTCTGGTCCACAAGTCTCGCCTGATGTATTCTCATATTTCAATTCTGCACTTATGAGGTTGTGTAGTCTGGTGTTGCACAGACGGCATGCCCTCATGTGCCTTATCTGGCATCATGCAGACAGATTATCAAGTCAGCATTATGTCGCAAAATCAGGGTTAGGATGAGAACAGATTTAAATGTGGGCTTTCTCCTCAACAGTAAACTCTACACAGGAGATTAATTTGAATTTTTTAGGGCTATTGTCATCTTTCTAGGTTTCTACAATTGCACACATTGTAGGTGCAGCCTCACTCAATATGGCTCAACAAAACAAGCAGCTTTCTGCTCCTCTACTTTTTTCCCCCTGTTTCTCCCATTAGTGTCTGCCTCTTCCCCAGCAAGCTTTACTTTCCTATCAGATCCAGGCTGTGAGACCACAGGGGGGTTAATGGAAACTTGGAGACATGAGATGATTATAGCTGGACCAGAGATAAAAGAATCAGATCCAAATCCAAAGAGTTTTCTAATTGGGTTTTATTCCTAAGGCAGGGTTGTCCAATGGGACTTGCTTATATCGACTGAAATACTCCAGGCCCCTTTTTCTTTAATCCAGCCCTGTGTGTAGATCATGTGTATCCTTGTGTGTGTGTCTGTTAGCTTGATATTACCCATTGGGTTTGCACTCCATTCTAGAGTGTCTTCAGTACTGTTTTCGTTTCGCTATTCTCGCTACCAGCTCACCATCCTCGCATCATAGAAACACACATAGACACAGTTTTCTTTCTTTGAGACAGAAACTGAAAATAGAATTTTAGATGTACTTTACTTCAGCTCCACAGGGCCTCCGCTGAGACGGGCAGTATCGATCTGTTAGTTACCTGTCAGAGACCCTGAGCCCTTCTCCCCCGTGCTCTTGACTCACCAGATCAGAGAAACATACACGGGAGGATTCTGAGCAGAGAAAGCTCGAGTGAACTCTGTGACCTATATTCTCTCTGCTTTACATTCCTGAACCATGTATAGTGTTGAACATAAGCGGCAGAGGTCCCTTCAACACCCAGTGGTTAGCTTTTCCCCTCTATCACTGAAGAGTATTCACAGGAAAAACACCGGATAGACTGAGTCCTGATTTGTCTCGCCCCTTCTAATCAGTAGACTTTGTGCCTTCGGTAAGATTAGAGGACAATGTAGTGATAACACCAACATGCTTTGAACACAAACTACCAGGTTGACCGACCTGTCATGGACACGCTGTTGTAGCAACATTTGTTTTGCTTCGAGATGATTTGGTTGAACACCCTTGGTGTAAATTGAGCCTCATTGCCAGAGCAACCAGCGTTTGAAAAAAAGGAGTTGTTGGTGTCCTTCCTCAAATTTGTTGCATTCATGCACCCACACATAAAGTCTTTATTTAAACCTTTGAAGGTTTCCATGTGTTGATCTCATGACTCGCGTTTGAAACTGAGCTGTTTTGGTGTGAGAGGAAGTGATCAAATAAATCTGACATTTCAGAAAAGAAGAAGTGAGATCAGAGGTGACTCGTCTCATTATATCCACTCCTCAGTCACATGGTGCTTTTTAACTCAGTGAATATGTACTTTGATCTCTGCCTGGCGGCCTCAGACATAAAGACCAGCTCAGCAGGGTGTCTAACCTCAGCCCATAATGTATGTACTCATCTGGAATCAGATATGTAGTTTTGTTGAGGGATAAATCCCGTGACTTATCGACTTTCCCCTCATAGTGTCATCATGTTCGCCACAGCTGGGAGGAAAAATCTATGATGAAATCCAGTCCATACACCGTGCTAATGACTAAAGACCGGCCTTTGATTAGCTTGACAAGAGATTAATAATCCATGCTCAACGGTCCAATGTATACAACAACAACAAAAACGCAGCATATGGCAAGCTGAAGATGAATTATAAATTGGGTGGGCAGCTTACTGTGGGGATTGTAGGCTTGGTCGCGTGTGTCCCCCCCGTTTACCCTCCCTAAAAGTAGCCTAAACCCACGCGCGGGGAGTCGAGATTAAAGGCGTTGGGGTCAGCCGGTTTTTGTCAGGGGCTCTACTTTATGTTTGAAGGACGGCCTCGTAGATTGGATTGATTGGAGCCCCCTCAATATCCACAGTGCCCCAAGATTATAATGATGGGATCCCCCTGGTTTCTGATTGGGTTAATCCTGGCTTCTGTAATGATTTTCCAATTAAATACCGCCTCCTGCTGATTGACCTGTGAGTCTTGAAGAGGTGGGAAGGGTCTGAGGAGAGTTATTTAAAGTTACAACTTGGCTGTCAGTTAACAGCCATGGGACTTTTGGTTAAAAGATAACTGAAGCACCTCCCAATAGCTTACTGGCAGTGATCGTTGCTTTTATTATTTAACTTGAAGATGACTTATTGTGTAACAGTTCTAAACTTGCATGTGCAGCAGTCAATGTTTGTTGTAGGCGAGCAACTTTGATTATTTTAATTTTACGAGTGTTTTACAGAACAGGTTATCTGCCAGGAACACAGTAAAAAAAGTCGGTCAGAGTTTCCTTAAACACAGAGTGAAATCTCCAGCAGTTTACAAGCTTCAAACAGACACAATGAATAAATGTTTGGTCAAAAAACTGTTTGGATGATCCGTAATGAAAACAGTCATTTCCTGTCACTCAACCGATACACTCATTTTATCTTGAGCGAGTTTGCTCAGTTGGTACTTCGTCGTTGCCTTCTGAAAATCTAAATCTACACTCTACCAGCTTCTCATGCTGCTGACATGAAGTGAGCACCTTTTCATACCGCTGTTTCTTCTAAATAAGGCATACCGTCTCTCAGCATGAGAGTGTATCTGTTCACCATCACTATCTCCCAGTCTGGATCGTCATCTTTCCTGGAACGTGATAGATATTAAAGCCAGCCTGCACGAGACATGATGTCACACATTCCTGCAACCCATTAAACTAGTTTGACATATTCAACCAAGTCCTGCAAGTAGGTCAGTGCGACCACTACACATTTTCCAGATTTTCCCCTTTCTCTAAAGGAATTACTGGGATTAATACGGTACGCCGTCAAAGAGAGAAAATCCTGCAGCAGCCAGTCACGTGCAGATGGACGGGGGTAGCAGGTCAGAGAGAAGGGAGAGTGCACTGCAAGCTGCAAACAAGGTCAGGCTCAGTGCCTCAGGTGATTTCAGATTACAGGCCTGCGCTCGAGCTGAGAGGCGAGATGCGAATCAGAATTTGCATTGGCTCGCTGGTAGTCACAGGATGGGAAATGAAATCTGTAAACACGGGGAGGATTTTTTTAGAGATGGGCGATTGTAGACTAACCTAGATTCGGCTGCAGTTAAAGGGCTGACTCTCTATCGCTCCATTTCTCCATTTCTTTTTTTCATATTTGCTGTCTTGCAGGCCATTAACAAATTAAGGTCAAATTAAGGCAGCACCACGGGCAGCACTATTAATAGTGAAACTGTTTTTATATCGCTCTGTCAAACCGTCAAACCGCATGACTGTTCTCAGCATTTCAACAGAGAAAATCCCCCAAAAGAAGGCAGAAGTCTGGCCTGTGTGGCTTCCATAATTATTTAATCTTCATAAACCTTAAACTTCTCCGGAAATCCATGAAATCAAATCATATCTGCTGACCTCCTCCGACTCTGCTATGATCTCCCGAGGTATTAAGAGCATTAGAACACAAGCGTCTCATGATCCACCCAGACACTCGTCCATTTGCTCCACTTTTCCTGTTTGGTTTTCCCATCTGTGGAGTCACTACTGAGCACGTGCGAGGGAGGCCAACATCCTGCAGGAAGGGGAGGGAGGAGGCGGAACAAGGGGGAAGACAGGAATCAGGGTGATGCAGCCCAGATGGAGCCTAACTGATTATCTCTACGGGGACAGTCCCCAGTTGAACCTCAGTAGTAATCACAGAGCAAACCTATGCCTCTACTATGAAAATGTAAAAAGCCAATAAACTCTCCATTCCTTGATTAGCAAATATCAGTATTTTGGCTTTTAAAAGTGGGTTATCATTTTTATTTGTCAATACTATAGCTCCAAAATTAAACTCATGTTCCTCTTTTAATGTCTCTCCAGGCCTTCGGACAAGCCTACTCCAACCACAGGAAGGTGGCAGCTGATGGGGAGAGCCGCGAGGAGTCTCTGATCCAGGAGTCGGCCTGTAAGGAAGCCTACTACGAACAGAGGGTCCTCGAGCTGCAGAACGAACTCCGCCAGACACGCAACATCCTCACCAATACCCAGTCTGAGAATGAACGCCTGAACACCATCTCCCAAGAGATGAGAGAGGTAAGATTCAGGAATTACCAAACCAGGAAAAATTAATAAGAATCTGGGAGAGAGAGAGAGAGAGAGATTGGAATGACGTGTGGGAAAGGAGCCACAGGTCAGATTCAAACATGGGCCGCCCGCTTGAAGGACTATAGCCTCTGTACATGGGTAGTGCGCACTAACCACTAGGTCCCGTCCCAGCACCCCCATAATTTTCTATTTTTTTTAAGAGGCTGAAAACTAATCTGTATCCATTTAAACACACACTTCTCATTTTATGTTCGAAAAACGCCTGAGTAAAGTCCCTGCAAAGAATATGAGTGTTACATCAGAGGACTGTTTGTTCTGCAATAGTTATTTCCCTACATCAATACTTAATCATGTATACTTATTATTAGCTGTGAGAGAGCTGTGTCTGCTCCTTTTTGCCTGCAGCCGTTCAGAACAATGGGTGTGTTTGTTTACGTTACCGTCTCATGTAATTCATCCGCCTGAATCTGCAGGAAAACATTACAGAAATTCATCACTTCTCAATCTCTTTCGCTTCAATGTCGGGCCCCAGCGGGGACACTGTGACGCACAACATTTCGCTTTGAAGGCTTCTACTGATGTGCAAACAAAACAGCTAAACTATGAGGACGTGAGTTCTCATAGATTATGAGTCAGAAAGAAGAAGTGCTGCTTAATGAATGCACTGACAGTCATTGTCCCAACCTGTCTAACTTTAAGGTTTGATTAAAGATCCAACAGCTGTTGTGTTCTTGACATGCTAAGACGAGACGAATCATCATGTAACTGCTGACGGGGACACACCTGGCTGATCGAAGCAACACCCTGCCTTCAAGCCTAAAGTGATGTCCTCCACCCTTATTGTGATGAAGGGTGGTGCTATAATTACAGACAACAGAAAAGCACATGGAGCCAAGGGAAACATACACATGGGGCCAAGGGAAACAAGATGCATGATCGTGCATGAATTATTAATGGATTTCATATCTTAAAATTCTCTGAACAGTTAAATGACAATAATACTGAACCTGTTGCTCCAACTGTGGCATAAGTGACATGCCAATTCAGCTCAAACAATCCTTTTACTCAACTGAAACATGACCATTACCATAATGTAGAATATGCCCTCTGCACATTCCTGCAGGCACTTTCTTGTTCCTCTCTCTAAATCTCCCCTACTATCATAAATGCCGACCTTTATAGTCTGCGCCCCACTTTAAACAATGTCTGACCTCTCCACTGCTTCTATTTACATATAGTCACAGCTAATTGACCTCATTAGAAGGGACAAGAGTGCCGTGCAGAGCGTGGGTTGAATGTCTGCCAATGGGCATCGCATGTGTGTGATGGGGAGATGAGATTGAATTAACAGGAGAGCTCTACAGGCTGAAATCACACTGACTTGAGAGATGTGCAGAGCTTCCAGGAAGCCTGCTTGACACAGAGACAGGGAGACAGAACGGGTTGAAAGGAGATGAACAGAAACTGACAGGAGGCCAAAGGGAGCCCCTCGCTGGAATAATGAAAAGGGGGCTCTGAAGTTGCAACCATAGTTTCAGGAGTTTGGTTTTCTGAGGACAGAAGCAACAGACTACTAATCGCTTGTTTTGACCCTTCCTGCAGACCTCCGCTGTGCACGCACCCTCTTCAGTGTGCATTAAGTCTTAGTCCTCCCATTTCCTCCTCTTTTGAATGCTTTTTTAAATTATTGGTGAAACTAATCCACTATTCCAAAATCTTCCTGTGTTTATGCACAAACAGATCCAGCCTACCACTGTTTTTCAGGTCAAGTTGGTAAGCGTTTAGAAGAGGCCACCCCCTTTCCAGCGGGAGTCTAATGTCTTTGGCCAGAAAATGACAGGACTCGGCTTGTTTTCTGTGTGTCACTGCTTGAAACAGATGTCAGCAGTGTTTTCTTACTGGGATTAGCGAAAAAGGGCATGTCCTCCACATCATCGACTTAAGTTCCAGAAAGCTCCAAATTCAGCTATAATTAGGTCAGCTGCTGCTCAGCTCTGCGTCTCTTAAGTTGGTTTGTTGGGCATTATTAAAACCAGATGTGCCTCGGCAGACATGTTTTGAATCCGAGCTCTCCTGTAGAACAGTTTGCTGCTTGCTGTGCAGTCTCACCTAAACATCTCTATATGTGTGCGGTCTTAATTTCCCTTTATTTAATGTTGTCAGTGATAAGCATTACTCTTTCTCCTGCACATATAATCTACAGCACTGGTGAGACTGGTGTTGCACTGGTGGCCAGCATGAATGCCTTTCTGAAGGTGTCATTCCCATAATAAACACCCTGATGCAGCATCATGGGCCCCTGCCAGCTCTAATTGGCTGCATAAAAGGTCCTAGAGTGAAAATCGCCCCATGTGTGGGAGATAATGACACCCTTCTAACGGTACTTTTGTGGGTGCTAGGAGGAGTGTGTGTGTGGCAGGCAAATGGAGGGAGCCTGGGCACTGAGGCTGGCATTGTGACCAGACTGACAAGACTGAAAGACGCCCTTGTCTCCTGGGTTTTCAAATTAGCCCGTAAGCTAAGGCAGGGAGAAACAGAGTGAGAGGGGGGATGGCTCTAATGGATTTCAGGCCTCCTTCTCTTTCTTTAGAGAGAAAGAACGGCTTAATGAGAGCATATTCAGCAGCAGTGGTGAACGTTGCTGCTTTTCTGGGACAGCATGGCTAATCATATTGAGTCAGGAGTCTGAATGAATGACTCAATTTCATCAACTGATTATCAACTGATGCTTGGGCTGCCACTGTTGCCGTGTGTATCTGTGTGAAAGTGAGTTGTTCCTCTGAAAAGCTGAGATGTATTTAGGCTAAGAGCTTTCATGGCATGAGCACAGCTGAAAGGAAGGGAAGGAGAATTTGTGAAAAGGCTTACAAAATGTAATTTCACTGCCTGTTGTTCACATATCAACGACCAGATAGTGTCATCCTCTGCGGACCTGGAAGCTTTCGTCATCTTTCCTCGGCGTAAAACAGTTGAATGTCTGAACAGGCTAGTTCATTCACAACCATTTAGTAACAGTATTTAATCTGGATGCTCCCGTCACATTTTCAAAAAAAAACCCTCCCAGGCAGGCTCTGATGCCAAAGACTCGAGTGTTAGCCCCAAGCTGCAGATAAGGCATATTTCACTGCCACGGTATCGTCTACAGGATTAGACGTCCACAAAGAGCCAGTAACATTGTAAGGAGGCGCTCTCTAATAGGCGTGACTTCATTAAATTCAATCTCATGGCTGGAGGAGAATGAGCCCACAGTGATGGCTGCCGTTATCCACACAGAACGAAGATCCCCATATCCCGAGGAAATAATCGAGCACTGCTCAAGACGAAAAAATGCTGAGAAATAGTTTTCGACGTGGTTCACTCTATCTGTACTCTCTCTATTCACACTCTTGGAAATCTTAATGTGTTTCCCACCTCAGCATCGGCACAGGATCGCTGGCAGCGCTTCCTCTCTAAATATGCATCTCTTAGGATGTTAAAATGTCTCTGTCCATTCATTAAAGATCATCGTTCAAACTGACATAATTCACTTGCTTTTACCTACTTCCCCTCACCGACACATTCATTACGATGCTGTGCTCTTTGTCAATCGCCTTAATGTGGAAGCCATTCAAATGGTAAACATGATTACTTTTTTCCACCTCATTGATGCAGTGGATGGAGCTGACAGACATTATACTGCCTCTTAATTTAAGTGCCGTTTTGTTCAGCTGGATTACACACCTGAAAGGAGGGTGGAGGATTGAATAAGGGAGGTATCTGCATTGATTGCAAGAGATTTCAGAAGTGTAAGCTTATTAAGAGGAAAAACCATTGTTACAGCAATCAAGAAATTGGGAGTAAAAACGCTGCGAGTTTCTCAGGAACAGATGGGAGCTGTGATGGCAGTGCTGAACCTTTACCTGGATTATTGAAGGTCAGAGTTGAGTGGTAAAAAGATCCGAGGAGGGTTGCTTCTTTGTTTCCTCTTGTTATCTTCTGACGTGAGGCAAATGTGAGAAGACTCCTAGAGGCCTTTTTTTGGTATTGATGTCATCTGCACTATTATTTATTTTGGCATCAATGCCAAGACAGATTGCGCCTGTCTGGTTCAAGGCCGAGAGAGGAACAGAGAAAGAGCTGGAACATTGGTCTCTTCAGATGAAACTAACTGTGATGCAGAGAGATATGAGTGGAGGTAAGGAGTTGGTGTGAAAAACAAACTGCTACTACTTCAGTTTCCATTTTTCACCAGCAATTTCTCCTTCTGAGTGAATTACAACTTAATAGCCTCTGGATGTTATCTGGGCTATCTGTCACTTCAGCCAACTGAGCTACATGTCTCACAAACTGATGGCTATTTTTGAACCCTTAGGAAGGGTCTTCTAAAAATGTATGTTGAGGTCTTTCTATTGATCCAGGGTAAGGTGTGTCTTTTGATATCAGCTTCTAGGAAGCTCTTAAAATGTGTTGCTATTGATTTGAGTCCCTGGCTCACAGCACCATGGAGGCTTTCAACACCAGATCGATAGAACCTAATAAATCAACAACACATACAAACAGGTCACACATTCACTCAGACTAATGATGTGACTAAAAGTGCACATTTCCCTACTCTCAACCAAATGACCTGAAAAGCACAGATTCACAGTTAAGTGCATGCTGGCACACTGTGACCCTGTGGGCTCAGCATTCATACAGAGGGCAAAGAACCATCAGCCACGCACTCCAAAGGTTCCTTTCACTTTTTACTTTTTAATTGTCTCATTGAAAAGTGTGACCTTGAGTGTGTTTTTTTGCTTCTCCATAATGGAACCTGATAAGGCTGAATAGAACGACAACAGCTCCCAGCACAGAGGAGGATAAAAGCAGATCTGCTTTCACCGACTTTGTCGACTATGACAGAAGCAATGGGCCCCTGAGGTTCATTATTCCTTTGCTCAGTCTAAAGCTATATATGGGGGGGATGGGCTGCACTGCATCTGTTATTCATTCCTCGTCTCTACCGAAGGTAATCCCGCGATGAGCACGACTCTGTAGAGTTAGATTTAACTGGGGTTGTCATGACCTTGGCGTGCTGAAGAGCCTACAGGACATTTAAAGTTGTATTCCATCAGCTCACTGAAGTCTTAGACTTTTCTTTGGAGCACAATTTTACAGGGGAAATCAAAAAAGTGAACAAGGCTGTCCTTTTCTATATCTCTTTAATGAATAGATACTTATGATGGAAATACAGCTCAGAACGAGGAATGAGTTCAACTGTGACTGGTACATGGCCTCTGCAGCACTCTGACACCTTCACAGGAGAGAGGGGGGATGCAAAAAGAGGTCAGTGCGTTAGAAAGAGAAGCAGTGCGTGGGATTTAAAAAAAAAGAAATATCGACCTTCACTTGGTTTCATGGCATCTGGGAATCTTCTGCACTTTGTTGGAACAGAAATAGGGGGGAAAATCTAGTGCATGTGCATTTTAGTGAAGTGCTAAGTGAGCAGGATGGAGGGTTACATGGAGGTCAGTGGAGTGAGGGAAGTAGTGGCTGGCAGGAAAAAAACTATATATTTAATTTGAGCTTGTCTATACTAACATATCAGTAATACAGGCGTGTGCCATCTGGCTGTCTGGGCATTACTTTCAAGGGAACCAAACCAGAGGATAAGTGCCAGTAAATATGGATTTTGTAAAAAATAAAAAAATAAAAAAATAAGCAAGCTGGACTCCCTGAAGTTATAAAAAAAGAGCAGAGCCTTCAATAAAGTATTAAAACATTCCTAATCTACACTTTGGTTAAGCTTGAAACTTTGCTGCCGTGGCTTAGCCACCGAGTAGAGGTTATAGTAGCTGAGAAACATTTGAGAAATTACTCCCAGCTTTAGTGAGATTTAAGCTGGCTCAGCCTCACTGTGCTGTCAAAAGCAGCTAAATGGTGAAAAGAAAGCTTAAGAGTTGAAAGTGAGAGATCATAAACATTACAGTACAGTCAGAAAGAGCTGACCAACACACAAATGTGTGCTTCAGTGATATTTCCGCTGTACTGCATGAGCCAGAGCGAGGTTCATTAGAGGAGAAAACGTCCTGCGTGGCATACATACATACACTCATCCTCCTTATGTATTTTAATCTATAACGTATCAATCCTATCATTCAGGTTTAAATGTTTGAACTGCCACCCACTTTGCATGGAAGTGACACATTTGTCTGCATGTGTGAGTGTGTGTTTTTAAGCAGCTGTCCAGACACTCCCTGTAGTGACAGCAGGCAGGGGGTCATTATGAACCACACACAGGCCTGTGGTCATCAAAGGTTTCTCAATGACTAGATCTCCATTGGTGGCACCTCAGATGGCCTTCCCCCTACACACACACACACACACACACACACACACACACACACACACACAATTAACACAAACATCACCATGAGAGACGTGTTCTACTCGTATAATTAAATGTTGTGTCACATGTTCACTAAAAAACCCTAATGAGTTACTCAAATCAACTTCCATGCGGCAGCGGGGCAGAGATACCCCCCCCCCCCCCCCTGTCTCTAAGGAGTTCAGTGTGGCACAGGATGTGGAAGCAATGTGAAAGGTCAAAGCCGTGTTATGCATTGTAATCAGATTGGAGGAGGGTCTTAATCAGGTTCAGTGGTGGCCTGTATTCATCGGGACCAAACAGCACTGACCCCTCCAGCTGAGGCTCATAATAACCCCCGGACAGGAAAAGACCTGAACACCCAGCTGGTGCAGCTCTGTTGGCATCATTACCATGAAAGTCTCTTTAAAAACATTGTCTTTATGACGTTTGATACTCTAAAGCTGATGAGTAGAGTATCCAAATCTAATAATGATTTGAGCTCTTTATTCATTTTTTTGCCTGATTTCAATTCTCTCTGAACATTCGGGCCGACTGTGTGGAGGCTTAGTATCAGGAGGACTGATCAGTATTGTAAGCTCATGCATTATGCAGCAATGCACTAACATCAGGGCTCTTGCACAGCAAACGCCCACGCTCATTAGACATGTGCAAAGCTCTGCTGAATATTAATGCACCTTCAAACGACAGCCTCAAATCAGAGGAAATGAGGAGCATGTACTCCTCATCATTCAGGATTTAGCAACATAATTGTTATCAGTGAATTCTCTCTCAGTGAGCCGAACAGATAAGCTCAAATTATTATAGAGATAGTAAGAAAAACAAAGTGTTTCTTGTTACGCCCTCGTCTCCTGGGTCACAATAATTAGCTATTTTGGTGCATGAGTAGTACGGCAGCTGTTTAACTGTGTAATACTGTACTCAGGCCTCAGGCCTCAGGAGATCAAAACAAGTGTCTTCTAGTTATTAAAAGGTGTTTAGAATACCTGTCATCACCATCGTATTACTCATTTTACAATGAGTAATATACCTGGAGTATATTCAGTCTCACGGTGTAGACATGAGAGATTCTGCAAAGCGAAAGCCTCCCCCTGGATTGATTTCCTCTGGTCGCTGAAAGGATCTTAGAGCAGGGATTGGGATGTGGCCACATGGTGACAGCATGAGAGGAAGGGGCCACCTGGCAGGGGATTGGGACGCTAATTGTCCCTCTGGTTTAAGGTTATCTCCGCCAGCTCTCCTGGGAGAAAGTCGCTCATCACTCAAACACAAACATGCAAATCCTGCAGATGCAGAGTGTGTAGATACAGAAACTCTCCTACATGTTTACACATTCTGCACCTGTTCAAGAGATAACACCAACTATGCATTGAACCTTAGCCCTGTAATTCATGAATTAATCCTTGCGTGCATGCATGGAGCGTCAAGGTCAGTAGACAGTGCTTTCCGTACTATTTCACTTTACGTACACACATGTGCACACTTCCTTATTCAGTTCACAAAGGGTGAGGCCCACCCTCCTCTAGTGAGTATCCCGTTACTTGAGAGCCATTCTCTTTTTCTCTAGGAGCTGCCGGCTAACATGTACACCACCTTATCTATCTATCTTCTTCATGTCCTGTGGGGCTTTTATGTTAGGGATGAGCCAAACAGCAGGGGTGGGAGGGCAGTGACCAAAACATTTTGAAGGGCACAGAGGTTTAAACAGGGCGATTTTTAAAGTAGTGAGAGACAGGTGGCCCAGTAGGGCTGATCGTTCAATCCTTCTGGCTTTCAGTTTGTTTCTATCTCCAGGTTTAGGGGAGGAGCATCTCTTACAACTCTAACCTTTCACTTAATTAATAATGCCTTTACAAATCAGCAAAGAAATACAACTGCGTCTATGTAACAGAATGTTAACATCATTTTTTGGGAAGTACAAGCAGTTTCATTTTGCTTCACACTCAACTTCTGACTTCCTCGGTTGTTCTCCTTGTTCATCGTAATGAGCTAAGTGTATTCACTCCTCTTCACAAAACGAGACCAGTACAGTTCTTCCCAGCCATTGAATGCCTGTCACCATTAGCACGATAAGTAGGCTTCAGGCTCTTTTGTTGCTATCAGAGCTGGCAGACCAGCACACTTGTGGCCCACTGCCCAGAGAGCCACCTGGTCCTTCCCTCTCAAACATGGACAAGCACACACACCAAACACACACAAACACACACACACACACTGGGTTTGGCCATATGGGAGCCCTCTCTTATCTAGCAGGATTTAGAGAGTTTAAGAGCCAACCTGACACAAACAGTTACACCAAAGCAACAATATCCAATCAATCGCAATCTCTCCCACACTCAGTCAAACGAGATTATAAAGTCAGCGTCACTGACAGCTCTTCCTCCTCTCTCCCTCTGTCCACCTGGTTTGTCCCCTACAGAACAGCCAGATGGTGGAGCTCCAGAGGAATCAGCTGCGCGATGACATCAAGGAGTACAAGTTCCTGGAGGCACGTCTGCTGCAGGACTACACCGAGCTGGAGGAGGAGAACATCTCGCTGCAGAAGCAGGTGTCCGTGCTGAAGCAGAGCCAGGTGAGGTTTGCTGCAGCTCCACAAGCATCAAGTATAAATAGATTTAACGGTAAGAGTGATGCAGTTAGTAAGATGGGACTGGTTGATAGCGGGGAGAATAACGGCAGAACCTCACACATTACTCTTCTCTACTTATCAATATGCAGTTGTCTTCGTTTGGTGTAACTAAGCTGGTAGTTTTAGTCTTACGACATCTCGGACCCTACAGACCCTTTTTCCATCCCACGCATCAGATGTCCCTCTATTTCCCTCTTGTACTCATCAGACTGCCAAAAGAAGCGAGGGAACTGCAATATTCTGATTTCTGAATCCTTGGAGCAGCTGACTGGTTGTAGAAGTGTTTTACAGATTCTTAGACAGCCCTCATTCTTCACACCAGAGATTTTAACACTTCATTATAAAAAAAAAAGAGGCTTAATGGGTTTAGTCAAATGAGTGAAAGGGAAAAAAAACCTTTGCACATAAAAGAGAGCTGAATTTGTAAATAGAATTTTTACAATTGATGCTGGCTTTTATGCCTGAGCTGTAAATTCTCCCAGTAGGCCTTTGTCATCTTGGATTTGGGTTTTTATATTCTTCAAAGGGGGCATGAAACAAACAAAAGTCACTTTTAGACATCCTCTAAAAAAGGGAATTTCCAAATCCAATTAACTTAAAACTATTTGAGAAGAAAAGTGAAACAAATATGATTCTAATTCACATAGTATTTAGTTATGTCATTCATTTTGATCCAGCTGGTTTGTCACACATGAACTAGACACACGGTTCAGTTTTGTTGAAGGTACATGTAGTGGTATACACTCCTCTGTAAATCCTAAATAAAAGTGTTCCCTCTCCTCCCTTGCTTAGGTGGAGTTTGAGGGTCTGAAGCACGAGATCCGTCGCCTCGAGGAGGACACTCAGTTCCTAAACAGCCAGCTGGAGGATGCCATCCGACTGAAGGAGATCTCTGAGCGTCAGCTGAGTGAGGCACTGGAAACCATCAAGACTGAGCGTGAGCTGAAAGCTTCCCTGAGGAAAGAGCTGTCCCACTACATGAACATCGGAGACAGTCTGTATCACAGGTAAATGAACGTGAAGGTGCTCACAGGCTTCAGCATTCTCTATAAGAACAGTAAATGACATCTTTTTCCCCCCATAGCCCTCTTAGCATTTCTCTGGATGGTCTCAAGTTCAGCGACGACGCCTCCACCGAGCCTAACAACGACGACGCTCTGCAAGGTTATGAGAACGGCTTCACCAAACTGGCCAACGCCATCAACTATGACAACTGTGTATCCACGCCCAAGAAGGAAGAGCTGTTTAATCCTGCACCCAGCCTGGTGGACGACCTGCTGAGCGAACTCAACATCTCAGAGATCCAGAAGCTCAAACAGCAGCTGATGCAGGTTTGTTGTTGTTGTTTCTCGTAGTGAAAAAAAGCTCTGACTCCTGCCAGTTTTAGTGAATGATAACCAACCTATAGACAAGTAACTTTTTATATACAAGTACTGTATATAGAAACCATGAGTGCAGAAGAGCAGCTTCTGAGCACCATGTATACAAACTTGAGTTATATTAAGTTGCCACAAAAAGTCAAAACAGTAGGACTCTGTGTTTGAGCAGTTTTGAGGTGCGTTTTAAAGAGTAAGAGAGGAGGTGATATGTTTGCACCGTAAGACCAAAGCTGCTGCAGGAATTGGAATGCTGTTCTAGCAAAGTTAATCCAGAGAGACGCACACACACCCTTCGTGCTCCGCTGGGCTGCGAGGCAGCGGGTGGTGGCACCAGTGGACTTGCCATCTGCTTGATCATCACCCCATGAGTCCAGGGCCACGCCTGATTGGGCACCATGGTTACCAGAAAGCTCGTGGAACCTGTGGATAATGATTGTTTTGAGGTCTAAGGGATTAAGGTTTCTCCCCCCCCCCCAACCTTCATCAGTATAAACACAGTTTCTGGATTTACGAGGGATCTACAAATTACCTCAATGCCTTCATGCTCTGCTTACCATTCAGGTGTCAGACAACACCAGTGTGGCGAATTTTAACAACCTTTGTCCGACCTCTGTTGTTTTCATTCACTTTTTTTGGTTTTAAGTCCCTGCCGATCTATGACATCATCTTAATGTTTTGCAGGAGATGCGTGCATGTGGGATAGCTGCTCACACGCCTTCGTCCAAATTAAGTGAATGATGACAGACCCTTTTAAAGCGCCATCTCTTTTTTTAACTTGTCATCATTATATATTCCATTCTAATAAAAAATGCATGCATGAGAGTATGACTCTGAGACTTTAATGTTATTTACAGATCATCCTATGAAATAGCTCAGTGCTTGTCTCAGCACAACTGTGTTCATGTGTGTAAGAGGACCCACTCTGGATCTCTGCCAGCGCTTAGCTGAGTCCAATCCAGCAAACTGTCAAGGTCATCCTGACTCTGATGCTGCACTACTGGGCAATGAGCCTCACATACCTCACAACACAAGCCTGATAGTGTGTCCGGTTACTACATGACAGTTAATCCACTGATTTCATTTGATCTGTTCTGCAGGAATCCTTCACTTCATCATGTTACAAAGAATTCAAATGTGAGATTAGATGTGGGCCATAAGGCAAGAGGACAGTAGATAGAGACGTACAGTACGATGTTCACACATCTTATTGCTCTTTGTGTCTCTGCCTCTCCCCTCAGATGGAGCGTGAGAAGGTCAACCTGCTGTCCACCCTGCAGGACTCCCAGAAACAGCTAGAGCAGGCTAACGGTGCCCTGTCAGAGCACCAGGAGAAGGTCAACCGCCTCACAGAGAACCTCAACGCCATCCGTAAACTGCAGGCCAGCAAGGAGCGCCAGTCTGCCCTGGACAACGAGAAAGAGCGGGATAGCCATGAAGACGGAGACTACTACGAGGTGGATATCAACGGACCTGAGATTCTGGAGTGCAAGTACAAGGTACTGAAGTCATGCAGTTGAGGGTAGAAAAGACGAAATGTTAACTTAATATTCTCCATTTTTGAGTTGTGTAAAAATCAATTTTCTTAGAAAACATTTCTCTATACTTTGTGTTTGTATGCTGAATCAAACTTTTTTTGTCCAGGTTGCTGTGTCTGAGGCAGGAGAGCTGAAGGAGGAACTGAAGACTCTGAAGACAGAATACCAGGCCTGTCAGTCACGCTACGAAGAGGAGCGCACCCGTCTAGAGATCGATGTCACAACACTGGGACAGAAGCTGTCTACTCTGGAGAGGACAAGTCACGCAGAGAGAGAAGAGAAGAACAAGCTTGAGAAAGAGCTGCGCAAGGTGAGATGTTGCTCCTGATATGGGGAAAAAAAAAACATTTGTAAATGTTGTTGGAAAAAGAAGTGCCCCCATGACACATTTTTCTTTGTGTCCGCAGTTGAGCGATGTTGCAGGCGAGTCTCAGGGTAGTCTGAGTGTGGCACAGGACGAGCTGGTCACCTTCAGTGAAGAACTGGCCACCCTCTACAACCACGTGTGCATGTGCAACAACGAGACACCTAACCGCGTCATGCTCGACTTCTACAAAGAGGGTAAGGGTGGTCGGAGCAGCCCAGAGGGCCGCGGCCGCCGCTCTCCCATCTTGCTCACCAAGGGCCTTTTCCCTGAGCCTGGTAAGACCGACCTGAGCGACGGTGCCCCTTCACCCGTCTCCTCTTTGCCTTCTCCCGTGTCCGGCCGCGAGCCCATGAACATCTACAACCTGGTGGCCATCATCAGAGACCAGATCAAGCACCTGCAGCTAGCTGTGGACCGCACCACAGAGCTGTCCCGCCAGAGGGTGGCCTCCCTGGAGTACGGCACCGTTGCCGACAAGGACAAAGAAGCCTGCATGGAGGAAATCCTTAAACTGAAATCCCTGCTCAGCACCAAGAGGGAACAGATCGCAACCCTGAGGACCGTCCTCAAGGCCAACAAGCAGGTCTGTTTTATCAGATTTATCTATAGAATTTTTAGCATGCATGTTTGAGTTAATCAGTTTCACTCCCGATCATTTGTCAGTTTTTGCTGACAGACGTAAGCAGAAGAGAAGGGTGTCAGCTATTTCAGGTCTATTCAGCTGTTCCAACAAATGTGTTGCAGACTATAAGATTTCTCACAAACACTAGAGGAGACAGCAGCCTTATGATGCCAGCTGTCCAAAGTATCAGTGTGCTAAGGATGAGAGAACAGCCTCCAAAGCAAAAGGACCCATAGCCTAGAGATACACTGTGGGTGTGTGTGTGTGTACAGTTGCTGTTTTAGCCCTTTCAAGTATGTGTGTGGTTACTCTAGTGAACATTAGAACACAAACATGAAAGCCTCTCATAAACCACACACAGTAGCAACTTCAGGCTACAAGCCTACCTTAGTGACTTGGGGGGTCAAAAAAAAAGAAGTCATATGGTCCTTATTAACAGACTTGTTGCAACAGGAAATAAACCCCCAATGCCATCCAGCTGCTCTGACCCTTTTGTTCTTGTCGTCCACCCACAGACAGCCGAGGTTGCTCTGGCCAATCTGAAGAGCAAGTACGAAAACGAAAAGGCCATGGTGACCGAGACCATGATGAAACTGAGGAATGAGCTCAAAGCCCTGAAAGAAGATGCTGCCACCTTTTCTTCTCTCAGAGCCATGTTCGCCACACGGTAAGAAGCGAGCTGACCGTTTACCAAGCCGTGCTGGTATGTTGCGTTTACAAAGATTAGTGTAAAGAGTAACCCAGCAGACTTTGTGCTATTGTTATAAATACTGCACATGTACCATGCAAAGACCAAACACAATAAAAGAAAGGTAATCTTCAAACAAGATTATCATCATAATGTAATCCATGTTTACCACATGGGCTGGCTTTGTCTCTGTGCTATTTTTGTAACATGACATGTTTAAAGAGGATATTGTTTGTTTTGGAGAATCGGTCAGAAAAGGATACCAGCATTGATACCAGCTATAGAGCACAGAAGGTATCTAATCTGGGTGTCAGAAATATGTCACTTCAGTCATGTTTTTAACCAGTGACTTAGTGTGTGTGTGTGTGTGTGTGTGTGTGTGTGTGTGTGTGTGTGTGTCTGTGTGTCTGTGTGTGTGTGTGTCTGTGTGTGTGTGTGTATGTATCAGATGAGCTGACACACTCGCTAATCTTTCCTGATTCCGAAGAGAAGCCGGTCAAAGGTTCTATGCATAATCCCACCTCATCTTGGTCTGGATTACACATTCACCCCTTAACACATAGTGGACTAAGTGCTCACACACCCGGTGTTTACTTGTGTGTGTGTGTTTGTGTGTGCATGTGGAAAACAAAAGAAATAATTGCAAGAACACTTGTGAAGGAACTTCAACATATTATTGAGATAATAGTAGTGATTCCATGTTGGCAAATGTCATTTTTGAGTTTGCTTATCTTTTTTAAATGTTAGTGCACACTCACACCGTAAATATCAGCTCTGGATCAGATGGCTGCCCTGAGATGCTGAGACAGTCTTCCTTTCGGCAATTTAAGAATCCCCCGAAATCCACAGCAGAACTCAAGCTGTGCAGAGTGAGGAGGGGTAGAAGAGAGGAGGGTCGGTACAACGATTATAGAACCAAGGTCACAGAGGCTGCAGGGAATGTGTGGGCAGCTCAGCTGCCCTCATCTTGCCCACACAGTAATTCAATAGCTATCCCTAAAGCGGGCATGCTGAAGTAACTCCATATACCCGCAGCCTCTAATCAATTAGTAACAGGAGGAAAACTCCTCTGTCTGCAGATATGAGAGAGTGTGTTGTCATGTTTTTTTTGGCGCAGTGCAGAGACAGATGGTAGGGGGATGTAGGTGTTCTACTAAATTGGACCAAAGGGAACCAGACCTAAGAGAGAACCAGATCTTGATCCTAATAATGGCATTATTTTTACCTCCCAGGACGCAGAAGTTGTATCATTTTTCGTTGTTACAGCAGAAGGCATGAGACCATATTTTCTTTTTTTTTTAAAGTAGAGCCATTGTGAGGTGTGTGTTTCTTAAAGCCTCAGTTTCCTGCCACACATGACGTATGTGTTTTCTTCCCCTGATGACAATGTTTTTGAGACTTCCAAGCTCAGTAGTCTGTCCCTGTTTTGGTGTTAATGCATGATTTACATTCTGTCTGCTTTCTTGGATTCTTGCATTGGTATGTAAATTCAGTCCTATACGGCACAAAGTTGGGTCAGGGGACTCTTTGAGAGGCTGGGGGACTCGCCTGAGCAAAGTTTCCCACACTCCCTCCCCCCTTTTGTATCCCAGTCCCTCTTCCATCCTTCCTCACCGCTAAACACCCGGGTCTCTAGTCATCTGGAAAAGAAAGAGAGGAAGGGGGTAGGCTTTCAGTTAAAGCCCACTACAGGAGCCTTAATTTGACAGACTTGTTTTTTTTTTTTTTTCTCATGGTAATTAGCACTCTGACAAAGTCTGTAAAGGTGGAGTTTTGAGATGTGGAAACTCTCAGATAAAAATGTGCAGTCTTTGTCAATGGGGAAGAAAGATAGGGTGGAATTAAAAGAATCTGCAGGTTTTTTTGTGGGAGTCTTTGTGTGATCTCCAGCTGAGGTCTCTTTGCCTCTAATAGACGAGAGCTTTTCCAGATTCTTAAAGTGTATTTCGTTTTGTGGGAATTTCATGGGAGAAGTGTCTGTACGTGCCTGTCTCTTTGTCTGTGCATGTGTGTATCTTGCAGCTGCAGTCTCTGGTGTCATGTTAACAGTGGGCTCCTGCCTTTGACATTCCTGAGACATGCCTCAACATGCTCCCAGCTCCTGCTCACACTGATCAACACTCACACCATACGCCAGAGTCACGTTTTTCTCCTCAAACATAGGCCCTCGATCATCATGCTGTTCTCTTCTCAGTTGTATTCTCTCTCCATCATTCTTTCTTGCTGTGTTTACCACCCCACCCCTATATGAAATCCCTCCCACCATGACCAATCAAGCTCCAGACAAGACAACAACAAACATTGTGTTTTTGTTTGAGATATCGTTGATATGTGAACCATGTCTGCATGAATGTTTCAATGTCAGAGCTTTTCATATGCTGCCAAAAATGTTTTAGGCCACTGTTAATAATTGCATCAAAAGGCAGATTATGAGTTTTGTAAATGTGATGACTGTTCATCATCTAAAGGCCAGCAGCCGACCCCCATCAGCCATTGTGCCATCCCATCCCGTCAGCAGGCCAAAAAAAAGCCCCCATTGTGTCCCTCCAGTCCCTAGAATAGACTCCTCTGTTTTTTCCCGGGAAAAATGCACGCCCTCTCACCCTCTCACCCTCTCACCCTCGCTTACAAGAGTGACTGAACTGTCTGAAGGCACACCAGCGCCCCCCCCCCATCCCTCCCGGGTCGTTCCCCCATCTCATACTGGGTTTAATGAAGCAGCACTGATCCCTTTTGTCTGCGTGTGTGTCCCACTGGGAATCAAACTGCATACACAATAGGGGAGGGTATCGTTGATGTTTGTATGGTGGTCTGGCAGGGCCAGAGTTCACGTGGTGCCTCTCCACGTGCAGCACCATACATATTAAAAACATCTGCAGTCATCTGTGCTCTCTGGTCTCTCTGATTTTGTCTCTGAGACTTTGAATAAACACGGAAAAAGTTTTTAAGCAAGGATAGACAACTTTTTTTTCCTGTCCTCCTTAGTGCAGCTTGTGGAATAGGAATCCTCGTATTGAAATAAACAGTGAGTGCAACTATCGTTATCAACTATCTCGAAGCACTTAGGGATGTAGAAAATGATAATCAGCAGATTTATAGTTTTGAAAAGTACCGCAGTTTACCTAAAAAGAGAGAGAGCATTGTCTACATTGCACAAAAACGTTGGTAACGATTCTGCATCGGAACAATGTGCATAGTTTGTGCCATTTAGACAGTGTACAGGAATAAACCTGCAATTTTTAGTAATTAAAGTACCAATATTGGGTGCCTGGGACTTGTTTTTTGTTGTCATGGTATTGAAACAGGTATTGATATTGACTGATTTTTACTAGTATCAGATCAGAGTTTCAAATTCTGGTACCATGACAACCCTAGAAGGGACAAGAGTTTGTGCAGAGGTTTGCGTGCTCCTTAACAAAGTTGATACTTAAATATCTGACAGTGTAAGGGACTAGGGCGAGGCTGCCTCCCAGTTGAATTATGTCTGAATGGTTTTGATGTGGCATAGAAGGAGGATGAGGCGCTGCTTACCAAAAATAACCACCCACCCCCCCTCCCATCACAGAGGTGTGTCAAGTCATTTCTGGAGAATGCCTCTCACATTGCTTTGTCAGCAACTCAGAAAGTAGGTTGGTAGACCAAGACGGGGAGAGAGAAAGTGACTGGTGCAGAAAGAGAGATGGGGACAGCGGCAGGGAAGCAACAAGAGAGAGACACGATAAGAGGCAGGAGGAGGAAGTGATTGAGAAGGAGATTAATGAGAATAAAAGGTTTGGTGGAGGAGAAAGCTTGAAAATGGAGAGAAGGACAAGGACAGCAGATGGAGAGTGCAGATATGGACAGCAGAATCTCGTTGGTTGACCTAGTTTTTATACCTGTCCAGTCACACACACACACACACACACACTCACACACACACACACACACACACACACACACACACACACACACACACACACACACACACACACAATGGCACAGAGAGAGAGAGGTGATAATGCCGCAGTGCAGTACCCACTGATATTGAGCAGCGGGTAAAGGCACAAAATATGTTGTCATATTTTGTGCCGTTTGTACTCAGATGGGAGATGATAGGAAGGGACGGAGTTGATGCTTCCCCCCCCCCCCCCCCCCCCCGAAATCTAAAAGTGGAGATAAGGTGTCAATTGCTCCAGCTCTGAGCAATGAACCATATTCCTCTCTTCCCCATCTTCATTTTTCTCACCCTCCTCAGCCTGTTCCTCAGGTGACGCAGGAAGGATCATCTCAGTGACCCTAGGTTAATGCTTTCATCCTTTGTTTATGTGATCTATTCTTACCTTCGGCACACACCTTCCTCATATTATTGGGAGTTGCCGTGAGCCACGCCCACGCTCACATGTCTCACCTGTTAATGAATGTTAATCGCAGCAGGTTGCAGTGGCCGTTTAATCCCTTAAACATGCATTTGCATTCAATATGTAAAAAAAATACAGACAACAATTTTTTATTTATTTTTTATAGGAATCAAGGGAATCTGTTTTGATGTAGATATTGAAATGTGATTTTTTTTTTATATGGAAGTAAGAAAAAGGATCACTGCTTCAGAACTCAGTTTAGTGATAGTTGAGGACAGAGGGGTTGTTGCTGTCTTGTTGAAAAATATCTCCTTGAAATACACAGAGAATATTTCAGGGAAATAAAAAGGGCTGATGTATCCATAAATACATAATTCAAGAGCACTGCTGCTGTTAGCTGGGCTGTGCTGTGTGGGCCACTGGCTCCACCTGGTGGTGACAAAAATCTGTTACTCCAGGTGAAAGTTCAAGTGCTTCAGTCTCAGTTCTTTTACTGACTTGGTGACTGTTGGTGGGATAATCTCGGACATGCAGCTCAGCTGTGCACATGTTGTAAGTACTTTACAAAACATTTAATGCAAGCATAACAAAAAAAAAACACATTCTTTGCTCATTTGAGGAAATGATGTTTGATCTTATTGCAACAGCCAGTGCCCTCTAGTGGTATGGCACAGGAACGTTTAAATGGTGTGCAACATCCTGCTGATTTTCCTAAATACCAGTTGCACATGAAAAAAAACACACCTGACTCTACACTTGTCTCTCTTTGTGTCTCTCTTACAGTTGTGATGAGTACGTCACTCAGTTGGATGACATGCAGAGGCAATTGGCTGCAGCAGAGGACGAGAAGAAGACCCTCAACTCCTTGCTGCGGATGGCCATCCAGCAGAAACTGGCCCTGACTCAGCGCCTTGAGGACCTGGAGTTCGACCACGAGCAGACCCGCCGGGGAGGCAGCGGCCGGGCTAAGACCCGCAGCAAGGCCGCCAACGGCACCTCCACTAACCCCCACGTAAGTCAGAGTCTCACCTGCTCTGGCTCCGGCCGCCCAGAGCACAACAATGCTGTGCCCAATGGCATTCTTGGAGGCCCCGGGGTCTTTTGCAGCGAGAAGTACAAGATCTACTGCGACTGAGGCTGCTGAGAAGTGAACAAGGGACTGCTGTGTACAGAGGGGAGGGGGCCTACAGGCCGAAACCCTCCCTGCCTTAGTGTTAAAGAGCCCCACTTGCTCGCTTAGCTCCTTGGCTGGCCTGCGCTCCTCTAGGGACTGCTGTGTGACTAACCAGCTGCTCGTGTGTGCTAGTGTAAACGCTTAGGGGAATGCAGGTGTATGTACAGTATGCACTAGACGTCTGGACTGTAGTAGACATACATGGCATGTGGAGTATAGGGCCTGGCTATATTGGGGGTTTTGTGGATATTATGGAGTGTCTATTCTTTCCGCTGTCATAGTGCTGTACGTATGATGTAAAAGGTGGCATATTTTGTGCTTGTGTGTTCTGGCCCCCTGAGTGTATTGCCTGGTAACAGTAACACATTGTGGGCGCGGGGACTTGTAAAGAGGATGTCAGTCTGACGGTCATGTGACCAAATGTGACATCCTCTGCTCTCCAGCCTGTCTGTCGGCATTGGTGCTCCTTTTAAGACCCCCGGACTGACCTGTGTCCAGCAGCTATCTGTCCAATCGGGTCATCGTTTAGGAAAAAAAAAAGGATCTAAAATATGCAATCTCCCTCGGCTTTGTTGCCATGGGAGCACAGTGTGATTTTTACAAAGACATATACAAAAAAACTCAAAACTCAAAAGTGGATCAGCTGCTATTTCTCTGAATGAAAAGTTCGGGCAGAAAAGGAGCACCTGTGACCGCAGGTGTTTTATTTCAGGATCATTTATAAGCTGTGATGCTAGCACACCAACACTATAGGGTCGGTAGAATCGCATGGCTTTGCAGCTGAAAACGCTTTTGAGCTTTGAATCTCTTTTTCTTTTCTTTCGTCAGGTGTGTGGTACAAGAGGATGTATAACAGGGCTCTACATTGTGTTAAGAGAAGTTATTTGGTGTTGGGTGAAACACAGGAGGGCTATTCCATGCGACCCATTATGTTGCGATGGATTCTGTCAGAGCCATATTCTAATCGAGAAAGAAAGAAAAGTTCGACAAATCGATCTCCACACGCAAATTAAGTGCACTTCAGCAAAGGTGCCTCAGGTTCCTACTTCTCTTAAAAAATGGATACCACGATTACTGTGAACAGAGATACAATATAGTTTTGATCAAAGATGATTCTTTTCTCTTTTTTTTTTAAATATGGAGAAAATCCTAGAAGAGCACAAATCAAAACGGCACCCCACGTGTGTGGATTATAATTCTGCTCAAGAAACAAAAACCGACCACTCGGCAAAAGTGCCTGTCGACCCAAACACTTGATATATGAATCTATCTGTTGATGTAAAGCCCTGTCCTCGTGTCTCGACTTGAACTGTCACTAATTTTATCCCTTCTCTCCTCCATCCTCTATTTCTGAGAGATCTGAAATTATTTTTCTGCTGTAATACGGATGAAAACCCCTTTCCTCATGTCTCTAATCTGTGTCTTGTCGCTCTGTTGCCACGACGACCTTCTCTCTCTTTTTTTAGATTGTCAGCAGCTTGCTCCCCCCAGCATCAACACTCACCCTTTAACTAGAAAGAGTGGGGGAAATCGCCCCCCCTCCTATATATATTTTTGTCAGGTGATGTCCTCACTTATGTCGTGCTCTTGGTATTTTTCTGTTTGTTTATGAGCGTTGAAATGAGCTGCCCTCGTGTTGTTAACATGGAGGGTCGTTGATTTTTTGATTTTTTTTTGGGTGTGTGAGGACAAAACCATGTACTGTAGTTTCCACAATAGCTTTAAACCCTTTGCAACGTAGTATTACGCAAATAGGAAAAGATAAAGTGGGGCTTGTATTGATAAATCCATGTACGGCTTGTGGATCATAGACACACTAGCTTCATGATGCTAGAAGCAGGGTTGATGTGAGGAAATCCTGCAAGGTTTATTAAGTGATGCATTTTCTACTACTCCTAAACTATATATGAAACTCTATATTCTTGATATGACTATGTTCAGGTTATAATCTTGCAGGATGCTACTACAGTATTCCTTCCTCTCAAATGTAAAGAGAGGGAGCTTTAACGATTCCTCTGGAAAAGGAACAATGTCAGCAGTCAACCCTGCTTGAGTGTGCATCCATAAGCCTCGGCACACGGCATGGAGACAACGCTATTGTACAAAGTAGAGCAAAAAAAAAGAAAAGAAAAGCAACCTCCTTAGAGGTCAATCACTCTTAAGTTTGAGATTCACCTAACTTACTAGTGTGACATGTTCTGTTTCTATCAGTTAGCGCTGACTGAGAAAAAGGGTTTAGGGAGTAGAAGGGGGGGAGAACTACTCATGTTGTAAACCAGCTCCTGAGAGATAAGAAACCCAGACACGCTGGTGAAGAAGAAAAAAAAACAGACGTCTGGCTAAGAGCAGACTCTGTGGAGAAATGAGTCCGGGGGTTACCTGTGGGAGAAACTCCCGTTTGTGTTGAAGGCAAAATGAACAATAAAACAACCGAAACCTGGCTGCCTGATCGACCAGAGGACATTGATTCAAATTAGTCGAGCTCCTAACCTTTTCTCTTGTATAGGCTCTGTGGACTCACCGAGCAGTAGATAGACACCCAGGATGTGATTGTGACTCTAGATAGATGAATTCCCACTTTTGCTCCGCCTAGTTTGAAATCAATGTCTGACTTAACGTGGTGTCATAACAGCATGCACACCTTAAATACTCCTCCTACCTCTGCTTGCAGGCTCCTCCCACTTCACCTTTAAGTTTAACTACACTCGAGCCATCCAGTTTCTCATTTATCGTAAGCCTGCATGTCAAAAACATGACCCATTTTTCATGAACTCGCATTGGCATATGAGAAACGCCGATGTCCTTTGACCTGGGTGGTGGGATTCGGCTTTAACTCTGTCCTTGGTACAAGTGAGTCACCGGCCTCCTAACAGCAGCAACACAACATCCACCACGTTGATAAGACCAAAATAACTCCGGCTGTTTCAGGGCTCCTAACATGGCTTCTGTTGCTTTGACTAACCTCGGCCGCCTTCTGCTTTGTCTGTGTGGACTCAGCTGCTCACCATAACAACAGCCGCTCTAAATTGACAAATAATGCTAACGCTGATCATGTGTCTGTTTCTCCATTTTGCAGTAATTACAGTAGTTCTGCGCGGAAGACGAAGTACCAACACAAGGTCCATTCTCAATGCTGATTGAGCTCGCCAGATAAAAGATTAAGCACTCATACGTCATTTTGGACTTTAAGATAAAGGCTCGATGAAAACACTGATCTTTAGTCAATTCAACTGTCAGTTTAAATTCAATGCTTATCAGGATGACACTTCTTTCTTCGTGTTGCTGCTTTTGGAAGCCGGTTTCTCACAGGTCCAATGAACTGGATTCATGATTGGCTAATCTAACCGTCAAATGAGAAGCCAGGGGACAAAGGGTTGTTTCTCAATGCAAATCAACAAAATGTTTGGTCTGGTTTCATCTTTGTTTTTATTTTTGTTAATTTTGGTTTTGTATCTGTGCACTTTCATTATATAGGATTATAATAGGCTATTTTTAACATTGGAAAGCGTAGTAGTACTATGGTTTGTGAGTAACTCAGTTTATAAGATAATAGGATAATACGTCCTCCTGAGTCATCGTAAAGAACAATATCTACTCTAGTAACTGCTCCACAAACCACAGACCTACTATTGTGACTTTATCCTCCACATTGTATCCATCAAATAATCATTCTTCGATTGTTTTGTTACATAATATGTTATGCTGTTGGTTTTCTTTTATGTTTGTTCTACTGCCATGTTCTATTCACACACAAAAAAAATCCAGGGTGATCAAATTCTGGGGTTTTTACATGTATTTATTATTCCTAGGAATAGCTCAAAATAACGCAATGAAACTTGACGACGCTCTGACTCAAATTGGTAAGTCGTGTTTTGGGAAAAACTTTGAGTGACATGATATGCTTTTTTTTCCCTAACTTCTTACCGAGGGCGTTCCACTGAACTGGATCACTGGCTTACAGAATTCTCTGCAAGTGCGACAATTAAATTCCAAATTGGAATTGTTTCATTCTCTCTTCGTTTATCGTGCCATATCTTGGTACACCAATTTAGGTTGAAAAGAATCAAGACTGGGAAATAAGACAAGCCGCCACTGAGGGAGACGTAGTCCTGACTGTGGCTGCCCGTGCTAGCGCCGGGGTTTTGTTTTTGGTTTGATTAATTCTTTGTTTCCGACCAGTAGTGCCTTTCATTGTTTCAAGGGAGAATCTTAGACTAGCATTTTACGTTTCTTTTTTTTTTATATATATATATATATAGGTGAGGACTTTGGGTTCAAAATGACTGTGAGCAGCAATAAATGCAAAGGGAAATGCCCCCTGTCTGCATGAGTGAGATGATAGTTTGAAAATTAGCTCAATAAAACTGAAATTGTTTTGAATTCTGCAGGTCAGTGATCCATTCAATAAATTCAGGGGTATTATAAAAAGGTTGTTTTTTTTATCAAACTTTGGGAACCAAAAGAAATCCCTTTGGCCTCCTGTTATTGAACAAAAAGCTCCAAACATCTGTAATGTTGTGTTGGGGGTGCATCAGTGTACTATTGGAAACATCGACGTATCTCTAGCTTTGTTTGGTGAAGGTAATGTGATATCAATAGTATTGTTGAAAAAATGTGCAGAGAGCGCATTTTATCTTCTTTCTTTTTTTTGTCCGATTTGAGTTCTGTTTGTTGTTTTTTATATTCTTTTTTTTTTTTACTTCATCTTTAAGCATTATGTTTTCAGTAAACAGAAAACAGAAAGAAGCATCAACAAGCTTGAATAGTGCCATTATAGCCAATGCTTGTTTGTTGAGGCGTTAAAGTTACAAATATGGACGAGAAGCTAAAAGACAAAAGTGCAATTCAGATGCTGTTTTACGTGAAAAAAACAAAAAAGGTTTTCTGTTTGCTGGAAGCGATAGCATTGTGATAATACAATTTAGCTGTGCAAACTTTATATTGTCATATTGTGTTCCAGTATTGATCCATAATGAGAGTTTGATATCTTTATATGAAATAACGACTTCACCTGTATGTTGGTATTTATTTGAATTGTAATGCAGTACTGTATTCTTATCAATAATGTGCATTATGATTAGTGGCATATTGATTAAATGTCATATGCATGTTCCTCAGTCATGGGACCTTTACACAGAATCGAAAACAAACATGTAAACTTTTGTCAGGATGTTACAAATTATGGAGGGAAAAAAGAAGAAGAAGTTTGAGTCTGATGTATTACTGCTGAACTAATCCTAACAAAGTGTTTTGTTTGTTTTCCAGTAGAGAGGGGGTGTCTCTGTGTAAAGGTAGTCATACTGGCTAAAATCAATAAATGTGACTTAAGTTCCAATGCGTGTCAGTGTTTTTATTTATTTCAAGCTCCTTCACAGCCTCAGCAGATGAAGGGTTAACGGGGGAAGTGTACGGCCTTGTGTCTTCTCCGAACGATCCCAGCTGGAAGTAAACGGCAGGGGAACTTCCCAGCTGTCTGAGCTGCAGCTCCAGGACATGATCACATTTCACACAATGCACAAAAACACTTCCACCACCTACTCGCCCTCCACCCTACCAGCCCCTCTCTCTCTCTCTCTCTCTCTCTCTCTCTCTCTCTCTCTTTCCTCTGTTGTCTCACTTAAACCTCACTCCCTCTCTTCCATCTAAGCATTTCTCCTTTTCTGGTCCCCCCCCCCCCCCCCCCCCCCTCTCTCTGCCTTCTGGATATACACCCACACACTGATCACAGCCAGTTTCTTCTGGCCTTTTGGTACTCCCCGCACTTCCTGTCTAGGCTCTTGGGGCCAGCGCTCTCCCCAATTAATGCTACATTGAGATTTTTGTATGGACTTTAAAATAGAGGAAAGATTCTTTCAAGCTTTTTAAAAATAATCCATCCCTGAATTCAAAAGAGACGCATAGATTTAAAATGATGTTTACTCAAAAGTGAGTTAATACACCCATGTGGTCAAATAAATGATACCGTTTCCAGTTGAGGGAACATCTTTTCTTTGTCATATATCTTTTCAATAAGTATTTGATAACTGCATTTGAGGGATCAGCACAATAAATGTATGAATCTATATCTATCTATCTCTACAGATCGAAAATAGATCTAAGAAAGATATCGGACAATATATCGGTATCTGATTTTTTTCTCTCCCTAATATCAATATCGGTATTGGCCCCAAAATCCCATATCGGTAGGGCCCTACAAATAAACACCCGGACATCTTTTATAGTCCAAGCTATATTAAATTTAAGTTTTGGTTATGCATTTGTAAATAGAATTTTCTCATGCAGAGAACACTCACAAACACTTACAGTTGCCTATTAGGGTTTAAAAGTATTTTAATTTTTGAAACCTGGGTGCTTAAAAAGATGAAAAATTATGTGAATGTCAAAATGATCTATGAATGTCTCGACGTGGGATCAAGCCTCTGTCATCAATGACTCGCTCTGTGTCATCAAACTGGTCTTCATTCAGATCTGTTACTTTCTGGTGTGAACATAATCTTGATTCAAATATTTAAACAAAATTGAGTTGAATTGCTCCTAAAGTTCCTAACATTTCTCTTTTGAAGACTATTCACATCCATACAAAAAAAAAGTGTTATTCTGAGTCAAACATTTCAATTATGTGTAGCTTATTAAAGAAACAGTGTGACTTTAGCCCCGTTTCCACCAAGCAGTCCGGTTTGGTTCAGTACAGTTTGGCTCAGTTCAGTACGGTAAACCCTGAACTTGCTTGCTTTTCCACAGCCAACCATACCCTTATTTGGTAAACGGAGTGTAAGCCAGATGGAGATAGCCGTGAAATAGTGTGACATCATAGCAGCCAAATACAGTGTAGCCCGCTATTAATTAAGTTCAATGAAAAAGAACGGGACACAGTAAATAAAAGGGACCCTTTAGGGCCGGATCGGTACCCTTGGCACCCCAACAGAAGGGTACCAAAAAAGTAGGACGGTACGGATCCCTTATTTTGGTACCATTCCCAACTTTTGACGGTGGAAACGCCAATAAATGGGTACCGTACCATACCGAACTGAAACGGGGCTTTAGTCCTCAACCCCAACACCCCCAGTTGTGAGTCAAAGGTTTCTGAGGGTATCTGATATCTGTCAAAGAATTCTGATCGAGTATAATGCACCTTTAGAAAGATTAAATAGAGACTTGCTATGAAAAATAAAGCAAACAAATTGAATAGCCTTCATCTTTGTTGAGCTTTATCATTAAAATGGCAAGACTTATGCACTTGTTTATTTCACTCCCATAAAGCTGGAGGGGAAATAGCTACACATAACAAATAAACAAAGAAAGGTCAAAATTGATGCAGTAGACTTTGACTTGGAAAACTTTATTTATCCCCGAGGGCAATTCAGTTCCACAATCCACCCAGACCAAGCATACATTTACAAACAAAAACAGATGGAGAATGTCAGCGACAACAAACCAGTCAGTAGAGGTTCAGACAATGTTGGTCAAGCTCCATAACAATCCGGATACTACATTTTCAATAATCCAATCAAAGATAGGGTGTATTTGTTTTCGTTCTCTCCAGAGGCAGAGAAGACCCAGACACTCGTACTCCCATCAAAGAGTAAAAATTCAAAAGCTCTTTTAAGTGAAAGACCAGAAAAAAACTCATCCATGAAAAAGTGTTTAAATAACGGAAAAATAAACTTGTACCACTTGTTAAAACATCTTCAATACGAACACCTTCAAGCCTCAAATAACCTCCAAACAATAGCATTAATTACTATGACACCCACTCACAGAATGCTGTTATTTATCAAAATGAAACCAGTCGCAGTCATTAACCATCTGCCACTCTGAATTCATATGACAGAGTCTTTTAATGGGAGCCAGAGGGGAGAGGTCATCTCAGTGACATCACTGTAGTAACAGTGGAGCCTTTGTTGGTGCCCGTCTCCTCTTATAGCCTCGACACAGGGCTCATCTGGCCGAGGAAATATGGGTCAGTGGGCCCCATTCCATCAGAGCTGCTTTATTAATATGCAGGTGCTGTGTGATTATACAGCAGAACAGATGTTTCATGTCTAAGCTGGTGCACTGTTAAACTCAACCACTTGGGGTCACTATAATACAGCTCATGAGCAGCCTTGAATCCTTTAAAAAAAAAAAGTCAATTGAAGGTCTGCTGCAGGCCATAAAAGAGAGTTAGAGTGTGTGTTTGCACTTACAAAGACCCTTCTCTCTGTGTATCAGGCCGAGCTGTCATGTGATGAGTCCATGTGGAGCCTGAAGGGACTCAAAGACGGGATCAGATGATTTTACAGCACCACACATGCCTCACATGGCTTTGCGTCAAAGACATACTCAAATAAAGGTTCCACTAAAACAGGAATTATACTACTGAGGATGGTAAGAAATGTATGACCTGTGGAGTGTGAGCTCTGCCTGATGATGATGCGTTCAAACATTCCTGAGCACTGACACTGGACGTAGGGTGTGAGTGTCCTCCCTCCTGTGTGTGACTCATGGAGTGTCTCCCTGAAACTGTTGGTGTGGCCCTTAAAAAAGGCAGGCTACAATGGTATCGTCTACGTCAACACATGAGGTGATAATTCAATCAGTGTGAGGCTTTAATTTGCACCTGAAAAGGAGGCTAGGATGAAGACTGGCACCCTTTTTCTAGAGTGTGATTAGTCATGATTGGAGCATTTACACTGTAAGAGTTTTTGAAGCTCATCTCACACTTATCTGTGTCAACTCTCACACCTTTACTTCAGCTCGGATGCTTACCTAACACTCTCTTAATTGTCTTTCCTCGCATATCTCCCCCCCCCCCCTTCTTCCTTAAGTCTCTCCTCGTCTTTTTCCCTTCTTCCTTCCTCTCTGTGAATGCTTGTTTCACTTTTTTTCTGTGCCTATGAGTGGAGGAGACCCCAGGGAGGCCGGGTAGAGGATGTATCCCAGGGGGCTGTTTGGTGTTCTGCTTTCTGTGGACCAGCATGCTCCCAGACGGGCTGACAGGCAGCTCCATGCACTCGGAGGCACTAACAGGGGCTCCGGGGGCCCTGGTCTATTTAGAACACGAGTTCAGTCATCCACAAAGAACTTGGCTTTTCAAACTCTGAACAGTATCATTCTGTTAAGCAAAGAAATGAAAAATAAAGCAAAACGGTGCAGCGTTTTTCATTTTTGTTTACTTTTACATCTGCAAAATCAAAGTTATGTTTAGCAGTTCATGTGATTAATGCACAGTTGATATAAGTAAGGGAGGAGGTGATTGATAGACATGGTTTATTAGAGAGCAGCACAGGTCACTGAGGTGGCCAGCAGCCAACACAGCGAGCCATTATCATCAGAGACCCTGCTGTTGTCTGTGTTGGTCTGGGACAGATGAAAAGCGTGCAGCCACAAAAGGGGTTAATGATGTGTGGCTGAGTCGACACGTGTTTCAAAAAATGGGGGAGGGCAAACAGACACAATGCACAGAGAGTGGTAAGGAGGATTGGACACAGCCACACAGTCATGCTCCTGGAGATGGATTGTAACAACCTAATCAAGGAAATAAATCGACATAAACAAAGCTGAAATCCTACCCATCCCACGCAAAAAAAATCCTCCAAAAGTTCTACATTCAAAACTTTTCTTAAGTAAACGTGCAGAAGAATCACTACCAAAATAAAGTATTTTCTGCTGGAAAAATGACCCTGCAATTTTCTGACTCTATATGACGTCAGACTGTTACTGATGGATCATTTTGAAGAATGTTACTATGGCTGAGTAAGAGATTGTCAGGTGTCTGATATTAAGAGTGGCACGATAAATCTGTGCTGTCATAAGATGATAATGGAAGGCATAAAAACACAATGATGCTACACACATTTGTGGTCATGTGGTCTTCTCTCTTATTTGGCTGCTTTTGGTAAAATGTGGACAACTTGCCTCACTGATCAAATGCATCTTTTAATGAAGTACAGTGAAGTCTAAATGTTAAGGGGAAATCACATGTTAGTGGTTGTAGACATCTCAAATGAATTTGATAAATGGACTTGAGCTTGCATAGTGCTTATCTAGTCTTCTAACTACTCAAAGTGCTTTTACACCGCAGGTCACATCTACCCATTCACACACAGAGGCTGCTATGTAAAGTTGCCATCAGTATTAGCTAATCCCATACATACACATTTATACGCCGCCGACGAAGCATGAGGGAGCAACCTGGGGTTAAGTGTCTTGCCCAAGGACCCATAGGTCAACGTGATTAACCAGAAAGAACTTCTTTATTCTATAATAATACAATACAATATTTGAGAAGTCTGTTACCCATTGAGACAGTTAATAAACCATATTCCCCAATTAAATGCATCAGACTAGAAATGTAAAACCCAACATCAACACACATTTTTGTGGTTCAATTTGTATGTGTGTACATTTTTACTCTTGCCACCACTGCAGACAAGAAAGGTTAAAGATCAAACACTTGACCACAATGGCTGCAGCATGTGAAAAAAAACTGTACTGCATACTAAAACACTACAGAGAACTTTTATAGCCTACTAATATTATATCAGACTTTGAACTTTGGATGAACAGAACATGCACAAACAAAAGGAGCTGCATTTTATGACTCTAACAATCTTCAAATCCAAGACTTTTGTTTTCCCAATCTGCCTGTTCCTTATTGCTGTTTACAATGATTCACAGAGGCAGCTGACAGCAGCTGAAGAAGACTCAAGATAATCAATCAAAAGTCTGAGCGCTTACATGGAAACGCACTGTGCCAATACTCTTCCCTTTCCACACTAATAGGCAGCTGTGGGGTTTTCAAAGCAGAGAGATGTCTTAAAATAGACCTCATCCTTTCCATGGCCACACGTGACAATCCGTGTCATGCCAGTGTGCCGAGAGGCATGTCATGGCTGAAAATGCAACTTCACTGACAAACCGTAAACTACAGCAAAAGTAGGAAAACGAAGGAATCTGAAGTTAATTCCACCTGTTTAAAAGTCAAGCAGTGAGCCACAGGATAGATTAAACTGGTTATAGTTTTTTTCCCCCCAATGCTAATCTTTCTATCTGGCATTCACGCTCAATGAATGGGGTTCTCGTGCGCGCGCCTCGCGGTAGGAGCGCGCATTTTCTTTTCTTCCAGCGGCGGCTCAGGGAGAGGAAAGAGTTTGTGAAGAGGGAGTAGTAGAGAGGAGGTCTACATGACCGACTACACTGGCTTTATTCTGCACATTAAAAATGACACGGGTTCAAAACTCTCGCGCCCGTTAGGAAACCATGAAGTTTCTTTAGCGTAGGTTTATTCTTCTTGTTGGCGAACAGGATAAAGGAGGCTGTAAAGAAGTAGTGGAGTATTAACCGCCGTTGTTGCCAGTTTCTCCCCGAGGAAAGGACGGAATCAGCAGAGAAAGACCGGGGAAGAAGTTTTTGCAAGATGCAGGAGGTTTCAGCTACTGGTGAGTGAATCTCTCTCAGAAACAAAGCCATGCCTTATTCTCTCTGTCTTCTTTAAGAGCTATGCTGTATTTGCGGTTTCCTCAAGTTGTTTTCAAACGGCCACGGTTTGCATTGCGCACAGGAGTTGAATTCCAAAATGCTTCAGCCAGCTGTCAACAGGGCAGCTGCAAGACGGGCCTGCATCAGCTCCAAAACAAGGGGAAGAGTTATTTGCTTTCTGCTTGTTTGAGGCTGCTCCTCAAAACACTCTGAGAGGAGCATTAATGGTCTGTTTGGGAGGCTTGAGCTGACACGGCAAGAATAGGAGCCAAGCCGTGCCAAACCCGGAGAGAGAGAGTGAGATAGCTGTGACCTCACAATTGCCCCAATCTGACGCAGGCCCCCTCACACACACACACTCAGTCACTCACTAAAACACACACACACACACACACACACACACACACACACACACACACACACACACACACACACACACATTGTTATAAGTACATGACTGGAAATCAAACAGTAACTACAAAAAGAATGCAAATTGTGATAATCAGGAATTGGAGATGAGGTTTTCCACCATTCCCCCTACTGTAGTGTTTTTGTGTTAGTGGTTAAAAATGTCCTTGTGTGGAATTGTGTTTCAGAGGAGTGTGTGTGATGCAGAGCTCATGAGATTACAGATGTATTGGGTTAGGGTTAGGGTTAGTGTCTGTGTGTCCATCTGCCTGGCAGGATGTAGGTGTTTGATGAAGAGTGTGCGTCTCTGTGTGGTTTCCTCTTGCAGAGATATTTTTAATTGTAAGATGCATTTCTCGACTGCAGTTTTTTTTCCACCACAGTCACAAAGGAGGGGCTCTTCTTGTTTTCTTTCTTTTTAATCCCACTGTGCATTCCTTATTAGCCATGTCCACATTATTGTTCCTGTGTTGTGTGTTTGAGGAGATGACAGATCTGGGGCGTTCAGCTTATAAATCCTTCCATTAATAACCATAATGAGTTGCAGTGTGAACCAAACTCCATTGAAAATGTGTTAGATTCTGGACGTCTTTTACAGCTGAGGCCCGTGGAATAAAGTACTATAGCATGCAGACAAAGAAGGGGGAGGGGGTTGTTATACAGAGAGTGATAGAGATGGAGTGCTGATGGGACGATATCAGGCTGCAGTGGAGGTGAGCTATGCAGGGAGGAGAGAAAAAAAAAGGGAGAGAGAGGGTGTTTGTTGTGAGACTCGGGGGAGGAATTGATCTACCGTCCTTCTGGCTGGGTTTCCTTTTCCGGCAGTCCAGTGGTGTATAGTTTCTCCCCCCCACACACACACACACACACTCATTCGTTCCCAAGGCCTTGCTCTTATTTTGTAGTTCTCTCTTTTTCTCCCACACTGTCCAAGATCAATCTCTGCCCCCTCCCCTCCCCAACACACACACACACACACACACACACACACACACACACACACACACACACACACACACACACACACACACACACACACACACAGAGTTCTAGTGCTCCCTGCAACTGCCATCAGATGAAATATAAATGTCTTTTCCCCATTTCTGAACTCTATTCCTTCCACATGGGAATCCAAGCAGCCTGTGTGCTCTCTAGTGCTTATTTTGGTGTTTACGATGGGAGGGTCGAAAAGGGTTTAATGCAGCTTACATCCAATCATTGGAGGATATATTAAAAACAAACCACATCACAAATAAACTGGGTTGGACTAGATAGCATTCCTCTAAGTTTGAATTCCACCTCAATCCTCAGAATTTGTTTCCAAACTCTGTGAACCATCTCTGTGACCTGAAGTGGGTGAATGTGTCCTCCATAGATGCATGAGAACAATGGTGGTCCACGTGTGCCAACTCCACGCTCCAGCATGGACGTCCTTGCGGGCTGTTTAGGTTATTTATTATTAACAAAAGCTATAGGGCTTGTCTGTGTTTAACCAGGCCAATGTAAACATCTCCCCTCGGTGTTAGATAAACACAGAGCCTGGGGAGTCAGGGAGGAGGACGGGGAGAATGTTATCTGCCCGGCTCCCCTCGTTCCCACTTTTTGAGCTGCTGTTACTCTCTCTAATTTGTATGAACAGTTTTGACTGCCATAAGTCTTTGGTGGTCTCATTTGTCAGTTTAACTGTCATCCAGTGAGGGGAGAAATATGAAAAGTGTCCAGACCCCATGCTGCTCTGTGTTAACTGTTGGCTTGGTGGGAAATATTAGGTGCATAATGTATTTAGGTGAACCTCGATCATCTAGGTGGTACAAAGTTTCAAAAATGTTGCCATTTACATTGAAAGGGGCTGTGAAGAAATAGTAAGCATTATCCTACCCTAAGGTAAATCCAGTTCTAGTTAAAGATATCTTTAAGTGAATTATACGATTTTGTCAATGTGATGCACCGAGTGTTAATCTAATTCTATATAATAGATCAGGTATTATTGACAGTGTGGCCAATCATGGGTCGTTTTTTTTTCCCAACGCGATTGGTTTAGTCAATATTTGAATGCTAAGATTTGAGGCTGTCCGAAATCACCCACGTCTTACTTTATAGTACACTAAATACTGAATTCACATCATGTAGTGCAGTCCGAATTATGAGTGAGAATTATTATCACACAATGAGGTGCAAAGTAAAACTGCGGACAGATGAGGGGGTTCAACTACGTGACAGCAAGGACATCATTATGAGCGCCGGGCAAGACGGCGAGTAGTGTCCCACAGTGTTTTGTTTTTTTGCCGATCAGCTCACTTTAGTCCTCTACAGAGAAGGCCCTATAGGTAGGGAGTATGCAGGAGTGAATGAGTATGTGACTTTGGACATAGCCTATGTTTGTAGACTAGGTCACGTGTATTCGACTTGACCAGCGGCCATGTTGCTTTGCGACTTCTTTTTTGGTATGTCAACAAGTTCAACCACTACTTAATATCTGAAAAGTTTCTAAGTTTTGTTTTACAAAGTTAGGAGAGCAATGTAAAGTCTGTCGTTACCTTCCACATATAAAGATGAATCTAGGTCTCGCTCATAAAGGCTTACAGTTTATAAGTAAACACTGGAATTGATGCTCTATCGGCTGATACCTAAAGCCTGAGTTTCTGTACCTGGACTAAAAAAGATGTTGATACATCTTAAATTACCAATGCTGTTTTTGTTGTATTGGTTCTATACAGAAATAAGCTTGGGGGCTTTGTATTTCAGTAAGTATGAAAGTGAATGCTGTGTACACCTTCAGACTTTGATAACTATTTCTGTGCATGACAACAGCTAACTGCAATGACTGTGCACCACATGTTAAAGCCTTGTGGTCACAGTGTTAATGATTTCATTTGTTTGGTGTCGTTGCTTGTACTCAAGGAGAGTGTCTACCTGTACTGCAGTCAGAGCTGTGCACTGATGCACCAATGACAAAAGAAAAAGCTCCAATATACCCTAATAAACAATCACAAAGTGTCTCTTTTGCACAGGTTAAAACATGAAATATAATGAATTAAGTCTTCATGCTAAGCCTTGTTAGATGCCCCATGTCTCCAGATAACATTCCTGCAAATGTATCATTCTAACCCCAGACTTAGAATTTGATGTTTACTTTCTCAAGGTGACCAACAGAGAAGTCACCCAACATCTTGAGTATTCCTGTAAGCACCAATCTCTAACATCCCGTACATCTCTCTCCTCCTGCATCTCTCTGTCTCATCCTGTTACTCTGTGTGTGTGTGTGTGTGTGTGTGTGTGTGTGTGTGTGTGTGTGTGTGTGTGTGTGTGTGTGTGTGTGTGTGTGTGTGTGTGTGTGTGTGTGTGTGTGAGTGTGAGTGTGTGTGTGTGTTTGTGTGTGAGAGAGAGAGAGAGAGACAGCATGACTCAGTTCCAGGCCATTCAGGAGCTTCAGGCTTGTTCCCGGCCTGCCAGAGTGTCACATTGATTTTCCTAATGGTGGTCATGTGTGGGTCTTGCTGTTGCGAAGGCTTCAGCTAAGACGGCACTGCAGTTGTGTGTGTTTTTGTGTGTAAATGTGTGAAACATGACTGTGATGTGATTGACCCCTTTACTGTCGGGCCAAGTTTTGTGTCTGCTCTGCACTTTCAGGCCTGAAGAAACCCTATCATAAAGTCTTTATCTGAGCGCTGTAATAGATTGTAAATGTCACTTATCATGTCAAGTGTTTGTGTTAAATGACTTCAAGTCTACCTTCGCAGTAGATAAGATTGTGTTTTAATAGCTTAGCTTGTTTAACTTAACACTGCAGAAGCCCAGAGATCATTCATAAGACATGCATATAGGAAGAAGATGTGTTGATACAGCGATGCATTTAACCTTTACTGTGTGGAACAAGAAACTGGGTTGTTTTGATGGAGTTCAGACGTTGTAAAGTCACAGTGAATGAAATGTGGCGTTATACTAACACTCCTGCTAAACAGGTTCTTGAGTCACTTGCAGGCACGGCTACTATATGAGGTGTGTTTTGAAGTGTGCTGTACAATTGTTGTTACATCAGAATGCAATTATAAAGCAATTGTCCCTGCTTACTACATGAAACTGAGAAATAATTTTGTCACACGGAGAGTACGTATCACCACACCTTAATGTTTCCTTCCATTACAAATGAGACAGCTGTTTCTGACCTTTTCTAGTTTTGACTCCTACATATGAAGTTATAGTTGTTTTCACATCTAAAAGTGTCACACTGCACTCTGTCCTCGGAATGTTTACAAGATATCCAAGATGGCGTCCAAGTCCGTATAGTTATAATGACAGTTTTACATTTCACGCAAACATTTTACTTAATGGCTAGTGGGAAAAAATCTGGGTAAAGTGCAGTGAAATACTTCCGTTAGTTTGCGTTCACACATGCAGTTACCCCTGAAATTTTCAGGAAATTTGTGCATGTGCGAATACAGCAACTGTCTGCCTCTGTGTCTGATCTGTAACCCTTTTTTTTAGATGTATTTTTGTGCTTTGAGCCTTTATTTAGAAAGGACAGTGGATAGAGAAGGGAATTGGGGAGAGAGAGTGGGGAATGACATGATGGAGAAATGACCTCCATGGGGTGCGACCTAACCACCCTGCGACCCTGATCTTTGACAACTTAAATGTGGAAAAGTTCATTTGAGTGGTAATTTCTTTCAGAAGGCCAAAGTAGATTTAACAAATTACAGAGAGTTCATCTTAGTTTTCGACACAGCACGTATATATAACTAAGGAACTCTCAATCAAAACAATAACAAAAGTTGTACTTTAAGGATTTCATACAATGGCTTCATGGGAGTTGTTGTCTTCGTTATTTAATAACCATCGTCAAACCCAACATGACTGAGATGATCATAATGTTCATGGATGAGATCATGAAATTCACATTAATCTTTTTGAGTCATGTTCATTGAATTGTCTTTTCATTCTAAGAAATGCCACAAAGTAATGTCACAGACTAAACTGTTTTAGACTTCCCTCTTCTTCTGATGTATCATCAGGTTTCCTGTATTATCAAGGAAGATATGAGTGCAAATATACACACAATGACCTCAATAAAACTATGGATTTCTCTTGAATTAAGCATTCTTCGAAATATTTGGGATAAAGTTGTCTGCATTTTTCTATACGTTTAAAAGCAAAAATATATAACTTTTCCACCTTATATAAGTCGATTCAAAGTGCGATAACTTTCAACAGACACCCCGGTCGCCTATGTAGGCACTATATGTAAGTCTGGCAGTGAGCTGTGGTTCTCCTGCGAGAAGAGCATACGGCTTTACAGCACTAGCCAGTTAGCACGTCTGGCTACTGTTTGAAAGACTGGCTGAGGCTAAGAGGAAGAAGATGAATGTCAGAAGAGAAAAAGAGAGAGTGACTGAGCAAGAAGCTGAGTGTACAAAACTAGTCACAACAGATTGCGATGTAACATTAGGCTGTATAGTTATCAGTGTCATTGTAGTTTCATGTTTAGCAATTTTCCCGAACTAATTTATGTCTCAGGATTGCATACAAATAAATCAATAAATCCATCTGCATGGACGCTAGCAGAGACAGATACAGATACAGATATCCTGTACCTTGTCAGTGGACATGATTCTTCGGCTTCTCTCAACACCACACTCTGCTTGTCAACAAATTGCCTGTTGTCCTGTCCTATGAGGGGGAGGTGTAACAGCACTGTCACTGTGTGTGTTTTCACTCAGAAACCTTCTGAGGCTGTCAAAGCCCACCAAACTGATCTAACAAATATGCAATTACATTGTTTGATATTGAGACAACGATAAGAAGCACAAAGATTAAACATGAAAGAGTGCTTATATTAGCTATATCTCTGTTTGTGTCCATCGCCTGTGTTTGCAGTATGTTTCTGCAAATACCTTTTTTTTTTCACTGCTAAATTGTTGACAATAGATATGAGTGTAGCTGATAGCTAGCATGACTAGCTTCAAATGACTGCATCAAAATGTAGTGAAAGCATGTCTAATATATACCAAGGCCTCCATTCAATGGGTAAATAGTAAGGACCTTCTTCCAGTTTCCAGACCCCCATAGGTTGGGATCCACATATAAGTTTGTTTATTTCCTCAACACAAGACTCATAACGATCTGTACTACAATCTGTATGAAATCAAAGCCACAGTTGGGTGGACTTAATAGCAGTGCATGAATTCCTTTGATGCAACGAACAAGTTGGCATTCAAAACAACTGATTCACAGATCAACAGCAGCTGACTTTGACACCTCTCACAGAATAGTCCAACTTTTGGAGCTGTGCTGAATATACAATGAGACATAGATATGAACACATGAATTTTAATTAGTAAACTGGAGTGTGAGTTAAATACTGCTTAGTTTTAGGATGTTTCCATTGAGAGTAGCAGTCTTTCCTGCACAATTTGTTTATACTGGAGGTCTTTTGGCTTATAGTAGGGTCTGGCTGACACACACACAAACACACTTACACACACACAGAAGGCGGAAATGACCTAGTTTTTCTAAATGGTACCAACTGTTGAGGCCTTCAAGAAATGGACAGAATTACTTAGTGTCCCCCAATGCAGGACTGACGAGTTAGATTTTAAGCATTACCTCTGATACTAAATTAATATCATCCCCTTTGCAAGCACTATGTGAGCCAGATGCTAGTCTGGAGAACTTTAAAGTTACTGAGAGTGGGAGTTCTCATTGAGGATCTTTGACTAACTCTCTGTAGGCTGTCCAAAAAAAAAAGGGGGAAAAAAGTTTCAAATCAGAAAAGTTGGCCTAGTTCAGAAGCCTTTCACACCCTAAAAGTCTTTGTTTGTGTCTCAGGTCAGTTTCTCCACAGCCGTGTGTGTGTGTCTGTGCGTGTGTTACTGTATCTGCGTCTCTTCTCCGCTCTGCTGTCTGTCTGGATCGGACCTACCCTGATGAGGGGGATTTTCCTGGGAAAGTCATATGGAAAGAAAAAAACTGAGCCTTAATAGTAAAAGCATGTTCCATTCTATTTCTCTCCCTTTGTGTGTGTGTGTGTGTGTGTGTGTGTGTGTGTGTGTGTGTGTGTGTGTGTGTGTGTCTGTGTGTGTGTGTGTGTGTGTGTGTGTGTCTGTGTGTGTGTGTGTGTGTGTGTGTGTGTGTGTGTGTGTGCATTTTATTAGTCGGAGCTCTTTTCTAGCACACTGAAGGCATTGTGTTTTTCCTCTCTGTTCATCAGAGGAGCAGGAATCGCTGGAATCACAGCTTCCTGTACACACTGGGGTGAGGCAGGGGGAATCTGGGAAGGGGAGACGAGGATGGAGGAGGAAGGGGGGGAGGGGGAGGAGGAGGAGGGGAGCCAGGTAGAGGTCACCTCTAGGACAGTGTGAACGTCGGCACTCTTGTTCACAGCTTTAATAGCCAACACTGAATGTGAAGTTTTACCCTTAAAAGAAAGTTTAACATTAGTGACGGCTAGTGCAAAAATGAAGGGATCGTGTAGAAACAGTGTTTGTGAAATAGCTTGCCCTGTTAGTTACTTTCATAACCAAATATAAAGGATCAATCTGGTGGTAGATATTTGCCCATTGTCATCAAATCCTGTGAACAAAAAACAAATCTAGCATTGTCTGTTCATCCAAAACCTGATATTATAGATATTTCTTTGCCTTAGACCACCATTGTTGTCTTAAGCATCAATAAGGCGACACTTTTGTAATGGATGGCATCCTCATTTATTACAAAGAACATTGTCACTGTAGTTTATTGTTACTCAGCTGCTCTTAATATTCTCTTTTGCTCTAAATCTTCAGCTGAAAACAGACCCAATCAAATACAATATTTCCCCTGCTAGAGATGTGTTTACTGAAATCAACAGATCAGCTAAACGTTCCTATTCTTTTATGTGATTCTTCATTAAATGGATTTTTGAGATCGCTTTACACAAAAACATCTGTTTAAATACAAATAACATAAATAGTCTGCATGAACAAAATCATTTTTGAAACACTTTCCTTCTCAATATTCCAGTTATTTTAAATCAATATGCATCTATTTAAGTACTTAGTAATGATAAACATTCTGAAAAGAAAGATGTTTCTACTTTAAAAATGTTATGAGACAGTTCAGTAAGTTATTCCAAAGCAGAGAATTAAAAAGGAAATAAGGACTCAGGAAACTATTCAGTATGGGAGATACAAACACATGTTTAGGTTAATACTTACACATATATATGGTAGCATGCAAACGTGCATGCTCCCACACATCTTTGTTTGGAGAACCAGCTACTCAATGTTTAAGCAGCATAAAGCTGTGGTTGAAATTAGCTCATGCCCTTTAAGATTGACATCTCGGATTTGATCAAACTTGTGCAGATTACAAACATTATCACCGGCCTTTAGAGGGTCACCAATGATCACTAAGTGTGTATGCTTTTAAGTCTGTAAGTAACCCGATCATAATCTGAACTAGAAACATCGTCAACTATCTAAAAGCAGTCTGAATGGTTACAGGGCATGCCACATGGCCACATGGTCACAACTGTTCGACTCCAGATGGTAACCTTTGTCATGTGTCCCCACCTCTTGACTCTCCCATCCTGTTTCCTGTCTGCCTCTTCCCTGTCCCTATCCAATAATGGAAAAAAACATCATATAATGCCTCAAAAATCCTGAATGGTGAGTCCATAGGGTTGAATTGATCCCACAGTATATAGTATGTTCTTAGATGTATTATTTACTAGTCCCAGACAGTCACTGGTTACTATAGATTTCTCTGTGGTAGCAAGATCTTCCAGAAAAACACTTATTATTTTCTGTCAAGGTTGCATTAATCAATCTGGCCTTTTGTTTATGAGCAGAAGCTGATGCAAAGACAGAGACTCTCAAGGACGGACACTCATCTGAGATTTGAGAGTCGGCTGCTGAGGATGGACAAGCCTGCCAATCACCAAACACTGACACTTTGAAAACGATGGTTTCTGTGTGTCAATCAAAGCGCCCTTGAACACACCAGCAGTGTTAGTTGAAAAATCTGTCCTTGCTTGCAGCTGTGTTTCCACATGCTGATGATGTAACTCTGATAATCAAATCGATTAGCCATGTCAAATTCCTAGAATAGAATATTCTACCAGCGTGAAATGAAACCAGCCGCTGCCCGGAAGGAAAAAAAAAATCAATCTTAACATCTGATCCTGTCAGTATGATCAGGGCCAGCACTAGTATGCATGCTTTTTTAATTTTTTATGTACCTTTTAAACTTTTCATCCTGGACCTCTCTCAGCTATATTTAGCCCCTCTCCCTTCCTGCCCTCCTCAACACCACACCACACACACTCCTCCTCCTTTCACATTCACTCACCTGATGGAGCCGTAAACCAGGTTGTAAATGTCTTCCTAGTCTGGCTGATTGCAGCTAACAAAGGCAGCCTGTGTTGAATTCTCCATGCTCTCCCTCCCCTGGGTGCCCTCACACACCCCCAACCTCACCTCCTCACCTCCTCCTTCCCTCTACTTCACCCTTCTGTTGTCATGACCATTGTCTCTCATTCTTGCTCTCTTTAAGTCTGTTAATTATTGAAAAGAATGCATTTACACAGAGCACTTGATGCTGCTACTGAAACACAACATCTTATATGGCCTGGGGAAAATTTTAAGCATTCTTCTTTTAGACTTCCACAATTCATGGTGGGTTAAACACAGACTCTGGGTCTGTCGGTCAGCAGGAAGCCTTTCCTTTTTCTATTCTCCTCGGCTCTATCACCCACTGTCCGTCTTAGCCTGACACAGATTAGCCCCACGGCTGGTTGAACACTCATTCATAAGGCATTAACAAAGAGGAAACTTGCTCTGTGTGCAGCTTTTCTGTATTTAGTGCATGCTATTCATAGTTCCCAATTCACAAGTCCCCCCTGTTGTAAGTATGTTTTCGTTGTTGCTTAGCCTGAGTTAGCATGTGGTATTACTTCTGTAATATGACACATGCTGCTGTCAGTGGAAAAAATCTTTGTGTTCTGATTTATACTGACTGCAGACTTCTCTCTGCTTCAGCATCATCCTGTCATCTTAAATCTCAGCTCTTTTTATAGTCACTCATAAAACGCTGACTCATGAAATAAAGCAGGAGAAACAGCTTTCTCTACACTGTCCATCTTTGATTTATTGTTAAGAAAGGATTTAATAATGTCAGTGATTTTTTTTATTGACCATGTATTTTCCTAGAACTCTCCACACTTCACTGCTGTGTACAGCTGTTATTCCACCACTAGATGGCACTGTTACACTTTGTAGTTCCTTATTCCAAGCCAACAGAGACAAGAAACTATAACCTTGTCTTCTCTTTAGCGTTAAAAAAAACAGTAAAGATTTATAGTAGGAGTGAAATTTAAATAAGTGGTTTCTATTCTTGTAGTAAATCTAAAGTGGCTGTAAGAAGATTATGAGATACCAAAGCAGGGAAAATGTATTCCTGCAACAGAGGATTATGTGTATTTTACCTTTCTCTTGGATGATTACACCTCTTTGTAGGCCTTGAAAGAGTATTCAAAATATCAAGAAGAGGAAAACTATTTCTCTTTGGCTTGCATGGTGAAGTATTGTGCGGAAATGAGAGGTCACGAGCAGACGTTGCATTGTTAAAGTAGTCAAAAGCCACATGTTTATCTTCTGTACAACTTACCTGAAATGTCTGAAGAATAATGTTATTTTTATTTGAAGCTCACATCATTTTTATCGCACTCTATGTCTGCTTAAAGCCTCGCTATCTCTGTGCTCCCAGACAGATCAGGCCGAGCTGCTCTCATTCTGGGTGACATCGGGGTGCTTCACACTGAAGGTCACCCTGGCAACAGCAGGCTGACTCTCCACTGTCTCCTCTCCGTTCTCCCATTATAGCCTGCACCATTGAATGTCGCTCATTTATCATGCTATGCTCGGTCTCTGTAACGACTCTGTGAAACAGGATAGCACATTTTTATGGGAGCGAGATGTCTGCCTCTGACTTACAGCTTTAATAGCTGCAGAGAAAACAACACAATAAGATGACTTGCATTTTTGACAGCAGTTGATGTTGCGATGATTCACTCAGGGATTAGAACTTTCCCAAAGTTTCTTTGCACTTCCCCATTTTGCCCTATCCCAGCATGCCTTGCAGCAACCCCAGCTCTCATCACAGGACAGTCATAACGCCCTGTGCCTAATGAGGAGATGAGAGCTACATCCAAACAGATGGATCCTGTTCCTGTGGCCCCGTTGTGGATTATCTTCCTCAAACATTTATCTCGGGCTTTCAGCTTTTAAATTCCTTCCCGCCAAGGACTTAAGCCACTAACAAGCACTTCATTAGATTTACATCGATCCTGAAAGGTCAGAATGTAATAAAACAACAAACTGCCTTAGGCCACTTGGCATCTGTGTTTAAGTGCATGTGTGTGTGTGTGTGTGTGCGTTTTATTTGTGTGCACACAAGCGTGTCAGCTGAGTGCATAAAAAGCTTGCTCTCTGTTTGCTTCTTTAAATGCCTGAAGCTAAATCGTTGCTTCCAAAATCATCATTGAAAGAAATATGGAACACATGTTGCGCAGGGTGTTAAACTGCCATCAATCACAGTGCAGCTCTTCAAGGCTGAATGATGAGTCTCATTAAGCTGGGACACACACACACACACACACACACACACACACACACACACACACACACACACACACACACACACACACACTAGCTGTCCTTCTTCTACAGCAAGACTCTGCTGCAATGTCTGTTTGTATTCAGTGATGACAAACAAAGACGAGAAAGCTAGACGCCCATCATCCTCCTCTAATCTATTTGACAGCCGGGAGAGTTTCCAGCAATACACTTATAGGTAAATCACACAGAACCACAACAAGCTTCCATGCTTTTACCATAAGTAGCTTGTGGGCTTTCTTCTCTAAACGACGCTTAGTGATGGATTGCATTATTGTTGTATCCCATGGAAGGAATATGACTGGAGAAAGTAGTTTCAGTCTGACTTTCAGTGTTTGTGTTTGCCCAGCTGTCTGACGTATCAATGTGTCTCATTCTCAACTTCAAGCTTAGGATCTTTTACATTCTTTCCATTTCTCAGTTGTTGTTGTTTTTTTGTGTAAATCTAGAGATTCTCCGGTAGCATTTTTTTTCCTTTCAAATACTGATTATGATTAAAGTTGTCCAGATACTATAAGCAGTATCTGTATCATCCTCTGTTACTGTTCAAAATGTTATTCTCTATCAGTATGTATGACAGTAGAAAGATATGAGAACTATTAATGCCAAAACTCAACAGGTTTAAGGTGTTGCAGTGTTGTGTTAGCAAAGAGTGCAATGTTAGTCAAAGCTAACAAAATGCCAGCATTCAGTGAATACCAACAGTAGAAAGATATTTTTTAGAGATGCTCCGATCCACTTTTTTTCTGTTCCGTTCAGATTCAGATACATATGTATGATATACAGATACTGATTCCGATATTTCTTTTTATGATCATTTATATTGTACTGGTTGATGTTGGTAATATGTGTAAGGCTACACATAGCGTTAGTAAACCCAGCATTGCATTTCTTATTCAAAGAGCAACACATTTTTTATAATTTAAATTATTCCAAAGAAATGTATATGGACCTTGTGCCTGCTGCATGAACAGGAAGCAGCAACAACTGCCAGGTTTTCAAATTAAATGTTTCAAACTGACCTGTAAGAATTGTACTTTTGATCATATAGCAGGAGCTGTTCCATCTCGTCTGAACGTCGTCATGGAGATGATTTGTGGACACTTCTTACAGTTCAGTCGGTTCGTCTTCAAAGCAAGACTGGGTGAGCTGAGAATGTTTAAAGTGACCAATGATCTTTCTTTATCAGTGACGTGGATCAGTGTCGTCAGTCCGATATCCGATCTGTTAATTACGTCAATGTCGAACCCGATACCGATATTAGATTGGATCAGTCCCATCTCTATTTTTCATTGCACCATAGTATCAGATGAGTATTTGGCATCAGCCTGTTGGGTTCCACAGTGAGAAGGAATGTATAATATCAAACAAACCTTATTCTGATACCAGACTTGAGAGTAGCCCTCTGATGCCACAGCAATAAATAAAATATAACATTATCCTTATTAAACAGCTTAAGGCTAAATGTCAAACACCTGTTTGTATGTAACATGATTGATATCACTGTTGTTAGCTCCTGGGTTGGTACACTGAAGGAATCCTGAACTCAAACTCTGTAAATGAAAACAGCCCTAAATGGATTAGAAAACAATGTGCTGACATTCGTTTGGATTCGATTAATGATGTACTTTTTAGCAGCGTCTGTTCTGATGGTCATAAACAGTAGATATAAAAGGGGCCGCCATTCCATGTTTTTGTTAAGGCTACTATGGAGAAGAAGAAACAAGTCGTTGTTATGGAGGGCAATTAATGTTATCTGATCGGGGCATTGACTAACAAACTTGTTAATTCCCACGTACCTGATATGAGGCAATATTGGAAGCATTTTAAATGCTGTTATGGGAACAGCACAATTAAAATCAAAAGTAGGTCACTGTTATTGCCCTTACAGATGACTGCAGTACAGAAGAAAGTATAACAATAACCAGTTCTACATCGTGTACAATTAGGCGTTGGAACTATACAGTTTAAACTGATTTAAAATCAGTCATCCATCCAGACACAGCCCTGCTAGTAAACTCATTGAGAGCTAACTGGTGTTGGTTCAGTAAAACGCTGCTCATTTTTCATGCTGCTCTTTTGGGTGTGCTTTTAGTGCGATCCATCATGTCACATCGCTGCTGGTGACAAATGCCCTCATGTGTATTCCTTGCAAGAGACACACACACACACACACACACACACACACACACACACACACACACACACACACACACACACACACACACACACACACACACACACACACAGTATCAGACAAAGGCAGACCATCCATCATCTGCTAACCCCTGCACACCTTCTTAATCATGACACAACACATTTAACCTGAGCTGATTATTTTGCCTGTTCAGCATCAAAGCTAAAGTTTAAAGAAAAAAAGAAATGATATGCAGTAGAGGCTTTGCGTTTCTTTGCAGGTGAACATGTTAAGAAGGTTTCTCTGCATGTGGATGCTGCTAACTCAGGTGAAGCTATCCTCTCTCTCTTATTTCTTTGACCCCCACACACCTCATTTACTTAAATTCCTCTCTCTGTTTCTCTTTCTGTCTCTCTGCACAGTAATCTCTACTGAGCCGTGTGTAATCACAGGCCATCTGGGCGCTGTAGGGAGAGATGAGCATGCAGCTCATCAGATGACTGAACCCTCCGTGGGTGGACGCACGCTCACACACATATATATATATACACACATTATACACACAGTCACACCTTTAATAGTAACTAACCATCATGGGGATGATCACTACCATTACACCTTTCAAGCCCAAACTCAAAGATAAAAAACCCCATTCAAACAGAGAACCACGTAGTAGTATGGTGGTGATAAACGGTACACATTTAGACACATATCATACCTCTGCACACTCAACTTTGAAGCTGGTCCAGCGCATAAGTGCTGCATCAAATAAACCCAGTCTCTAAACCTAAAAAAAAGTATAATGTGCAGGGTTTATCATTTTTGCATCTTCCATTCAATCTCTGCTTTACCCAGAATATTCTAATCTGTCCCCATTGCAGGGATAAAATCCAAATAACATGCCCACTGTATTTATTGTCTGCATGCTGTTTTTAATATTTCTTCACTGTCGGCTGAACTCCCTGCTTGCTCATCCTGCCACAGAGCTCATAGAGTCCATTACCGAAGTGCTGACTGCAGATTCATTCTGAAACATTCCCCTCTGGTCTTATAGATGCAGCAATGTGAGAAACACATCCTACAATGGAGAGATAGAAATATTCTGCTGAGTTGTTTTTTTAAGATGAAGGATATCATGAAAGTCACTTTCTGGGACGATGTAATGAAATAGAAATACATTTTAATGTCAAATATAAGCAGCATCCACAGTATCAAATCTGCAGTATTGTTAGTGGTCTGTTGGATATCCTCCTTGTTTTGAGTATTGGACAGATTGAGGAAAAGTATGCGTTACTATCTGGACATCAGTCAGCTTCTACTATTTTTGGCAGCTATAGCCACTAAATTATTTGTCATACTTGACTTTGAAAGGACCAACTGGACTTGCTACCTACCTACTTATTATTCTACAATTTAAATTCAGATTACTTGTCACATATCTGTCAATAAAGTAGTAATGTTGACAGAGTATAGCTTTTATTGATGTCATTATTTAAAAAAATGCCCTTGCCTTTGCTCCTTAGCTCCTTGCCTCATTTTCTCCTCCCCGACTGAATCTCCCCCCCCTTCTCCTCTCTGCGGTGCCCCTGGGCCAGGCACCATCAGACAGCATGGGATCAGTGTAGAAACACAATTTCCAGATCAAACCAGCAGCAACCAACACTCATCTAAACGAGTGGGAGAGCAGATATAGAGCATCTCTTTTCTATTGCTTGTGTGTGTGAGTGGGTGGGTGGGTGGGGGGTAACATAGATACAAGGATTATGCTAGACTCCAGCCTCTTTGTAATTCAGATAAGACCTCTCTACTCCAGCAGATAGGTTTAAATATTAATAATGAATTAAAAGATTCTCCTCTGGGTGAAATATTAATGACTATCTTTAAAGAGAGGCTTTGACTCCTGAGAGAGGAAGGGCGGCAGTGGGCTTGTTAGAGGAATTTAAATCTTCTCTTTGATTTTTAGCAGCCGATGTTTGAGGACTTCTGGTAAAGGCGGATGTCAGGGTCAATATTTGAGCAGCATGATATTTGGGTACGGCCATTAAAGAAACTTTTCTGCAAGAACAAAAGAGTCAAAGCAATTATATCTGACACATGAGATCACCTGTCCTCATTCATAACTGTAATGTTACCTTATTTCCGTCTGAAAGCTCTAATTGATCCCTCTATTGAATCTCTGAGAGTGCAATTCCCCGCAGAGAAAGCTGATCTGCGGGCTCAGTGAGTCAACATTAATGTGTGTCAGTAACAGTGGAAAACTACAGCTGCGTTCAGTGCGTCCTTCCTCGACCTCTGTGTGCGGAGGTTTGTCTGGATGTTGTGTCTGGGCGGTGCTCCAGGACCTTCAGAAGTGTTCATTTTCTCAACTCAGGCTTTTGTTTATGTGTGTTCATGTGTTAATGTGTGTGTGTGTGTGTGTGTGTGTGTGTGTGTGTGTGTGTGTGTGTGTGTGTGTGTGTGTGTGTGTGTGTGTGTGTGTGTGTGTGTGTGTGTGTGTGTGTGTGTGTGTGTGTGTGTGTGTGTGTGTGTGTGTGTGTGTGTGTGTGTGTGGGTGTGTCTAACCCCCCAAGCGCTAGCCAGTGAGTAGCTTTATTTATATGCATGCATGCCTTGTGTTGTCTTTCTGTATGAGGGCTTTTTGTAAAAATCCTGGAGTTGGGTCAACATGCTGAGGAATGTGAATTGTCTCCATGAAAACAGCACAGTGTCCTCCTTCCGGCTTTATTTGCTGGGTGCACAGAGGCAGCCAAAACCAAGTGTGCCATGGCATCAGAAGCCTGCTGATTGATCTAAATAAGACTTATTCATCTATGCAGACTTCTGTAACAAGTCCCCTCTGAAGCTAACTGGGCTAAGTCCTCAGTGTCCAGGAACACACATGTCATGTATAACTTTGTGTGTTAGAGCAGCTCAAATCTAGCACAAGCCTGTTGAAAGAAACTTGGCAGTAAAAAGGCTTTGATGTAGTGATTTGCATAGTGTTAACACATTTTGTTGGTGGCATTTGTTTATTTCTGCACTTTAAATCCATAATAATAACAGTTTACCACATTGTATCCGTTTGTCCTGAATTTCTGCACTAAATGTGAAGAGGAACACATTTTTCTTAAGTTAAAAATGAGGCGATGACTCGTAATTTCCAACCCCTTGTGCACGTCTGAGTTACACGTGGATGGAATTCTGTGTGGGTGTGTGTGGTTGGTGATCCCATCAGGCAAATGTGTGACAGATGCCCGCCTTAGGTCAGTAGAGCGAAAAATGATTTAGACTAGTGTTAGTCGTTGATATTGCCTTGGAGGATGTGTGTCAGGGACTTTGGGAATAATCGCACAAAGTTTCTTCTTTGTGGACAGATGGATGGAGATCATTCTTGTAATTAGAGAGAGTGATCAAGGGTGACAGAAGGGCAGAAAAACTGTGCCAGCGTGGAACATTTTCCTTTCTTCTCTGTCAGTGAATGTATCTCTATCTCTTTGGGCTTGTTTCAGGCTGTAACACTGAAATCCAAGTCTTACAGTCTTACACATTTTCAACCAGATTTTGAGCTGTGTTGTCAACCTAATGTAAGCCCAGAAGAGGTGAAAAAGTTGGTGAGAGGTTTTACATTCCTCTCTGACGCACAGCTCACATTCCTCCCTTTAGTGTGAAGAGGGGGCATGAGCACCATGGCTCATTAGATAACCCACAAAGGCGAAGTTCTTTACCGATCCTGAAATTGCTTTTCTCCCTCTTTTGGATTGCCCTGCAGGGATGCTGCAGCGCTGAATTTTCCTCTTCGTCTTCCCTTGATGTACGAATATTTCCCCTCAGCAGGTCTGATGGCTTGCTTGAGCAGCCAGATTTATTGCCTTGGAGAGCGGCACCTGTTCCCCTCGTCCAGTGCGATGCATAATTCACTTTGTTGACACTAACAATGGGGTCAGATCGAGGTGGCCTACAAAGATCTGCTGGAGGTGGATGTTGTCGTTAATTTTGCTGTTAAATGTAAAGACAAGCTGATCAAACGAGGCCCATTTTTAACCAGCTCCCAACTCCACCAAATTTAAAGCTCCTGCGTTTCCTGAATCTAAATCAAAACACCACCACCCATCCCCCCCTTTACATTCTCCCTCTCTTCCGCTCCTCTCCTCACACCAAGCTTTAAAGCCTCGTTTCCTTTAGGAATCGAGGATATTCCGGCAGTGTTTCCATGGTTATCAGTGGCATTCATTTTTGGTTTCAGAGACGGTGTCGGGCAATGTCACCGTGTCTTTCAGGCTGATGTCAGTCCAACTATAGAGTTGAAACGGGGGGCACAGAAAGATATGAAGAAAGAAGGGGGGTCTGTTGTAATTATATGTGCATATGAAGAGGGTCTGAACAGCTTGGGCGCGTCATGCTGCAGCTTTTGTGATCCAAATGTCTGTGGGGGAAGTGGCACAGAGACACGGATGTACTCCACGGAGACTTGTAGTAATGTGGCTCCTCAAGGGAACATCAACATGTATTATTCACACTGTAGAAATACAAATTATTTTTATTTCATCTAAAGGTGAATGATCGATGGAGACCAAAATGGACAGAAATAATTCAGCAACAATTCCGAGTTAAGAAACATTTTGAGTAATCTAATCTATCAAGCAAAATACCGATAATTTGCCATTTTGGAATTTTTCAAAAAAAATCATAAATTTTATTTTGGAAAGGGACCATTTATGCTATTGTACTTAAATGTATTGTACTAACTAGCTAACCACAGTCCTAACCGCAAATACCCTTACTATAACATCATAAATCAACGTTTTTATTAAAAGGAAAGCAACATGGACACCGTTTAGTTAAAAACTGACAATCAATTGAAAAATCTTTATAAAAGGACTTTTTGATTCATTCAAAAGAAATGAAATCTGAAAATGAGTGTGTTTCAGCTTCAAGTTCTTACTGTTAATGTTTGATTTTTTTCTGTTTTAAATCAGTCTTCATTAAAAAAAATAATTACATTTGGATTGATGTCTTGACCAGAGGATCAAATCAGATTGAAGGAAAGTGGAGCTTTTTAAAATTATTTATACATGTATTTTTTGTAAAACATATTCGAGATGTTTTTCAGTCCGGACAACTAAACTATAGAATTATGAGAAAATCTTGTAAAAGGGCTTAAATAGACTACTTTATCTTGAAAGTGTGCCATCTGCTAATGAATACTTGAAGAATTTACTCAAGTTCCCCCTCTGTACTTCCCTCATATCCTCTCTCTCTCTCTCTCTCTCTCTCTCTGTGTCTCATACACACACACATGCAACAACTGTGCAGGCACACTCACTGATCCTTACACACTTCCCCCATCTTTCATTCAGCCATCTCTATCCCTCCTCCTCTCTTCTCTCTCTCTCTCTCACTTAAGTCTCCCCTCCCTCTCCATCTCCCAATTTTTTTCTTCACCCCCCCCAAACGGGTCGTCATTAGTTTCCATGGTGACAGTTGGAGCAGCATTATTGCCGGCTGAGAACTGCTCCTGGGTTCCTTTCAGAGCAGCGGCGACAGAGGCATTGTTTAGTCGGCTGCTCTGAATGGTGCGGGGATCAGGACGGGGAGAGAGAGCCGACGAGGAGGAGCTCTCCCTTTTTTTTGGGGCAGGGAGAGTGCGTTTGTAGAGGGTGAGGGGAGGAGGAAGAGGAGGAGGGAGGAGAGTGAGAGAGGGAAACAGCGTGGTTAGAGAGAGAGTCGATGAGGGCACAGGAGTAGTAGCAGAAGCATGCCGTCTCTCTGCGAGCGCTGCTAAAACATGGACTAGACGAGACTATTTTTATTTTTCGTGCCAGAGACGAAGGATCTACACACATTTCAGGCAGAGAGTGAAAACACTGAAGGCTGATGGCAGACTGAATTTAGCTGGTGAGTCACAAATGGCGCTAAATCCATCATAAATCAAAGATAAAAATGCATCATGAAGGTGGAAATTAAAATGGGAACATTAAATCCCTGCAAAAAATGTAGTTCTACCTTTATTCCTGTGTATTTTTATGTTGCGTAAATGAGTGTGAAGCAGGTGCTGCTGCTTAGAAAATGAATGTGTTTTCAACTGAACCAAACCTCTGTCTGGGTTATGTTTGGGTGTGTGGGCTCGCAGCTGTCTGCTGAATGTGGGCTAATTCTCGATGCCCGCTGAAATATACATGTCTGTCTGCATGTTTTATAAAGCACGTACATTGGGGGCGGTTATCTGCTGCTTTCGTGCATTCCCTGTGGTGTTTTTTCAGGGAATCTCGAAAAGGGGGGATAGCGAACGTCTGTTTTGGTTCTAGTTTGTTTAGTTTTTCTCTTTCATCTTTACTACAGTTGGTAATTAGGAGTGAGAGCTGAGCCCTCTGGCTTCTTGAACAAGTGATGTGTGGTGAGTGATGTAGAGAGCAGTGAACAGTGCCAGTGTTTTTTTTTCTTCCAGTTCATTGCTTCTGTGCTGTTTGATTATAAAAACAGCGCTGAGGCTGTTTTACTCTGACAATGTTACAACTTTGGATCGATACACACATACTAGAGGAGCAGCTGAAGTGGTATTAAACATCAGTGACACATTGATGACCAGTACTAGCTCAGTGAAGTCACTACATGATGATGAAATCCAGGATGAGCTAAAGTTAAACAGACTGCAAAAAACACTAGGCTACTTTTCTCCTTCGTCATTACCAAGTACTGGTGTGTTTCTGTTTGTATTCGGTCTCTTAGGATTTTTTTTCAGCACACTATAATTTAGCTGACTCGGGAGTTGTTTCAAGGAGCGGGGAGTCTGAGTGTTTCCATGACGACCAGCAGCAGCTGTGTGAGCCGAGCTGAAGCTGAGTGTGTGGCAGACACTGTGGCATTGCCTAGAGACTGCAAGACCCGGACTAATCAACGACCTTTTGACCCAGATCAATGCAATGGTGCTGAGCCTAGCAGCCATGGGGTCTGCCTGACACATATACTGTAGTACGACGCCCATGTGGTGCAGCTGCACAGCTGCTTACATTTCCTGGATCATGCAGGCTTCACTGGCGTCAGAGCGGCCTGATCCTCTTAGATTGGTGGAGTATTAGTGTAGAAACAGGCTTCTCAAATATCCACGTAATCATGACCATTAGATGGATTTATTTTAAGTGTAATTAAAGTCTGACCTCTGAATATCCAAGCTTTTGCTGGTACTGGATACCTAATCTTTCTGTCCTTGAAGTGGGGTAATTTTACAGAGAAATACGATGGACACATCAAGGACAACCACATGAAATAGAACAAATAGCCAGTACTCAAATTACTGATGCTTATCAAAAAGTACAACATTTGTACTCTTAGTAAAGGTGAACAGACCTAAAATAGACAATTACATCAATCAAGAAAAATGGAGGTCCTAAGTGAAACCTTTTAATGGTCCAGAACCTCTTTGGCAGTCTCACACAAAACCAGTTCATTGTGAGCTGTCATTCAAGAAATAAACACCATAGTCTGGTATTTATGCTAAAGCTTGCATGTAAAAACCGCCTGAACCCAAGGCCAACACAAAGGCTCCCACTGTAACATCGTGTGAAAGGCAAAAATCCTAGAACCCCTGGGCAGTGGAAAAAAGTAGTGAGTCATGTTTCACCCTATTTTCCAAAGTCTGGACAGGTTTCCTTTTAGAGAAAAACCAAAGGAAAGGATGTCTCTAAGCCACAGTGTCCACAAGTATTTAATAGAGGGGTGTGTCTGTAAGTATGGAGGACTAAAAGTGCCAAAATGAAATATATAAATATATAATTAATTAAATCATTAAATGTGTCATTAATTATAAAAAATTGGTAATATATAAATAAATAATTTATGAAACACATCATTAATTAATTAAATGTTTAATTAATTATTTAAAATGTTAATTCATTTTATGTAAAACCAAATTTAATTATTTTACTATTTATTTAATTATTTCATGGTCCCTACACCAGCAGTGCATCATGAAATAATTTTATCTGTCACTGCTGCTCGTCAAAGTTTCTAACATCTGATTGGTTACTCAGCAAAGCAAGGCATGACAGATCGATCCCAGACAATGGATTGAAGCAGAGGCAGTGAATGTAGCTCACCCCGCGACCTGACCTCGGATAAGCGGGAGAAAATGAATGGATGGCAGTGAATGCAGTCAGATACATTAGGTGGCAGTGTTCATCCGTATATTCGTTTCGGTACGCTCTTCATTTGTCGCCGAAAAAATAGTTGCTGATGATACAAGGGAAGACCAGGGGAAGACGGATCAATCACCTTACCCGTAAACCTCGCCATTGGTGCAAAGTGTTAGGTGCAGGATGTCCAAAACCTCTCCGGAGCTGCTAAGAGAAGCAGCTAATTTGATTGAAGAAGCTCTGAGGAGAACTCCACCGGCAGCACAGGTACAGCAGATACCTGTCGCTACAACACGTACACCTGTTCAAGGTAGGTAAGGTTAGCCAGATGTGCTTCTAAACGATGACTTACGACACACTTAGGGTTAGTTTACAGTTTAGATTTGATATCGAAATTTCAGTGAGCTAATTATGCTAGCTAGTCGGCTGAATGGTGTTAGCATGTCAGCAGCCCTTAAACTGGAGTATTATTAGTTATTTCTTTTTACTTGTTGTTTGCTTTCTTTATTACATTTATCAGTGACATTCGTTGAAATTACTCTAAGCAGGGACTTAAGGATGTTTTAGCTGAGTGGCGATCATGGGAGCTGTAACGTTTTCTCTGTGTTGCAGCCGAAGTAGCGAGGCTCTTTGCTCCGTACAACGGCGGCGGCGGCGGCGGCGCCGGCGCCAGGAGACGGCCAGCACGGAGCCAAGTCATCCGAAGAAGCTACACACACACTTTCTGTTGTTTGGCTGACAACAAGGCTGATAAAGTTCCAAGCATTCAGCTTAAAGCAGACCTTCTTGCTTCAGGACTTGGAGAACAAAGGGTGACATTTTCAGGTGGGTCTGAAACAAGACATTTGGCAAAACACAGTTTTTAATTTAACTCACTGACATTAATAGGAGTTGTATTTTTAATTTCATTTTATTGACATTCGTGTACACCTATTTTACATATTAGACTCAAACTTTAATTACGTGATTTTCTTGGTGTGTATTTGTTATCACATCTTAGCTTTTGGTATTTGAGTTAATGTGCGTTATGTATATTTACAGGAAATGACAACGATCCCATGGCTGTAACAAATAAACTGATGGAGGTGTTTCCAAAGCTCCAAGAAGGGGGAGGCTTTGAGTTTCTAAAAATTGCAGGATCTACTCGCAGTCGAAATCTTTCACTTCTTCAATGTCCCAACACAGGATACACCCTTGCCTATCTAAAAGATCCATCTACAACAATTGGACAGGCTACAATTTACATACGCCCACTTCAACAGGACCTGCCCATTGATTCAGTATGGAAGTTTACACTGTCACCATTTGATACATAGTTAAAATAAATTGCACTGTGGAGTTTTAATCAATACTTAACAGATTTGTTGTTCTTAGGAAAGCTCGGGACATGCCTCTGGTCCAGCAATCTCATGTATCACTTGTCAGAAGGAGGTTCCCTTTTCTGAAATGAAACTGCACCGAGCTAACTGTGATGGGTATGCACTTGTTAAAGATATATAAGAAATGTATTTTTAGTTTTTGTGCACACAGATGAGAGGAAATGACTATAAAATGTTCTGAACTTCAAGGACCCCCATGCAGGAAACACATAGAGAAGGAGAGGGAGACCGTTGTGAGGAAAATGATAGAGAGCCACCCACTGACAGGGACAGCGTTCCAGTGAGGCCTGAAACATCTGTACAGAGTGGAGTAGAACCAGTAGTGATTGAAAGTGGGAAGATTGATCTTAAAGAACTTGACAATGGTTTGTGTCATCACAGTAGGAATGATATAATATTGTGCATAATTAGAACTCAGTCAATAGAAGAATAACACATTTTAACTATAATAAATAATGACTATAATGACATGCCATTATCACTGCTGTTTTATAGAACCTTAGAAACACTTCCTCATACAGTTCAACAGGACACATTTACACAGCCTCCACATGTAAGTGAGGCTTGGTTGACTAAAAACAGCCAATAAGCATCATTCTGATGAGAGTGAAGTAGAAATGGACTTTCCTAGTATCTTTTAAAAGGCTGTTGGATTCTGTTTCATTTTTCAGGTGTTCCTCCTTTTCTGTTGATTGGGAGAGTTTATCTGTTTTTAACATGCAAAGTAGTTACATTTATTTTTGTTCTTGTCTAGACTGGAAGATTATTAAAGAACCAACTCTGGCTGCCCAAGTTTTCAAAGACAATCTACTAAGTGAACATGCAACCGGGAAGCCTCTTAGACTGAAAATGGATGTTAGGGAGAGTGAGGAGGACAGGGAACGGGCACTTCTCTCATTCTATAAACAGCAACAGGAATGGGCATGTCCACTTCATTGTACCCTTGATGGTTAGTAGAATAGAGTTCATAATCTAAATATATCCTGTTACATTAATATCAATGATATGTCTTATGGAATGGTATTAGTGGTTTACTGGTCCCATCAGGTAATTTGGCTGATATTAATCATATGATAATCTGCATTGGCTGTTCATGCTGTCTGCATAACAGTTAATGTGTTTGTCCTTCCTTGCTAAACTTGCCAAGCACATATATCCTTGTTACAGCTTGTTTCCAGTGTGTTATCAGTTTACAGTATTCTTTGTCTTTTTTTTTAGGTGATGCTGCTGTTGGACAGGGAGTGATGCGCTACTTTCTGACAACAATAATATCCAAACTCCAGTTTGGATTCAGAATGAATCTTGGTAAATGTCCTACTATTCAGGTTAATGTCATGCATTTTAAAAGTTAATTGTTTGATTTGAACCCCTGCTCTGTTGGTACCTACAGGAGGAGTGGGCCAAACTCTGCTATTTGAAGGTGAGCCTGACCATCTCGTTCCAGCTGCATCAGAGGTGCTTATTGAGAGCAACCTCTTCCGGGTTGCAGGAAGGATGATAGCCCATTCCTTTTTGCATGATGGCCCCCATGTCACAGGGTTAAGTCCTGCTGTTATTCATGTACTCTTCAATGGGGACCCTGAAATGGCAACAATTGTTGTTGAGGACTGTCCTGATCTGCACATCAGGAGTATTATACAAATGGTATGAAACACACAAACAAAAAAAACCTTTGCCTTGCAAAATTCCTGGACATGTGTAATACCTTGTATAATCTAAATTCTAGCTTGAACTTGAAGAACTTACTCAGGAACAGAAGGACACAGTGTCAGATCTTTCCCTGTCTTGGGATCTCCCAGCAGTCACTAAAACGAATCAGAGGTGGCTACATAACAAACTTCTAGTACACGCGGTGAGTTTCTCCTGCTGATTTTGTGAGTTCTCCTTCTGAAATTGAACTCATCCCCCATTTATCCATCAATTATGGTTCAAGCTAAGAAATTCTATCATGTCTGCATTTCTTTTGCACATCTTTATTTCAATCACAAACTAATTGGAACTGCAGGCAGGATTATTACACAACCTAAACTCTCTTTAACTTGTAATCTGGGCAGGGAGTGGTTTGGTGTTGCAATATGAAAGGATAGAATTTGGGAAAAATACATTTTAAGCACTGCATTGGAGTTTTATAAACACTTTCTACTGTGCCAACTTTTGTAGAATTTTAATATTTGGTCAGTAATATGGGGTTGGTCTTTCTTGTAGGTCATCGGGAGGACCATGCGCCAAATTAAACAGTTGAGAAAGGGATTGAAAGATGTGATGTTATGGCCCCTGCTGACATCTAGGCCGGATGTTGTCCCACTTCTTTTTCCGAAAATGGCAGGAATGCAGTTTGTACCCCAGGTGATTTAGTACATCCAACTTATTAACAATACTTTAAATATTAATGTGTGTGAGAATCTTATTGTCTAATTTACTGAGCTGGATATTTTCTCAATTACCAAGACTGTAATCTATATTCCTTTTCATCAGTGCTGAATTATAAATTATCCTAGACACCAAAATACATTTTAAACTGTTTTTGTTTTTTTCAGATGTTCCTTGACAAAATCACATGGCCTGTGGAGGACAGTGATGATGAAGATGAAGGACTTGACATTGAGTGCAAGTGCCGCATCACTGGTTTTCTACGGGTGTTCATTGAAACAGGTATAGCTATCTTATTTTGCAATTTATTTTAATGTTTACTAATGTTTCTATGTCCCATAAACATCTCACTTAACACTGTAGAATATATGAAATGCATAGGGATTTTAACAGTTACAGTGCACTAACTGTGTTTTTAATCCACTTTATGACTTTTTAGCTTCATCAGATACACTGGCCCAGTTGCTGAAATTCTGGGTCGGCTGGGAAATGCTCCCTTCAGAACTCAAAGTGGAGTTTTCCGGGGGAACCTTTCCATCATCCTCCACATGCTTTGAAACACTGAAGCTGCCAGCTCATTACAACACCTACAAAGACTTTGAGGAAGCACTTGTTGCTGCCATAGACAGTGCACACACTGGATTTGGTCTTGTTTAAGTATTTTCAGGCAATGATGTTGCTATGCTTTTATTCAGTAGAAGAGGTCCATTTGAGTGACATTTAGAATACAGTGCAGTATTTTCTTTCCCTGAAGATGATACTGCTCTTTGTTGTTGCTGTTCTATCAATTGCTTGAGACTTCAATGTGCATCACCTTGCTGTCCTTGCCTGTTGTCATTGGCTACATGAGGTTGTTGAAATATCTCTTTATATGCTAGAAAAAGTCGTTTGATTTGCATTAAAACAGCATATTAGTATTTCAGATTTTTATTGACAAGTCAAGTTAACTAATTCATGAGTGACATATACACATGCTGAATAAATAAAATAAAAGGCCTGGTTAAGATATCAGTCTCCAATGATTCTTGACAAAATTTGCACTGTCTCCAAATATGATCCAATTGCATCATTTAAAGAAACTCCTGAAACTGGCAAAATGGCAACCTCTTCATCTGAGAGCTCACGGGCCATCTGAATCTCAGGAACTGACACAGTGTCTCCATGCTGATTGTGAGGCCCATTCCAGTCGATCCCATAGTCGTCATAAACCTGAACAGAAGATAACCTTGATTATCGTATTGTTTAAACTACTATGACATGTCATCAAACAAGATTCATGGGATTGATCATTGGTCCTTATGTTGGTGACAAATGAATAGTTCTAGGCACAAAAGAGACTTTGCTGCTCAGATGTTGTTCTGTCAGAGCTCAGGAGATAGAAGAGATTCTCTCATATGTTTTGTTGAAGAATCACCTTAAGCATATTTATTTCTGCTAAAATCCCTTATGTGAAACACAAGACAAGGATGAGGAACTACACATTGACTATTCAAAGAAAAATTGGAATTTCGATAAGACCATTAAATCAACAAAAACAAAGTGATAACAGAAACCCTTTTATTAAAACATAGTGGGTCCAATTATCTGTCTAAAATGTTTCTTCTAAGAAATTTGAGGAAAAATAAATCTGCTAAAGGTGATACTTTAATGAAACATTGGTGACGAACACCTGTATCTCCTGACCTACAAAATATGAATATATGTTTCAAAAGGTTTCAATAATAGTGTAAAACTACAATCTTTTATGTAACCTCTGCAGGATCCTCCATGGGGCCTTGCTCTCTGTATCTTCTCCAGAGTTCATTAGGTGATTGATTCCTTTCAGTTCTAAGTCCATGAAAGTTCCAAGCATCTCTGAAGGAGCTGAGGGTTCTCTGAATTTGGGGAAGGAAGATCCGGTGCAGGGCATAAAGATGGACTTCATTGTCTGGATTGAGTGTTCCCTGATCTTCCAATGAAGTGAAGATCTGATAGAAGAGGTCTAGGGCATGCTCATAAACATCTCTCCACATCCTCTCTATTCTGCAATTAGAATGCAATTGACAAATGACAAATTGTTAATTAATGTAATAAATCTCAAGCTTTAAAATACATTTAGCTGCTATGGTTTGTACAAGCAGTGGTGGACAGTAACAGAGTACATTTACTTGAGTACTGTACTTAAGTACATTTTTTGAGTATCTGTACTTTACTTGAGTTTTTTTTTTTTTTTGGAAACTTATGACTTTCACTCCACTACATTTCAAAGACAAATATTTTACTTTCGACTCCACTACATTTCTAGGAAGCTTGTCGTTACTCGTTCCTTTTAGGCTCAGCATAGCTTTGTAGTCAGCTGTTGGTGTTTTTCTTTTCTAAAATGCAATTGGCCACACGCTGTGCTCCTCACAGAAGGGAACCAATCACAGTCACCGCTCACACCTGGGATGGATTTGGAAATATGTCATCCTCGCTCTGTGTAGCAAGCTCTCCTGCCTTCATTCAAACAGAACTCGGCAATGGAGATGGCAGGAGAAGCTGAGGAAAGAGACTAAATGTGCACCATCTTTTAGGGATTTCCATCGCTTTCCACAGACATGGAAAAATGCAGGGCGGTTTACAGATTTTATTAAGGCAATGGTTATGTTGCCATGTAGCCAAGTGGTTCAACTAGATAGTGAGTTCTTGAAAGCAGAGTTGTAGTTTGTTCGCGGTAATGGACTGAACAGTAAACTTGCAACTCCCCCTCAGTGAATGTGCGGGGAGAAAAAAAAGGCCATCCTGTTTTTTTTGGGTGGGGATGTTTAAATATTTTTTTTAAATGACAATAGCTGTCCTTATTGTTTTTGATTGCATTTTCATGCTGAAGTTTTTAAAGGTGTTTCTATAGACTTTCTGTAGCAGAGTGGTTCTACATGTCCATACAACATTAGGTGGTTTCAGAGAGTTACAAGGTTCTGCATAAGCACTGAGAAAACAATACAGCAATGTCTGTAGTCGCCAAACAGATACTGTACCTACCGCTGATTGTGTACACTTCTGCCTGTGATGTGAGAGTTCCTGTTGGTACCTCTGCTCCTGATCATGAATTCTGCTACGTCTGAATTCTCCCTTCCTTTATCAGACCGTACCCTTGACGGCAGCCCGTACTGCTGAACGGCATTGATAAAGCTCTGTAGGACAGTGCTAGCCCTATTATTGCCAGCCACATTCAGGTAGACCACCAGTCGACTGAATCCGTCCACCCCACCATGGACAACAAATCTCCACCTGTCAGACAGTTTTGAACACAAAAAAGCTTTAATGTGATCATTTCTTTGGACATCTATAGAAAGTTGCATTGTTTATCAACTAATATCACTGATACCTTATGAGCTTGTGGTGACCATCTATGTGCCATAAAGAGTTTGGGCCAGGAACAGAATACTGCCGTCGCCTGATTACATGCAGCCGTAGACGTCTCATGTACACTCCCTCAGCATCCACTCTGTGCAAAGACTCTTGCAGTCTTGAGACTTTAGAGCAGAAAATAATCAAACACTCATTGGCTATTTATTAAAAAAAACACTTAAATATCTAACTGAGAAATACTGAAAAAAAATACCAGAGTTATAAATATTTAGGAATATTTTGATAGTGTTAGTAGTGTTGTAATAAATGGCAACACCATGGATTTAAATATGTAAATCCAGTACAGTCTCAAAAATGACCAGAGTTCACCTAATCTATCATCAACATGAAATATAAAACTTCATAATAACAGGATACAAATCTGGATTTACCCTGGAAATGAGTTTCAGATATATCAGCCGCTACATTGCTAAAGAATACATACATGACCCTTACCTTAACTATAGATAGTCTCATTGACCTTCCGCATAGTTCATGGTTATTTATATAGATTCATATTGGGCTTGGATCGTACTCACTTGGAACAAACACACCTCTAGCATTCAAATGTCCACGCATTAGCTTGTAGCCGGTGTTTGGATGGCTTCTGTGGACTTCGCTTACAATACGGTCCAACTCCTCATCAGCAACAGGTGTGTAGAGATCTGTCTTTCTGCGCAGACCAAAAAACAAAATGTTACATTGCACTTAACACCTTTTAAAATGAATGACATCGCCAGTACACTACTACTAATCTTAATAAAAGCCGTGAATTTAACTGTGAATACCTTAGACCACTATGTTTCATGCGCCTTCTGATTGTCCTCTTCGAAACTCCAAAACTCTCGGCAATTTCACTCGCTGGTAGCCCACACCGAACATGATGCTCTAGAACAGCAGTGGGTATGTCAAAAGCCGGGCGCCCTGGTCCGTGTGTGTGTTGCGGCCCAGTACGGGAGAAGCGCTGGAGAACTTCTTCTAAGTTTGCGAACACTCTTGGGTCAATATCTTGATTAGAGAGAGCGGAAATAACTCCAAGAACTTCAATAAATCCCTCTGCTATGCTAGCCACATGTTCAGGGTCCGGAACTCCAGCGTCAACATTCTCTGCCAAGTCTAAAATGTCTGTTACCAACTCACGGGAGAGCTCATGCAGATCCTCAGTGATTGCTGCCATGTTTGTTTGTTTGTTTGTTTGTTTGGGGGAAAACCGCCTAGTCTGGCAACCCTGCAGACCAAAGCAATGGTTTGTGACTCGATCAGCGTTAATCCCGCCCACAGAGTTTGATGGGAGAGGATGACAGATACAATTATTTCATGATGCACTGCTGGAGCAGGAAACATGAAATAATTAAATACATAGTGGAATAAATAAATGTCATTTTAAATAATTATTTAAACATTTATTTAATTATTTATGTATTTCATAAATTATTTATTTATTTATTTATTTATATATTACCAATATTAAATAATTGATGACACATTTAATGATTTAATTAATTATATATTTATATATTTCATTTTGGCACTTTTAGTCCTCCATATGTAAGGGTGAGGGCGGCAGTTCTCTGCGAATCATTAGTTTAACATTGGACACTTCCTTTAAACAAGAGACTGTTACCATTATCTTTCTATTATTCTGTCCACCCCCTGTACTTGTATCCAGAGGCGCTGCTTGTCAACAGGCATGGCAGGCAACTGCTTGGGGCCCCAGACTAGTAGGGGGCCCCTGAGGGCTCACAAACTTACCAACCAAAACCAAACCAAAGCAGTGGCCCAAAATTAGCAAATTTTGCGTTGATAGTAGGAAACCTCCTAAGGGGGCCCCATCTGACAGCACTCACTCTTGTTGCCCTGCTAAGCGTTGCATGCATTATTGCAGTGAAAACCAAAGTTTGTCAATGAAAGTAAACAAAGAACAATGAAGAGGAATTATCCGTGTATAGGAGAGAAAAAAGAAACAGGAAAAAAGAGGAGGAAGAGTTAGTGTTGGGACACTGGCAGATGAATGCTTGTTGAAGGGCCCCCTAAAATGATTTCTGCCCAGGGCCCCACCAGACTCTAGAATCGCCACTGTTGTATCCTCTGCAAGTTCTTCTTGTGGTTTTCTCTTCATTCCTTGGTTGAATCAAGAGGAAGTAAGTGCTCTATATCGGATAGAGATGATGGAGAACTTGCGGTGACACTGACCAAGCCACACACTTACAGTAAAACACACACACACACACACACATATGTAGATACCATGTTTAACAGTCACCCCAATTAATGCTCTCCATCGCCGGGGTAATTATATCCAATACTGCCTCTTTATTCAGGGCACCTGGGGTCTTCCTCCACTTTAAGCTGGCATTATAAGGAATAAGCTGAAATGAAAATGTCAAGTGATTAGTTAGAGATGGAGGAGTAGACACAGCTGCCAGCGGAAGAGACAGAGTGTGTTTCTGTTTCTTATCTCACAGTCGTCTAAATACAGCACACGTCCAGTCTTACATTACACTTTTAGTTTGAACTTTTGCTTGCATTCTTCAGGTCGGGCGATTAGAGGACACAAGTGTGTTGTTTTCTGGTGTCATCATGTTTGTATATGCGTGCATAGGCCTGTGAGTGTGCGGGTGTCCTTTAACTTCCCCATTTGCTCTGTGCATGCAGTCGGAAAGTATTAAGAGCTCTCTTGTCTCCAGTGAAGCATGTGTGTTGTCTTTGTAAGAGACTTTGGCACCAGACAGGAAGAATAGAAAGATGGCACGCAAATGCACATTCACAAACAACTCTTCCCCTCCTGGCAAATTCAAACCAGAGTTACATTTTACATCTTTTTCATTGGACCTCCTTCAGGTTCTAATAGTTGTCGTCTCCTGCTTTAAAACCGCTGCTCACTTCAAAAGCTTACAAGGTTTCAGTGTGAAGGCTGCGAGTGTCTTTGTAGTTGTGTGCTACCGCTCTGGAGATGATGAGGGATGGTTTCCAGGGGCCAGTAACAAGATATTTAATGAATTTCTGCTGGAGGACATAGTGTGAGTGCATGTGTGGTGTGCATGTTTTATGTCTCTGTGCTTGTTTGCATGCATTTGCTCATGTGAGCGAACAGACATTTAAAAAAAAATATATATTTTCCTGCAGTGATGTTTGACTGGATAATCCTTTACTGCCACATTCACTTCAGGGGAGAACTTTCATGTCTCCTCGTAAAGTGGGAAGTTAGTACCTGTGCACACATTGAGCTGCTTGCAGTGGGGAGCTACCATAAATGGTAAATTTCAGGACAGAGAGTGGTGCTTTGTGATTTTCCAGTTATAGTTCACAATGCTACACTGGTTTTTCTGAGAAACATGGAAAAGGGAGAGATCATTGTTTGGTATTTCAGTGTTGTTTCTCATACAGAATTCAATCTCATTGGGGCTCATCAGCACTCTAAAGAAGTGTGTTAAATGCACCACATATCTTCGGCTATGTATAGAAGCAGCTCTCGCCTGAGGCTGTTTCTGTAAATCCCTGGTGAATCCTTGATGCTGACCAAGTAGCAGCAATATCAGCAGACGTGTAATTGGGCCCTCTTCCATAATTCCCTGCCTCGCCCTTCAGAGACAAGCTGTTGCAGGTAGCTCAGGTGTTAGATGACAGGTGGGCAGAGCTTCCTGCTGCAGGCAATTGTAGGTCTCTGAAGCTCATTGTATAAAAAATCAACCAAGGGGCTTTGATTTAGCCACTGTTCTCTTAAAAAAAACAATATGGCTGCCATTTAGAACAAGTGTAAATTACTCTATTAATTTCATAACAGATTTGTGTTCTTGTTGTTGTTCTATGGCTTTTTGTCATTTCCCTGGAATCTGGAAATAGCCAATCACAAAGCAGCTATTTTCCTGTGACAGGGCAGGTATCTCCAATCTGCTGTCATAGGATAATGTTATGATGCTGTTTTCTAAGTTGCAAATTATACATTTTATTGTAGGCTATGTTTTTTTATAGCAGTCAAGAGTTTACTTAGATAACACTGTCGTTATGTTACATGACTCCTTGTTAATGTTAATGTTAGCCAACACAAACATTGGCTTTTGATAAACATTTGAATTCAACCAACTCCTAGCTAATGTTTAAGTTAGCTAGTGAGTGGCTAAAAGCTAATGTTAGCTTTTTGACTTATGGGAAGGTCCACAGCGTTAGTTTAAATGAGTTTAGCTTAAATGCAGTGGTTAAGTTTGATTAATTGGTATTTATAAGGACTTTGTCTCATAGGTAAGGTATAGGTTAGGCTATTATTGGTAGCCATGTAATGTTAACTAAGTCACTAACTCAAGTTAGCTACCTGGGTGACTGATGATCTTAAGGACTGTATTATTTTACTGTTGCTTGTTGATTTTGTACCAACAAAATCTGTCATAGATTTATGGATGCAATGGATTTTTTTTCTTTGCATTTCTAATTGAATCTACCGTTGGCTTAATATTGACCTAAAGACAATACAAAAGGATCTTTTTTTTCTTATGGGTGCCTGAGATGCATGTTGAAGTTTATAATGGGCTGTAATTGCAGATTTAATCCTTAGAGAGAAAATCAGTTTTATGTAAACTCGACTTCAAGGGGTCAACAGGATAATAGCACAGTCATGAGTCTTCAGTACGAATACTTCAGCTCTGAAGACAGTTTGCATGCAGCAGTAGTTCAGCATCTCTGTTTTAGGTTTGGATGCAGGGAACAGCTTCCTAACTTCTGTCTTGAGAACGACGCTGGTGCTGGGCAGTCTCCTGTGGTTACGCGAACATGTCTCTGAGCACTGCACTGAGCTGCTGTAAGGGGAAATGCTGGAGCTATTAGAGAGGAAATAGGAGCCTTTATTAGTCTGTCTAGTGTACACCTGGCTTTTATAAGCGACCTCTCCTTGTACAGTGATGTGTGTGTGTGTGTTTTCATGGGTCCTGGTATGTCTTGGCTTCTTGATCTCATGACTTAGCTAATTGTGGCATCCGCAAACCTCCGCTTGAAAAGTTTTAAGTGATTTTATTTTTCCGTTAAAGATTCTTTCTGCACCAGATACATATTAAGGTTTCTCTGTCATTAGCATTGAAAGGGATTCTTAGTTTTTAAGCCTAAGTGACTCATTTTGTAGCCCACTAGATGAATGTCAAACATTTTGGGCATAAAGTTTGACACACTGACAGGAGCTGCCCGCCTCAGATGCTCCTTGCTGGAGAGCTCCAATTGCTGACGCTGCCATTCAGAAGCCAAGTGACATTTTGAAAATTATTCTGACGTCAAAGAAAACTTGTCGGCGTTGAGTGCACAGTGACCTTTTTGTCTGTGTGTGTATGTCGGTGTGGGTTCTGTGTTTATTAGCACGCAGAAGAGCGGAGGAGAGGAGACTCCCCTGGTTCTTCAACCTTTGCTTTTCACCAACCTGACCCTTGAAATCCACACACCCTCTCTGGATTAGACCAACCTGACTGGACTGAACTGGACTGGGCTGTATGCTGACCCAACGAGGCAGGACTGTCTCGCTGTGGGACACATTAATTGTCAGCAACCTCATATAGACACTCCCCTCCACATGCTGACATCCATCCTGCCTGGAAAACAGATGCAGGGGTGTGATGGGCACACTGTCACTATACCTTGTAATACCACACACCTCAAGAATAGAGAGGATAAAGCTACAGGACGTTACAAATTACATACTCAAATCTAGAAAGACACTGAAATTCTCATAATAATTTGTAAAGTCAAGATGATCACCAACACAACTGATAACCACTTCTTTCTATACCTGTTTAAAAAAATGAAGATGTGCTTGATTACATGTAAGCCTCTTTTTTATAACATGTCAACATTAATTGGAGTCCTCCTGATTTCCAAAAAACAATTACTACTATTACTGATCTATATGTACAATATGGCGGCGTAAAGGCAGGTACACGCCCAATTAATATGGATTATGATATAGTTGTAACGACTAAAGATATTGCGTTATGTTGTGATACTGACACTAACTAAGTGTAACATTGTAAATTAATCACAAGATCCTACATATTTTGCTTAAAATAAAATAATGATTTAATGTATCCCCTACACACACACACACACACACACACACACACACACACACACACACACACACACACACACACACACACACACACACACTCACTCAAACTAAGCTTAAGGTCTAACCTACACTCCCTCCAATTTTCCTATTTTCCTCTAATGGCAAAAACGCCCCATTTTCCAATAAAACACATGCATGTGTACTCTGGAAAAGCTTGATCCAGTAACCATACTCTGCATGCACCACTTCCTTTTGTTGTTCTGTTGGAGGGAGGCTGGCTGTTGCAGAGGTGTAATTCTGTGGTTGTGAGAGGTGTGATTTGGTGCGTCTGTGAAATGTTCCCTCAGTATGGGTTGCTTTTTTATTTGGGAAAGGGGATAATTTGGTCGGCAGTGTTTCGTGGTAGCTGCTCAATGTTTTTCTTTAACATGATCATAGCGGTATGGTTACAGTGTTGACATGAGTCAAGTGTTAAAGTAATAGTGTGGTTTGTACGGCAGATGGGCTAAAGTTAAGTGGCAGAGCAATGTATGCTTGTTTATGTGCATGCACATGTTATGCATGTGGAGGTTGGGGGTGTGTTAGGCTCCTGAAAACACTGTAACCAATATTGCTTCATGTCTAAGTATTCATCAATCAGTCTGCAATATATCAATCATAGTCTACAGCATGACTGGTTTTTAACTGGTCCTGTCCTCCACAGTATGGATTAGCTAATTCCACCAGTCAATATATGCAGTAATCAATGCATTCACACCTCAGAGACCCTTAGTCAGAACGATGAGTGATCAGGCCTTTATCCAGGAGAGTGAATTGTGCACACACTCTTTATTACAATACTGCCTACTTAGGAAGGGAATGATCTATATTAGTTTTGAAAATGCTATTTCAGCCTTCGGGGGCCTGTGACTCATGGAGCAGTCGACCTGTGTTTGTTTGGACCTCCCCCACACCCAGTGGGAATGGAAAGAGGTGGAGGTTTTTTTCCAGCACCAACAGTTAGAAATCCCTTTGCTGGTGAAGGTGTGTTTATTAAAAGTGGACTGAGAGGAAATATAAGCTCTCTTGCTCGGCTCTGGCCCTGATTGATGTGCAAAACCGTCCAGTTGGGTTTTATCGTTACACAGTGAAGGCAGCCATTGAAAGCTGCTACAGTCAGCTTCAGTAGTTTCTGGGACACATGGGCAGTCATCTGCACAGGCAGGTTTGTAAACCCCCTTGTTCTCCTCTGTGTGTGTGTGTGTGTGTGTGTGTGTGTGTGTGTGTGTGTGTGTGTGTGTGTGTGTGTGTGTGTGTGTGTGTGTGTGTGTGCGTGTGTGTATGTTTGTGTGTGTGTTGCCCTAATTGCCAATCTGCGGCTGCTTCCTATACAGTGAGTAATGCTCTGGGCTACTGTGCTGCACTGCATCCACACAGAACAGAGGCTTGTTTGTCTATACGCTGTGCCTCATAAAAATCTTCTTGAGGCGTTTGTGTCGATAGAGGGAGGATGTGAATTAGAGAGGCCTGTGTACAGCTATCCAACCACGTGTCTGATGACGAAGTACACATTTTAATCATCCCCTTGTCATGTCCTCACATCATTGTGTTACTTACTGTAAATTCTGAGTGTTGTTTTCGTGACTTAAAAGTTGCATGTGACTGTTAGATCAATGGCCTTGAGTCACACAGCTAGAAAGGTTATAAGTTTGTGCATATGTGTCAAAACTAACCCTGTTTCTATTTGTCTGGGAAATATGTTGTATCTGCTGTAGAACTATGTCATGAGCTTGTTCCCAGTATATTCATTTTCATGTTGCTTGAATATGAAACGCTGGATTTTGTTTCTTCTTCCATAAACATAGGACAACAGCCAGGATGGTTTCTGATTTATTAATACTAAGACATTAGTAAGTCTGTTTTTGTCAGAAATGTGCATCTACTGATAGAAGATGCAGCTCTTTATATAGCTCACTGTGACCTATATTAGCGATATAGATCATGGCTGTTGCCATAGCAATAGCCTCTTCTTTGGTTTTCTCAGGGCCCAGTGAAAAAATACGTATCTCAAGGACTTAATTTAGTTTGGGACTCCACATGGATGATTCCACTCTAGTTTGAACTCGTCAGTCTTTGTTTATGTTTAGCTCGACACTTGCTGACAGTCCCAGTGTGTCATTTCAGGAACTGAAAGCACATGAGTCTGTGTATTTTTTTGCCCTAGCTCAGCCCACTATTCTTCAGCCTGTCGTGCCTCAGACTTTCTAGTAAAACCACTCAACTGTACTTGTCTTATCCACCTATTCTTTCTAACTTGCATCCCCTGTGTCATGCTTCTACGAGAGCCAGAAATCTCTTTATTTGACAACTGAAAGCAATCTGTTGCCTCCTTATTGTCTGTTAGTGCCTCCTCTCAGTGTCTCCCTTGGGTTATCTCCCCGTAAATTGTGTGGCTTCACTTATAGCTCAACTGATACATCTATCAGCCAAGAAGTTATTGGCTGATAATGGCCAATCATGTGTAGATAAAAGGCCCATTTGGAATCATTATTTTATAACGAGCAGAAAACAATGTTGTGGGTGGTTTAGAAATACTGTATTCATGTAAATTGTCGTTGACGTTGGTCGTTTTTTCTCAGCACTGTGTGCAGCCCATTTAGCATAGATTCACAGATGAGTAGACTCTTGTGGTCTGTGATAATCCCACAGGTTTTTTTTTAAAAAGGTAGCTGTTTACAAAGCAGTCTGATGAGTACGTTTGCATGGTAATATCTGTGCAAAATAGTTGCGATATCCAAGTGAATAAGGCCCTTTTCATTCTAGAAAAAAACTGTGTATAGCTGCCACATCATGCAATCAGTGAATTCTTCTCCTCTAAAGTCTGAATCAGTATGTGTTTAAACAAATATACCATATCCGTCTGGCTCTAATCTTAATCTGTGAGAGCTGATAAAATCCTCCCACTTAGTTTGGGAGACATGTCAGTGTGCATGCTGTGCCCACTGACCTGATTTACAGGGAGAGGACAAGCCCCAACAAGATGACTTGCCTCTACCTCCTACTGCCCTGTTAAATAATACTTGTAAAACTTCAGGAACCATTCAATCCTTAAACAACGCAACAACCAGTCTACAGAAAGTTCCACACTAATAGTTTGTTTGACAATGCAAACGTGGCTTGATGTGATGTGTTTACGCCTCGATGTGTAATCTGGGGCCAGATGCTACTGTACTGGATTGTATTGCTGTTGATCCTTCTACATATGTGTGTGTGCAAGATTACAATGTGAGTGTTAATAAAGCCGGTGGGAGTTTGAGCCACGGCACCCAATGAGGGAAATCTGATTGTCAAAGATCGAGGATCTGTTCTACTAAATTCTGGAGCAGCTGCTGTTGAACTGATGACTTCCTTTTATGAATTCCCTTTATCACCAGGATTTAGCGCCCCTGTAACCCAAATTCAGTTTATTTTTATTTAGCAGATTATCAAACACACACCCCTGTAGGCCAGAATGTGAGTTCTTGTAATGAACAATAGGTTCTATTATTGGTGGGACAAAAGGACCATACATTTACAGAAACTTTTCAAACTACTCCTGCAGAGTACATTAACCGTTCTCTAGAAAGTGACAACATTTTGAACTGCTGAGGGACATTATTGAAAGTAGATCAAGGTCAAATCATGCCTCTTTGTCTCCTTCTGCACTGTGCAGAAGAAGAGTGCTATAGGATGTGGAAGAAAACACGTTAAAAATGATAATAGTGGTCAACCTCTTTGTCATCTGTTTTCCCACCCTGTATTGCTCTGTTTTCCCCATATTGTAGAAAACCACAATTGAGCCTTTCATAGTGTGTGGTTGACGCGGTATTTCAGGGTTACAGGTCACAGTATCCATGTTCAATATGGTTCTGTGTGGAGATACTGTGAAGGACACAGACAGAAATAGAGGAGAAGAGCAGGTATAACATGGCAGAGACATTGTTAAATCTGGCGGTGATATGGGAATAATGAGATGCCATCCTCAGAAAGAGTGTCACTGGGATTCAGCGAGGTCTTGGTGGTTGAAGTGTTGGATGCAGGGTTGTCATCTCAGCATCACCGGAGGTCGGCTAAGGGGTAGGAGACCTGATTGACTGGTTGTCTGAGTGTGGAGACCCAGCTGAATCAAAGTGATCTGTCTCCCAGACAGCACTGGGGCATGAGGAGTGTACCCAAGGGATGATGGGTAATAAATGACTGTGAGGAGGTCGCCTGAGGGCCGACAGTGACTGACAGCCATAGCTTAGCTGTTTTGGTAATAGGACATGTGGATAACCTGTTCAAAAAGGAGAATTTATTTTTATTTTTATTATGACCTATGTTATTTCAGATATTTCTCAAATTTGTTTCAGCGATCAATTTTCCAAAATGACCTGGCATAAGCTCATTTTTAAGAAGAATCTACCGTGTCAGTATCCCAGTTAAATTCTCTGGTCTCTTGCTGAGAAAAGCTCTCTTCTCTTTCTCTTTATAGCCTCCTCCGTCAGCCTCCTCTCCCCACTCTGAGCCACTGCCGTGAATTCTATGTTCGATTAGTTGCACTTTGTTGCTTTAAGTATGGCTAGTCATCCAAGTTAATAACTGTTTAGATTCTGGAATTTTTGCTTTGCCTAAAACAAATGCATTGACGTATACTGAAAGCTAGCATTGATTATTTTGGTTTACAGGTAAGATGATCAGGTTAATCTGATTTAAATCAGTGTTTAGCAAAGGGAAATGTTATTAAGGAAACTTTCTTGAGAAGCTGATTTGTTTTGTAATATCTAAAATATTTTATTTATAAAATTGAAAAAGCAAGGCTAAGAAGGCACCACTTTTACCCATGTAAAGCATACTAACAATGATAATGCTAACATGGTTGCTAACATGGCCATATATGCTATGGTTTAGCATGTATGGTCTGATATCTTTTGAGCTAGCTGCCTTAGCTAATCATATTATCTTGCTAGCATGTTCCTGACATCATTAACACAAGCAGGCTGATGCTTGTGGAAGTTTTGTGAATTTTGTATGAAAAATGGGACAAATTACAATGTTTATAGCAAGGTTGTTGTAAAGTTCATTATATTTGCAGTCCTTCCTGGGGGTGAGGGGGCTCTTTAAGGTGCAGTTCAACAAATGTCCTAGTCCTTAAAGTAGGGTGTAGAAAAACAACTGTTTTGGTATTTGTACTGAAACTCAGGTGTGGCATCAGCATCTGAAAAATGTGAATGATACCTGGCCATTTTTTAACAGGGAAGAAATTATGTTGGTCATGTTGTTGTCCTTTAAATAGTTGTTTTCAGGGAATACAATATTTCTGCAATGAGGTGGAAACAGTGAAATGAGGCTCAAACATTGCTGATCAATATGACATAAGAGGGACAGTTCTCAGGTCTCTCTCTTGTAACAGCATCACAGCTACAGTAGACGTTTGTTCAGGCCATGTGCTTTTCACTCTGACAGAGTGAGACACAGAGTGTTCATGTAAAATACCTGAAAATATCTAAATTCTTCTATGAGATAGGCATGCAGAATCTCTTCACTATATTTAGAAATTCACTGTAATGCAGTCTTTCAGGTTACCTGGCAACAAAACAGTTCACTGCACTTTCTCTGTGAGTATGTTACATCACAGCCATGAACTAACAGGAAAGATTGGCTATTTATTACCTGGTTTAATTAAAGCGATGTATAGTGACTAATAGTGTCTCAGCTGTTTCAACAGTAAATGGTAGCTGATTATTGTAAGCCTTGTGATTATGCCCTCGGACGTGTAATTCCTGTTTAATTGTCCCATTCAGTCGTCCCACAGTAACTGGAACTGAGGAGAGGAAATTAATGAGCTCAGATCAGTGCTCTCATGTGTGTGTTTTCTAACAAAAGCCTTTTTTTAAATTACACAAAGACAATATTTTCTGCTCATCTCCTCGATCCCTCAGAGTCCAAATCAATTACAGGCTTGTTTCCAACGCTTTGAAGCAAGCGTGTAAAAAAAAAAAAAAGAAAATGGAGGAACAGAGTAAAATGAGTCATGTGTTATCTGCAGAGTTATATCCTGTAGGGTTGTTAAAGTAACACCAGGATCACCTGGCCCCGCAGTGACACACACATGCCGTCACTTTGGCCCCAGGAGGAGGTGCTTGGATCAGGTTTGGCAGGTGAAAAAGACAGGTGCAGCTCCTCAAACACACCTGGGAAAGGACTAATGAATGCGTGTTAGTGTGGATATAATGCAGGACTGAGCTTTGAAGGATCCTTTTTTAAAGTGTATATTTTATTACAACAAAGATTGTTTCTACACATGCGCATTTTGGCAAACTGGGAGGGCAGGATTTGTTTTGATTTGAACTGGGTTGTGTGGGAGACTTTTTTCAGTTTAGTTGCTCTTTGGACTTTGGATATGTGAAACTGAACAGTTGGAGGCAAGGTAATGCTCTTTAACCGACTCTTTTCTTTTTATAAAATGTTCAACTGACTTGTTTAATTTATGTCTTTATTTTAATGCCTGCCTACTTTAGAAACCGTGTACAGACCGCTGTGCTGTTTTATGCTTGGTCAGTAAGATTTTAATTAAGAAAAACTGGAAGTGTCAGCTCTGCTCTCTGCTGTGTCGACAAGTCCCTGTTTGGTGTGAGGCTGTTTCATATGAGGGCCTCTTTTTGCACTCAGGTAACCATGACTGCACAGAGTTTCCATAGGTACCACCAGCCCCTATATTGTCTCCCTCTTCCCTGTTTGTTTTTCCCAGGAATGACCCCAGCCAGTCTTGGGTCAAGGAGTTCTCCACTCGGCAGTCGTTTGGCTAAAAGATGTGCCTGCTCAGTTGATCATAGGTCACGCTTTTCCTCTGACTCAACCCGCGAGTCATCTCCGATTTAGAGATTGTATTAGCAGAAACCTAGAGGCTCATAATATCTGTTGCCAGGAACCAGAATTTAAACCCAAACTACTACAGAATTTCTGACTCCTCTGAGAGGAAAACATAATTTTAAAATGTTTCATATTTAGAGCTGCTTTTTTTCGCCCCTTGCCTGCTCTTATTCTTCTGTGGTGCAGAGATGGTGAGAAAGCCTGCAGTGTGCCACATGGGGCAGACTGCTGAACAGGACTCATTACTGGTTCTCCTCTCGCCGCCTGCAGCATGGCTGAAAAAAACACCAAATTAGATGTTCCAGGGCTCAGGGCAATTTCAGGCTGTAATCCAGTTGAGAAAGAGTTGGGATGACTGGATTTCAATTCATGAGACTAAAGGGACAAATATGTGTTGTTGCATTTTGCATATTTATTAACATAATCTAGTGAGGGATGTCACTGTCTTTTAAGAAAGAGACGCTTCAGATAAGAACTAAAAGTACAGAAACACTGGCTGCCACGGGTTTGTGGTTCTGCAGCACATACAGCAGACAAAAACAGCGACACACACACTCAAACACAAAGCACTGTTACTGTTGCAAAAGCTGGATTTCTTTTCCATTCCCTGGACTTCAAAGTTGTACTGAAAGACAATTAGTTAGTACTTTCCTGCATTTTGTTCCTTTGTCTGTGTTTATGTTAGTTGGCTGTGTAAACCGTAGAAGTTATCTCTTCTATTCTCTTTTTGTTATTCCCATAACAAACTTGGTATTCAACAGTGATAACTTCTCACATAAAACTGGTTGGCAATGAAAAAGTATGTCTCTCAGTTGCTTTTAAACTGCTTGTGCTGTTTCATACTTTAGATCATTTTGACTGCAGAAAATCAGCAGCACCTCATTCCTTTGTTTCTCACCACTTCCTGTGGTCGAACTCTGCTCATCACATTTAGGTGCATGGGAGACATGAAATACTAGTGAAAATAGATTTGGTAATAGATCATAATTTCATATTCTCAATTAGCTCCATAAAAACAACCAACAATGAATTGACCATGCTACACAAACTGTTGCGACACACGGATCACTTGTTAAGCTTGTGCTTTATACAGCTTATTTACCTCCACGTTCCTCTAATGCTGTTGAGAAGATATTTAAAACCCTTAAGGAAATACAACCGATGACATTTCCTGTGTTAACATAAAGATGGGCACTGTACATCTAATGTTTGAGTTACTAAATATTACATTACTATATGCTATATTTGGCCTTCTTAAATCATTGAGGTACATATTTATCTGTCTATGGCCAGTGTCCAGAGAAGATGAGCTGTAGTTGATCAGATACCTATCACAGACCAGTACACAGCCTCTGTAGCTCTGTGCCTGCTGCCTCAGGCCTTGAATTTCAGTCAATTCTGCAGAGGGTTTTGTCCTCCTCCCTGGTCACCCTGCTCTCTGGCTGAGGGTGACATCCTGAAACACACACTGGGCTCAAGGTCATTCACCTACATCACTGCACACCGCTGCATCCCTAACGCAGGATTACTCTGTATTTACGGAGGTGTCTTTTAGATGAATATTATTAAAAGATCAATACTAAATATAGTCTTTTTCTTCGTGTCTCTGTCTTGCAGATCTCCCTGCCTCCTCTCTGCAGTACCAGTGTGGATCAGTGGACTATCTGTGTTCCCCACGGCTGGTGAAGAAAATCCCGACCCCCAGACAATGTCACGACAGGCCGGCCATCAAACCCCGACCCCAGCCCTCCACCTCACCCAGACCTCTGACTGCACAGAAACCACAAGGTAAAAATCTGCTGTGGCCCCTTTAAGGCTGTTATGGACTTTGAGCCTGTCATTATAATTGAAAGGTGCAGCAGGATCAAACCCCTGCCATTTAACTGTCATTTATTCTTCACTGACAAGCCGTCCTCTATGACATGCTGTGTGTCAGCTGTGGGGCCTTACTCTGTCACTCACAGCCGAGTTGGTCACTTGTGCAGTAGCTGCTGCTGTAAAGAGGGCCAGTGGCTCCCCTGAGTTAATGTTTGGGCATCATTTGAAGAGTGCTACATATAAATAACATATGTAATGTTTGGAGACGAACTGAGAAACATTGTAGGACATTACCACAAAGACTTGGCCCCAAAAATGTGAGTGGCTCACAACTATTCTAATTTCAGAGTTTAGGATTTTGGTATAATAATCAACCCATTGTTTCATCCCTAGATAACATAATGTCTTATCAAACCATTTCTCATGCCTGGTATAAGATGACAATCTTCAATCTAATCTTTTCTACTTGTTTATTTAGACTTTTGTCCTATGATTCATCTCTCGTCTGTCGTTTTAATGACTGTAATGTCCAGTGTTCGTATCAGATAGTTCCTATCAGAGATACTACAATTTTGGTCGCCCTCCCGTTTAGTAGAGAAAAGTTCTCTTTCCAAAACTCTCTTGATACGACCAGCAGAAAACATATTCTTTAAAAATGAAAATGAAAGTATGCTGTCAAGCAGGAAATAGCTTTACAAAAATAAATACATGTAACTTGTGGTAATAATAAGTAACTGCCAACAAGGAAACTCATTATACAACATGTTTAGTACAATTACAAGCAGAGGCACAATCTTATGATGACAGTATACTTTAAAACATGTTTCTCACCTGATGAAAGTCTTTTTTTTAAAGAAAGTCTGTTCCTCATGTTGCTCATCATTAGATGATTTATCTTATAGCACAGATTACTACAATTTCACCAAAGAGTACTTGGTTAAATGAAAGTATTCATTTTCTAAACATGTATATGTAAACATTTTAATATTGTACTTTATTGTGGGAATTTTTAGTCTGCTTTTTCAGATGGAAATGTTGTTTCCGTGGAGACTTAAAAATCAATCAACTAATCAAGACCTGTGTGAAGCACCACTTATTTTGTTCCTCTCTATTCAACTGGGAATAGACATGTTAAGACTTTCTTAATGAAACACAGAAAAGAAGTCTTGTTAAATTACAAGTTATTTTAAATGCAGAAATTATTATTAAAAGATAAAGGTCATTTTTGTTTTTATTTCTGTGCAGTCAAAATTGATTATATAAATTTGAAACTTATACATTAAATACTGACCCTTACCCTTACTGATTGTATTCTCTATGATGTGTAAGAAGCATTTAATACAGTTCTAACACAACCCTCACACAGAATACACAACATAGCATATCTGCAATAACTAAAAAATAATTAAGACACATTTACATAAATAAACAAAAACCCAAAAGAAACACACAAACACAAAGGAGTAATGTGACCAGTCTAACAAAATGTGCTTACAGTACAGTAGACATTATTTAAAGAAAAGTCTACTAAACTCTATTTCTATCAGTGACATGCACACAGACAAGGGAAGTGCTTAAATTAACGGTGATGTATTTCATTTCCTGCTTTCAGACATTTGGGTTCCTGCAAATGAAGTAAATGCAAATAAAGAGACTTGACTGTGAAAGAATCATTACACCATACAGTGCACGCATACGAGTGAAAGGGTGCATTTACGAGATGAGCTTTGTCATTTCTCTGTCTGTGCTTTTTTGTTTTTGTTTTTTTTATCTTACTGTAACTGTGGTGACATGCGCACACACTCGTCTCAGCATCCTGTTCTGAAATAAGGAAGTAACTGATAAGTGAGGCTCAGTGTCGGACTCACTCTGCACCACTACTACATGTTTTAATCTGGGAGTCTTGTCTTGAAGTTGTGTTTTAACGAGGAAACTAGACCTTCGAACATGGTCTAAGCAATGGAGGTTTTCTCACTTGGATTTATACATGGCACCTGATCTTTTTTTCTTTCATGTCTGCCGCCTCATGCTTTATTTTGCTCTGCTGATTTTGCCTTGTCTGGATTTCTGCCTCGGTAGTGCCCCCTAAACCTACACACCTGCTCGCCCTCGGGCAAGATAAGAAACCGAAGAGGATCCCCCCTGCGCCTTCCAGACCTCTGCCAGCTCCCCCTCCTCCACCCAAACCAAAGCCCAGCGTGACTCCTCCTGGGCTGGTTACACAGCCACAGAAAGAGGCCCAGAAGGTGGGGCTGCTCATCGAGAGGTTTGAGAATTCAAGGTAAAGCCTTTGGAGTGATTGTGTTGGTATTAGAGACAGCGAAGTTTCATTAAGTTAAATGTGATCTGTGTTTCATGTGGTCTAGTTGAATTTAAATCATACAAGTGTGACATTGTTTTTCCCCCCAGGGTGCCCATCATTGGGGTGCTCCCACGCTCCCAGTTGCACCTTTGTCTGAGAATGGACACTGCGTCTGACATCACTTCCTCCTGCGGCCAGGACACCGACACGGCGAGGGTCGCAGGAGACTCCTCCCCTGTGGACAAACTTGCACTTGGCACCTCGGAACGGACTGACGAGGTATCTGAACTTTCCCACCTGGCCTCTGTGCACCTTGACGGCTCAGATGACGCCCCGCTGATGGACTCTGCGGAGTTTGACATCACACACGACAGCATAAGTTGCCTTGACGTTGTGGAGCGGGAGGAGGGCTCTTCCCACGAGCTCTTGGACAATCCAGACTCCTCGGAGCAAAACGGGAAGATTCCTAACCGGGACAGTGGCATCGACAGCCCGTCTTGCACTGTAGAGGGTGAGGTGTTCCCCAACGAGGATGCCATCAACGAGGAGGATCCTTACGACAGCGTCACAGAAACGGAGAGTGTGTCCTGCTGTGTTACCCTGAGCAACAAGAGAGACTCAACACAGGATGAGGACAGTGACTTGGATGAAGGGAGTAGTGGAGAAATACACTCTCTGACGGATACACAGACTGGCTATCTGACAGACACACAACCGGAGGTGCACAAAGTGAGTACCTTGCATGCTTCGGCCTCATCATGTCGTAAAACTGACGGTCATAATTTAAATCTCAAGTGGCCTTTAATGTTTACAACACTCTGGCACTTTTTAATTCATGTTAAATGTTACATCATGATTTTCAGGAATGTGAAATTGAGCATAACCAGCAAAGTTAAAAGCTTAATCTCAGATAGTCAGTCTGCCTTTCATGATGTGGAAAAAGTAGCTTATGTCTATAATTATCTCAGGCTGGGTGAACAGTTTCAAAGAACACTTCCACATGAAACGTTAGACTCGGTTACAGTCTCAGTTTGCCGGTCACAAGTAAATGACTTTATCTTAAACCACTTCTGCTGTTACATAAAAGGACAAATACCTGCTTAAAAGCTGTAACAGGAGCTTGTGATGGCTGTTAGATAAAAGCATCCAGAGACTGATATCTTCCCTACAGCTGAGCTCAAGTTTCCCTTTCCTCATGTCCTTCAATTTGACCATTGATTGTAAACAACACTGATTACTTAAAAAAGTAGACAAGATCTTTCTGATGGCACTTTATGTGCTGTCTGTGATTCCTTCAGAAAGCCAATGTTTCTTAGTCTTGAAATGTTTTGGCTTACAAAATAAAAGAACTCTGGAGGTCATGACAGAAAGATGAAAAAGTATTGAAAAGAATTTTAAGTAGGAGGGAATCTAAAGACATAATCAGTAAAAGTTAGACATCAGAAACTCAAGACAGATGAGAGTCATAAAAATCAACCTGTGATGCCGTTTTTATGCTACTACACACATCCAAAAGTCACGTCAGTAAAGTGCAAACTACCGAGACCTCTTCTGACCGCACACACCCACAGTCTTCTGGGTAAAGGTATCTGTGCTCTGCAGTGTTTCCTGATCCAGACACTGGCGTGCAGAGGAAGGGTGTGTAAAGTGTTATGTGACAGCTTCTATGAATGTGAATATTGGTGAAACAGCTGACATGTTGATGGCCAAATGATGACATTTTTATCACTGAGGATGTGAGTTTTCAGTGATGTGCACAGCGAGAGGATAAGAGAGTGAACTTTCTGTGTTTGTGCTGACTTTGTCTATCATCCAGTTTGCAAGCAATGGAAAATCTTTGAGTTTCATTTTTTGTTAGCATGCTAAGATTGGGTAATGCTAGCTTTTGGTAAAGTACAAAATCTGTGGTGTTTGTGTGCGTGTGAGTGTTTGATGAGAGACAGCTCTTGTGAAACCAACATTGTTGCAATAGCCTTCATGTTTAGTGACCCTGATGTGTGTTCTGTGCCGTTACTATTTAATTTAACTTCACGTGTTTTTAACCATAGCTCACAAAAAGCTACAAAAACATCTTCATTTCCACCACATCAGTTTTAACCCTTCTCAGCAATTTCATACGTGACTACTGCTGCTGAACTAAACCAGTGACTAATATAGATCTTGGTGAAAGTCAGTTTAGTCTGTGCAGATGCTGAACTTGTCGTAGTCAGCAGCTTCTGTTGTTTGATTTAGCTGTCAAAACTGCTGATCTTTATCTGTATCTCTTTATCTTTCTTGTCAACAAAAATCTATTTATTCTACTTGTCCCAAGTATTGTCTTTGTAGATAAAATCTGACACAGCATATTTCCCTACACCTCCGAGCTTTATTTAAGTGTTCAATAAATATGAAAAGTGACTCTCACAGTTCTACTGGATGACATCTACCTTCATAACAATGACCCTTAAGAAATAACTGGGTGACAAACTGTTGCTGCTTTTGTTTTTTGTTCATTTTCAAGGGTTGGTTGACAGCAAACAAATATTTCCAGCCTTATCTGAAAACATCTGGCAGTATAGCATTGTTCATCTATCTGAAAATTAAGTTTTTGTAGCATGTATAAATGTAAAAAAAAACCTTTACAAGTATTACCTAGAGACACAATCAAAGTGACCGTTTAATAATCTGTTTATTTGAATCCATCCCATATAAAAAGTATAAACAGTAAAAGCATCAGTGTTGACAGAGGGAATAAAACAAATACATAGGTGTCAGTGTTAGGCGCAAAGAATTCCAGGATCAATAATGTGAGAAAAAAAAAACAAGCAAAATAGATACCTAAAATTCAACTGTAAAAGAAATATGTAAGAAGAAAATAACAACATGTTGTTTTGCACTCAGCACAGAGAGGTCCACACAAATGACTTCAGCAATACATTTATATATCATCTCTGTCATCCATTGTGGGATCTTTACTTGAAGGCACATCATGACCTTCTTAATCCTCCGTATGAAACGGAGGGCAGCCTTCCAGCCAATGAGGATTAATAGTTGAGCTAACAACAAAAACAACAGCTATAGCATTTGACCGATATGGAGTGTTGTTTTGCACAAATGTGTCTATTAATAGATTTCCACACAACAGCTTCAAACAGGCCACAGCAAACACAGACTGTACAGCTGAAAGAAATATCTGTGTGAAAGTAATGTGTCCGAGACAAGCTATAACGTATATACACTTTTTTTTTACGCAGATCACAGTTGACTAGTAAGATTAACTTTTTTTGTCTTAATGATGTTGTTGTTTTTTTCAAGGAGTGATTTTGTGGAAAAAAAAAACATGTCTGCCTTGATATCCTTGCATGCAGAAAAGAATCCCATTCCTTTGTTTTATGATGGAGATTCTGTTTGCATGTTCAAATTATATGCATTTATATGCATTAGCAAATTCTTGACGTCTGTCTGTTTCCCTCAGTGCTCAGAGGCTCAGAGGCTCCTCAACATCGCCAAAGAGCTTCTCCAGACTGAAGAGGCCTACGTAAAAAGACTCAACCTCCTCGACCAGGTAACATTTTCAAATCTCTGTTTCCTTTTTGAGAGTGTGACACTGTGTTTGGATCACTCTGGGTCCAATTTCAATCTGGTGTGTGTGCCAGTGGACTTAGTGATTGAGATCAGGGCTGAGCTGGATTTAAAGTGTGGCTCTGTTATCTACCGGACAACGAGCTTCCTCTAGTCGACAGGATTACTCAGAGAAGTGTGAGGGAGTGTGTCGGTGCATTTTATATTCATACACAAAGAGAATACATACAGCTTTGTCTTCCAACACTTGTCTGTGTGTGTGTGTGTGTGTGTGTGTGTGTGTGTGTGTGTGTCTGTGTCTGTGTGTGTGTGTGTGTGTGTGTGTGTGTGTGTGTGTGCGTGTGCGTTGCACTGTCATGCCCTCACAGTTAAACTACTTGTATGTAAGTCCTGTGGATTAAAGGTCTGTGTTTTCTGACTCTCAGCTGGGTTTATAATTAGAACGCTCTGTCTGGGCTCAATGATGCGACCCATACTTTGCTGTTTGGATGGATTTTACTCCTCATATATCCTGCAATCATACATTTAAATCATACTATGACCGATACACTGATCATAGACACGTTTCTAAGACTTATTAATCATTTATAAAATGAAAGTGTAGTGAGAAGAACAGTCACACACCCAAAGATATTCATTAAGTATAAAATAAAGAGAATCAAACAGTCACATTTGGGCTGAGGAAAAAAATAACATTTGCATTGATGTACGAATAGATTAACCAGTTTAACTCCTCTCTTGATAATGCATTACACGCTGATTGAGCTCTGACTTCCTAACCTTCTCCTCTATCCTGCTCAGTCGGCGGATTATCTCTTTTATGTAAATGGATTATTGTTGTTATTTCAGTCTGTTTCTTTGTTCACTTGTGTCTGAGATGAGAATTTACTCCTGGTGGTTCAGTCGTATCCTTCTTTGTTAAGAAGATTGTGTGGTATGAAAGATGCCCTATCACAAAGCAGCTATGGTTTATGGGCTATAGAAGGCTGAAAACTCTCACAGTTCACTTCCTGTTTTTGTTTCTCTGCTCTCACACGACATGGGTTACCTTGGAAACAATCGTGCCAGTGTGTTGCAGTGACTGACAGAAAGCCAGAGATAAGAGAAGTGATGAGTTATTCAAGTTATTACAGAAGTTATGATGCTTTATTGACGTCAAAGCTGAACCATGCAAGCGTTAATTTCAGAGTAAATAAAAATCCCCCACTGTTATTTACTTGTGAGTAAGTCATTTAATGTATTATGATAGTTGTAAAGTGAATCAATGACTTAGAATTTCGATGGATGATCCAATTTTGAGATGGGTTATTCTGTGATAGAAAATTGCATTTCCTTAAGTTGTGGGACTCATAAAGAGAACGACACAGAGATACCCTTCCCTTTAGTTTCTGGTTTCAGTCAGGTTTTTTTTTTTTTTTTACTATAAACTACGTTTCCTATAGTGCAGCACAAATAATCCTTCATGAGAGCCTGTGTGTGCCCCATCTTTCAAACTGCTCACCTCTAAGTATGCAACACAGACCCTCTGTTATTAATTTGTTTCAATCTGAGATGACATTAATCACTTCATCAGATCATCATCAGGGGGATTTTCTCCAAATGTAAGAAGCCCCTCAACATAATTTAGAACACAATACAAAGGTTTCACATGCTAAGTAAAGCTAGCCATGACTAGCCAAATCATTTTACTTACAACATTTGTGAAGTGCCCCCTGAAGTCTTTTATCAAGCTGGATTTCTGAACATATAATAATTTGAGCTTCTGAGAATCCTGCCTTTCATTGTTTAACATCATTTTAAATTGAATATTTCTCAGTTAAAAACTACAACAAGCTGTCAGCAGACATCACATTTGGCTCTGACTGTTTTTTTAATGTGATCTGAATTGACAAAGACTTTTATTAGAGTCTATCATTTTAGGTTGGAGTAAAAGAAGTCATTAGTTGCAGCTCTATTGTTTGTATTTTCACTTTATTTCCCAGGGTCATGATATTGTTTCTGCACGGCAGTCACAGATTTGTTTTGGTTAGGATTTTTACAATCAAAACCAAAAAAAATGACATTAGAGGTATTTATCTTTAAATGTTATATTTGACCATAGGCTATGTCATGTTGAAGATCATACAATGATATCCTGTAGGTGGTTCTGTTAGTCACACTTGAGAGGCCAAAGCTGGTGTAAATAAATGTTTGCTTACATGGAATTTTCTGTGTTTATGTTTACTTGCCTGCGTCATGAATAGGAAAAATATTTTTGGGAGGGTTTTGGAAACAGAGTCATGATTTTCTTTATCTAAAAATATTTTGTATTTTTTCTCTGCAGGTATTTTGCACTAAGCTCACAGAAGCTGGAATCCCTCAGGACGTCATTACAGGGATCTTCTCCAACATCTCCTCCATCTACTGCTTCCACGACAAGTTTCTGCTCCCTGAGCTCAAGACGCGAATTACTGGAGAATGGTGAGAAATAAACACTCTGCAGTTGAACAGTTAACGAAAGCATCAGTGTGATGTAATTACAGAGATGCTTTGAGGTCTGTTGGTGGTGGCTGTAAGGCTGAGAAAGCAGAGTGACATTGGAGGGATTTTCAGTATGAACTTGTTTTACCAACATCAGCCACCATTGGTATAATAACATAATAACCCCAAGTTGCTCCTGCTTTCCTCAGCGGCGTATGAATAGATGAGTTTATAATGAGGGACACTTCACACAGCAGCCTCTGCCATCAGTGTGTGAATGGGTGTGAATGTGTAGGTGTGACCTGCGGTGTAAAAACTCTTTGAGCAGTCAGAAGACTAGAAATGTGCTATAAAAGCTCAAGTCCATTTACAAAGACCACATAAACAAGATACTTTATCCACTGATTGGCTCAGCTTTAAAAAAAAAATGCTTGTAAATGTAATTGGACTTTCTGCAATGCTTGATCCGTGTCCTGATAAGACACATTTTACTTTTATTTCAAATTAGAGTTATAAAAGAAGGATAAGAAACAGCAATAGGTCAAGATAATTGCTTTTGGACTTAATTACTTGAACTTACTCCATGTTTTTTTTTTACATTTATTTTTTTTAGCTCCAGAACTAAAAAAACTTGCAAAAGGTTTTTAAAGAACCGCCTCCATAAAACAACATACACCGTACACAGTCAAACATGCAGTTATACATGATGTACATGTCATAATACTAGGGATTTAAAAGCATGATTCTTTTCAGCTACAATTATAATATGCAGCACTAGGGCTGGGAATCTTTAGGTGTCTCACTATTCGGTTTCAATTCTTGGGGCCACGATTCGATTCAAAACGATTCTGGATTCATGGATCCATGGATTCAGAGTCTTTTTCTGAATTACATACTTCAGGATCCACTCCAGTCATCTGTGAGTCTGGCTGAATTTCTTGCTGCTCCATTTGGCATTCTACTGAGTTAAAGAGCTAGCCTTAGCTCTTAACAGGGAGTGACTGATAAGTCAAAAAAAATCTATTTAAAATCTCAGAAGATAAGAATCTCGATTTTAACATATATCGATTTTTTTCTCCACCTCTATCCAACACATAAGCTCATTATGCATAAGACACTGGTTTGTTTTTGAATGATTTAAGATAACGATTAAAACCTAGAGTAACATCCTTCAGTGCGTCCTGTCAAAATAAGATCCTATACAAAAAGTGATTGAACTTAAATTCTGCTACGTCCATCATTTGTTACTAGCTCCTTACTTGCTTTCTTTAATTTGTGATCACACACACAGCTAAACATACCTTAGGTAACATTACTAGCATCATTTATCATGACTAACGTCAGGTGTGAGAGGCGCATTTTAAACTGCTAAATATTTCATACAAAGAGAGACTCTTCCTGCAAAATAATGTGAAGCAGTTCCTTAAGCCCATCAACATAAAACCAAAACAAACAGTTATAATCATACTTTGGTCACATACCTGATTTTGACCTCTGCCTCAGAGAAACTCACCATCACACTGGTGGACTGCCTATGTATGTGCCAGATGGGTGTTTGCGTGAGGGTGCGTGCGCTCGCAGCTACAGCAGAGGTGGTTGAGGAGAGAGCACCAAGCAGGTCGTTATCACATATCTCCTTACCTGATATTCTTAATTAACCAAATCAAGGTGAACTGTTCGGCAGGCCAGGCTGTGTGCAAAATTAAAAGTATCTATTCAAAAAAGGGGGATGACTTTCTCTAAAGATTGCAAAATGGCAGGTGCTCAGCCCCTTTTTTGTCTTTGTGTGCATGTGCCTGGCCCTAAAATTACTTTGTTTCTGCACTACATAGCTGTCCTCAACAAAATAGACCCACAGTTATGAGTACTTTGTTCTAAGAAGGTTTTGTGAATTGGCCAATGGCATTAATCTGTTTGTTTTGTGTGTGTTTCTGTAGGGACTCGACCCCTCGTATTGGAGACATCCTCCAGAAACTGGCTCCGTTTATGAAGATGTATGGAGAATATGTGAAGAACTTTGACCGAGCCATGGACTTGGTCAACACCTGGACACAGCGGTCGTCACAGTTCAAGAGTGTCGTTCAGAATATACAGGTACATATTTACCTGTGTTTCAATGCTCCACAGCTGTACTACTTCCATACTAAAATAATCTCATCACATGCATTCAATGACTGATAACTCCTTGTTCACTCTGATGCAAAACCATTTGAAAAGCAGATTTTCCATCAACTTTTTGCACTCTCTAAACTTCACACGACAGAAACTGTTATTAAATCTTTGTTTGTGTGTTTGTTCCAACAGAAACAGGATGTGTGTGGGAACCTGACGTTGCAACACCACATGCTTGAGCCGGTCCAAAGGATTCCTCGCTACGAGCTGTTGCTCAAAGACTACCTGAAGAAGCTGCCTGAAGACGCTCTGGACCGAAAAGATGCAGAGAGTGAGACATTAAACCAGTTCTTAATTTCTACTGTTACACGCACACACTGGATATTCGCAGCAGACTCACTTCAGCTTCAAAAGAAATCTGCAGTTACACTTTTTATGGCTTCCTGTCGACCTGTTTTTACTTCTGCTTCCCCCGTGCGTCTCAACTTTAACCTGTCATGAGTTTGATCACTAAGGTGCTCGCAGTTTTTTGCACTGTTCAGTACAGAGTTAATGGTTTTATGCACTAAGAGAGAATATCTCCTTCAATAAAGAAAAAAAATCATTTGGTTTTACAGGTCTGTTACCATTTAGAAAAAGGGTTTTAAAAATGCTAAGATGACAGCTCCTAAATGTCTGAACCTGGTTTGAATTAATTTCCATTACAAAGGTGAGTGCTACCCACAATGAGACCCTGAAAGGGGGTAAGATTGTACAGACTTGCATTCTTTAAAGGTCTGGCTATGCAAAGACATGTCGCCGCAAATTGATAACACACAAATTAACACCTGAGTTCCATGTCTCCATGACCTACAAAAACAGGAAGAGAGGGAGTGACAAGAAGCTAATCGTTAGATAAATGGTGTAACTGGAGCACTGGGTAACCTTTCAAAACTCAATTTCTGCACTGTTGCACACACTGCACAGACATCCATTTATGAAGGCTGGTTGTGAGTTGCCAAAAGGCACAAGTGGAAAACCAGGCCAGAGGATAGAGGGAGCTAAAAAACAAAACATTTTACGTTGTTGAATGAGAACACATTTGCTTGAAAACACTTGTCTTCTGTGGGTTTTGCGTCTTGCTGCTCTTTACTTTTACATGACACAGCTAAAATCTCATTTAGGGCCAGGTTGATGTGATTTACGTCACATGATAACGTGATTCTTTACCTCTAGGATGCTTCGTCAGACTTTTGGATTTGTGAAGCTTTGTAAAACATAATATCATTTAACACTTCAATACTTTTAAGAGAAACTTCACATACAAAATGTCATGTGAGGAGTCAGGGAGAGTGGGGAACAAACAGCTGTTCATTCTTGGCAGTGTTGTATGTGATCGGGGGCTTAGCTGACCTTTAAAATCCAGGGATCTTTATACAAGCTAATAAACATATTTTGGCCCAATATACCTGTACTGTTGTAAAAAAATTACCTTAATTGACATAATATGCCTTAAAGAATCTATAGTTTTATATACAAAGATAATGCATTTTTTTAAACAGAATTTCTTCACACAATCTTTTGGGGAGACTTTTTTTTGGTCCCTATTAGGATAACCAGTTTATGAAATCTGTTACTGGTATAATGGCAGGACCTCTTGTTACACAGTTGTTGGTATGCCACCCTCATATTACACTGTTTCTTGAAATAGTCCCTGACTTCATCTGCTACCTTGTAGAGGCAGATAGCACACTTTACTTTAGTGCATCAGTCTTCAGGACCACATATTACATTTTACATGATGATCATTTCCTCCCACTTCCTTGTGTCTGTTTCCCGGAGAATGTAACCTCACCACACTGTGTTGTTGGAGTCCATGGGAGGACTTTCTCTCCTCCCTTTCCAGCTGACATGCAGTTAATCACAGTTATTTTGGCCTCATTTCCTGTGGCTATGTGTCTCTTCTGTTTATGTAGGTCATGATTAAGATGGCTGACTCAGGTGCTCCCAGGCATTGGCTCTCAATTGGCTAGCAGCCAGCCTAATGCAGTCAGTGTGTTCAATGATGAGCATTTGTGGTACATTTGTATCATACAGCTTGTGTTAAAACCTTGGCAATTTTCTTATGTGTAAAAGAAAGAAAGAAAGAATAACAATAGTATATAGTCTGACTCTTATATTACGACACAATGCTTTACGATAACATACGATATACTTCATCGTAATATCAGAGTCAAGATGAAGTCCTGTTTCACTCAAACATGATGTTAAGCTAACATGTTAACATTTACAGTATATTTTTGAATTCTTATTACAGAGGCAGTGGAACTAATTTCTACTGCAGCTAACCATTCCAACGCAGCAATCAGGAAAATGGTAAGACCTAACAAGACTTAAAAATTAACTTCACTCATCCATTTTTTTCTTTTTGTTGTCACCTCTTTCCTACACTCTTTCTCTGTCTCATCAAGCTGTACGAGAAGTTGCTAATGCATTGCCCAATAAAAGCGTGTGTGTGATGCTGTTCTGTCAGTCAGCAACATTGCAAGAGTTTGTCTGGAGGAGTCGACATGTTGAATTAGTACAGACAGGATGTTGCTGTTTCCTGCCTTGGGTTTCGCAGCTTGAGGAAGCCTGACTGACTCTTTTTTAACAATCATCCTCTACATCTCTTTCCTGTGTCTGGCCATGCTACTTACATTTCTCACAACCTTGAAACATCATTAGCAGACAAATGTGTTTCTGAATCAATGAAGAAATATGATATCTTCTCTCTCCCTTGGTTGAAAACCTATGGATGGATGAATGAGTGGCTTAAGAAGCTGATAATAAAACCACCACCTCTAATGGAGTGTGGTTCATAGCCTCATCTTTTTAGTGTATGTTCTCATATTTTCTACGCCTTGTTTTCTCATCTGTCTGTTGCGCTTTTGTGTCCAGGAGAAAATGCACAAGCTGCTGGAGGTTTATGAGAGGCTTGGAGGAGAAGAAGACATAGTAAACCCAGCCAATGAGCTCATCAAAGAAGGACATATCAAGAAAATGTCAGCCAAAAATGGAACAGCACAAGACCGATACCTCTACTTGGTAAGAGCATGAAGGTGTTCAATTAGCTAATTATAAGATCCCTCTTCTGGAGGGGATTTTTATGTGTGATAATTATTTTGTTCTGTCTTTGATCTAGTTCAACAATATGGTGCTATACTGTGTGCCTAAACTCAGACTGATGGGACAGAAGTTCAGTGTAAGAGAGAGGATTGACATCGCCGGCATGGAGGTACACATCTGATGCTCCGTTTGTTCCGCTAGATGTCTTTTGTTGACTCCTCTGCCTTTTTAATTGTTGGATACACATTTACTATTCTCTGTTTCTTGACCTTAGGTGCAGGAAAATGTGAAGCAGAACCTTCCTCACACGTTTGCCATCATTGGCAAGCAGCGTTCACTGGAGCTGCAGGCTAGGTAAATAAATGTTTTGAACTTACAGGGAAACTACTTTTGACCTGAATTAAAATGGAAATTTGAGTTATTTTGTATATTTAACTAGTTTATAATTATTTCAGTAATAAGTAAACAAATAGGTCAAAATAGCTATAGAATTGATGAAGTGTGTTGTGAAATTGTTCAAGGAATCAAGCTAGTATAGGCTAATTAATAATAGCCTATCTTTTTTTAATGTAGACATTTTATTTCAAAATGTTCCTATTCAAGAACTGTTTTTTATCCTTGATAAACCTTTCAAAAGATGATACTTTTGGCAGTGTTACTTTAATTCTAGGCTACATTTTCTTAAATAAGGTAATGTTTCATGACAGCAACTGCAAGCTAGCCAATGAACTAGCAAAGACCTAACTAATAACTAGCTTCAGTTAGCTAGTGACACTGCAGCGTGTGCAGATGTCTGTCTTTCCATGATACACATATCTGAAAATCTAAACACTGTACAAACTACTCTTAATACAGAAAAGTATACACAACCATGGACCAGCACTTAAGAAAACGCTTAGCTTGCTAGCTTGTTAGATTCTTAGCATGTCAGGCAAGCAACTGCTATCAGCAGCAAGCTAGATTCTGTTAGCTATTACAAATTTTGATGTGAATATTTGAAATTATTTAATGTATTTACTCATTTATTTTGTAGTTAAGGTAAAAATTAATATAACATAATGATTTTTTGTTTGTGGCTGTTTTACAGGACAGCAGAGGAGAAGGAAGACTGGATACAGGCAAGTACCAAGCACCAGCACACACGCGAACATGCAGTCACCTTCTCTGAAGCCCACATGCAGCATTATTAGCCTGCGCCTTTGGTAGTTCTGCTTTATTAGAAAATTAAATTAACAAAGATTTCCTCCCCACACTCATTCAGTGTTTGGGAATTAAATTCTCTAATAAAGCCCCTCATTATTGCTCATTTAGTCCATTACAGCAGAGAAAAGCTGATTAAAATATTTTGCAGGATTGAGGAGAGGGTGGGGCAGGGTATGAGAGGTGTTATGTTTGTGTTTTGACACTTTAAGCATGAGGGAAGGGCTGAATTAAAAAAGGCAGCATTTAGAACAAGAGAAGGGACAGGTCTACAGCTATGAACCTCGCTTCGTCTCAGTTTAATTTGTGCAATTTTATTCTCTGAAGCTAAGTAATAGACTCTGGATAATACACCAGAGGAGATCAAACATTTAATATCAGGCTGTAAGAATGCAGTTTAGAATAAAAACAAAAAAGAATGAATGTATTTAAATGCTGATGTGTCTAATCAATAATCGATCTATTTCGTTCTGTTTGTCTTCTGCAACGATGGCTCCCTCCCCCCCGTCTTCTTTTTCTTCTTTGACTCTTAGGTGATCCTGGCCACTATTGAACGGCACAAACAAAACAGTGAAACATTCAATAAAGCTTTTAACAGCTCCTTCTCCCGGGAAGATGACCACATCCCCGAGTCACCGGTAAGTCTCACACTCCCTTTATCAGTCACTTCATTGATCATTCAATTAGGAAGTCATCTGCTGCAATGAATCATGGGAGACTTGTGGTAGACCAAACAAGTCTGTCATAGTCTGGTCTTTGTCCGCCTGAACAGCTCTCCCATCTATGGATGTAGTAGTATCAGACACATAAAGAAGCTCTTTCTTTGCATCCCTGACAGTTGAAACACAGCGCCTGTAAGTCTCTTATCCCAGAACCCTCTCATGACCTAATAGGGAAAGCCTGAGTCAAAGTGTATACAAAACTCTTATGGATCTGCTTTGACCCACTTTGGGCTGGCTGGAGTTGGACACAGCCCAAATGTCACTTCACACAAGCCAGAGGATCAGATTTAGACTGACACCTAGTGGTAGAGATATGCAACTGCAAGCAGAAGCTGTTGGTGCTCATGAAGTTGTTGTTTCTTCCTCAGGGTCCCTGGTGCAACACATCTATCGACTCAGACGGCGAAAGACTGCATGAAAGAGTAAGATAGTATTATATTACTCACACACTACTGGTTTATAAAATGAATGATTCGATTATGTGGATGATTTAAATGCAACAAAGACGGATTCAATCAAAAACTTCAAAAGTCTGTGCTTCAGGATTATGTTGTAATGTAACGTGTCACCTTGAGACCCCTTATTAGTTTTGGTTTTTAGTGCCCTTTTATGTGCTAAGCAAAACCAACAAACATTGTATACACATATTAGGAACTCCATTGCACTATTAACAGCTTCTTTTTTTCTGTTAAATTTTCTTCTGCCGGAAAAAATCTGAGCTTAAATAAAACTTTATTTTAATAACTTTTTTTTAACAGAAGAGAAACAACTAATTTTAGGTCTGAATAAGAGTGAGACACTCCAGAAAAAAGTGTTCCGACCATGTTACAGTTCAAGTTTAAGACTTTACTTTAATTGACATTATCAGCAGCAGGTGGAAGTTTCGCTTAACAACATCAAAAGGAACAATATTTGTTAAAATACTGTTTAATTATAAATGAACTGCTGTTTTTAGTATCATTGCTATGCTTTTTCCTTTAAGGTGCAATACACCAGCACCTCAGCACTTAACGTCCCATGTCTTTACCACTTTAACTCTGATGGTTACTTTATTCCTGGTTTGTTTTCAGCAACATTGCATAGCCACCTTTTGTATTGTTGTGTGAATGTCTTTGTCAACTAATGTACAGTTTATGTTGGTGTTTGGTTTATGCTTGTTGTTGTGCTTCCTGTGTTCTGTGAGGTTCTGTGTACATTTGTTTATGTGTGTGACACCAACCTCCTGGGGGACAACAGATGGAAATGAGCCTACGGCATATTAAAATTTTAATGTTCACTGACCCTGTTTTAAATAAATAAATACATAAGCAAATAAACCTATAATATATCCTGTCACATCACAAGAAAGCTGCAACTTTCTGTCTGAACTGTGAGATTAGCATTAAGCTGATAAAGTGAGAACAACTTTATGGGTGAAGCTTGGGTTGGAAGAGGTTTTTTAAATAAATCAGAGAGCTGAAACTGCAAGAATCTGCAGAAATGCAGAGCAAATAAAACTACTGCTACTGATGAAAAGTGTTGAAGAATTTATAGAAATGAATTTTCCATTGTTTCCGTTCCTGTAACAGTTCCTGTTAAAATTCCTGGAAACAAAGTGAGCTGTTTCAGTGGTTGTGCTGTGTGACAGATGTTCTTGTAGTTATTCTTAAAGGTAAAGTGGATCTCTGTAGGGATGATAGTGGTTCACAATAGAAATGGACCCATCTGCTTCTCTCATCCTCAAAAGGAAAGCCAAAAGCTCTCATGTTAATGTTTAAAAAAAGAAATACATTTCACTCTCTGTCCCACGATGCATCTAAAATCTCAATCAGACAGCTGCGGACACAATTGTCTTTTAGAGAAGTATAGTGTGTCTGTGTGGGTGTCTCTCTGTCTTTGTCATTGTTATTGGAAAGTCGAAATGGAAGACAGACAGTCAGACAAACAAAGGATAAAGAAAGATGAGCCCTCAGACATTCCTTTGGTTTATTTGTGCTGAAACTGAACAGCCCATAGACCTTGACTCATGACTGTTTTCTTACATGTGTATTTTGCAGAAAAGTTCCAGGAAAAAGGAGAAAGAGAAGCAAACATGTAAAGGCTGCAATGAGAGCTTCAACTTCACCAAGCGCAAACACCACTGCAAGTCCTGTGGAGCGGTGAGCACAGATGGAACAGGGCAAATCTGGAAACTGTTTGGTTGCATGTAGAAATGATGAAGAGGTGGAGGGAGAAGTCTGGGAACCAGTGGAACATTTATTTCAGACATTTAACAGATAACAACCTCGCAGCCTTTCATCACTTTTTCTCTTTTTCTCTATGTGTCCTTCTGCAGGCCATCTGTGCAAAGTGTTCGAAGACCTTGGACAACAAAACAAGCCGAGTGTGTCCGGAGTGTTTCGAAGCCAGCCTCAGCCTGGAGAATCTGGGCGTTAGTGAACCGAAAAAGAAAGCTGTGCCTGAGGTGAGACGGACAAAAGAAAACCCCCACATAAAAACAGTAATAGAAACAAATGCTGCATGTGCATTATAGTTCCGTTTCTGCTTGATACCTGAATTCCCCCTCTGCCTATCAATGAAGTATTATCTTATCTTATGGCAGTTCAATCAGAATCATATCTCCTAGTATACCAAAAGTCAATGCCAACAAGACTGTAACACAAAGAAACAAAGAAATAAAACAGTAGTGCACTTATTAAGTCCAGTACAAAAACCTGCTGAATACTAATGTCACTCTTTGTGACATCATTGCACACAGACATAAACACACATTAAACAGCACACGTTCATTACGTTTTAATATGGTTATACATCGAGACAAATCCCTCTCTGATGACTTACAGTAAAATTACACTGCAACTTAAGGAGGAACAGTCGTCCAAGTTGACTCAGCAGTATGGCTTCCTAGTTTGTTTGTTTATTGACACAAAGTCTACAGTAGTCATACGAAAAATCTGACTCTCTACTAGAACATATAGTGGTTAAAATGTCTGACTCCTGTGATGGTTGACTCGGGCTGTTTTTCACAGCGACGAGATTCCTCGCAGGAAAAATAGAAAAAGGCCCAGTTGCATTTAGCTTCGTCACCACATGGGGGCGGTGTAGGCCACACATGGTTGACACAAAGGGCAACGGGAGCTTGGACACCTGTCCATGGACAAATCTCATTGTGCCCTACTTTGCCATTATGTAATCTTTTATCAGTGGAAGATCAGTATTGATTACAAGCTATTTCAACGGAATCATTACTATGATAAACTATGTTTATACAGCCCTGTTGAAACAGGTTGAAACCAACTGCTTTACATGGGAAAAGATTAAACGATGCTGTTGAGTTCAATAATCAGTTCTCAGTCAGGTGCTTTCTGTTATCTCAGCCCTACACTACACCTTTAACTTCTTAAATACCATATTTATGACAATCGTCTGCCTATTTACAAATATTTGTATGTGATTCTATCATTTTAGAGACAGACATCTCTAACAGGGGAGAACTGCCTGCTATGTGGCCACCTTCAAGTGCAGGAGAAAGGGAAGAACTGGACCAAGATGTGGTTGGCTGTCACCAAGGCTGAGCCACTGGTGCTGTACATGCAGAGCAATGGACAGGTAAGAGTTCTACACACACACACGCACATAATGTGTTATGATCCAGCTGTTTATTGTTACTATACCATTCTTCTGCTCGCATAGTCAACAAGTAAAATACACACATTAGTGTAACTCCTTGCCCCCGTGTTAAACAAAGCATTTGACAAATGCAGCACAGTAGACTTTGTACAAGTTGCTCCATGTGGACACATAGTCAGTCGTGTATATCAGTTAATCCTCTTGCTACACACGTCTGGCTACTCTTAATGTCCTGTGTACCGTACTTCCTCTTTTTAAAGCATGCCCTCTGTACAGTGTCGAGCCTGTGCACATCAGTGAGTATGTGTTAGTCATATCCATCTGATCCCGCTGTGCCTGGCTGTCTGTGCTGTAGACGTGGGCCAGGAGGATTTGTTTGTCCTGAATGCGACCTCAGGTAGAGCTGCCCCTGCTGCTGCTTTCAGCAGCACTGCCTGACTGTCTGACGAGGTCCTAGTTTGCACTCATCATACAAAAGCATTATGGATTTCCAGTAGTTCCTTGAAACCTTGGCTCTGAATGTAGGATTTAATCTACTAAGAACATCCTTCAGAGATACATTTTTACCAGTTGTTTACATGCTTGTCTAAAATAAAATAGATTCCCAAAGCAATCATGTTTGGAAAGCTTTTTGCTGTGATTCATCGTGGATGGCGTGGCGAAGGAAAGTCAGCCTGATAAAGCCTCTCCGGGTTTCATTTCCAAGACTAATATCCCAATCCTGCTGCAGAAAGCTGCCATTCCAAAGATTAGGATTAAAAGGGAGTTGGATGAGCTTTTCCTGATTATACAGAGGAAAGAGGGGGAAGGGAGAGAGGAGGACAGGGTTTACTATATATACAGCTGAAAAGACAAGCTGTTACATACTGCTATTGACAGTATTTTTTCCTCTACTACTATATCTGTTCCTGTTATTGACTATTCTACATATTTCTGTAGGACTCCAAGGGTGCGCGAGCGGTGCCTCTTCCTGGTTTCGAGGTGACCGCGGTGCCGCCATCAGCAGGTGACAAGTCGGAGCTCAAACACGCAGTGCGGCTCAGCAACACCCAGCAAACTTTCCTCTTAAGTGCCCAGGATGCAGAACTCCAGGCCAAGTGGGCGGATGTTCTCTCCAAGGCTGCCCGCGGAGAGACGCCAACAGAGGCCTCGAACAGCCTGAGTGAACACAGGAAGAGCCAGTAGTAATGGCCATGTTGGAGCTACAGGACTCCCTCCCTCCCTTTCTCCCTCTTTCCCTCTCTCTCCTGTGTACAAAGCACACATTACTTGAATTCACTTTACCTTGGCACTTTTTTTTGTTTAGTTTGGTTTTGTCCCTTGCAAAGGACCACTCAATCCTTCCTATGCCACTTCAATCTTCTCGCCATGACCACACAGATACTTCTTCTTCATTTTCATCTTTCTGTCTTTCACAAACTCACAAAAACAAGAAGGACTTTACTATCAAATAACCATTGTTTGTTTGTGTGGTTAGGATGATTTTATTACTCTCATTGTTTTCAACAACTGGAGAGGGCTTAATGTTTTATTTGTAATATAGTAAAGACGTTTTTTTTTAAAGATGAAGTTTCCTGTACATGATGAGGCTGTGTTGTGAAGCATTAAATCTTATGTGTCCGTTTTTTTCCATTTGTGCGAAAGTGAGTGTGTGTGTGTGTGTGTGTGTTTGAGCGTGAGTCCCCTCCTGTGTTTATTAAGTACTGAATGTTAGTGTAAGAAAAACCTGCGCCACCTCTCTGTTCACTCCCCTCCTGCTGGGAACACAGTGGCAGTTCGGTGGGTATTGTACAGTATGTATACTATAGTGTGATGTAAGGAAAAAAAGACATTTTAACTTAAAAAGACACAGATGTGTAAGCTTGTGGCTGGCCACCTGATGCTCCCACTGTCAGCTCCCATATTATTCCTCTTTATTGGTAATATCTCACTTCCATCCTTGTCTTTGGACTTCTTAGACCTTTAATCTGAGACTGATGCAGCACAGTTCCTCTCTTTCATTATTGTGATTCGTCCACAGTTGGGATGGGATCACGTGGTCTCAACTGTGACCCAGGTTCAGTTGCTCAATATTTCCACTTGTACACAAGCTGAATAAATCCCTTCCATGTTATTCTCTCTCTATTTCTGCATAGCAACGGATTCCCTGCTTCCCTCCCCATGGTGATGTGATGGAAACCAAGTACTGTACTGTAAAACTGTTTATTCTGCCTTGCCCCCCGTGCCCTGCTCCTAGCAGCACCAGCCTTTAAGCAAAAGTAGCAAAAAAAGGAAGTTGTCATTGGATCATTTGTGCATGTAAACGCTCATATTTATGTACCTGTGCTATGAAATCTTGCCCCTGTCCCCCATTTTTATGCTCCAGGATTCATTCTTGTTGTACTGTAAGTGAGCAGAGTCAGCATTGAGTGTTTTTTTAAACATGGATTGTGCACAGTGAAAACACAGTCAAGCATATCATCAATAAAACAGATGTTGTGATTCATGCAGTACCATGCTGTTAAACAAGAAGTTCATGAGTTTCTGTCTGCATTTATTTCCCCTTCATGAAACACTTTCAGACTACAGATACATTCTTTGAGAAGAAGTGAAAGTACTATCACAAACAGAGACGTACATGGATGTTCACTTACTACAGCCTTTCATGTGGGATATCAATACAGCTGAAAAATAATGCCAGCAGTTATTGGATCTAATAAGCTGATGGAATGAAAGAGGATTAAAAATCCTGTAGAATATACTGTATATGTGTGCAACTAGGTCCCTGTCTGCATTACCGCGTGTCATCTAGGGTCACTGTAGTCACTGTAGTGGTTCCTCTCTTTATTTCATGGTCCCTTTCAGTTTTCTTTATAGTTTGGATTATTCAACATGTGTGAATATTCTTTTGGCATGAGTTGCATTTTCAGCTGAATTTCTACACCCCGCAACTTTGTAGACACCTTAAGAAACCAATGTTCATTAAAGAAACTAGAGTATAGACTCATGCTGAAATTTTGCTGGGATACAATAAATGGTAACACCAGCATGCTAACATGCTTACACATACATATTTAGCAGGTATGACTATGGTGAACTTCCTTTCTTTGCTGCAAAAATCTATGAATAAGCATTGATCACAGAGCTATAGCGAAGGCTTATTCAAATGTTTATCTTGCTAAAGAAACTGTGAGGAGTTTATGCTGGTTGTGAAACAGACTGAAATTGATACTTGGGCCCCTTTTTGAAGTACTTAAGCAAAAGATACCATCAGCAAAAAGATTGATCTTTTATTTTAACCTGTAAATGCTTTTGTTGGGTAGGCGTCAGAGGAGCCAAAATAGCCTGTTCTTTTATCTCTTTTTTTTACATTTTCAAAACTGATACGTTTGACTGTTGAAAGACAGAAGGATGAGATTGTGTGTTTAAAAAATAAGTACAAATGTACTGACACACTAATTTGTACATAGGGGGCGCTAAAATTGTCACAAACAGAAGGCTCCTTGCAGGAACTTTAACATACTTAGAAAGTGTCAAAAAGAGTGCAATATAATGTGGACAGTGCAATGTGCTTTGTCAGTGCAATATTAATATTTTTGCAGTACAAGGCTGAACAGATACATCACACCACTGTCATTTCTCCGTTTGTGTGCATACACTGTGTATGACTACATCTGTTTGTGATTCCTGTTTTATTGTTGTTGCTTTGATATTTTCCTGTAACTGCGGCCCGACGGAGTCCAGGAAAAAAATCCCCATGTTTACAATCTTATCTTAAAAATCACACTTTTAACATTATTTGAAAATGAATTTCCCCAGAAAAGGAGCTCATTGTTTTGACACATTTTTTAGAAAATTCATATTGCAGATCTCAGAATATTTTACTGAATCATTTGAGATTGTATTTTCTGATGTTGATGGTCATCCCGGGGGTCAAGAATTTCTTTCTGTGAAGTTATTGGATTCAAAAAGTGAGGGGCAGACCAACACTGCAAACATTATAGCTAATAACATAACAATATTTGTTTCTGATAACGAAGACTTTCCACTCTGATATGCTGTCTTCTTGTCAGCATTGATTTAATTGATTTGGCTCCATGCATTTTCTTGTCGACATGCGAGTGTTCTGCATGATAACATTTCTATAGCAAGTCAATTGGAACTTCAACCACTGTGCCTTAAAAAAAAGTCCTCTGTGTGCAGCAACATAGACATGTGCAACTATGAAAACAGACCTGAAACTAGTTACACTATGATGACTGCTGACCAGATTCTTAACTTAAAGCAGATCACTACATGGTCAACTCATTACTCTCTCTAAGCATCAATCAAACAAAGAAAACCCTTGGATCAATGCTGTTAAAGAAAAAGGCTAACATTTCCAGACTTGCCTTATCAGAAAATTGGATCGTAAGGGCCAGAAAGTCGTTTTTGATCTAGGTAATTTATCTTTTTAGTACTCTTTGATTTACTCTTTTTCTTTCTTTGTTTTAGCCCTCTACACTGGGGTCTATCCAACTCCCAGTCCAGGTATTTGACATGATTCTGCAGCAATCAGTGTCTCTACTTTAATTCTAAGCTTTGAAGCTGTATTTAGGGGTGGCAGTAGCTCAGTCCGTAGGGACTTGGGTTGAGAACCGGAGGGTTGCCGGTTCAAGTCCCGATGCGGACCAAAATATGCACGAGCACTGCCGAGGTACCCTTGAGCAAGACACCGAACCCCCACCAGCTCAGGGGGCGCCTCCTGTGGGCTGCCATCGCACTCTGAAATCTCTCCATTAATGCATGTCCACAGGTCATGTTTGTGCATGTGTGTGATTCAGGCCTGTGTGTGAGCATGTCTCTCAATAACAGAGTGCGAACCAGAATTTCCCCTCTGGGATTTATAAAGTATATAAAATAAAAAAATGAAACTTACTTTAAGTATTATAATTTCAGTTCCTGGGGTATAAAAGACTATTTCAGACAGCTGGTTAGTGATGTTGTTCTATATCGAGCTGACTCTTTTTGTCATATAAAGCTGATTCCACAGCAGGGTTATGGATGACAGTTTACAAACATATTTTATAATATAAATAAATCAATATGCAGAAGACCTAGGACATTTCCCTGGGACACCCCACAATTAATTTAACTAATTAATTTAACAGTTTATACAACTCTATAACTCCTATTAGTCATGTATACCCCCTTTAAAGTCATACTAATGTTTGCAATGCTTTTTGTTGAATGAGAATCTGATGATCAAATGTGTCAATTCGTCTCCCAACAAAAGTACCATGTCAAAGAATATAATATAACAAGATCAATTGTCTTAATAATAGAAATAATAATCAAGTTTCCGTCTCATGCGATTGGTCTTAAACCAGATAGCATTTCATATAACGAATCAATTACACAAGTGTAGCTGTTCACTTGCTTGTTTCTTTTCTTCTTCAACGTGTTTGAAATACAGAAAAGAAAATGTGCATCTCCCAATTGGATCCCTTTGATATATGATGGAATGACTCTGGCATGTTACAAATGTTTTGGAACTCCACCAAACTCAAAACAGGAATAAGATGGTATGCAACATGTTTAGGAGTGACCAAAAAAATGGCAGGAATTTAATAAAGTATAATCCTTCAATAGTTCTGCTCTTTGAGAGACAAACAGACCAAAAGCATCTGTCACCACTCCCTTGCGTGAACAGTTTCTGGACATTCATTTTTCATCATAAAGCTAAAGTTCTGGCAGTTTTTCCTTCTGAAAGGGTTGGGTACTTGAAATAATTCTGATTTCAACTCTTAGATATGTGTGTGTGCATAAAAGAAGGTGTGGAATGACTCTGGAATAGATTTTGTAGCTGCCTTAGGTCCATTTCTCCACATCTTGATTAAATTCAGTTTCATTTAGCCTCCCACTGTTGTGTCTGTGGTCCTCATGCTTGTTTCTGCAGTTTTGTCTGTAAACATTTACTGAGGTCAATTTACCAAAAAAAATAGAAAAAGGACAGTTATTAATGGATGATATGAAAAACCACTTCTTTATTTCGCAAGTCAACACCGAATGTCAAAATGATAAATATGAATGCTGGTGTCTCTGAGGAGCCGTGAGCTGCGATGCAGATATGGAGAGCAAACTGCTGACTGCCTCCTCCTGTCACACTTTTAAATGCTGTACATCTCAAACAGAGTAAAACAGGGTGGGTACTATGTGTACCGCTGGACAGACACCATGCTGAGTATTCTCAGAAAACTAGTTTGTGTGACGTTTTTCTTTCCAATAAATCTTCAGTATTTGTTTTGATGAGTTAAGTATGTGCAATAAAGGTTTTTTTTCCTAACTATCTTGTCTTTGGGGTTTTGCCTTTTTAGGGGTGTATACGCCTCTGTTTCACAGTTGTCTCCACTGCTTTAAGTTCAATATGTTTGTTTTCCTGCATTAGCTGACTCTAGCAAGGTTGCAGTGCAACAGTAACATGTCTGACTGACCTCTATCAGAGGCCTGAAGGCTCCCCTTAATGGCTCTATTAATCAAGGACATAGACCTCTTTCACTGAGCACAAAAAGCAAGGGCGGTTGAACATTATTGGAGTCAGAAATGTAATGCAGGGCAGTTATGGGTGACAACAGAGCAGAAAACTTGTACAAGGATTTTTGTTTGAGGTTTTTGGGTTGTGGTCACAATTCTATGAAGCTTGTTTCTCTCCAACAACAGATGAGGAGAATGGTTTTAATGGGAAAGCTGTTGCACTGGAGCATAAGCCGCTTACCAGCTGTTTGTGTGTGTTTGTGTAGTGTGTGTGTGTGTGTGTGTGTGTGTGTGTGTGTGTGTGTGTGTGTGTGTGCGTGTGCGCGTATGCGTGTGTGTGTGTGTGTGTGTCTATGCATCTGTGTGCCCCAGAAACATTTGCATTTTTGCTTTCCTAATTCTCTGAATACATACCCCTGCTGACTGACCTATTTGGGAAGGTTGGAAAGACAATTTATCTCCTGTCTCTCCTCTCCTCTCCTCTCCTCTCCTCTCCTCTCCTCTCCTCTCCTCTCCTCTCCTCTCCTCTCCTCTCCTCGTCTCCTCACCTCACTCAGTGTTTAGTTTGTTACTAATGGGCTTTATATGGTCGACTACACAGTAATGAATGTTTTATTATATTTTTGACAATCACTTTGCCATTAGTTCCAATAACTTACACTCTTGATCATTGGGGATGTTACTACACACTAGCGAACAAACAATTCCTTATCTATATATACACATATTCAGAACATTTTGAGTTATATTACTATGTGGTGAAGGTAAGACTAATTACTTTTGTTTTTGGTCTACTCCTCCTGACTTCCATCTGCTTAAAACTCTTCTGTGTTCATCAGCACTTTGCTAACTCTTTAGTGCTGTGAAGGTGTGCAGCTATGATGCAAGGCTGACAGTAAACCACATCAGTTACGTTGCAAAGCAGACAGTCAAATAATAAGCTATAATTTGGTAGGAGGATTGATAAAGGATGAACTGTTAGATAGCAGGTGATTTTTCTAACACGGTTTGGTTATTGACTTCTTGATACAAAAAAAAATCAGTAGTATTGACAGTGATTTTAAAGCTTATGATACGAAAAGGAGAGAAGATAAATCATTTTGATTGTTGATCAATCTAACAACTTTATTCAGATTTTGTGTTTTTGTGTGAGTTCATTTTCAACTTGTAACTTTCACTCTTGGTTATAAATAAGATGTAAAAGACAAAGGGTCATATACATACACGTACAAATCAGGATGTGTTGCATCATGCTGCCCTCAGCCATCATATCTGCAGCAAGACCCACATGCAAATGCACACGCTAAAACCTTTCCTTAACTTTCTGTAGAAGCAAGAAGACAGTTCTCCATTCTGGTAAAGGAAGTGGTCACAACTGTTTCCTGACATGTTGGTGTCTTAAAGTCTACACGAGTTATTTGCGTCTACCACCCAGTTTCATTGCCTGTACTGTGTGTGATGATTCAGGCTCGACTGTTTTGTGTTAAACTGTTCTCTGGAAGAGAGATTTGAGACAAAGCTGAATGTTATAACCTTTGTTCTTGGACGTATCTTAACACGTCACACCCTGGCTCCTGCTGCACTACAACTAAAAATCCCCCAGACACCTTTGGGAATATTTATCACAGAATCTGTAGGTGCATGACAAAGATTTACTAGAAGATGATGATGAGTTTCTCTACCAACACAGAAAATGTTCACTTTGTCTCCATCACAGCAAAAAAAAAGGAATCTCACTCAGATTCAGTCACTTGAGAGCGTTGATTGTCCTTTCATTATGAGCTAATGAGAAACCTTTAAGCAGTATTTAATGATAATGATATGAGGTCTATTAAAGGGACCAGAATGGCCTCAGAGATGTATAATTTGTGGTCTCGTTGAGGAAAACCCCTAACTTTTTCCTCTCCCCAAATCCTGCAAGTTACACCCTCCAACAAGACAAAACAGCATTATATCATTGAACTATGGGAGCCGAGAGTGGCAATGCTTTTATTACTCAATAAACCTAAAAACTTGTTTTTTCCATAAGGGCCAGTTTGATGCTGTTAAGTTACTACAGTAGTTATCAACAGAATGTGCTTAAATCTCTGCTTTGTAAGGTGACTTTGAGTGCTTTGAAAGGCGCCTTTAAATAAAAGGTTTGACAAAGACTGTTTGGAACAAATCCTGAAAGACAGCCAGCATGCATGATCACATGAACCAGACACATACTTTCAAACTTCAAATAATGATCATATGATCTTCGGATATTGTCCCTTTGTTTTCACTGGATAACGTGATGTATCAACATGTCACAAGAAAACGAGCTTTGTTATCTCTAAAATAATAATTAACTTGTAATGTCAAGATAAGGCCCTATAAGGAACTAACTGTAATCACAACTGTTCTTGTTTTTTGTTTATTGAAAATACATTGTCTCTCAATTAATTGCTTAAAGCTCCTGTGAGAAACATTTAATCTGCGTTGGTTTTGGCGCCCCCTGTGGACAAAGCAGTGTATCTTATCTCTTTGCTTATCTTGTTCTGTACATGTGTAAGTTGTGTTTTCTGTCAAAATATCTCATACTGCTTTCTTTAAATACTCAAATGTAAAGTTTAAGTTTAATAAAAAACAAAAAACAAAAAAAACACTCAAATGTATGACTCATTGTGAATCTTTGCTGTAGAAAATACAAAAGACGGCCTGTTTCTTCAGCGTGCTTTTATGACTCCTACCCTGTAGCAGTCATTACAGAACTAAAATCAACTTCATAGAAAACTGTCAGTGTTGTCACTAGTGAAAGTCACATATTTGGTTCCCAACCTACTTTACTTGGAGTCCCCCTATTTCTATTAAAGAATGCTGAGCTCCCCTGGTCCAACACGGGGAAAAAAATGATACATAGCTTTCAAAAATTAACATCAGTTTTCATTGATCCCAGCAGTAAATGCCTAGCCACACTTGTTCTTACCAAAAGACCTCTGTATAAACTATCCAGTTAATCTTTTTGTCATTCATGATTCTAGTTAAAGTGTGCAAATCTTATGTTGACAACCTCAGAGCAGACAAAGTATTGTGTAAACATCCTATTTCTTAGTTTGCCCAAGTTTAAGTATCTTTTAAACACCCAGACATCAAGCTGTAAACACTTGAACAGAATCTTAAGCCTAGGTTGGGGACCAATGGCAATGAGGTATCACGATTAAAAACGTTAATAAACCTATTTACTAATGTATCCCCAAGAGTTTCACACCTGTTTTATTTGTATAGATATGTTAATGTGTCTGGACTTGCACATATTTACACCAAATTAAATCATGCTGGAGCCTAATGAGCACAAATCATGATGAAAAGCATCACCAAGGTCTAAACAATGTCTTCTCTGGACACTTGAAGAGATGATGTTGTAGAGCACCAGACCTGAATATGTTATAAAACGAAACATCTATCATCACATCCACTTGAATACAACATTGTGAAAGCTCACTGAAAGAAACAGTGACGGCTTTGGAGTAACTGCAATCATAGCAGAATGAGTCATTTGGCAGGAGTGTGGGATGCAGCAAAACAAAATCCTAATGTGTGCAAACATAACCAGAAAGGCACTGTTTATCGAAGAAGCACAAAATGTTTATTATAGGATTGCATCCAGTCACTACTTGAGCTGTTACGTAGCCTGGAACAGACACTCAGTATAAGGTGGGTTAGTCAATTATCTTCTGCATCTCAACACAATAAGAAGTTTGCTTAGGCCATGTTCTTCAAATGTCCTCAGTGATAATGTGGAGCTTGTAAAGTTTGTCCTGTTAATGGAGACGGATGAACAAAGAGACAGAAACAGATACAAGATAAGAAGTGGTTGAACTTCACAATGGAGCCAGTAGACTGTGGCAGTTATGATATCAAAAGCAGATTTCAACGTTCTCTGCTATCAGCACCTTGTCTTTTCTTTTGCTGGTGTGTCAATTCTTTGAAAACTCTTGAGAAGTGCTACTGCTTCCTGAGATTAACACCTCGGCCCACTACACTCAAACTTAACTATAGATATGTCAGTCTATCTCTCTTCCCTTATGTTTCCCACCTTTTAAGTTAAGCCTTAGCGACTTGTCAACTCCATTTCTAAATTATTTGACACCTTTCTCTCCTTCCACCCTCATCTTCCTTTTGTCTTCAGCCCCATCTGGCTGCCCTGTTGTTAGCTCTCTGTAGGTACGTCAGTAAGAGTTGTCTCTGTTGCAGCAGTCTTACTGGCAAACATTGATGCCTGTGGTCTTAAGGAACCTGCCGGGAAGCTGTGACAAGATGAATCTGACGCAATTCTGGAGACAGAGGTGGTGAAATGATCTGGGCCTCTGGGTGGAGGGCTGGAGAATATAGTGAAAGTATTGCAATAATGTGATTTAACAGCTGACTGGTCACTCTAACCTTTCTGTAGAGTGTGTAGATTGATTTGAAAATGTCTCCTAAGGGGCAGAGGAGTAATAGATTATTTATAATATTTACATATTTAGCTGCGAGCAGTGTGGCATGAATCAACTTTGACTTGACTTGGCATTAGGAATGTGGAAAGGGTCAGTCAACAGCTTTGGTTTGAACTAAAAAAATTTCAAGAAAAATTGGGGGTAATGTCAACGTGTCTTGTACAGATATTCCTTAAATGCAGATTATGAATCTCTGATTTTAGTGATCCCATTATTATTTCTCTTGCCAAATCCTGAGGTTACAATGTGTGATTTTGAGTTAATTTTGTTCTACTTGTTTTGATGGATGGCTTTGTTATTTGCTAAAAGCATTAATGTCCCTATCAAGATGTTCCAAAACTTTCGGTAAAGCCATTAGCTTTAAAATGTGCCAGCTCTGAATCCTCCATCACACTCATCTTATCTACCGAAGGCTCCACGGCCTGGAAACTTTCCATGTGCAAATTTCTATTCACAGCTGGATCAAACTTGTCAAATAATGCTACATGACAAAATGGCCTACCTTCAAACTAATGACATTTCCATTTGTCACAGTAGCTTTTTAGCACAAAACAACTAGCATTAACAAACATCAACTAAACAAGTGGTGAACAGTACTTTCAGCTATAGTTAGCATTTGAGCTAGCCTACTAACTTCCTTAACTGTCATTAACTTTCTAGTTTACAAACTATTTGAAATAACCACAAGCTACTTGTGTCCTATTAAAGAATACTAGTTTACAAAATTAACAAACTTAAAGTGGTGAACATTACTTAGCCTTCTCAACATTAGCATATTAACAGTATCATTTGTAGCGTATGTGCATGCTGTCTTTAGCTGAAAGTAAGTACAGTTAGCTTACAGAGCTGCTAGCATGGCTGCATCTGTCTTTGTGTTTCAGTTTCAAGAGCTGAAGGGATTTTTACCACAAAGGGTATTTCTTTTAGTCCCTTTTTACATGTAATGCATATAATGAACACATTATCAAAAACAATATATATTATGAAAATCATGTGCTGGATAGAACATAGGCCTACTGCATCATTTGTGGGAAACTAAATTAAAGGCGCTATCCAACCTGCTTCACTACGAAAGAAATAAAGAGAGAAAAGTTTTCAGAACTGACTCACTTTCTCTCCCATCCTCCTGAGGTGTCTGAGAAATGCTGTGAATTTGAAACACTATGCCCTGCAAGCTGTGCACGTCAGAGGAAATACATTGGCAAAGAAATGCTTGATCAACTCAATTTCCTGCTTAAGACTCATTCTTCTCACCTGCCACTTGTTTTCCATCTCCTATCTCCTTTCTATGTCTGTCTGTCTCTGTGTGTGTGTGTGTGTGTGTGTGTGTGTGTGTGTGTGTGTGTGTGTGTGTGTGTGTGTGTGTGTGTGTGTGTGTGTGTGTGTGTGTGTGTGTGAAGGTGTAGATTTATGGAGCGGCCCAGACGCTGGTGGCCACAATCCAGCCTGAACAAGTGATTTGTTCTGAGATTTCAGACACAGGAGACAGAGAAGGAACGTTAATGGTGTTATGAACCTATCACCAGGTGTGTGTTTGTGAGGGAAAGAGAGAAAGAGAGAGAGAGAGAATGTGGGTGGAAGCCAGAAGTTGCCTCTACTTTACTTGAACATGGTTTGTCAACCACATGCATATCTCAACAGTAATGAAACTTCACAACTCTTACATTAACATTAAATTGTTCCTGGGATTATTTTTAACTCTTAAAAACTATTTGTTTCTTTGTTTTTAGAATAGTTTCATGTTTCAGTTGTCCACAATGAAGCTTCGGTAGTTTTTATATTACCAACCGTACTCCTCATTGGGCTTTAGAAAATATAATTTAAATAATAACTTCCTGGCTTGTGCTGCATCCAACAACTAGCACTAACATCTTACTCTTGTTTTGATCACATTAGGAACTTACCAAGGACGCTTCAAAGAGGGCACCTTCAGTCTCCTCCACCCAGACTTGCAGCCATATGTGGCCTGGATGGAGCAGCAGTGTTGATGGGGCCCTCCTGCTCTACTTAATTACTTGTGTGATGGAGTGGTCCCCCCCAGCAGAGCTGCTGTGTCACACTGTGTCAGGGGCAGCACAGACACACTGAGCTGACCAGTCTCACCTGCCTCACCTTTCTCTGTTTCTCTTGTCAGGTCAGAATAATAATAAAATCACATGGCCTGCAAGCTTTTTATCACCTCGTTTTTGGTGAAGATGCCACTCAGGAAGCAAAAATCTCACTTTCCTTTTTATACAGGAGGCATTATCGACATTCCAGGCCTTCATTATCGAGCCTCTGGATTGTTTATTGGATGACAGAGTACAGAGCAATGAAGCCTGGGCAGGGAATAAGTGGGGGAATTGGGAGACCAAACTGTTTACCGCCTAGACAAAACCAGACCATATTAACTGTTGCTGTAGCCAAAAATAGCCATTATCAACTGTGTCTCTTCTTCTTGCTCCTTCTTAAATTTCTGCATTTAAAGTTAAGGAAAAGTGTTCTTTAACGGCAAAATTATAGATGAGGTATAATGGTTGACATTTGGCTTTTCATTCAATTTGAGCAAAAAAATGTCCCTGGGAGGTGTGCACATTCTGAGATCTGCAGGCTTTCAACTAGATCTTTATTGAATTCTACACATTCAAATGCAATACCATTCTAGGAAAATAATCAAACTATATGGTAACATTAAATATCCTGCAATAAGGGGCTTACTTAAGTATGAGTTGGTATTTTAAGATGGATTTCTCTCAAGTATTTATAGGAAAAACACTGACTTTAACATATGATGATCCTTGCCTGTGTATACATTCACTGCTATATTTTTAAGGTTTAAAGTTTTCTCAACACGTAATCCCCTGCTTATCTGAAAAATAAAAATGTGGTGATAAATTGTGTTAACTACACACGACGGGAATTTTAAAAATGCTAATTATAAAACTTACTTACAAGCTGTCAGACAAATGTTGTGAATAATAAACTTTGAGAGTAGTAGAAGCCTAAAGCTATATATTAAATGGACATACTCAAGTAAATTACAGAGATTGAATTTATACTTTGCTTGAGTAAAAGAAAAAAGGTACCATAAAATATTCTACAAACACACACTGCTAGATAACTTGACAGGTTTTCTTTTGAGAAGGGTCTCCTAAAAATAACAGTGTTTACTCCATCACATCAGGAGTGCACACCAGGACAGATCTGAATGTAGCTTTTTTTGAGCACTGACATAGATGTGAATGCTTTTAATCAGCTATGCTAATATATTCATGAATCTCAAGGGGAACTGCTGTCTAAACAGAGGCTCCCAGAGTATCTGAGGTGGTGTGTGGAGGCTTTTTCAGGTGAACAGGGCTGAGCCTATGGAGACACTTATCACCCACAGCAGAATCAGTCTCATGCATGCTCAGAATTCTCAATGACAATGGACCAGCATAATGTTTGAAGAAGAGGAAGGTGACGCTGTCAGATGGGAGTAACAAGCGAATCAGGAATATTCAGGAATCTATTGTGTCTGTAGCCTGTTTTTTTGTGTTCTTGTATGTTGATCTTCTCCAGATTAAGGTAATACATCAGTTAATTTCCCTTTTAAATTATATGAAATGTACACAAAGTTAAAATTATTTTATAGAGCTGAAGGCAGTGGCGATTCTAGAGTCTGTTGGGGCCCAAGGCAAAATTATTGGGAGGCCCTCCAACCAGTGTTCCTCGGGGCAATGAGAGTGAATGCTGTCAGATGGGGCACCCTCAGGGCGGTTTCCCACTGTCATTGCAAAATTTTCACATTAGCCTATGTGTTGTTGATTTGGTTCAAATTTTGTCAGCCCTCTGGGGCCCCCTACTTGTCTGGGGTCCCAAGCAGTTGCCTGCCTTGCCTGTTGACAAGCAGCGCCTCTGGCTGAAGGTAAAGCTATCTGGTAAAGCAAGCTGATGTTGCCTGCTGTACTTTACTAAAAAACCTGTCAGAAAAGGGAAAAAAACAGTCAGAATCAGATAAAGGAATCATATCAACCGGGTCGATATTTAGCACCTTCACCACACGGCAGACCAACCTGTGACAAAGAAAGACATGGGAGGGAAGTGAGAAAATATGTTAGAAGCAATGAGACTGTAGACACAGTAAAGTCTAATGTCTTACCTACACACCATCACAAAAGGAGTGATGTAATACATAAACACCACTTAAATGAGACCCTTCCTTTTATATTATCAGTATGAAATCCTACATCCTCTGACATAAGCAACACATGTCTTTATAATCCACTCCTCTATGATAAACTCTATGAACCACTTTAGCCAGACTTATATGCAAACATTAATCGTCAACATGTAGCAGACATAGCCAGACTGCTCTTATATTCTTTTAACTTTTTAACGTCACTGATTGTGTTTTGCATATATTTTTTTCGCCCTATCAGAAACACTACACCCTGATAGGCTCAAACAGAGCAGCGCTGTGACATCCTGCTACACAGTGTTTCGTTGCTGCTGAAGTTTCACCGTCCTGCTCACCGACTGTGGTATGCAACTTGACCTGACCTGGTGTAATCCACAAAGTCATTTCTGCTTTGGTCGACAAGGTCTCGACCGATCACTTTATCTCTCGCCGTCCTCTCGAGGGCTCACCCGCCTCTCGCGCCTGAGTAGCCACTACAGCGCGCTGTCCAAACCATGCGCTGGAAGAAGTAAATGATGCAGTGAGAAAAGCATTGTGGGAGGATTCTGTGGACGGAAAGCTGCTCTTTTGGAGGTACAGAGTCGGAACAAAAACGCACGTAGAGACTCACTCAGGATTCTGGAGTTTACGGAATCCCGACGTGTTTATTCTGTACCGGGCACAGAGGGACACCGTTGCGCAGTCTTTACGCACAACCAAAAGATCGGACGAAGGGGGGACCTGTAAATCAACACCATGTCGGCGGCAACAGCCTCAATAACAGATGTGTCCAGGACAAATTTTATTAACGGACGTGACCTAAGTAGCTCAGGTAAGACCAAGGTGTCCAGTTCATAGCCTGCTCAAATTCAAAGTGTAGGATGTGCTTGCACGGGAATTTATTTTGCACTTTGTATTTCTTTCATCACGTTTCTTAACATGGAGACTTGCAATTTGTTTTTACAAGTTACTTGCGTCTGATTCAAACATCCATTTACTGATTAGTCATATATCATACAGTATTTATGCATATACGTGCGTGACCCATACTTACTCTTGTGCAATAGGCTACCCCTTAAGAGTCTTACAGTCGCCTATACTTGCTGTGATTGCAGTTCGCAAACAATTGCTGCAGGATTAATAGCCATGGTGGGCTATGTAATGTGATGCATTTTCAGATAATCATCTTAATTATAGGCGTGTAAAAAAATATTTGAGAATTTAAATCGCATTAATATATATACTTTATGTCCTGCACCATGTGCCATCTGGGGTTTTCAAGTGGAAACATGCGAGACCTCAGTGCATTTGCCTATCATTTTTACAGATCTCATTGGTTGATTTAAAAAGCAGAAAAAAGAGGAAGTGAAAAGGGAGGCAACTGTTTGTGGTTTCATCATCAGTGCACATCTGGGCGTTAAACAGTGACGCTGAAGCAGCCACTCACATAACACATAGGCTACAAACAGACACGTTCTAGAAAAGTGATGATCTTTACTCATCGGCAGTGAGCTTCGTCCTTGTGTTATATAAACTTGAATGAAGTGACGCAAATGTCCTTCAGAGCAGAATTTAAACCAGCTGTGCCTCGCCCAATGTAATTGACAAATTTGTCCAGAAGCCTGTTCAATGCTTCTAAAAAAACAAGACACTTAACATCATCTCTCAGTTTGTCAATAAGCTTTTGGTGTAACTTGATGCCCCATGGTGATACAGGTGCACCATATGTTTTACTGGAAATGCACAGCCAATGTCACATTCTTGGATGTTTTCCTTCATTTAATCGAAACAAAGAGGAGTATTGCAAAATCTCTTCTTTGTCACATGTCCATTGTTTGGCTTGGATATCAGAATCAGGTTTCCCTTAGCAAACAAGCTGCATCTGACACTTCCTCGGACGGATCACATGATAAGTCCTGTAGGAAATTACTGATTTGATGTCATTGCTTTTATTTGCATTCCAGCAGCTTGTGTCATGTTGAACTCTGATATTGTAGGTTCATAGTGACAGACTGCTGGCTGACAGTGACAGACCCCCCCTCCTGTAATATGCTGAGCAGCATGCTGCTCTGTATGATAACGGAATGATTAGCATGGCTCCAGATGGCCTGTGTGTTTCCGCCAGTCCTTTGGTTTAATGGTTTATCACATTTCCTGTTTCGATACTGTAAGAATTTGTTGCGGTTCAGCACAGTGCTTTTTACAGGGTCGTGTTTTTGTCACGCAAAGTTGTGCAGCCTTACAGGAGTTCAGTGCTGATAGCTGTGGAATGACTGTCCCATCCCTTATTGAATCACATCTCATCCTGCACTATTGTTGTGTTACTGTGTCAACCCTGAGTTGGATGATCATCTTTGTGAAACTGATTCCTTTGCTTTTCAGTTCAGTCCCAGGCTCAGTGCACACCTATTCCCTTACCTGCCCTGGGCACTCAAAGGATCATCCAGGGAAATGGTACCAATGTGGGCACAGTCATTTCCCTGCAGTGTCCAGACAGACACAAACTGATGGGAGGGGAGCTTACATGTGTACTAGGCCCAAACAGCACCCAGTGGGTGGGCCAGACCTACTGTAAACGTGAGTAAGGCCTTTACTTAAGGGTTAACATAAACATAAAAACAAATGACAGTCATTGTGTTTTACCAAATGCATCTATTAGCCAGAAATGTATGTGTGCAGATCAAATGTTTTTATGCTTGGAGAATTTGCAGCAGCTGCAAAACTTCTCCTGAGCTCTCCCTCAGCTCATTTTTATGAAGACGTTGCATTTATATGAACCATTATGTGATAGACATTGTGGCTACAGGTAATGAAGACACTTCAGGTATTATTTGGCTCAGAATAATGAATGCTTAAAGAAGCTTTCAAGAGAGATTTTTGCTAGAGCTTGCAAAAGGAGAATATTGATAGGGATGCAGGAGTAATCTCAAGAGTGTGCACAGTAAGTTGTCGTTTTGGTGAGTGACTGGAAAAGGTGAGGGCAGAATCTTAATTATGTTGCAAGATGGTCTTTTTTTTGTATGATGCTTGAATGTTATAGTTCACGTTTGCAGCATGATGGAGGCAGCTGTCTGTAACATTTGTGCATGCCTTTGAATTTAAGCTGAACAAAAGCAGTCAGCAGTCTTCTTCTCTGACACTGCAGCTCTATCGCCCTTTGAGGACTATGGTTTCCGTGTAGCTGTGCTGGCATCTATTGTAAGCTCAGCCATTATCTTCTTCATGTCCATGGCCTTCATCACCTGCTGTTTGCTCGACTGCATCAAAGAGGACAAAAGGAAACCGCATGAGAGGTGAGTGAGAAGTGAACAGTGTGAAGAAGTGCTCAGATGATATTCTTTTAAATGAACTACCCCAATATAGAAATACTTCACCACAAGTTAAGGTCCTTTATTTAAAGAAATACTTTAGTTGTAACAAGAGTTTTCTTGTAAACCTTGATGATGTCTACATTCAGCACACTAAAAAGGCTGTGTGTGTATCTTTTAGATTGTACAAATGCTGAATCAAAGCAAAAGTTTGCACGTTTCTGCTGAGTTTTAAGTATTATAAATCTTAAAGCTTTGTGTACTAGCAGGCAGATGTTTTCTTCTTCATGTCCCGCCTCTTCCTTCATGTCTTGGCCTGTTTCCAATCCCTTGTGTATCAGTCAAAGCTTGTGAAACCATTGGCAGGAGTGTGCTCTGTGTCACTCTGTCATCTTGTGTGCTGCAAAATGAATCCAACAATGAAAGTGATCATGTATAGCAGTAATCCCTGTGATGCTTAAGAAATACATTGTTTGCTTTTTCCACCAATTTCTTAAATGTGGGCTTTTTTGGAAGTATTGGCTGATTATATCTATTTTCTCTTATTGCAAGAATTTACGTTATACAAATATCTTGCAAGAAACGTCTCTTTAAATAGAACTAAAAACATAATAAAGAGGCTCCAAGATCATTTTCTTTGGAAGTGTAATCCGTTTTATTCTAAAGTCATAATCTGTAAAGTTATTAATTACTACAGATGTCAAAAAGTGGAAAAAAACTACAACATTATCCTCTGAAATGAAGCAAACTATTGGCATTATTTAACATAAGTACTTTATTGTAGTCAAGTAGTGCCTTCATTTTGCACTTGAGTAAAAATACTTTCTAACTTTTTATAATGGGATGCATAAGATGGAGGAATAAGAGAGGATAGTGTTATTCATATTCAAACTGAAAGATTGACCTGCTGGTTTGAACTGAACTTTTTAATAGTGATCCAGATATGTGGCAGTTGGAGGAGCAGACCCAACAACAAGAGGACAGACGGTCTCGCTACAGTCATAAAGGCAGGAACAACAACAACAATACCCAGGAGAAGCTGTGTTCACTGTGGGACACCAGTATCTCAACCTCATGTGAAAACATGCGGGCCTCCAGGTGAGAGATAGGCAACTTTTTTTCAAAAGGGAAAAATGTAAGAAGTCCCATAGGGCAAGAGTTAAATGACCAGCATCCTGTCTTGTCCTCCACAGATATCATCAACAGTACACCTATCAACCTGCCTGCACGTGTGGCTCAGTTTCTCTACTATCTGCGCTCCCTGGCTGTGACTATGACCAGCCTCTATTACCCAGAAACCCACAGTATGCACAGATCTCCAGTGAACCACCTCAATACAACAGACCTCGTCAGTCAACCTTTCAAAGTGCAAGTCCAGGCCCTGACCAGGTCCCAGCAGGTTCTGATAGGATGTGGCAGTATGGAGGACATCAGACCAGTTTGTCTGGAGGGAACCCATCAAACACAGATGAGACCAACATGAGGAATTTAAAGAAGGACTTTTCAATTCGGGTTATATCAGTATGAGGAAACATCCCATAAGAGTGTTCCAATCCGTAAAGAGCTTGTTTACAGACCAAGATTGTCAACTTTATCATTGAGAACAAACAGAAGTGAAAACTATATGTTGTTGAAATTACCATGGTGCAGCTCTGATCAGCACTGAAGGCATTAACGACCTGATGGACTCATGTGCCTTCTGTAAACTGTAATGGCACACTGCCCTCTGTCTGAGAAGGGACGCCATTGAACATTCAGGACTCCAGCCTTGTTTGATTATAGGCTTCCTGTAATTGAAAGAGACTTCCACGCCTGTAATTGAGCTTTTCAGAAGCCAATTACATTGTGATGTTGAGATACATGTTAACCATTATTGGAACTATATCACAGCATTTGTTGGAAACTTGAGAACATTCCTCCTCGAGCAGGAAAGTCTGGCTTATTGGATGAGGAGAGCAACGAGAAACCTCTGGCCAGTACAGTATGTAAATATAATTTGAAATAATGTAAAAAGTTATAATTATTAAAGAGATACTGTTTTGCAATGGAGAGACTGCAGTGCTTGGTATAGCCTACATTTCTCTCTAGGGATGGATGAAAATGTGTACAAGTCATAATGTTGATGCAGCAGACGGACCATGTCGCTTACAAAATGAGTAATATGAAGGGTGTTTCTAATGAGAAAAAGTGCAACAAATTGTCATCTTCTTTTATAATAATAATAATAATATTTATGATTATTATGATTTAATCACTAATTGAACTAGAGCACTCATTAGTATTAATGGGCGCAGGAAATGAATTAAAGTGATTACGGACATCGCTATGGTCCAATGGGTGCACCTGAGAGCAGATCTTGCTAATCTGCTTGTCAGTCGGGTCAGCCTGATGTCGCAGTCTGCGGACTGATACCTATGATGTGGTGCTGAGGTCAACCATTTGGCCTCGTGCAGCGCAGGGCGGCGCAGGGCGACGCTGTGGTGGGTGCTGATGTTGTTGAGCAAAAGAGAGACACAGCGGAGGGAACAGGAAGTTTACGAAGAAGCCGTCGGTTGGAAGGGGCACCCACCGTTTGTTTGTCAGTATGACAGGTGTGTGAATCAAGGGTAAGATGTTTTGTCTTGTTTTGGATCTTTTACAGTAATCCCTTTGCGCTCACTTGTGGGTGACAGGACTATAGCTGCCCGCCCACTTGTTGCCATGGTTTTACTCTACACTACAGCTTCAGGTTGTTGTTGTGAATTCAATACATTCATTTAGGCTTTATTTAAACAAGTAATTGGACGTTTCTTTACAACACTTGTCGTCGCCTGAACAGCAATCGTAAAAAAACGCGAGTATTTAAAACAATGGTGTCTAAATTCGTTCTGTAAATAAAGTAATTTCTATTCGTGATAGACAGTCATTGTCAGAGCTATTCAGAATTTAATACATTTAAATGATCCTGTGTGTATGATGAAAGTCTTTTTATTATTATACTGTTAAAAGTAATTATTTCTATATGTTTTTATTGTATGTGTCCGGGAAGTTAGCCTTACTTTGTTCAAATGTTTCCAATTGAATTAAATTAGGAATTATTAAATCCTGACAAGGTCTCTGCAAATAAATATGGTCACTATAGTTTGACTTTTATTCACTGAGTTATTCAACTTAAGTTTTGCTACAATATTCCTTAGAAAGTGCAGCCTATTCGACCTTATAAACACGAGAATAAACCTCTAAGACTTTATTTTCAGTATTGGAGGAATGCCAAGACCAGCTTACTGAAAAACTACTTAAGGCTAGACATCAAATCTGCAAGTGTTTAATTAGTCCCAGAGCTTTTCTAGTGAACTGTACTTGAGGATGACCTGTTGCTGACCAGACCTTCACACTAGAGCACATACAACCTTTTAGATCCCTGATGCCTCCTTCAATTCTAAGTCAGCAATTACAGTGTGTTTGTTGTAGGGTGAAATGCATTGATTTAACACTACTTCTTGCTTGTCCTTGACAAGACATTTACGATTGCCATGAGAAGCTCCAGAGGGATGCCCAGTTCCTGTGCTCACATCAGAGGATGGACACTGAACTGGTTGACAGACTGGTGCTGCAGCTGAACAGGATCTACCCCCAGATACTCAGCGACAAGGAAGCACACAGGGTCAATACAGATAATACTGCATGTTATACTAAAACTGTTCAGACAATCGTTGAGTCCCGTCACTATATCAAATTAATTAAATTACAATGATGGTATGCCATTATGTGCAGTGATTAGATTCAGCATGCCTCTCCCTGCAGTTCAGGAACCTGAGCGTGCCCACCGAGGTGCGGTTACCAGAGCTCTTGACGCATTTGTATTTGAAGGGAGAGGAGGCCTGTCACGAATTCTACAGAGGACTTCACATTCACGCTGAAGATGTCTACACCAGCTTGCCCACCAGAGTCAGACAGAGAGGTAAATCCACTGTGCAGGGTTCTAGAAACATTTTAGTAGCTGAATATTGCTAAGTAAAGCTGTAGTCATCTTTGAGATGTAATTCCGTTTTGTAAATGGTAGCAGTAATTAATTGGGGTATTTCAAATACATTTACAGCAGAATCAGAGAAGCTTTAGTATTGAAAAAAAACCTAAGTTTGATAAGTAGGTCCTTAAAGAGGAAATGGATATGTGTCTTTCTTTATTCAGCTTCTATATTGCTGCAATATAAAGTTGAATACACTGATGCACAGCTGGCATTCACCTGAAAGTTTTCCCTTTCTGCTTTCACCAGTTCTATATGATCTGTGTTCATATATTCATATAAGTGCACCTTTTCCTTCTCTTACATGTTCTAAAGTAATGCTGTCCAATATGCCAGGTGAGATGATGACACAAATCTCCTAACCAACTGTCCAATAATGGTGCACCCCCCTGCTGTGTAATACCCTATGTGGCCTTTTGGAGGCTTATCCTATTAAAGTTAGAGAGAGAAGCAATAGCGCTGCCTGCACTCCACGTAGTGGATCTTACATTACAAATGCTATTGCTTTAAAAAGCGCTGTGTTTACCCTTTAACCACTCTTTTTCTTTTTGTTCCAGATATTGCAGATCCAAAATGGACTGTCAATGTGACCAGCTCCCCAGAGCGATTTGTTCTTAATGACAGAGGTAAATCTACTAAACATTAGAAAAAAGGGGCACACTCAAAGAATAAAAACTCTTCAGGTGCACGACCACAAAAAGACAAAAAGTCAGCACATTCAGTGTCCTTTAACGTCTTTTAATCTGGGTAGAGCAGCAGCGTACAGGGCAGCAACGGACGTGTTTCAGCAAAGAGCCTTCATCAAGGCTCTACCCAGATTAATAGACGTTAAAGGACGTTGAGTGTGCTGACTTTTAGTTTCTTGTAAATCTAATAACATGTCACTCTACAGAGGAACAATACGTATCATGTGCTTTCTGGGGGGTTTTCTTCAACTTTATAATCGTATCTGTAAATAGTGACCTAACTGAATGAGTCTGGGTGCAATGTTTCCTGTAATGCAGGCGGCCCTGGCTCAGTTGGTAGAGTCGTCGACTCTCAACCAGAAGGTCGAGGGTTCGATCCCCAGCTGAGCAACATGTCCGATGTGTCCTTGGGCAAGACACTTAACCCTGCTGCTTCGGTGGCGGTGTATGAATGGATTAGTGTTGTACTTACTCTCTGATGTACGTCGCTTTTGATAAAAGCTTCTGCTAAGTGAATTGTAACATTGTAACATTGTAATGCAAAAGATCCCTGCTGTTGTTTTCTATGTTTTGGTCAAGTACGGATAATGTATGCATACTTTGAGTAAGAATCCAAAACTGTTCAAAGCACTCCACATTCTTCAGGAATGATTACCTGTTTTCCAGGCAGTGTTTATTTTTTATTTTCTTTCGTATGCATTCCACCGAGTTTACATTTTAAATTGAAGACGAAAACGTCCACATTATTCCAAGAACCAACTCAGTTATCTTTAATACTTTGAAAGGTCAGGATTATTTCAATATAGTCTGATATTATTCCAGGACAACAGAAGTGCACAGCTGTGAGCTGCCTTTGAAAACTACATTACATTATAATGATAACACAACTTTAAAATGTGGGTGTTTGAATTCTCAGAGCCTTTCATAACCACATTGAACATTTAACCCACACTTGTCTATATGTTACCCCCTTAGTCACCTAATCTTTTCTTCTCCTTTTTTTCTATATGTTGATTTTATTGCTTCTGTTTTGACTGTATACTTACCTTATACTTGCATGAGCAATTGGGCTAAAACACATTCAATTTGAAAGGTGACAGCAACAGTTTTTCCTCTTTTGTGTGTTTTTTAAACATGGCGGTCTTCCAGTTTATGTGTGTCAGGGTGCCTCTGCACCCCTCGCTGATCCTCAGATAAGCCCCTTAAGCCAAACTAAGCTTTGTTCTTCAGCGCATGTAGTTGTCTGCTGAACCTTTTAACCCCTAGCATCACAATGTGGGCCCCTCTGCTCTACATGTACACTGCTTCACCATCTATCATCCCGTTGCATCCAGGGCTTTTGTTTTGTGGGTCAGTTAAGCTCACGTGTAAACCCCTCTGTCCAAAGCAGCCTCCTCTGGACTGCATTCCTTTTGAACAGTCAGGGCCGCATCCTCGGGTCAAAGGTGCGTCAGCAGGAAAATGGGTCATCAATGAAGTAGTGAAACAGTGACACCCACTCATGTAAGACAAAGAAATGTGGCATATATTGACTGTGAACAAGAAAACTGTCTTTTTACAGAGCAGATGTGTACTCTTCGGTCTTGCCATATTGCTTTTATTTTCACTAATAAATCTTTTAGAAGACACTGTTTCACTATGCACAATATGTAAGCCCACCTGCTGATCACTCATGGTTAAAGCTGTTATTTGACTATAAAAGTCCCTGATGAGAACTTTGTTTTCCTTCTCTTTCTCTCTGCAGGACCGATGTTCTTCCTGAGCTGTTTCAGTTTTTTATTTGGCGTTGCACTACTCTACTATTATGGAGGTGAGTCATGTACAATGATTGTTTATACATCAAATGATAGAAGTGTAGACTGGTATCCAAGGCATCTTCATCGTTTTTTTAGTTTTTTATTTGATCAGAACATAACACTCTATTGATTTTGAAACCACTCTTTCTTTAAAAACTAAAACTCTTTGTTGCGGGTCTTTCTCCCCACAGAGGATGATACATTGAGATCTACTGGTCCGTTTCTTCACTGCTCTGCAACAGCACTTGGTAAAGGTGCTAAAGATGTTTTAATTTCCTATGCTGAGGTTTGAAAACGGAACAGAAGAGGCCATGAAGGTGCTGCTGAAATGCTAAAGAAATGGTCCCTTGAGAAGAACAAGCCATTTAATGTGCCACTTTGCAGTGCCAAACTCATATCCACTTGAAGAGCAAAAATCTCACTGTTTTCTAAGCAGTACTGACTTACTTTGTGAAAGGGAAAACAATGACGCATATCATTCTGCCATGGATTCCCATAGCTGAAATCTGGGTTTTATAAAAACATGTAATGTTCTACCCTAACACTTGTGTGTATATAGAAAGGTTATTTTGTGTATATAATGATTCTGATCACATTTTCTAAGTAAATACTGACTGCACTCTGGACATTACGACCTCTGCTCAGGTTTAAGCTGGGAGGAGCTTTGCTGGCAATGACACTATGTCACCAAACTCTGCTTTAAGTATAAATAGGACTAATTAAGGGTTTTGTTTCCTCACTTGAAATATGTTTAGTTTCATTTTAATTTGACCATTGATTAATGAAAAAAGTTGAGTTATCTCTGTGCCTTCTTGGTGGGGCTGTTGATGAAACATGCACAGAGGATTGTGGGACAGAATAGCCGAAAATGCATGCTTTAGTAGGACATCCTGGTATTTTTCTGCAAACTAGATTTGACATGCATGTAAAGGGACATCCAGCTCCATGCCTCTGTATCTTCAATACAGCAAAAAAAATGTAATCAAACATGTTTGGCAAATGCGGTATGCAAATGATCCCGGGAGTACAGGTGTTGAAATGTAATGTCCTAAGAAGAAGTCTTTAGGTAACATAAGTGACTAAAGCTGTGATTGTGAGTGGACTATTAGAATGTTGAATTTTGTCTTGTTTAAATAAAGCACAAAACATTTTCGACACAACCTGAAGTTCTATCATGTTTTTTTTATTTAGAATAACAAAGAATTGACAAAGATGTACATTATAAACCTTAAAGGCATCAAATAATTTTGACTCTATGGAACTGTAGTCAAAAAGTACAGTGATAGTTGATGTTTTTGGTGTCTGGCACTGTAACATTGCTACCAAACCAATGTTCGCTCTGTGAACATGAAATGGAGATTGGATTGAACGGCATCAATGAAAACACTAGAGGGCGCTGCCTCATTCAGTTCACCAAAATGAGAAACAAGATTAGAAGGCCTTCTGGTGTACTATAACAATGACAATCCAGGGCAACAGACAACCAACATAAATTAATAATGACAATCAAACTGATCGATGAATAAAGCTGTCTTAATTAAATGCACACTATTGACTGCTCAAAATAGGCCTTTGTGCAGAGTACGTAAATGCCATGCTCACTTGAAGCCCTTTAAAGTATTACTGATTATGATGACTCAGTGGGAAAATGGCCACATCAAAGATGGTTTATATACAGTGCTGCTCTTCTGGAGAGCTCAGGTGTCTGATCCCTGGAGATTTGAGCTGCACTTTTCCTCATCTGTCTTCTCTACAGAGGCAGAGCAGTGAATATGAAGAGGGGAGTCAGTGAGGAAGAGGAGGGGAGGGGAGGTGGAAGTGTCACCAGGGTGATTGTCCAGTTTGAATGCTGGTATCCATCATTCCCAAGAGGGATCTGCATTGCTTCAACCAAGCTAAAACTCCTCCTTGATCAACTGCATCCTCTAAAAGTGAGACCCCTACTGAGCCAGGACTGAGATGGAGCCAGAAGTGTGGGAGCCACAGACATACATTATGTATCTATATCAGTCTACAGATCTGCTCTGAGTGGAGCTGTGTGTGTCATCAATCTAGCTCTCTGCTCGTCGTCCTGTTTCCAAGGTAACCAATGATAGTTGTGGAGGAGGAAGAGGATCAGATTGTGAAGTTGGTTTGTCATCTCAAAGGTGCTTTGTCACAATCCTATTGAAGAAATTCTACATACCAGCCTCAATAATCTTCAAGTGTTGTACAGATGGTATAAAACTGATTAGAACTGGTTTTGGTTAAGTGTGTAAATTGAGCATTTGCTTTTGCTCTAATTTGGGGTTTAGGTGACATTGCTGAAACACTGTCTAATTAAGGCTTACATTTTAACAAGCGGTTCAGCTGGGCTCTGAGCTGTGTTGACGAATTCACCAGCTGCTGGTCCAGAGAACCACAGACACACTCCAGCTTTGCTCAGAGAGTCGAGGCACAACCAAACATTGTTTTAATTTCATGTTAGGCTTGTGGCCTGTGGTTGTGGACAACTGTGCCTAACCTGCAGAGGTTGGACAGCGCTTTGACTCACATGAGGCACACCCTGTTCTGTGTACATTCCCTCAGTTGTCCCATGACACCCCCTGGTCCAAGCAATCCAGACAGAAACCATGACATCTTGCACAAACGTCATTGATATTATTAAAAATGGAAGCCTGTTTTCCATTTGTATGCACGTGTAACTGGGCATTAGTCTTGCAGGGCTTTAGTTCACTCTTGGGCAGCAAAGGAGACAGACAGCATGAGGTCACATGTGCCTGACTGCTGCTGTCTCCACTTTCCTGTTTGTCCACCAGAAACAAATGTTGGGTTGTTTATGCACCAGACCCCATTGTAATTTCTGCCGTTTCTCTCTTGTTCGCTCTGCCTGCAGCAGTTTGCAGGACAATGATTTTCTGGTAAATGAGCCAGCTGTTGGATTTTTGTTTTTGTGTTGTTTTCCGGTGGAAAATTCTCTGAGAGCCTGGAGAGGTCAGTGTGTTTTTAGGTCAGGTAGGGGGATTGTGAAGGTCGTGTCAGTGGAGGTGAGGACCAAAAATATGCTGACTGCATGCATGTATTTAGGGCAAACTGCTTGTAGAGAGAACAAGGAGCAGAAAAGGAGATAGGATATTGTGATCAGAAGATACAAATACCTGTGTGTTGTTGTTATTTCTCATTAGTTTGGCTTGTTGACTCCAAATGCTGTAATAAGGACATTAACGACCACTATGATAAAAACCAGACATGTTGCCAAGTCCTCCAAAATGTCTAACCTCCAGTGTTTTTGTTCATCATTCAGGTCCCATCGAACTGTAGAGAAAAAAAGGAAACACACTCAATGAATGTCTAATCAAACATAAGCAGTCTACTTTAAACTGGGACTCAGGCCAACTCAATATACACTGATTTACTGACAACCATAAATCCTTACATAGATCATTCTGGGTGCATGTTAACAAGTGATCGCAATAACATTGCAGAGGAACAAATATTACATTCTGACAAGGATGTATAAAGAGTAATGAACAACATAATTCAGTTTGTAGTGTTTAGAAACTTTCATATCATGAACGCTCATAAGGTCCCCATGAAGCTGAACTTCGAGGGTATCTAACTGCCTTGTCTTGACGTATATTCAGTTCAAATGGGATAGAACCAATCACAAGATAGAAGACGGGACATAACATTGGGATGAATGTGATTGGATCGTTAGCTTCGGGAAAGCTTTTTAATAAGTCGAAAAAAATTGCAAAATCCCCTGTGTGAAGGATGAGTCATCATCAGACATTTGAGGCGCTTTACAGGAAGAGAAAATACAGTTCTTTTGAAGTAAAAATACTCATATAATGCTTTATTGAAAAAGATGTGGCAGATAAATCAACACTTAACACAGGAAGACTGGATAAAACCGTGTAATGTAATTTTCATTTCATGGGGACAACTTAAAGGCTACAAATAAAACCCACAGGTTAATCTGCTTCAATATAGATTCAATTTTTACGCAATAAATCCCAAATCTTCCTTCCAAATCCTCGAAAAACCTTTTTATACTTTGTTATTAGAGTTTTATATTGGTTAAGGGATCAAACCCCCTAGGGCCTATACTAAGAATAAGTTAGTCTCTGTGTCGTAGAACATAGTGTTCTGGACATTCTTCTTTGTCTGTAGCAAACAAAGTCATATTTTGTCCAAGCATTAACCTGTACATTAACTAACTCATTAGTTATGTTGTCAAATTCACCACTTATTCAGCAATTCAAAAGAGTAGAACAAATGTTAGTGGAGATGTTTCAATCTTTATTATGGGACAACAAACTTTTGGTTCAAAGCATACAGAAAGGACAAAAAAGGGAAGAGAGTGCTGATCGAGGGAAGTTCATATTTACTGTATGGCAAAAATGTGTCTTTTTATGTGTACTTTGAAGTTCTAAACACAACGAGGAAACAATAGTGCATGAGATCATGATTTAATGGGATCTTCATCATCACAGGGACTGGACGGTGAATAACATTGGGTGTGATCAGGAAAAATTGTGTGTGTGTGTGTGTGTGTGGGGGGAGTCAGCTGATAGGACTCAGGCACATGCTCTGCGTACATATGTGTGCATATGTGTGTGTTCATGGGAGATAACCAAAGGTTAAATGGTGTATCAGGACCCCGCCTGTGTGTGTCTGATCTGCCTGGATGGGATAGTTTAGGGTGGACAGGGGTTGGGGGTGGTGATGGTGATGGTATGTAGGCCACTCACATCACGCACCACTGGCTCCATTAGACAGAGCTGGATCCACAGGCGTGTGAGGGGAGGGTTTTGGGGAAGAGGGTGGTGGGGGCAGCGGGGTTCAGAGCAGTCAGAGGAAATGAAAGAAGAGGAATGAAAAGAGATGTGTTTGAATATCTGGGGGTGGCAGAGGAGTCACTTGATTTGGTGGAAGGAGGGGGGTCAGGTCTTCATGAATGTGTGATGACTAACAAGCTGACTGACCTTCTCACTGACGCATGATTCTTTAGTAAACAGACACAAAAAACCCAAAAATGCAGGAATCTTTTTTTAGACTTGATTATAAATTATGATAATGATGACTATAATTTGAGAATTTAATTCCTTTTAAATAATTCACATCTGTATTAAAGTAATATATTAACAGAGGTTAAAGTAGGAATGAAATTAAAACAAGCACTCTTAAGAGATACTGCCAAGAAAATATTTAATTCAAAATAGACTACTTTTACATCATAGATTACTAATCTGGGGTGGGGTGGGGGCAGGTTCTATAAAAAGGTGGTTATATCTTAAAAGACTTCAAAGGCAGATACTGACCAAAACTCTTTATTACTCCTTAAAATGAGTCAGTGTGACCTGGCTAAAGTTCCCTGACCTGCTTTATGTCATGTACATTGAACAGCAGTGTAAAATGCACGGTTATATCTCATCCTATGCTCATCTTTCCATCTTAATTGACCTATTTTTCTAACTCCAAACGTGGCTTATAAATGCAGAAATCCTCAAAATCACTGGGCGTGTCACTAAATGGCTATTGCATCATTTGTTTTCTTCCTTACTTCTAGACATTTATAGGATGTACACTGACATATTGACAACCTTCCCTTGACACCCAGCAGTACCAACACATATTGACCTTTAACCTGGTGTCAGGAGAGTTGCCATGGTTACAACTAGCCAGTAATGAGTTGTTTAAGAGAAATCGGTGGACTTGACATTGCATAAGGGACAGGGTGGAGGGGAGGAAACTCAAAGGGCAAGCAAAGGTTGTGACGCTCAGCAGACAACAAATACACCAAAAGGTCTCAGGGGGACTGTTTATTTTCTCACCTATGAAGATAAGCAGGACCCCAACTGTGACCTGCAGACAGAGGGAGATGCTGATTAGGGTGACAATGGGGGTGTAAAAGGAGAAGTCAGGCCCCTGGTCGAGCACTGCCTTCAGCTGGGAAGCATTAGCCATAAGCAGAGCCACATCCAGCATGCTCTCTGCTGCACTCTTCTTGTTGGTGTAGTGGTTCATGTTCAGAGGGGCGGGGCTGCTGGGTAGAGCATCTGGATGAGAGGCCTGGGGAAAGAAGAAAGTATCTGGCATGGAGATAAAATGTTTATGGCTTTTAGATAATGCCTGAAAGAAGAATTCCTGGAATTAAACAGAAAGGCGTTCAGGCTCTGTGCTGCTGTTTTGTTGTCCCTGCAGAGCAACAAGGCGGCAGCATGCTGATGATGATAGCAGTCATTTTTGTGCTTCCTGCGCATTGCTGCTGAGGATCTGGTTATCATGCTGACCTAATTAGCACAACAAGAAGTCAGTAGTGCAGCATAGATATACTTACACACTGGTTACAGGCCCTAGTGGACATGAAACACACCTGCATGTGTAGTGTTTAAGGCTTTCACGTGACTGTGGCTTTAAATGGACACATCCAGTCTGCAATTTTCCTTGTTCGGTGTCAACATATTTTACCCTTCGTGTTGCAGTGAGACCTCTGTTCTAGATTTTGTTTGAGTGTTTAAATCCAAGCAGTGAGTTTTAATGTTCAAGTTGGTAGTATCTGGTGATGCTGCTAACTTTTGGTCGTATCCTTCCCCATCTGTCCTTGTGTCTAGCAGCAGCATCAGACCCCAAACAACTTTTCTGAAACAACGAGAGCGAACTTTATTAATCCTGCTTTATGATGTGGCTCTTTCTCTTTCAGTTAGGAAAAGGGAGAGTCATTTAGGCTGTATCTCTTCTATAAGGGCTCAACAGGTGATAGCTGAAAGCATCAACAAAAATCAACTTTTGGTTTTGTGTTAAATTCTACAACCTATTGATCCTTGTGTGGGTGAAGATTATGTAACAGACGCGTAGCCAGGATTTGTGTGTGTATATGTGTACTCCATCCAAGTGGACTCTGCCTGGCATAGAAAAAAAGGGTCAGCAAGAGCTGAATAAACTGTCATCTTGTTGCAATAAGAAATAACTCTCTTTTTGAAATCATGTAGAAAAAAACCTTTACCATCATGGGCGCTGCTGCTGAATGAACATCCAATTGCACTCACTATTCAGTGTTGCCTGACCCACACCTGAGCACTATCACACACACACACACGCACACACTACTCTTCGAAACACTGAAGTCTTCCTCTTTTTTCTCACAACACACCCTTGCCGCTGCTGCAGGGAGCACAGTTTGTCAGGGATTAACCAAACCACAGAGCTGGTACGAACTGTCCCCCCTCTGAGCTGAGACAAAAAGAGGAAAAATAAGAGCTGCACCCTCTAATTTGCTACAGCTGAATTACAATGTCTTTAGGAGATTCACAACAATCACATGGCATGGTTTTGTTGATGTACGAGGGGGAAGTACAAACTGCACAGAAGGTGTGGTTGTGGGGGTTGAATTTAGTAATTACTGTGATGGTTTTGTTTTTAAAACCCTATAAAAAAACGAGCCATGTCTAATTTTTTCAAGTAAGACATTAGTCATGGTTACATGTTTCACAGGCCCAGTTCTACATTTAGGGGCATACCTATAATTGTTTTTTTATTTTTTATTTGGCATAGCCTCATGAGAGCATCGTAGAGACATCCCAACAACATCCAGCAAACCTTCAAAAAAAATCTTCTCCCTTTTTCCCGGGGAGCAATAATGTCCCATGACTAAACTCATAACAGCATGTCATACAGCTCTTCAAAACATGTTTCCCTACATTCCTCCGGAATAGCAATGTAGTTTTGTGTTGTGCGTAGGTCCCCTCCCGTGCTGACTGTGATTTGTGCCAAATGCTACGAATGGCACTGTGTCATGACGTGTCAAGGTCACACATGCTGCTCTCATGCACTGACACAGGTTTTTTTTTAAGGACAGCCCTTTATCCCCGAGTCAACAGACCACAGTGAGATAATGTTGTTGTGAGATCACAGGATGGAGTCAGAATGTCTAGAAAGTACAGCACATGATATTTCTCCAGAATTCGTCAGCAAATATGAAGAACTCTTTTAGACTCTGAGCGTTGTGTACACACAAGGCAAAGACTAAGGGCCACCTACCTAGTCGCACCGAGTTTTTGTCAGGAAAAACTCTGCAGTCTACCAATGTCATACTGCTGATAACATGGGATAACCACTAATCAAAGCAGATGAGACCATGTGAAACAAAAAGACAGTGAGTGAATAATGTACATCACACTGTGCTTTTTGTGCTGTTGGGGTGGGAGTGTGGAGCATGCTGCACGTGCAAAAAACAAACAAAATAACAGGATGCACCTGGACAAGGCTGACATTGTGACTACACTTAGTAAAACAAACAAAAAATTAAAACAAACTACATTTGCATATTTACACTATCTTTTGCATTTTAATATGTGAAACATTGCTCTTGTCAGTCACGCAGCCATTTACCTTTAGTTATTTTGCACAATCTAAAACAAAGGGTCCTCATTAAGTCAGTCACTCTGAACGTTTCCAAGGTTTCAATGCTTATTATTACTATGAATTATTCACACTGTGTTCCTTGTCTAAAATAACACACACAGGAAAATGTAGATGGGAAAGAGGACAGGGAGTAAAAGAAACGTGTGAATATTTATTAACTCTCAGTTATGCATCACTTGGAATAGCAGAATTATGCAGTAGTATTTAAAGTAGACTTCTTTTTGTTAATCTGATGACCTGTATACTGGGTATAAGATAAATGAAATCAGATGGTTGAGTAATTTATTCATGAATGATCCTTCTAAATGATTGATGTCGACTAAAATGGGGGGTCAAAAACATGTGTATGTATCTAGGGGGAAAAAACACAACATCCTGGACTACCTGTTATATTACCATAAAAAAGATTATTATTTTTCAGACAAAAAACACTCAAATAAAACAGATAAAATATTCACAAGTAAAATCACTTAACATTCACATAGCAATAATCCATATTTGAAAGCACATTTAGGATTTAAATGTCTAAGTGGTTATTAATAGTGTTTGTTTATGAGGAAACAAATCTCTTTACACTCCCTGAAGTTGTGTTCCATCATAAATTACCTTTATGTCTGCCTCGTAGCTTTGCAGAATACAACGTCACATACTTTGAACCCTCTGGAAAGGCTTCAGATTGTAAATTTTTGAGACTGAAAGTAAACCTTTAACCTAAATGAACCAAAAAATATTCTTTCATCCCAAAAGCCAGCTCAAGTTTGGGCTTTTTGCCAACAGAGAGAAATGAACTCATTCAACTCGCACACCTAATTCTAAATTTTGCCCTTAGCCCATATGATCAAACTGCCCAGCTAAACTAAGTACTAGCTCATCAGATACTGTGAGAATAGGTCACCCTCCTAATTTTCTGTTCAACAAAGTTCTGTTTCTGTAGGTAGAAAGATCCATGCAACACTAAAAGACATCACTTAGAACCCTGCATTTATCATTTAGTTAACTGGACCTGCTTCTGTTCAGTGTCATGATGAAAGAGCAAATGAACTCGCATCTGTAACTGCATGGGTGTGTGTTTCCCATCCCCTTTTTTTTCTTACACATCAGCACTTCTCTGCTCTCTCCATCCATCATGGCCTATCAGCAGCCTGCCTCTCTCACTCACCTCAAACTCTGGCTCTCCTCCAGAAGAGGATCGACCCATCTGTAAATCTAATTTCTATGATTCTCTGTAGGGCTTTTAGCTTTACAGCCTTACACAGTGCAAAGCAAACATAACTTCTCTATCCCACCATGGCACTCAGAAGATGAAACACTTTCTTGAAAAAGTTGCAGTGATTGTCAAAGACAAAGGGAGGTGCTCAAGATGAACTGCAATCTGTCACAGGATGAGATTTCAATGCAACACAGGCACATATGCCTATATTAAAAGCCTGTGGAAGGTCAGCATAAAAGATCTTCTTGCTACGAAACAAACCGATTGATTCCATTCGTATTGACTCACACTAGTGGAAGAAACATACGAGACCAGTTGCTCATTTTATTGAGCGTGAGGGTATTACGTTCTGCATTTGTTGGCTGAGCTTTGACCATCACAAGGAAGTATCTCTGGCTGGCATTCAGGGTCTCTCTCTCTCTCTTCCTCCTCGCTTCTTCCTAAAATACACACACACACGCACACGCACACGCACACGCACACACACACACACACACACACACACACACGCCTATCTGAATGTAAATGACACTGTTAAAACAATGACTATGGAGATGACATAGTGAAGCCCATTTCCTTGCCTTGTAAAACCGGATGGATCTCCATACAAGCCTATATTTTAATTACTTATCAAATGGCAACTTCTATCGCCACATAAAACACAATAAAGACTTCTTGTCCTGCAACAATCTCATCGTGGCACAAAGTACGGTGACATTATGTAAAAGTAAAACAGCCTATGCAAGTGTTTGTGTGTTCATTTTGGCTACTGAAGTGGAAACAAAGGGGTGTATTCATTATTTATAAGGTCACTCAGGTGCCAACAATGCCTCACTCCTCAAATGAACCAGACTGTCATCTGACCCTGCAGCATGCCTGAACCAAACATGAAGAAAAGTTTTTTTATTGACTTGTTTTCCTTGTAGATCTGCAATCTGATATCATCTTTCGGTAGTTTGTTTACCCCTCATTTAGATGTAGCATGAGAAGTGACCAAAAGTGACATAACAATGCAGGAGCCACAGTGAGTTAGTCTTTTTACATTAACACTTCACATGTAATGCAGCAGCAATGGCTTAAGAAAAGACTTCAGCAGTAGCTTCCAGCAGAGGAGAGAAATTCCACAACCAGACTTCTATAAGGCAATTTTTTTGCACTTGTACAATGATTCTACTTCAGAAAGTCACATAGGCCTTCACAGCCTATTAGGCTATATCACTATGCAGAATTTGCTTGCTGTCTTAACAATTTTTTCAAATTTCTTACCTCAGTCCCACTCCCTCGGTTGCTGCTGATCATCATATTCCCATGTGTCTATAGGCTACGCCTCAGCTGCAGGCTGCGGCTCCGTCAAATTGAGATTCAGAGTGTCTTGTTGTAGGGAAGAGAATAGGCTACGGGACCTGCAGTCATATAGCCTCATTAACAGAGCTGCGTCTGTAAAATCAGTTAGGCCTATTATTATGTTTTATGCCACAAAAACAAAAATAGCCTACATACCGGTGGGCTACATTTTCTTATTTATAAAATTCTATTGTAGACTATAGCAAGCTGTTGAGCTGAGTGAGAGGGGGAGCCACGTGATTTGATGAGTCGTTAAAAGGGCGTGAAAGAGATTTTACACAGACGTTTACTGGCTTTATGCAGGGAATAATCTTTCCATGCCCTTTGTCGTTTCCATCCTCTGATTCTATTTTGGTCTTAAGTTTCTTTACATGTGAGATATGTGTCTCTCTCGCCGTTGAACAGCAGCATGATGATGAGGGTCTCTGTGGTGCCCTCCTCCCAGCGTGTCGTGTTATTGGCCGGTCCCTCCAGTCGTTACCAGGGGCGTGGAGGAGCCAAGCAAGCTGAATGGGAAACACATTTGTGTGGCTCACCGTTGTATTAACTGCAATGTGGAAGGAGAGACAATGACATGCGAAAACAGTTGTCCGCGTAAATTAATTGCCGAGGAGACGACCGGAGCAAACTAACATTTCTCGTGTGTTTGAGCAGCCCGAAGGGTCTTTAACTACACGCTCCGCATTCAGCGGCAACGGAGAGACCTGGCACCGTAAGCTGCAGTCGAAGAAGAGAGGGATGCGGGGACTTCAAAGGAGATAAATTCAATCTATTGGTCTTTTTCTTGTCAATATGGGGTCTTTTTAGTAAGGAAAAACTAAAGTTGATCCCACATTCGTTTTCGGCCGTTCTGTTGGCTCTTGTGTGTAAAAATGGGGATAATAAACAGATAGGGCGTTTAATGGTCCACCTTTTTTTCCCGTGGACAAACGGCTAACGTTAGCTAGTTTTTTCTTTTTCCAATACTGGACCTGGCAGGTTTTTTTTCTGTGTCGTGTATCGGCAGTGTGAGTTTTGCCGAGCTTGTTTGGTCGGTTTTGTTTGATTTTGACCAAGGTAAGTCGTGTCCCATAGGTTTAAATAAATGTTTGAACACTAACTACGCAATGTGTGAAGGCAAATGAGCTCCTTCAAACAACCGCTGGTTCTAGGATATCGAACTTAACGTTAACTTGTGTCGTCAACGGCAGCTTGCTAGTTTTTCGTTCACCTGGTCAGTGATGGCTTCTGGTAACAGTATGAGACTGTGAGCTTGTCTTCATCCACCTGCTTTTGTTGACTTATTTAAACTCTTCTAAAACTGAAACCCACGAGTACAATATATATTTACCGTAGCTTGAGTGTTGCCTTACACTCCTGCAGATGTTGGGTTATGTTTCACTAACTTGCTAATTTTTTTTTGTTGCAGCTCTTGATATCGAATGAAATCTCCTCTATGCCATCCCACCCAGTTTTGTTAGGGGCCTCTGCTGGCAAACTGCGTCACCGAGTGGGCGCTGCAGGTACTCATCTCTAAATCTGCAGTTGGGCAAGTCTAGCCATGGCAAGAATGACCTGGAAACCAAAGCAACTGGACTTTTAAATCACCATGGAGCCGGAGCCTAATTCCAACTCCATAGAACTGAAATATCCACCTGTACCCAACTCTCAGTGTGAACTAGCCACAAACATGTATGAGTCCATGGGTGATGGAAATGTCAATCATGTGGATTCATTAGTGAGAGGGGTAAGCGACTCCAGTACATTTCCATCTTCCAGTTATCAGAGAAGTGTTCACCAGAGATTCATCAGGAGGAGCCTATGGTTTTCTGACACAGATGAGCTGGCCTTTGAAGCACCTGAATGCGACAACAGAAGTAAGATCTTGCACATAAACCTGCGAACTATAGTAGACAGGACGCGGGGGACTAGTTGCGGGATACAAGAATGTTCAAGCACTGAAAGTCAAGGGGGGCAGAAGGACAGCGCAACAGAGAGCACCAGTGCTGACGAGGAGAAAGAGAAAAGTGGAAATGCATTAAACATTACATGCAATGATGGGGGTAAAGCTGCTATCAAGTCGGCAAGTGAGGAGAATGAGGAGGAGGCTGAGATGAAAGCGGTCTCCACATCCCCAGGAGGGAGATTCCTCAAATTTGATATAGAGCTCGGGAGAGGGTCCTTCAAGACGGTCTACAAGGGTCTGGATACGGAGACCTGGGTGGAGGTTGCCTGGTGTGAGCTGCAGGTAAAATATTTAACTGTCTTTCTAATTAACAAACTATCTCTTCCCCCCAAGCATCCACATCCCACCTTTTTTTTTTTTGTTCTTAAACTTGAAGGTGGGCATGTGAGACACTTTTGAATGATAGTGGTTTACCTTGGTGAATTGATGCCTGACTCTTACAGGAAGTCCCCTCAGGGTAGTTCCCTCTCTGTAGAAGATTCTGCACACATGGTGTTAACATGATGGTGATGTCTTCAGGGAGCTGTCAATCAGCCTGAGTGGAGTGAAGGAATCCACTAAGTTGCAAATGGGTTACCACTAAATTTTAAATGGTTTACACAGGGAAAGTGATTGACATGGTTTGGCTGCGGATGTTGAGATGCATACATAGAAGTGTAGTGATCAGCAGTTTTGTAAATGCACGAGGAGAGCCTATCGTGTCTTGCATTACACAGACACAGGAGAATCACCAGCTTAGACTGTGCAAAGGTATTAACTCATTATTTCCGTTCTTTGGAGACTGCAGCAAGGATAATCTCTCTCTCTCTCTCCCTCTCTCTCCCAGGAGGCTTAAGGGGGACTACAGTAAGCATGACTGGCCCCTCAAAGAAAGAGAACCTTTGCTGTGTTGTTTTAGTCTTTCACCATTTAGATTTGAATTGCTAAGGATTCATTCCCAGTGGTTTACTTCCACCAGCCTTCATTTTTACTGTAGTAATTTCCCAGCTGATGATGTAATGACACTGAGCACAGTAATTAGATCAGACAGTGCATGAGATGCTTATGTGTGCTCTGTCCCAGCAGTATGTCTGCATGTAGCGCTAGCAATCCTGCTTCCTACCTCCCTCCGTCTGTGCAACAGGGGGTAGGCAGACAGGAAGCAGCTGATGTGTGCTGTAGCTTGCTGGGAACTCTGTGGTGGTCCTGTGGCCTCAGTGAATACTTGAATGCTATGGTCACTAAAAACAAGCAGCATCACTTACTTGAGACACTAAATAATTAATACTTAAAGAAAATAACTGAGGAAATATAGAACAAACCATTCTCTGTATGACTGTGACATCACAAAGGTAGTGATACATCTCAGCCCTAGAAAGAACTTTGAAGATAGCATGCCATTGGCTGGGAATGAGTAACAGTACTGAAGCTAAGAGACATGATGACTTCATTCACATGCTGATGTCATGCTGGCTGATAGTAGCAGTGAGCAATTCCACAACCTCACAACACTGAGCTGCTATGGACTCAGGATGTGGAACAGGAAGCAATTTACTGTGTTTTATTCTCCCCTTGTGAAACATTAAAACTCCCTCTAGTGGACAGACAGTCAATAATTGATGTAAATCACAGTTCAAATGGTCCTTTCCTCACTATCAGGGTCTTATGTTGTCACTCTGGCATACTTAGCATCTTAAACTGACAGTCTTCCATTAAAAAAATTGTTTGGATAGACCAAATACTAACATAATCGATGTGTTTCATCTGAGCGCTCTCTGGTTTGTTAGCTCGCTGAGCAGATCTGAACTATTTAGTGAGACTTTGTGTGCCCAAGTCAATAAGGTGGAATGTGTTGCTTTGTTCAGTTAATCAGAACTGATTGTGATCTCATCTGGATTAATCCTGCCTTCATTCTCAGATGAGATTTAATACGGAAGTTGCCTTTTACACAAAAATCAGAAGAAGCATATCTGTAAAAAGAAAAGAAAAAAATCCTGAATGCCAACCTGACTGCATTTTGCATCTGATTTTATTATGGAGTCATTTCTCCTTGTTATTATACATTGCAACAGAACTCTGAAAAAACACATCATCCTTTGATCTGTAGATTTATTTATTTATCATTATTTGGACATTTAAACATCATCAATTGTTTGACAATACTTTCACAGTTTATGTCTTCAGGTAAGAAAAATTACTTAGCTGATAAAAAATGGTCTCTGGTGCTTAAATGGGAGAATTTGTCTTTATACATTAGTACATTTTTATACTGTAGTACATAACATAGTTCTCTGAAGCTGTACTGAAGTCGGACAAAACAAGTCCTGGTATTATAACACATTTTTTCCACTGCTCTCTTGTGTTCTATAGAACAATTTTTTTGTAGATTATAATTGTAAGATGAATCAAAAATGAAAGTAAAAAACCAAGCCATATTCAGTTTTCTTATTTTGTCCCCAAAATCAAATAACGGCCCACAAAAAAACAAAACAAATAAAAATAAAAAACAAACAGAAAGAAGACCAAGAAAACCAGCAAATATTTTCCCTCAACTGGCAAGAACCAGGAGATTGTATAATTGCTTTACCTCGTGTCATTTTGTTTATTTGGAGTGCTTGGCAATTAATCAGGTTTTAAGCTTCAATTACAATCACGTCTTTCCACGATCATGAAAACAAGATCATCAAGATTAAACAATGACTGTGCTGCACGCCGTGTTGGGCTTGATTTGTTGGTAGGTTTTGTTGGCAACGAGTACAACAACACGACCTCTAAAACATAGTTAATTTGTTTGTATAAATCATTATAATATATTTTTCATTTGAATGTATTGCTTGCTTTTCAGAGTGTTCATAGTGTTAAGAGTGTTTAGGTTTGATAAATGCATGTTGTAAAATCAATGAGTCATCGTTTTTAATATCAATCAGAAATAATTGTGATGATTTATGACATAATCCAGCGGCCTTAGTATTTTGCTAAATCTTAATATAAAATGACAGAATGATTTGTCATTGAATGTGAAGTCATGTGGAGAAGGTTCTGAGGTTTGCCTCATTGTGTGCTTCTGTACAGTGAACACGTCCTCAATAGAGTAGGTGTATTAAGCTCAGCAGGCAGACTTCTTATGTTAGTGCAGCAAACAAGATGTTTTATTGACAGGCCTCAAGAGAAATGTAGTGTTTGTAGCTCCAGTGGGATTCATCAGCATGCTTAATGTTATTTAGTGGCGTGGAAGGAGATGCTCTAAAGATTGTTGGTCTAATCAAAGAACCCACACTACCCACAAGTACACAGATTGTCTTGGTCACATTCAATAACATGGTGCAAGAGGAGATATCATCAAGTACTCTTAAGATTGAAGTGAAGATTTCATGTCTCTGTGATGCGTGTTTACTTTTAATGTCACATGTACAAACACGATGCTAGCTTTTCTATGCTCAGTTGGACAGCAAAGCTCTTTGTAGAGATATGACTGTGATTTTCCACTGTTTTTTCCCTCCTTCCAGTGGTCACATGGCTTTTTTTACCCAGATATTTGAATCTGGCCCTATGTTTATTCTTTCTGCTTCTCTTCCTCTGCCTCTATCTCTCCCTATGTCCTCCCATCCCCATCTCCCCCACATCTCTGTTTCCATGCCAGGCTGCTGGCATAACACAGATGGTCCTGGCTTAGTCAAGGATGTTAATCTGGGAGAAAGATGCCTGTTGTGAGTTTTTATTGTCAGGAAGAAACATTTCTTGTGTTTTCTGTTCGCTGTTCTATCACTGGAATTTATATGAAAAAAAACTTTGGACAGTTCATGTTTCTGGCTGTGTGAAAAGAGTTTTATGGCAGTGTTGAATGCCGTGTGAACACTCGTAGAGACAGAGTTTACTTCTGAATTTTTTTTACAGACTTCTCTGTGGTATTTGGCAGATAACTTGTTGTTCTGTAGATTAATCTGGTTCTAGGTTTATGATGAAGTGCTGGCAGTGATACCATGGCAAGTGATGCGAAGCTGCCTCTGAGTGTTTGTTGCAGATTTGAGCTTCTTGTGTGATAGCATGAGTCACTAGGTCACAACCTTGGTTTCAAACACAGGACTTTGCTGCTGTTTTAGAAAAGATATGTTTTAGGATCGTAATGTTTTTCCAAGCATAGTGTGCGTCTGTCTCATTGGAATAACATGTTCAGTACTAAAACAACATCACCGTCTTGACTGCTTAAAGAAAACAAAGTTGGAGATGCCCAAGTGGGTCATTCGTTACAGCCTGTTTGCAGGCCTAGGAAAGCAGAAGCAGTCAGACCAAGTGGCTGCAGCTAACAATGCTTTGTCAGTGGCCTCATCTTCAGGCATGCCTGAGCCCCTGTGTCACTCAGCCAATAGAAGAGCCTGAGGAAAGGAGGACAAGCATGTTGGAGCCACAGCAATTTGACCTGGGGATTAGAGCAGGCTTGTTGGAAAATGACTATTTACAGAAATCTTTAAAAGAGAAATAGGAGACAATAACTGACTAGCATTGTTCAGATACATAACCATTATCAAATTGAACGATCATAAAAACTTTCCCAGAGTTATTGATATGTGGGGGATGAGAATATTTGTGTTGCACAAACACATTTTCAGAACTCAGTTTAGCATTTAAGTACAAGTAGGACATTTTTTCTTCTTTTCCTCATCTGCCTGCCTCTCAAGGGTGCAGGGAGTGAAATTAGCATGCCCCTTTCCAAATCCAAGGTGACATAATATAACATATTATGTATGTTATGTTTGTATGGCTGCTTGTTGTTTGTCGTACTCTTTGTTAATTGTGCTGCTGCCTGTCTTAGCCTGGACACTTTTGGAAAAGAGATTTTGAATCTCAACGAGTTTTTTCCTGGTCAAATAACGGTTAAATAAAATAAAGAAATGTGCTGCTGTGGCAGGTTACAATTTCAGCTCACCTGCCACCTTGGCAGAAAAATAATTCTTACATTCATAATTGTTATTTCTTGGAATTATTTCTGAAGTAAATCATAGTCGGGGATTTAAGTTTAAAGGATGTATATTCCATTTATGTTGAGTACCACATTTCTCCCTTTTTACAGCATTGAAGTATTTAACATTGATCCAAAAGTGCGAGACAAAAAGCCAGAGTGCATTACAGATATATTCCAATGTCTTACACATTTCAGGTGAGGAAAGGACAGAATCCCAGACCTTGCCTGGGCTGCATATAGTCTGAAATAATAGCAAAACAATAGAGCTCACAATAGTACCACTGGAGCAAGTCTTGATGTTGAAAAGGAACCTGGGAGATTGTTCTTTATTGAGACAGTATGTTTTTGTAAGATCTTTTTCTCACCAATTCAAAACACTTAGCGGTGTGTAAGATATTCAGTGGAGAAAGAATTTCAGTTTACAGAGGTGGATATAAATAAAGCAAACACAATGACACTACATTAGAGTAGCCCAGTAGTAACCGTTTGTGGAATCTCATGTTGCTTCTTTGATTTTTTTGTTTTGCAACTTTAGAGGCCACAGTTGCGGTATTGTTTAGGATATCAGAGTACTGTGGTAGATTATGATTCTGTGAGTGAGCCTACTTTGATGATCAGAAACATAATAATGCTCATCTAACAAATAATCAATTGTGATAATAGTTGCAGATTAGATAGAAAAGTATTTGAATGATGTAATGTACAAGTCTGTGTCCCACTGCTCTAGTGCAGTCCAGTAATCTGCCTTTTTGTCACCATGAGAGATAACCTGCTTTGACTTACATAGTAGCAAAAACATCTAACTGATCATTCTGATACTGTCTGTAATCATCATCATGCCATGCATCAGTGAGCAACCTCCTTCACTCCTATAGTCTGACCATGAGTTGATAAAGACTGAATTAAAAGCGCCTTTGACTTACCTTATCCGTCCCGATAAAAAGGAAGTGTCACAACAGCTCATTAGGAATCGTAATCTCTTTTGGAATTTAACATGGTTAATTTGAATGAAAAATCTTGAGTGCCTCTGCTTCCTCTTTAAGCCTCCTGCTTAGGCCCTGTGGTATGAAGACAAGGGTTACTTTGAATAAATACACACTCTAGTTGACCTCTGCATCACTAAGCTAATTATGTAATGACGAGTGGAAGAACAAACGGCCATACTGTAGCCCTAGTGTATTAAGAGAAACTGTAAACCCTTATTTGGACCGTTATTAATAATGATAGGTTTGTAGTGGAAATGAACTTGCCTTGCTTACAATGATGAAAGAAAGGATTCTAAGATTGTGACCTTTTTTTTTTTTTTTTTTTAAATCACTTAAGTTACTGCAAAATGTGGGGCTCATTTTAAAAGCAAGGTGTTGCTACTTTGCATGACACGAGGAATACTGAGTGAACTTCTTGAGTTGCTGATTTAACTTTGTGCTTTGTGCTGTGATGGAGTTGCACTGGGTTGAATTATACTCAAAGGGGGATGATTTTATGGTCGCGACTTTGCATACATCTAGCTGTCTTTCATGTATGGCAGATGTCGGCTTTACAACATGTATTTGCATCACCAAAATATGACCAGGAGGGCATCTTTCTATCTACATCGACCTAGTAGTTGCTGCAGTCACTTTTCTGTCTTGCAAAAATCAGAACATTGTAGAGATGTGATCATTTAGACCCTCAATAGGTTTTGGTAAAGGGTCTTTAGACTTTGAGCGAGGTGGTTGCTTTAACTTCTCCATGAGGGAGAACCCTTGTGTTTTGCCTGTGTTGTGTTTAGTCTGGGTCAGGGCATTTTGCTGAATCAAGGCTGTCTCTCTGGCTCTGTGCCCCCACACTGCAGTGGCTGATAAAATGGTAAAGGGAGGGGAGTTGTCCGGGCTGCCAAGTTCAGCTCAGGACATCTCTACCAAGCACGCTACACTTCTCTGTGTTGCTTCAGCTCTAACCATTATCATCAAGGAAAAGAGGTATATGCATGACTGCCCACCCCCCACACCCCCTTTTAGGCTTGTATAAGTCCATGCTGGCTTCATCAGGGTTTAGTTATTTACAGGTGCATAGTCATTGAGCACAGTTTGAAGTATTTGTCTCAAGTTTAGGGAAGCTGGAGTAAAATTACTAACCTGGATATCGTAGCACCACAGCTATTTGAAGCTGGTTGTATGAGCTTGTGTATGATTTTTACAATGGGCAATGAGTGTGTGTTGAAGATGTCTCTGCCAGTCGTCGCTCTTCAGGTTCTCCAGGACACACTGATAAGTGTTTTTGATGCAAATCTATGATTACACCTCTGTCACTACCTTCGATGGCAAATCAGGGGTGGAACGACTTCACCCAACTATTTTGCAAATCTGCGCTACACATTGAAGGCGAGGAGTAACAGGGAACCAAGTATTCAGCCTTCAAGTGGCAGCCTGTAAGAGCCATTTGGTTTGCACACACAGTCTCGTCTATCCAATGGTGAGCCACTCTGTATCAGTTTAAACATCTCGTCTTGTTACAATTCAGTCAGTAGATTTAGGCCTAAACAATCATAAACCTCATTGATTAAGCTGCTGTTTGAAGTAGGCCCTCTATTTTCTCTCTCTGGGTTATGGTTCATTCTTTTCTTTTCTTTACTATAGCATTAGCAAGGAGTTCATCTTTTCACTGTGTCTATTCTGAGAAGTTGGAGCCAAGCCGAATCATTTGTTGTCACGTTGTATCAGCAGATATTGCTGTTGTCATGAAAACATACAGTAAAAACAATTAGTCGATTCACATTGCAGAAATGCAAAATATGCTTCTTTTTTATCTCTCCCTTGGTTTGTATAAATCCTTATTGATTATATTTGGGTTTTGTATTGTCGAAGAAAAGCTATGTGAAGACTGTTAATGAATTGTGCGAATTAGGAAGGGGAAGGTGGTGAAGGGGCGAAAGGAGAAGAAGGGGTAGCTCTCACTGTTGATCCAAAGACTACAGTCCAATATTTAACAGCAAACTGCGAGAGTTAGAGTTTCGCAAGAGTGACCTGGGTCAAATAATATTAGCAGAGAGTTTTTATGATGTGTTATACACCGCTGAGGTGCCAGATGGAAAAGGTGCAACAGGCTGGACAACACAAGGAGGGAAGAAAGTTCAGACACAATTTTGCATTTTTTCCTTTTTTTCTGAGAGTTAAAATGATGATGAACACATGAATCATTATTATTTATGGTTGCAGGCCTAATTTGCTAATCACAGATGCATCCATTATGTGCGTAATCATATACCGGTACATTTAAACTTTAAAATAACATCACCTCAGTTACATTTATTATTAGAACCTTTGACAAATTTCAACAATTTAGTTCAGAAGATTTGTACACTTGTATTTCAGATATAAAATCAATATAGCCATATACTAAGCTGATCCTAAAACTCAAATACTTTTATCAGCTGTGGCCTCAACATTCTGTCAGTCAGGCTCTAAATTAGGACGATATACGTCTGCAGTTGTCATGGCCACTGCATAACAGCATTAGTCTTTTAAAGAGGCAAGAGTGTAATCCGAATTTTCTTATTCATTGTGTTTGAGTCAAGAACAGTTTGTTTGTCACCCTACGCATGTAGTCAGTGACAGCAAAGCGGTTTATAGGAGGTTTGTATGCGCTAATCCATATTTGCTAACTCTCTGTCACAATCAGCCAGACACGCTTACACTTACACACCCGTGTTAAAATACACAAGTGCCTTTCATTGTGGTCCACTTCCAGGTCATTTTAGTCACAAGTGCTTATGTGATTTACCGGTAATGCTTTTTTAGTTCCTGCTTCATACTGGTAATTAAAGGCTGACGGGATGTGCTCGTGTTACGAGATGATTTGAGTTGATTACACTCTAGAGCTACGATCCAATTCAGGGAGGATTCATTCAAATATAGAACCATTTTGAAGGATTCGATTCAATCCGATACAAATTGATCATTAAATACGAAGTCATGTTTTACTTTATGGAACTGACAAAAAATACAAAGCCAGTGTGTCATTTCAAAATAATATGTTCTTGTGTTTATTACTATTAGAGACATTAGCCCTACTGCATAAATATTCTGTCATCATGTATAATATGTGAAGTCTTCATCACACACACCCGTGCCTCGGTTTCTCACTTTGACAGGTAGTTGGGGAAAGAAAGACATTTTGTTACCAACACAGAAATCTTAGCTCTTCTCACCTCTCACACGGTGGGCAAGTACTTCATTCCTCCAAGAGAAAAGAATTGAAGCCAATTTAACTATGAGGAATGAACGAATGAAAACTCTTCAAGACGTCATTTTTCTTCTTTCTTAAGTTGTCTGTGATCGTCACCACATGTGAATTGCATGTGATGTTCAGACATCGGTTATGATTGACGCATTCTCTACATTAGACAGTTCTTGAACTTCCTTCTTAAATTGATAAACATTTCTGATACGCTCCTGTGAAAATTCTGTATCTTCTAGTAACTGAACTCAAATTGAATGAACATGTCACAAAAGTGGTCAATCCCAACAATACAGATAGGTCGTAAACTTTTTCCATATTCCACACTGCGACTTCGAGGAGAAAGTGTTTAATATTTGTTCTGCTAATGTTAGCATCATACTGTAGCACAGGTTTCACTCAACAGGTGAGATTGTTGTCGTTGCATCTCATCACTTTTTGCAAAGCGTACAGACAGGCAGACTTTTGGAAAGTTTCTCTTTCTTGATATTACGCTACATGACTTCATTTCTGAGGTGGAAAACTGTAAATTGCTTCAGAGAATTCTGCGTTTTTGTTTTCTCCTTGTGAGCTAACTTACGCCCACTGACCAGGCCCCTAAAAGGTCAAACTGAAAAGTCTTGCAAGATTAAAGAAGTCAAACACAGTAAGCAATATGGGAAGCAAAACTTCAGCAAACCTTATTTGCACTTATTCACTATCACACATATAAACAGACACAAACATACATACACGTAGGGCTGCTCGATTATGGCAAAAATCATTATCACGATTATTTTTGATAGACTTTGAGATCACGATTATTAAACATGATTACTCATTGAGTTAACAACATCTGCATCACATGCATGTATCGAACCTAAACACTCTTGAGCTCCCTTTTTATCTCGAAGGTGCTTTTAAAACCTCATACAACAGTTTAATATAAATTCTGCATCATTTCATTCATAGTACCGTACTTAACCCAAAATAAGTAGATCAACTTTGCCAAGACAAAATAGAACTCTACTGTATCTGTGAATAACAAGTTTGCTGGAATCTACAAAAACAGGGTTTTGTTCTTGTATGAGCGTTGACAAATTGGAAAAGACGCGCACCTTTCATGCAGCGGGTGATGTGTGTGCGTGCTTTGTCTGCAGCTGCAGTGTGTGTTTTGAGAACAACAAGAAAAAACAAAAAGAGAACGTTTGTTTAGGGACTATATCTTCAGTTTTTGGACGGTACACAGTGCTCTGTAATGGCGCTAAGTTTAAGGCTGTGAGATAACGTTACTTGTTAACACTCAACCACCCGCTGATGCATGACAAACAGACAGGTGAGAGTGAATGGAGAAAAGTTGAAGCACTGTTTGATTCAAAGTAAACATGCACAAAATATCAACACTGTATGATCCATGTCTGTGAAATGGTCCGTTAAAAAATTGCGTAAATATTCTTTTTTCATATGTTCAGTGGATCATGGTGGTGCCTACCCCTCTACTTCAATGCTGCTTTTTCACTGAGACTCTGCAGAGAGATTAAGCTAGGCAGTACATTTATTTAACACCATGATCATTTTCCATTGATCCGTGGATTGGGGTCGGAACCGTGAAGAGTGATCCAAACAGCGAGGGGTGATCCGAACCGTGAGGAGCTATCTGAACGGATCAGTGATCAGCTGTTATCCATTGAACCACTAGTTGTAGAGTGCCTGCACGTTAGGTGGGGTAACCCTGAAATAGTCATAACAGAAATGACATGCAAAGCTGTGGGCATAGATATCCTGCAGGCATGACTGAAGGGGCAAATATTCAGCTGTGGGCAGTCTGCTGGCTCATGGCTCCCCTGCAGCAGCATTTGTCATGGCAGCTGAAGACCAGCAGTAGTCATCTGACTATTATTAAGGATGGGTGCAGAGGGTGGCAATGTGGCCAAATAACTAAGCATACCTCCTTCAACCTAGCAACAGATATTCTTTTATAATGATTCCCTTTTTGAAATCTCTGCGTAAGCTGTGGATAAGATACAGTTTAAGGGTAGGAGTTCTGCCAGTTAAACAAAAGGTCTTGCATGCATCAAATAAGCATTTGATTAAGCTTTGAGAGACAAACCACAAGCAGTATAGTTCTGAGTGTGGCCAGTTGTGTGTGAGAGAGAACATCTTCAGAGGTTTCTCTTGAATGTCATGATGATTTCATCCCAGTCTGGTTTTTCGTTTGTTTTACAAGTTCTTCCTGAGGAGAAATGTTTCCTCACTTAATCTCGTTAGCCAAATGTTGTCACACATAGTAAGTACCCTGTGTTTAGCTGTCTTACATTAATAGTTAAAGTTGTTGACACGTTCTTTGAATTGTAATCCCTGTCACACTATTGCTACTAAATCCAAATGATGCTAATCTGCTCTTTGTTAACCAAGGATCAAGACGAGGCCATTTGAATGGGGAGTAGGAGTAAATTGTAATTGTAACACAAAGCTGAGAGAAAACAAAGTTAATGTTTTGAGCTTCTGGTTTAGCTTTTGTAATTAATTCTAATGCACAAACCTGTTGCCTGTAAATCAGAAGTCTGTTGTCTCTGTCTCGGTGCTTTGCTACTGCCCCTCCTCATCTCATCATAGAAGGAATTTTACCAGGGCTGAAAATAATGATCCAGTCACACTGTCGCAGACACATTTTTTGCAGGTGCCAGGGGAGGCAAATAGTTTTTCACCATTTAAAGCTTTTAAACATTTTAAACACACAAACAGATGATTCATCAATTTTAGAGACAGGTGATATATCCAGTTTTTATGATTTTTGGAAGAATTTAGAAACTGCAGAATATTAGCTTTGAAAAGAGACCTTATTTGTGCTTCTAGTCCAAACAGTTTGAGAACAGCATTCAGTTTTGGGTAAGTGTTTTAGGCAATTTTTACAAGATTATGCAGGAAAGCAACATTTGTATAATTTAATTTATGGAGCATTTTATTTAATTTTGTTTTCACACTGCCTGTGCGATCTTTAACATTTGCTCCATGTGGATTTGATTTAGAACTGACAACTGTTTTTGTTCATTCTATATAGAAAAAATGTTTCGCCATTCAACAAAATCTATCCAGACATGATGTGTTGGTCCATATTACGCAGCTCTAATCAATTTAGATTCAAATAAAAAATGTATAATTTGTAGTGAGCACTTATTTAATGTTAAAAAAACATAATTTGGCTGTAGTTCACCACTGCAATTTTTACAGAAATAAACAAGTAACATAGTGGTCTGTGAAGTTGTATTGTGGCTTTTGGACCTGCTCTAGAATCTCTCTGTATCTTCCCATCTTAGAGGTTTGTGTGAGATTATTCACACCCTTCATTTGGGTATCTGATTTCATTTATGGCTGTGAAGAATCTGTCTTGGTAAATGTCATGACTAACCTTTTTTGCATTTCTAAATCAATTAGTGTGTGTGCGTGTGCGTGTGCGCGTGCTGTGTTTGATGACAAATGGGAGTCAGTGTTAATAATAAATTACCCATGGGTGTTTTTGCTTCTGAGTGTGTTTATAAAGTCAAAAATGTTCTATACCTGAGAACATCGTCAGCCTCCATCAGTCATTCTTGTGGGTCTGTCAGATGTCTCTTAGATTGATGTTCCTCAGAGAAGGCCTGCGTCAACACTCTTTAGCCTGACAGCTCCTCCTCCTCTACAAGGGACGATCAGGTTCTATTAGTGGATAATCAATTGAAGGCTCTTATCCTGCTGTAATCCCCTGTGGCAGTCAACTTTATTTTTTATCAAGCAAAAGTGGCACCCTCCAGAAAATTTGGCTGCGTCATTAATTTGTCAGTAAACTATTTTTTGACTTGCCTACTCACCTGCTCCTAACACAATTGTTGCAGGACGGTTTTTATGATGTTTTTTTGAGCATTGTAATTTGTTTTTGTTCATTACGCTTCTGTTCATGGCAGAAATGACAATTTACTGATAAATCCATCACCAGGCTTGCAGAGCTCTCTGCTCTTTAAGTACTTGTGCTTGTTCGAGAGTTGGATGTTTCACAACCATTGTCCCATGACTGATGCTTATTGTTTGACAGATTTGATGTTGTGTGTGTGTGTGTGTTTTCTCTGCTCTCTGCTGGAGTTTGAGAAGCGAATAAATAGGCTTGATTAGAGATGCTGACTGCATTACACAGATTTGCCTCCATGCTTTTTTTCCTCAATTATCTAGGATGTATCTTTCACAGGTTAGCCAATGGCATTGTAGTTGCTTTATCCAGGATTTGGCACTTAGTACTAACTCAAAATGCACATTTTAACCAGTGTCCAGATTGATTGTGCTGCTTCAAAGTAGACTTGGTATTTTGCTGTAAGGAAGATAGTGTGATACCATCTAGCAGTGCATACCGTACATTCTGTAGCATAAGTGGCCTCAATGTAATTGAAATTTCAGACTATGTGCCAGTGTTGATGCCATGTTCTACCTATAGAGTAGAGACATGGAATGTGTTTAGGAATATCTGACAAGTATACAGTAAGAGCCTTTATTAAAAAAAACCAATAAGCTTCTCTAACTGGGCATTTACAGCCCGACAGACCCGCACACTCTTAAGTAAAGAAGCTAAGCTGATCACCGTCTCTCCATAAAACAGCCACATTCTTCTAAAATGGACAGTATGCATCAGAGAGGGCATGTGATACAAGGCCAAGAATTTGATTTTGAACACATACCTTTGGAATTACATGGTGTATTAGCCTGCAAAGTTCCCAGGACCAGTATCACAATCTGTAACCTGTTCCCTCTGGCATCCAGGGGCCCCTTGTTTGATATTTTTCTGACATTTTGTGTTACGGTATGAGCTGCCAGAGCTGTAGGACTACACATTCAGCATGTGTGTGTAGTGGTTGACAACAGAGTGGAGCACATCTTTGGAGATTGTTTCTCACTAATGTTACAATATATTTAACTGTGCTGTGTAAATGTAATGGCTTTCTTTGTGTGATTAACCTCTCCTGGGTGGCTCCACACTGTGCTGCAGACGGCTGAGCCGTTTCTTAATCCTGGTGTAAAGTTCAGGCTTGATAAGCATCTGAAAACATACATGCTAACATACAGTAGAAAATCTATTTGCAGCATTGCTCCGAATTCAAATGCGAGGTTATAAAGAGTAAGACTTAAAAAAAAAAACCCTAACTATACCTTAAAGGCTTAAAAGCATAAAAAAAGTATATTCATGCATACAGGAGAAGCCCAATGTGGGTGTGTGTGTGTATGTATATGACTGTTTGCTGTCATATTCTTCTGGTGGCTCAATGTGCATGTATCTGTCTGTGTATCTCAACATGCTGTGCACAAACACTTCTGGGCTTACATGTGGCTTCTGAATTATGCACAAGCACCAATGAGAGGAGAGGAGGGAGGAAAAACAGAAGTAGAAGAACCAATGGAGGTCTGCATGTGAACGTGTCAGGAGGGTGATTTGTAATCAGGGAACAATGTGTGGTGGGGGTTGAGGGGTTACTTAGAAAAACCTGCAGGATTCCTGTAAGATGAGAGTAGAGGTGATGAGAGGAGGAGGTAAAAGCAGAAATAAGAGGAAATCTGCAGTGCTCAAGGGTTAACGTTGCCTTAAGCTCCTCCCTTTGTATCCCTGCTGTCTCTCCCTTTTTGACCTGAGCTTCAGGTAAACTTTTGGCAACGTGCTGCTTATGTAGAGCAAGGAGCACTTGGGGATAACCCAGCCAAACTTGAGCAGCCCCAGCCCCAGCCTTCAATTGCTGATGCAGTTCGCCTCAGTAGAAAGGGTTCTCTGCAGAACTGAATTATTCATGGCCCGTAAGAAGTGTGCAGTGAAAATCCCCACCCCCCAAACACTTGCACACAAAACCTGATATGACACACACACACACACACACACACACACACACACACACACACACACACACACACACACACACACACACACACACACACACACACCATGCTTTATCATCCTAACTGTCCACCCCTTAACACACTGCATCACATTTCACTGTGCTTCATTTTTAACTTTGTTAAGTTATATTTTCTCTATTGTTTCATCGCTCCTGGAGTCCACTGTGGTTAAATAATTCAATGGATTAGATCCCGCTAGGATGTGTTCATTGCATTCCATCAGCTGTGTCATCCGTCTCTTTAAGGGGCGGGGTCATGCCTCCAGTCCATGCTCAGTTCTGAAGTATGTGTGTTTGTTACATAAGGCAATGCTATAGTAGATGGAAAGAAGGCAAATGGTTTTAAAAGAAACACTCTGCAATACCTAGAGTTAGATGCCACCAGATTGAGGATAGCCTTCATTCGAGGATTCGAGAGGAAGCGGTTGCGAACCTGTGTTTGTGTGTGCAGGGGATGTTTGGATATCGAGGTGGGAGTGGCTGGTTAGGGGTGCAGAGAGGGAGACAGATTGCAGATATGGGGGAGGGGGGGAATGGAGTAAAGGTAGTGGATGAGAGAGCGTGAGCAAGCAAGTGAAGGAGATGGAGAAAGATGGAGGGGATCAATGACACATAACCTTTAGCCGCAGTGTGTAGTGGGTGTGACCATGTTAACGTATGGGCTCGTTCTTCCCCTAGAGTCGTTGTTGTCTCGCTTTCATGTCTTCCTGCAAAACCAAACAAGTAGTCACACGAGACTGATATTATGCTTCAAATATATTTAAAATATCAAACACATGCATGTTATCTTGTTACTGCACTAGAAAGACACTTATCTGAATTCTTCCCACACACAAATGCTGACAGCCATTAGCTTTACGATACATATGGTCCAATTAGAGATGAGTATATGGCTCAAAGACTGTCACTAACCCCTCTCTCGCACAATGTTTCTCCAACATTCTGGATGCACAATTTCAGTATACAGTGAAGTGCCTCCAAGCTGACCACCTTTTCCATCTGGCTGTGCACGAATGATAAAACAAGTATGCCATCATTAGGACTTGATTCTAATTCTATTTTTCTCGCTGCATCTGTCATCTGTTTTTCTCTAGGACCGCAAGCTGTCAAAAGTGGAACGTCAACGCTTTAAGGAGGAAGCAGAGATGTTGAAGGGTCTTCAGCATCCCAACATTGTACGTTTCTATGACTTCTGGGAGTCTCCCATGAAAGGAAAGAAGTGCATTGTATTAGTAACAGAACTCATGACATCAGGAACACTAAAAACGTGAGTACTGGTGAAGGCAGATATTGCAGAGAAGAATTTTCTGAGAAATACTTATCAGATTCACAGATTAAAAGCCGTTTATGATTTCAACCTGTCAAAGAAACGTCATCCTTTCTACTTCTTACTGAAACTAATGCATGTGCTCTCTCTCCTTCTGACAGATATCTAAAGCGTTTCAAGGTGATGAAACCCAAAGTGCTGAGGAGCTGGTGCAGACAGATACTGAAAGGCCTTCACTTTCTTCATACCAGGACCCCTCCCATCATTCACAGAGATCTCAAATGTGATAACATCTTCATCACTGGACCTACAGGCTCGGTCAAGATAGGGGATTTAGGACTGGCAACTCTCAAGGCTGCTTCCTTTGCCAAGAGTGTCATAGGTAGGAGACTTAAAAATGTTTCTCTGCAGATAAGTGTTAAAAAAAAATGGCTGACTTATCCATTTGACACTCTTCATCTCTCTTAAGGAACCCCAGAGTTTATGGCACCAGAGATGTATGAGGAACACTATGATGAGGCCGTGGACGTCTACGCCTTTGGCATGTGTATGCTAGAGATGGCAACCTCCGAGTATCCCTACTCAGAGTGTCAGAATGCTGCTCAGATATACCGCAAAGTCACTAGTGTGAGTCTTGGTCCCGTTTTTTTTTTCAGTTTGTGCCAGAATTGAGTTTGCAGAGAGAAGTTTTATAGCTCAAGTTTGAAAACAAATATGGTACTAAAACATCTATTATTGTACCGACAGGGTCAGCACTTTGTTGCTGTACAGGGTCATGATTGGTAATCCTGGAAAAGGTCAAAGAATTGTTGAGAATGTTTTAAGCTACGTACTTTACCACATAATACGTCCAGGGAGTTTTACATTGCAGGGATGCAGCTATAGTACAAGCTTTGCTGTGTTTTCAGCTCGACGTATCCTCCTCATCCTTGACTTTCCTGGGTGAAGAACCTAATGAGCCATATGGTGTCACAGAAGGAGTCCAAATCTGCTTTGTTTTTTTAGACAAAGCCTAAAGGCTGTATTCAATTCTGTATCACTGAGCGTGCCTCTGATAGCAAAGCTGTCAGCAAACTGCTTTTAAGATCAGTAGGGTGTCCAAAGTCATGATAGACTTCCTGATTTGATGAAAGTATTGATTTTCTACTACTGAGACTTGGCAGGTTTAGACTCTGGGAGATGACTCTTTCACCTGCTGTTAAAAGAAGAGATGCTCTCAATGCTCATATCAGTGGGTTCGGCTGCATCGGTGCAGCTGTCTCTAAATACTGTTCTCTGAATTGTTACTGTATGCATATTCTATTTGCCTGCAGGGACCACTGCAGGATATTAATAGGAGATTGATCAAAGAGAAACCCTCATAGCTTTCTTCTACTCCCTGAGCATATACAGTGAGCAGCTGCGTAACTGGAAGAAATGTTAAACCAGGGGGATGTCAAAACTTTATATCTTAGATGCAATAAGTGACTCCTAAGAAGTAATTATCTCAAATCCTTTTTTTTTTAAAAATGAATACAACATAATCGATGAGTGTTGAAAACACAATCATAATGTATAAACATGTTCCAAAAACTCCTGCTGTCCTTTCATCACTCAGCTTTGCATGTTCTGAAAAATAAATGATCATAGGCATTAAGAGCAGCTTTGTAATAACTTTAATAACATCAGGAACCAGGGCAGACTCATTGTGTTCAATGCTATGAATGCTGTTGCGCTTTTTGGAATCCACTTTGGGCCTTAAAAATCTCAACAACCTGAGTTTGAGATATGTGGCATGTGACATGTCAAAGATCAAATTAAGGGTGGAATACCTTCATAACATCCCTTCTCTTAGTTTTCCTTGTATCTTTTTTTTTGTCTTCGACACAGTATCGCTTCATGTTGTGACCTCAGCATTTTGTTGATATTTCCGTTTCCTCAGGGAGTGAAGCCAGCCAGCTACAACAAGGTCATGGATCCTGAAATCAAGGAGATTATAGGAGAGTGTATCTGCCAAAAGAAAGAGGAGCGGTGAGTGACTTTTTTCGCCATCATTGTCCAGTTTCCGGCCAACTCTGCCCACAAGAAGCCCTCTCATCTTTCAAGCCTTGTCTCACCTCCCACGCTTCATTGCGGTGGTGCTGACAGTTTGGCTCTAAGCAGCATTGCAGTCTCCCACCATATCTGCAGTGTGTCATTCATTTCTTTTACACATTGAGTTTGTGTACAGAGGGGAAAATAACCCTTAATTAACGTTCAGTGGCTTTTTTATTGTAGAGTCATTGGGTTCAGTGAGTGACTTTGTCTCTGCAGAAAAGGTTTTCAATGTATAATGTGATATATACTTGGCAAAGATGTCCTTGTAGCATAGCTAATCGTATCATTCCTTATCTACAAATATGGTACACTACAGATAAGTGGCATCAGTTCATGGAAATGTATCTATTTTTCTCGAGTCTAAAGCGTTGCTGTGTACATTTTTCAGGTACACAATTAAGGACCTGTTAAACCACGCTTTCTTTGCTGAGGACACAGGGGTACGGGTGGAGCTAGCTGAAGAGGATGATTGCAAAAAGGCCTCAATAGCCCTAAAACTTTGGGTGGAAGACCATAAGAAGTTAAAAGGCAAATACAAGGAGAGCGGAGCCATAGAGTTCTCATTTGACTTGGAGAAGGAGGTTCCTGAAGTTGTGGCACAAGAGATGGTGAGTTAGTCATTGAAGGTGTAGCCATGCAAATGTTTGAAATGTAAAAAAGATAAGGAGGTAAATGTGGATTTGGAATCCTGGGCCTTGGCTTCTGCAAATGTTTTAGTAAACTGGGATGTCTACCTTAAAGAAATAATACGGTCATCTTTTTTTGCAATTTTAAGTTCAAAGTTCATTTTAATCATGTTAGTAAGGCATTTTTTAAACGTGGCTTGGTGTGTTGTAGCAGCTCCCAGTACTCGTATCTCTTCATCAGGGAATGCTGATTGCTGATGATAACTCACACTGCTCTTCCAGGAATAAAGTGATTGTGGTTGGATTTTTTTATTTTTTTTCTGGGCTGGTTTTGTTGCTGAGCCTGTGGGTGTCTTATCTGATGCTTTTCACAGTAAATATTTCTTTCTGTTGAGGACATGATATTATCAACCTTCAAGAAAAGCCTAAAACACTTTCTTTAAAATATACTTATGTTAGGCCTGTGCTTTACATCGAGATCGAGTAGCATCTACACTGTTATTAAATGTTGTACAAAGATGAATGTATATGTACAGTATGTGTGAGTACATTAAGTCAGTAAGGTGTGTCAGCTGAGAGTGTTTTGTCTCTCTCTCTCTCTCTCTCTCTCTCTCTCTCTCTCTCTCTCTCTCTCTCTCTCTCTCTTTCGTTCTCCCCACACATCTTGTTCTCTTTTCTGTCTGCTCTCTCTCCCTCCATTTGTCTGTGCTGTTCTGGCCTTGACCAGGCTGTGATGTTTTGGGAAAAAAGACCTCTCTGTTACAACAGCACAATGAGACTTTATAGCAAGCATGCTCCCATGTCATGTCACTCCTCGTTTACTCTAATGAGTCATTTCTCTACAGACAAAATGTATCACAATTTTCACAAGTATGGAAACAGCTAAAGCTCTGTAGACAGTTTAAACTCAACTATATGTCGACTTCTTGCTAATACTTCAAAATCTTGTGTACAAAATGTGTTCTCTCTGTTGTGTTTCATCTTTGTTATTTGCAGATGTAACATTTCAGTCAGTCCTCTGCTTTGAACAGTGAAAGAAGCTGCTGACAAAAGAAACAGTTCCCCACAGCTTGGATCGCTCTTAAAATAGATTTTTCTGTTCCTTCCTTTACTTGTTACTTTTCTCCCTCCCTTACACGCTCCCCCTTTTAATGCACCCTCTCTTCCCTCACATGCTCCATGCTAAAAATACCCTCCAAGTTATACTCTTTCCTCTGCTTTGTCAGGTGGAATCTGGCTTCTTCCATGAGAGTGATGCTAAGACTGTGGGAAAGTCGATAAGGGATCGTGTGGCTTTGATCAAATGGAGAAGAGAGAGAACAGTGTCTGCTGCGGTTGCAGTAGATCAAGGTGAAGGGGGACATGGGGCCCAGATGACACCATCTCAGGGAATCCCTGCTGGGGCTGCACATGTAGGACAACCTTTGCTGGAGCCAGAAGAGCCGGAAACAGATCAGCACAACCGGCTGCGTAACCTACCAGCTAGTGCCACCTCAGTGACATGTAAGAGATTCTTTTCTCCTTCATACAGAAACAATTCTATAATCTTAGATTATTTTATGAGTGTATCATTTTTTATCTCTTTGCAGCAGACAGCACACTTGACAGTGGCATGGGCTCAACTGTGTACTCAGACTCCCACAGCAGCCAACACAGTGTCCTCTACCAGTCCCTGCTGGAGCCTATTACTATGGCAACACAGCAGGTCTGTATCAGAAGCATACACACCCAGTTGGGCCATGTACATTTAGATTTATTTGTATAAACACGTTCTTTGAAGTCAGCCATAGCTCATGGGGCTGTGATACTAAACACAAAAACTGCATCTACACCTGGAAACAACAAGCCAACTTCACTGTCAACACACATGCACATTTACAGACTTATGCATGTGAAATGCATATGAATGTCCATTCTCATCTCGTCATATGTTTTCCTTTTAATTTCTTTATGAGACCATTTTCAGTAACGTGTTTTGCTTTTGGGTTGCTTCTTGATCAGTGCCAGAGTGGTAGCCCTTCCCTGACGGATCGACCTCACTCCTGTGAAAAGGGTGATGTTTGGGGGGCAACAATGAGCCCCGAGCTCAGGAATCGTTTCGGAGCTGCAGCTCGGAGAGGAAGTGCCCCCGTTATTGACACTCAAAGGGCAAACTGTGTTTCTCAACTCCATGCACAGTCCATTCACTCTCAGAGATCAATGAGTCTTACCCCCACAGAACCAGAGAACCAGTCATTACTTACCCCCTCTGAGCTTCATTCAGAGGCTGAGGATGGGCTCTGCTCCCAGAGTGCTCTGCCAGTTTTGAAGGTTACCACTGTCTGTCCACATTCCGAGTACCGCCGCCTTAGTGACACTAGCATCAGACAATCGTCTGAGGCCATCACTGAGAACTTAACTGCACCAAGTGGACGCAGACACTCTGACCTTAGTAGTCTTCTTAGTCTAACCTCCCATCACAACCACCATGTGGCAATGCATCAAAGCCAAGTGTGTCGGGCCTGTCTCTGTTTGCTTCTTCTAAGGTCAGGAGAAGGCAGTCACTATCGTCATTCTGTTGTCATGCCAAAACACCTCTGTCCCTGTGACTTTAGACAACATCTTTCCTCTGCTGGCACAAAAAACGCCCCAGATTATGGACGGCTGAAAGGTCCAAGCGATTGTTCTGATTTCTCACTTCTTCAGCAGTCCCTGTTCAAAATAATAAGCCGTAAAGCAACCCCTTGTCAAACCAAAGTCACCCAAGCTTCCGTGCTGAACTCCCCAGCTGTCCACAGGCCTACATGCAGTGATGGAGACAACAGTCTGAAGAGTCGTCTTCTGAGTGGCAGTTCAATTGGGGAACATGAACCCCTCCAGGATTGCGAGGATAGATTCTGTGACGGAGAACAGCAAGTTACCAGGGCTGTGGGAGTGGTAGGTTATAACAGGAGACAAGTCACTTATAGTTACTGATTTGGAGTTAACACCTGCTTAACCCTCTCTGCCAGACTGTAGCAGTTCCAGCCTTATTCTGCATGGAGCCGGTCTGATCTCCTGTCCTCTGTCTAAATCTTTCTGCCTGCAAAGGCACAGAGCTGACCTTGCTGTTATAATATGCTTGCTTTTGCTGAATGACAATGGCACCATCTTTAACGGATTATGTTTCCCTGCTGATTAGCCAATCCCCTCTAGAACTGACGTGTGTTTTAACATTTTCCCTTTCTGCTTTACTGGCCCACTGCAACAGCTGTCTTGCTCCTTAGCCTGCCTTGGGTAGATGATCTCTGATTGAAGGAGAAGGGGCAACTGTCTAATCTCTGTCTCTCTGACTCTTTGACCATTTTTCATTTATGTTCTTATTTTAGCATCCACCTGTCACCATCTGCTCATTGTTGAAACAGTTGTTTCATTAACTTATTTCATGGCTCATCCTGTCATTGTATTTGCATCCTGTATGACCTCATATAATGGGTGATTTTATCCTTGACCAGTAAAATTAACTTACAAAAGGTTCTAATAAGTATTTCTCTTCTTTGTGTCCTCAGAATAGTTCGGCAGGTCACCAAAATCAACAATCTGCCCAGGGCCTGCCCTCATCTAGCACAGCAGTGCACACAACACTACAGTATCTCCAGCCAGGACACAGCTACCCTACTGCTCCATATACTGGCCAACATAGTGTTCCCACACCAGATCCAGCTAGTCTTTGCTCAGTCAACATTCAGCAAACAGTCAGTGCTGCTGGCTACACACCTCCAAGTGTGCAACAGACCCAAGCCGCATCAGCTGTGCCACAACATGTTGCACAGAGCTATCAAACACAAGGCTACCAACTGCAGCAGGCAGCAACAGCGAGCTGTTTGACTTGCCCTTTGAATGTACAACAAACCTGTCAGAACTGTGTGGGCCAAACTCAGCAACAGACTCAATCTGCATCAGGATATCCTGGTCTAGTTCAGCAACGGACTGTAGCAACAGCGGCAACCACCCTGCCAGCACAGCAGCCAGCACAAAGCTTTCCTGTTGCATCTGTAGCCACACCCCAGTGTCATCCTCCACAAGCTCCCCGAGCACTGCAACAGAATCAAGCTGCAGTCAAGCTGCCAAGTCAGCAGTTTGGCCAGAGCTCTTCCACACCAGCACTTTACAACCAACAAATACCCATGCAGCCAGAGCACCAACAGCCTTTACAACAAAATACTCAGTCCAATATACGACTAACACAGCATGCTGGGCAAGCTTATATACAGCCCCAGCAGCAGCATGGTCAAGAAACTCTACACACTGTACACCAACATATGGCACAACAAACAAGCCACCAGCCTCCTGCTCAGCAACAAGTACACATCCCACCTCTGCAGAAGCACAGTCAGACAACCATACACACAGTAGTACCACAACCGAATCAGGATGTATCCCAGTCTACAGTTCAGCAGGTTCAGAAACCAGTTTCTCAACCTCATCCTACGTCGACCCCAGCTGTGCAGGTTGGAGTCATACACAGGAGTTTCCCTGCTTCAGGTCCACCTGATACTGCTTCTCAGAGCTATGCCCATTCAGCCCTCAATGTGCTGCAGACACAGTCAGCAACATGTCAGAGCCAGTACCTGCCTGCACAGTCTACTGCTTCACAGATCTATGGAGAAACTAACCAGGTAAGTGCACAGTGTTTACTATCACTAAACAGTACAGTACAGTACATTGTAGAAAGGTGGCGTAAAGAGGAGCACAGTTTTGATTCTATGTTTTTATTCCCTCCGCTTACCTCACCCTGTTTTGATTTTTCATCAGTTTCAACCCTATCTTTGCAACGCTGCTTTCCTGAATCAGGTAGAATGCCTTTGTTTAAGCACACTATTTCACTGTGGGGAGGGAGAGGAAAATAATTATTGTAAACATGTTAATCTTTTTATTAATGGAAATGCGAGTGTTGGAGCTACTCCTAACACAGTGCCTGGTTTTGATTTGGTTCAGCTGAATTGGAAGCAGCTGTGTTGGTGGACATTAGGTGTATGAAAAAAGGAGCAGTCAGATAAACAGGAATTTCCTCGGACAACAGCCAACAGAGAGATAATGGAACCAGTAATGAAAACAATAAGGGGTTTTAGCTGCTGCATCCGCCTGCCCTCCCTGGCCTGCTCCCTTTCCGTGCTACACAGTGCTGTGAAGCAGATTCAGACTGATTCGAGGGTTAGGGTCAGACCCAGGATAGAAGTTGTGAGCTATTTTGATCTGGGTCAATAGCAGGAAACGCAGATTTCCAAACTGAGGGATGAAACTTGAATCAATTCCATTATTGAACTCCCTCCCTTTCTTTCCCCCCTGCTCTTCTTCTTCTGTAGAACATCGTGGCTAGTCAGAACATATCTCAGCTTGGACAAGACCGACAGGGCCTTGGACAGAATCTAGGCCAGTCAACTTTCAGTGTGCCAGCTCAGGCACTTCCTCCTCAACAGCCTCTCGCTCAGTCTGCTGTCCACCAACAACTCCAACCTCTGCAGATTTCAAACTTTCAACCAGCAACACATTCATCCCAGGTATTTTCAGTCTGTTCCAACTGCTTTCTCACGTTGATATTTTAGGATCATGTTGATAAAATAAAATTAGATAACAAAACAAGAAAATTGATATAGAATATGAATATTAAACCTCAATATTGACTGCCATGTTCAACACAAGGCAAACAATACATGTGGAAAAAGAGCAGAATGAATGAACACAAACTTATCTTATCTGGAAAATACCTGTTCATTTTTCCTGTCCTTGCTCAGACTCAATTCTTTGTTAGTGTATGTCTCAGCTGTTTTCTCCAGCTTTGATTATACTTGTTTATGTTTGACTTTGGTTCTTAGACTATTTGATTTTCTTCTGCTTCTTCCTTTTTTTTTTTCTCTTTTCCACTTCAGTTTCCTTCACAGTATCCCACAGTCCAGGTGATGACAGCTGTGACTGACTGTGAATCCTCCTACCCTCACTCTTGCACTGCCCCTAACCCTTCAACCTCCTCTTCTCTTAATCACATCTACCTTTCTCCGGGACAGACACTCCCTTGTACCCCCTCTGTCTCCCCACTTTCTCCTCTGCACATTGAGAACACATTAGTGCCCCCCATCCCAGTGTCGCTCATGCCTTCACCATCACACATAGTGGGTAAGACGGGACCCACGTCCCCACAGCACCAGTCTACTGCTGCTCTGCAGCAGAGTGTTAGATCGGAAGCTTGTCAATCACAACTTGCATTTATATCAGCTTTGGCGACCCACCCCACACACGCACTCACAGCCACATCTCAGAACACACACCCTCCCAGCAGCACCCAACCTCTAAAACAGGTAATTATAATGGCTTCAATAGAGAACAGATATTTACCAAGAAGGTATGAACTAGAGACTCTTTTGTGATTAAATCTGTCATTAACTTTTGTAAAACAATAACTTGCTTTTAGAGTCATGCTGCTTTTCTCTGCGGATGAAGAGTTATTCACTTTTATATGTTCAAGTCAAAATAAATAATGTAGCTGAAAAAAATTAATGAAGTTTCTACTGAAGGTCAACTTTGCTGATCGATATATGTGTTACCCACACATAGTTTAAATAAGTTGGTAGAAAAAGGTCTTTCATATAATTTCAATAGACATACTATATACCTCTATCTGCTGATAGATTGAGATATATGTTGTTCCTTATAGTTGAATAGCCTGTTGGATATTCTTGAATTAAAGCGTATCAAAAAAACAGCATTACCTAAAAACAATAAGTCATCTCAAAATATCATCGTAGGCTTCAGTGTCTTTAACACATTCGATGATGATCATAATGTTATACCTTGTTGTCTTCTGTAACAGGTCCTGGTCCCCCATCCTGAACATGCTCCCTCTGCTCAGCTCACCCAACCTGCAGTCTTCTCCCCACCTGTGCAGAACGTGTCAGACCCTGGAACAGCCACCAGCGCTGCCCAGTTAGACATCAAGAATGTTCACGCGCTGCCCCCGCAGGCCCAGAATCAGATTCAGAGCCAGATTCCAGTGCTGCAGCACTCTGACTCTCAAAGAGCTTCATCTGGGTCTGCCAGTTCCAGTCTGACTCAGCAGAAACAGCTCACTTCTCTCACAGGAGCTGCAAGTCAGGGCCCAGCCGAGACCAACACGGAGGTACGTCACTGTGACTCAGTTCAACACTTTCTCTGAGATGGGAGTCTTTCGGTTAATCTGGGATTCAGGATTTTTCGACATGGAACGTTAACCCTGCAAGACTGAAATGATCAATTACAGTGTTTCCCACACAGACGTTATTTCTCAACTATATTTTTGTATTTAGGACCGCCTAAGCGTACTTGCCGACTTTGCCAATCACATCTCTGCTTTCTAGCGATTGCTTTTTCTGTCCACCTTGCTTTGCAAATGTATCTGTGCAAACACATGTAAGATCATTGTACCTCCTATCGGACCCTGACAGTCAAAAATGATATGCATGATCTATCTTACTTTCATTTATTCAGTCTCCTTCATTTCTGTGTTCTCTCTGTAGGATCAAGAGAAACCAACTGGAGGACACAGCTATGACAGGTACTAGCTTTTTCACCTCAGCTGTCTTTACAGGGGACAACTCAGTGATTGTAAACCTAAGAAATATAAATTGGATATGAGTTGTTTCTCAGGTGCTGTCAAATGGACTTTAATCCCCAGAGAAACACCTCTGCAGTGACGTGAAACAAAAAAGTTTTAAATATAAAGTTTTAAATATCGGTAAACCAGCATTACTTTAAGTGAAGAGCTTTGAGGTCAGTTTTAGTGAAAAAAACCCAACAATGCTTATGTACTTGCCTCTCCTCTCCAAAACCAGTGTCAACTCTGATGCCACGTCAGGGAAGGAGATGAGTGACGGCTATGAGGGAACACATGGAGGTAAAGGTGAAGCGAAAGTCCGTAAACACCATCGCAAGTCTACTCGCACTCGTTCTCGGCAAGAAAAGATCAACAGGCCAAAGCTCAGCATGCTTAATGTGGGTAACCAACTGCATTCCAAAAAAGGAACTTGTTTTTTTGAGGCCCAAGTAAAAAAAAAAAAAAGTGATAACAGACGATGTATTAATTGTGTCTGCTCTTGTGACAGGTGTGCAACACTGGCGACAAGATGGTAGAGTGTCAGCTGGAAACACATAACCACAAAATGGTCACTTTTAAGTTTGACCTGGATGGAGATGCACCAGAAGAGATTGCTACATACATGGTATGTGATGAACAAAGTTGCTGCCACTTCCACTAAAGCACAGGTTTTGAAGTGGGATGTAAGATGGGCATAGCCTGAGATGCTTTCTTATGGCCCAGAATTCTGAAACTGTCTGTGATGCTCTTCTCAGCTGCAATGCAGTAAAAAATGTGGCTGTCTCACTCTTGCGCTTTCTCTCACCTTCAATCCCAACCAAATTTGGAATGGTTAGATCTCTGAATATTTATAGCTTATATCTAGGCCTGTCCCCGACTAAGGATTTACATAGTCGAGCCTGATTCGTCAGAATTTGCTTTTAGTCGACTGACAGTCGAAAGTTTTGTTGTTGTTTTTTTGCCCTCATTGGTCCACATTCTCATCTAAATTTAATCACGTTGTTGAACTATTTGTCTTCTAGATTTGGAATAACAATTTATTCTATCATAGGACATCGTTTTTCTTACTCATTATCTCTGCATTAATGTGACTTTTTAACCATATTACACAAAGCAGCAGGCACACACACTGTGTGTTTATTTCCGTTGTGTGCGGGTCAGACCTCGGAAAAACAAACAACGTCTTTTAACTTAACAGTTGAAGATTTACTGAACTCTCCTGATCATAATAATCAACCAAAATAAGTACCCACGATTTAAAAAACCAGTAAGAGATTTAATCCAAACACATTACATATTCCAGACCTTTTTTTGACACTTGATCGCAGCCTATAACAGCCAATAAGAGCCTTTTTTGAAGAAAGGTGTGTACCCCTGTTCTGATGGCTTACTGCACGCGACTGTGCCGATGATTGGCATCTCTTGTAGACAATGAAATTCTCTAAACATGGATATGCAGCTTCTATCAATACTTCAGGGTGATGAGGAGATTGATTTAAAGAACGAGTGGTTTTCAGAACTGCATTAAAAGTATTAATAAGGTGAAATTTACACCAAGATAGTCTATGAGTCATGAATTATTTAGAGAAAACGGGCAAATCAATGTAAACTTATACGTCTGTTGTTCTTAGTTCATCTTTTTTAAGCATTACTTGACGAGCTAGCAGCTTCATTCTTCTTCTTTTTTTTTCTCTGTGATACTCTTTTAGGTGGAGAACGATTTTATTCTGCCTTTAGAAAAAGAAATGTTCATTGAGCAGCTGAAGGACATTGTGGATAAGGCCGAGGACATGCTGAGTGAGGACACCGAGGGTGAGAGGAACTCAGACCAGGGAGGCAGTCCCAAACAGAGTGACGGTGCTTGCACACTGGGCATAGAGGTGAGAAAGGAACTGTTGACAGTTAATTGCAGCAGGCGAAGCAATCTGTCCCTGACTGCTCTCGCTATGTTATTTATACAGCCCTTTGCATGCAATGATGCCATGAACAAATTCTGCTGCTGTAAAATTTTGATGTCGGTTTTTCTCTGAGGCTTAACTCTTTGGTTGGTTGGAGAAACTTTTTTAAAGGCCTGAATTGGTACACATGCATTCAATCTGTTTGGTTATCCTTGGGGTGGCAGTAGCTCGGTCTGACCCCCACCAGCTCAGGAGCGCTTGCTGTGGGTCGCCCCCTCACTATTACATCTCTCCATTAGTGCTTGTCCAAAGGATCCTGTATGTGCATGTGTGTTTATTTCAGCCTGTGTGTGTGTAGTATGTTCAACGACAAAGTGTAAAATTGAATATCTCCTCGCGGGATTAATAAAGTATATCTTCTTCTATCTATCTTTTTCTGAAGGGATTGAAAACGTCCACACCCAGCAGCCCCCAGTTGGTGTACCAGCAGAATGGTAAGACCTCGAGTCACCTGGACATTTTCTATGCATACTGTATTTAAACGAAGCTAATAGAATACTTGAAAGCAACATTAAGAAAATGAGAAAACAAATGGATTTGAATTTGGTCATTCTATACCTTAAGCTCTTCTACTGAACAGGAGATGTAGGATTACAAGTTTTTTTTTTCTCTCTCTCTCTCTCTCTCCTTGACAGTCCTCCATACTGGCAAGCGCTGGTTTATCATCTGCCCTGTGGCTGAGAGCCCTATGATAGACAAAGAGAAGACTGCATCTCAAACAACTACAGCTGAGGGTATGCTGCACACTCAGAAACACAGGCTTACATTGACCCTTCCTTCATGACCTCCATTTACTTTTACTAGGGAAAAATCTTTAATATGAGGATTTTCTTTCTCTGTGAGGAGGATTAAGTCTATATAATAAACTGAAAAATGTGTTGGTATTTTGTTGCTGTTGATAGTGAAGACGCTTTGCATGCATGTGTATCTGTGCGGTTCATCCGTTAGGGGTAGTTATATAAGTGTGCTTCTGCAGTGGCTCTAGGCAGAAACGAAGGGCAGGATTTATACTCCAGCTGACAGAGCCTGATGGGGGAAGACAAGCAGTGATGTAACACCACGGCACACACAGGACCCAGGTCCTTTCATAGCTTTAGCCCTTTAACTCTCAATCTGTTCTTTTCCTAATTAACCTTTTGATTTTTACAGAATCTGAAAAGTCTGCCTCATCATCAGTCATGCCCAGCAGTAACACATCTGCAGCAACGGCCCAAGCCGCATCTCTATCATCCCAGACTTGCTCCTCTTCTCTGCCCCCTGCAGCTCAGACCTCAGTTACACCTCAAAACCAAACTGTTGACAAAGCCCGGATCCAGCAGCCTCAGCCCTGTCTTACTAAACATGGCTCTACTGCTGGAGGTTCCTCTGGCCAACACAGTTCTCTTCCTATGGAAGAGCCTTGCATCTCTGCTGTCTCTATGGTAACGGATATACCATGCTGCGCTATTGTGCCCCCTGTCTCTCTGGATGTTGATGCTATAGGAAAAAAAGCAGCTGGGGGTATTGTCTCTTCTCAAACTAATCAACCGAATCAGAAGTCCAGTCCTACTGAAGAACTACCCCCTCAGCATTCTTCCCATCAGTCTGTGGTCCTGCAGCAACCTTATGCCACACCCATGCAGCCTGGGACGGTCACCTCCCAGCCCCAGAGTCCAGCACATCAGAACCCCCAGAATTCCCAGTCGTCTAGCCTCCAGCAGTCAGCAAGTGCAGGGCCAGTAGAGTCGGACAGCGAGGGTCCTAAAAGGGTGGAGTTTGCGGATCGCACCATCAAGACTTTGGATGAGAAACTGAGAAACTTGTTGTACCAGGAGCATGCTCCCTCCCAGCCCTCCAGCACTGCGTCTGAACCCCAGGCCTCCAGTACAGAGGGAGTCACTACACCACCAGTGTCAGAGGGCCAGAGCACTGAGGGGGCACTTACAACACAGAAAGGGGAGCCACTGGTAAAATATGCATGAGTGTGTGAGAGAGTATGGGAGACACATCTGAGCAATCTGTCTTTAGTAATGAACTCAGTTAATGGCAGCATCATTCAATTGTTTCCCTGCACTGTGATTTTGATTGAACTATTGGATGAAAAGAACAAGACCGATACTATGTTAAGAATAAGGGGAGGGTAACAAGATTACTGCTGTCAGCACAATGAGTCATCAAGATCTCTTGCTGCCTTATATAGTTTTGTGCAAGTGTGTTTACTTCATTCCATGCATGCTACCTAAAACAAATCCATGTCTGACTCAATCAGAAAAAACTGAGGTCCAGAGAGTATGACTGCTAGCCTCGCCTGACTGCTAATCCAGCAATTTTTTCCATGATTCAAATGAACGTGACTTCTCTCACACACCTTTCTCCTTTCCTCTTCTAGCCTCAGATTCCTGAGCGCACAGATAGTCTGGGTATTTTGAGTGACTCTGCAGTTGCAGGTAGGTAGCATTTGTTATCTCATGTCCAAAAAACAAAATGATGCATGATATTTTGTGAATAATTTGGAAAAAAAAAACAAAAAAACAAAAACCTTCTTCCTTGTTGTTCAGCCTCAAACAGTGTTTTGAACAGACGTGATGGGACCACTGGCGCTGGCTCATGTAGCTCCAAAAGCCGTTTTCAAGTAAATTACACAATCTGCCCTCTTACTCAGCACATCTACTCAACAAAAATGTCATTTAAACCAAATGAATTATATTTTATGTCATGTTTGTTCTTTCTTCCCAGAAAATTGCTGAAACATTTTACAGACCTTAATTATGCTATTAACTTTGGCTTCTCCTCCTTCCAGATCATCCCTACTCCTCCGGAGGTCATTTATCGTTTAGAGAAAAGCAAGACAAGCCACAGCACCTGCAGTTCCCCAGCACCCTCTAGTGGTTCTGGTGGATCTCACAGCCAGTTCCTGGGCCAAGGAAAGAAAGAGAAGGTGGGCGGGTCCTCTGTGATAGCTGCAACTAACGACAATGCTGAAAAATCCAAACCTCACAGTAGTAACCGTCTCTCTGCTCCACCAAACTTCTACCAGACCACCCCCACCTCCAGCTCTGATGTCACCCCACACCACATCCCTCGGGCCCAGACAATCGACACTCCGACCCATTACCAGCAGTCCTCTCACCTTCACTCTGACTCGGCAGACGAGGACAGCAGCAGCATAGTCCTCCCCCCAGCCCACCCCAATCCCCCAGCTCATGCACTGTCCGAGCACAGTGGAAGTGACCTCATGAAGAGGGCAGTGGCCTTCCTGCGACGTTCTGGTCGGAGCAAAAGTGAACAGAGCTCTGATTCACCAAGCCGACATCCCATGGCGATGAACGGTCATGCTCACTCACCTCCTGCAGGACATGCCCACTCATCCTACATGAGCAGTGACAACGACTCCGAGTTCGAGGATGCAGATATGAAGAAAGAACTACAAAAACTGAGAGAAAAGTAAAGAAACATACACACATGCTCTCAATCCCTTCTGAACAAATTGATCACAAACCAGCAATTTACCATTTTACACCACACAAATGACTGTAACCTTAGGCTGATTAGGCTTCGTGCTGAAATAATTCACTCGTACTACATAAAGGAATTAGGTTGCACATTGCAGCCATAACATGAACAAAACTGTAAGGGCCTGGTCCACAGAAGGATTACGCTGCTTTGGCCGTTAAACCTGTGCAAATGAGAGAAAAAGATAGTGTGCAATCCAAAAAGCACGCTCAAAGAGTGAAATGCACTCAAATAGTACTGCCAAGCAGACAGCGTCCTGGGTGCACCTGTCCTCTTTGAATCTACTGGTATGTAAATTAGGGAATATTCAAAAATTCTGTGCAAAATTGCCCCCCTCCTATGCAAATAAGCTTCTTTGAAAATACCAGCTAAATCACAAAGACCAGTGCTAATTGCCACAGGCAGTAACAGTGGTGCTATTTAACACCATTGAGATCCGTGTATTAAATATGCACAATTTCTCTCTCTTTTTCTCTCTCTCTCCTTTTGCTCACTTAAACAGAAAGGAGGGCGGATTGCACTCAGCTGGTGGTAACTGGTGCAGCGTTTATAAGAGATGTCATATGCAAATTTTCCAATGATCAAGAAAACAATTACATCTCAGTATGACTTTAAAATACATAATCTAAAAATTACAATCTCTACTTTGCGTGTGTATTTTTGCCTCCTGACAGTATTTTTTATAACTAATTATTGCATAGAAGCCCATGAAATGATTGGATGCTTCTAATTTTAGGAGTGTTCCTTAAGATGTAAAGAGCTTTAAGGATGAATCAAAGATCTGCTACATGCTTTAGGAGAGGATGTCCCTTGAAGGCAGGAGATGGTGAAATTGACTAGCAGCCTGTCGGAAACATGTGTAGTTAATTTCATGTTGTCCTCTTCTTCTACCTTCTCCACTAGACACATGAAGGAGATCTCTGAGCTGCAGGCTTTCCAGAGGGATGAGATTGAGCATCTATACAAGGAGCTGGGCAAAACGCTGCCCCCCAACGTTGGCCTTCTTCATGCTGCACCCCCATGTGGCCGCAGGCGCAGGACTAGTAAACACAAGCTGAAGGCTGGAAAACTACTCAATCCGATGGTGCAGCAGCTCAAAAACAATCTTAACACCTCCACAGAGAGGAAAGGTGTGTGGGTGTTGGGATGGTTGACTGTTAAGTGGTTTATGATTTGTGTGTATGAGAGAGCTTTTTTTGGTCTGAAGCACGCAAGTAGAAAACACAGGAATAACGTCAGGTTCAGAAAACTGTAAGAGTGTGATTCACACACAGTGAATCACTCTGACTGGCACTTTATAATCCTACTCTTTATTTTCTTGTTTTTTTTTTTATCCAGGTGAGAGTGGTGCGAGTTCATCCAGCTCCCCAGCTAAAAGTTCAATTCTGTCAGACGGCTCTGCCCATTCCAGTGGCAGCTCCAGCTCAAGCGCCCAGCCACATAACACTCCAGAGCAGGTCCAGACCCAGCAGCCCTGTTCCTTGAAGGGCTCATTCTCCTCAGACAACATCTATGCTCGACGTCACGCTGAAGGAACAGCCAACCAAGCAGGCCCAGGACAAGGTACACATTAAAGGTTCATGTGCATACTGATGCGTGTTTGTGTGTGTGGATGGGACACGTTATTGTCAAAACAGCTGCATGGGCGAAGGTAAATGGTTACCAGTATAGATGTTGTCCCTTCAGTGGATGGACAACAGTTTGATTGTAGCTGGATCAAGAGCCTCACCCTGAAGGATAACAAACACAGACAGGTCCACTTCATTTAAACTCAACCTTCAATTTAAAATGTTGCGTCTTAATATAAGAAAACATATCAGTTGACACTGCTTAGATCGAATAAAGGGAATGTATGTATTATGTCCTGGTATATACTACACCATCTGTGTATCAACTAATACTGAGGCACTGATTGAGAATTTCTGAGCCAATAACAACCGATTTTTCAGACATTTTAAACGAGTTTACTTCCTGAAAGGGATTTTTTTTGTAACCTTTGGAAAAAGAAACTAAAAATCAAGCATCAAATGAGAGAAAACATGAAAATAATTGAAAGTGAATCTAAGGTAACCCAACGTAGTGAACGTTAGAATTTCATGATGAATAACAGATCCCACTCACGAGACACATAGTATGTTGTTTTCCAGATGCATTTATAACCATAGCACAAAGTAGGATTCACATCTGTCTGCTGCAGGATAGTCAAAAATAAAAACGGATGAATTTTGATGCAAGCGGGTTGGTCACTGTTCTCTTGAAGTTACATAAACCCAAGAGCTTTGTGTCCTAGGTTCTCACTCATCCATGAATGTAGAAAACTACATTCATCAGCTACACAAAGCTGTTCAGTTCTTGACATTCTCATACCTTTTATTTTTAGAATCAAATCCTGTTTGAAACCAGTCCCAGATCTCTTCTCTCTGTGTAACTGGCTGATTGCTTCATCACTAATACTGTGGTTCAAAATGATTTAGTTAGTACTGATAGCTAAAAACACGACCCATCAAATAATAAATGTATTAATTCATTCATTAATAGACAAAAAATATCATGGTGAAAAAACTCTTCCCAATAAGTTTGTTCTCAGCTCCTGTGATAACGTTTGTTTTATCAGTTGTAATTATTGGCTTTACTTTCCCATGATTTAACAAATATTTAAATGGGATCCGTCATATTGTGCACTTCTACTTAGTCTCCTTTTCTGGTTGCTTTTGATTGTGGGGATTTCTCATCCCAGTCTGTGTGCACTTTTACAAAGTGTTTCTCTTGTTTCTTCTCTTTTCCCTCTTATATTCATTTTTGCAGGCTGGACGGTTTACCACCAAACGTCAGAGAGAGTCACCTATAAATCTAGTAGCAAACCACGCACTAGATTCCTCAGTGGACCTGTGTCTCTGTCCATCTGTTTGTATTTGTTCTTTTCTATTTCCCCTCACTCATTTCCATCTTTTCTTCATTTACCTGGCTCTCTCTTCTATCGACCACATGTCTTTTATTTATATGCAATACAGTGGATCTTGTATTCAACCCTCCTCACAGGCCTCCTCACCTGACATACATGACCCATTTTCTTTTCCTTCCACTCGCACTCAATGACCTCTAAGCTTGTGTTCTTTATGACTCTTTATTTCCATCACATGCGAATACAACGTTGGCATTAAAAACTGATTTCTGCAAGTCAACTGAGCATCGAGGTAACGTAGGCAGCGCCACCACATTCAAAGCCTTACCCACACGGGATGTGTTTCCTTCTCATCTTCTAGCACTCAGTAAACTCAGGAGCAAATAAAACCCGCTACACAGAAGTTCTCATTGAGTGAGTGGGACCATGTTGGTCGCACTTAAAGGTAGATAAATCGTCCTGTTGGTTCCCGATCTTGCTTTGGATGCATAATGGCTGTAAGAACTCTGGGTACCAGAGTACTATGTAAGCATCTGTTCTCCAAGAGTCATAAGTTCTTCCACTGGACGCGTGATAGGACAGATGTTGTTCTGTGAACACACTACTTTATATAAACCAGGCTTTTAGTTTTACATAATCTTCCTTTAAGTTTCTGCAAATTAAAAAAAAAGATGAAATCTGCATGAATTATTCATTCTACTCCTCTGATAAAATGTGTCTCTACGCAGTTGTCTCCTCTGGGTTGATGTAAGTAAAGCCAGTAGATGTAGGATTAGAATATTTCTGTATTCGGTGGCTTGTTGTTGCGTGCATGTTATGCTAAAATAAGAGCTTATGCCACATCAAAGAGAGGCCTTTTTTTATTCATTGATTCAAATGTCGATAATACAGGTTCAGTGTAATTTCTGTGCCTCGTCATATGCTTTGTGCATGCAACAGTACAACTGTTAGTGTGTCCACCTCCTGGTCTGCATTGCTCTGTAGTCCATTAGATAGTTAGTTCTCTAGCAGCGAGTATCTCACTGACACCCTCACAGTATTCTGTGAGTAAGGATCTCTGTGGATATTTTAGCATTAGGCGTTAAGGTAGGGAGAGCTGTATCTGGGCAGAAAGTATGAGGCTGATCAAAGAGAGTTGTACAAATTAGACCGGCGCAGTCTGGCCACCTTTCCCTTTCTTAGCATGAAGATTGAAAAGGAAACATTTCCAGTGTGGGCATGCCTCTTACTGATCCATGTGTGTGGCCTCCAATACCCAGGATGCAAGTGACTTAATCTAGCCTTTCCTCTGACATCAATTCACAGAATCTCAGTTACATTCATGACCATCAACGTATGGGTACAGTGCCCAATCCGCCTTATACAAATGCTTTGTGCAGTGCTGCTGGCTTTAATAACATACCCCGTTGGCACACTGGGGCTAGTTCTGTCCAAACATGGGCCTGAGGTCAGATCTTTAACAAGACTGTGTGTGTTTGTTTGTCTTTATGTTGACATGCGTGAGAGAGAAATAGTACTCCATTTATTTGTTGTGAGTTTCCATCCACCCTTGATTTTAATCGTATAACATCTCCCAAGTAAGGTCACTTCCCCCCAATTCAGTAATCCTCTGTACACTAACACAGAGACCCCAACACACACCCCCCACCCCAGCCCTCTTGTGATAGGCAGGGCCCTATGCTGAGGTAGAGGAGAACTCTTTCTGTCCCTCATGTTTGGACCGAGAAGACGTGCATGGTGCAGGCGCCAGGCAGGGCACTGATGGAGGCTTACTCCGCCATATGAAGGGCTGTATCATCAATATTACTACTTTTGTTTTGTATTTCCTTCCACCTCTCCTGATTATCTGCATGTTTCTGACCAGTGCTGACTGATGAATTCCACCTAGTATCTGTGTGCTCTTTCAGTTTGAAGTTTTCTTTTATTTTGGTTTCACCTTTTTGTTTCACAGGCATTCTCACATCGACAAAGGGATCTCTCTTTTTAATCCAGGCTCCAGTCTTCCTCACTTAGCAAACACTCATATTTGTCATGGTCTCTCCTCAAACTAATGGACCAATAACTCCTAAATCTTAAGAGCTAATGATTAGACTTCTTTTTGTTTGTTTAAGTTCATTCATAAGGCAACATTAAATATATTGGTCTGGCTAGAAATAATATAGGAGGTAATTAACTAGCAGCATCACAACTCAGGGCTCTATTTCTTTATCTCATCAGGGACACTTTCCGATTGTTTAGCTTTTCAGACGTTGCCCATTTTAAAGAGAACACGTAGGCTCTCTCTTCCAGCCCTCACTGATTTTTAAACCCCTTGTCCTCCTTTTCCTCTTTCTCTCTCCCCGATTGTTTACATAGCTGATTGTGCTTTTGAAGCAGCTTGTCCACATACTTGTGGTGTGCAGTGTGTCCTGGCCTAACTGTTTCTGTCTTGTGCTGTTCTACCTTCTTATAGGGTCCACTCTGAAACGACTATGTCTAGGCAAAGATCGCAGTAGTAGTAACTATCTCATTTACTTTCTTACTCTGTCTTTCTTACCTCTGTCCACACTTCTTTTTTTTTTTTAGTCCTCCTTATGTTTGTGTGTGCATTTATTTTTCTACTTTTTATGAAAATGTTGTTTTTATAAATCTGGAATCACCACAGATGTTTCGTTGTTGTTTGTGTTTGGTTTGCATGGCACTGTCGATGTCTTAAATGCAGAATATTTTCATTGCTTGCATATCAAACATTTCATTTGTCTACAATTCACAAAAGTCGTTTATGTTGCAATCCTTTGGCTGTTTTGTTGGCAGAATACAACATGTGCAACAGTCAATAAGTTGTAAACACGTTGACTCTGACCCTGACAAAACCATCAGTGATATAAAAACTGGCTTTCATGAACCTAGAATATAGGTTCATTGTGTTAAGCTGCTGCCATACATCAGCCAATTGATTTGAATGTCATTTTTGTAAAATTATTTTAAAGGTCAGATTTGTAACATCTTTGTATCTCTTCAGGGTCGCCTCTCAACACCAACGCAGCTCAGACAGCCGCCAGTCAGACACAGCCGACACTTACAACAACTACACCCTCACCATCTCCTCAGCCAATCACACGACTCGCTCAGGTCCAGACCAACAACAGCAACAACAAGAGAGGCACGTTCACTGATGATCTTCACAAACTGGTGGATGACTGGACGAAGGAAACTATAGCAGCAGCCAATCAGACGCGGCCCTCCCTTAACCAGATCAAACAGCAGAGACGAAAGCAGGACCTCGAGGGCAAAGCGCTCCCCAGGGGAGGAGCTAGACATGAGGTATGAGAAATGAACAGGTGCATTCGAAAAGAATAATAATGGACCATTTGTTTGGGTTGTAACATAATCTGAAGCTGTGTTTCAACGTCAGGAACTCTTTGAGTACCGGGACTTTGGGGTGTGGCATTGCACCATTTATAGAACTTCTAGAGAACATCAAATCTCAACAAGTTAGATTTTTTTCTGCACGTGATTAACTGTAAACAACACTGAGAAAGTAGTGGTCGCAACCAATAACAGTCATAAAACAGCATGCTCTGTGTGAAACATGGAAGGGTACATTAAATAATTGCAGGTGATTTGTTAAGTCAAATTGAGATTTGCAGCTGTGAAAATTTGTATAGATAAAAAAAGTTTGCATGGGTGCAAACTTTATTGACCTGTGTAAAACAGGTGTGGCTTTTCATAGGTCAGCAGGCTAATTTGCCTAACCTTCTCTGTGAAAATGCAGGCAGTAACAGACTGGAGGAACCTTTAGCCCCTTGAAAAGAAGGGACTTAAAGTCCGGGCTAATTTTGGGGAAAATGCAGCTTTTTGACATTTGGTGCCGTTACACCGTCTGTACCACTTTGTATAAGAACTCACTTCTTTTTCAGATGAAGTGCCATGTTGGTCCCAGCAAGTTCCAGTTGCCTCTCTCCTGCCCCCTGACTGCTGCTTTAGGCCCGGGGATGCCCACAACCCTAGCACCGAACTCCTCAGCAATGCTCCCTCCTGGGTACCTTTCACCAGCAGGCTCCTATGGCGGGATGGTTCCTGGTCCTCTATACCCCCCGCAGTGGCCTGGCCTGCCTAGTCCTGTGGGGACAGTGGGTCCTGTCGGCCTGCTTGGTGCTGGAGGAAATATGCCCTTTGGCACAATGGCAAACCCAGGGATCCAAGCCTACCCTCTGGTCATGCATGACTCTGAGACTGGCCCCTGTCTCAAAACCACTAGGACTACTTAATCTCCAAATCCGCTCTGCTGTGGTTCACCAGAGCGACTCCTGTACATATTGTGACCTTGTAAAAAACAGTGTTGGTATTCTGAATACAACACCTATATATGTAGTTTATTGTGTGTTTGAGTGTGTGTGTTTGAAAGTACGTGTGTTTACTTTGTAGTACATGTTAAGTATGTTTGTCTAAATACCTAATGCTTTTTGGCTGTGGTCTTGACTAAACTTAGCCATACAAGTCTTTTTTAGGTCACAAAATGTTTCACTTTATTCTTTACTACTGTAGTTGTCACAATGATTTTGCCTTTCTATGTTACGTCCGCATTAAACACAACACTACATTTGGAATCCAAAAACCAGTGGTTTGAGATACAGTAACAGGACAGTATTAATGATGAAGATACCTGAAGGAATGTAGTGCCTTGAGCATTGATTTATAGATTGTTTTCTGCTTCTGTGAAACAACTGCATGTCTGCATCCAGATTATTTTATTTGAGTGCAGTCTCTCTTTCTTTTGTTTTATACATTACAGACACTTTTGTTTTTCTGTTTACATATGAATGCCCTTGTAGTACTGCACTATTAACACAGTATATGCTCTTATTTAAATAATAAAATCACGTTTTAACCCTTGTTTACTTTCTACCATGTGACAGATGGCATGCCATAGAGGTGGGATGTGCCATTGCCTTGCAGAAAGAAATGGTTAATGTGAGACTGATGAGTGAAGAAGGAAAAAAAAAAAAAAAAAGCCAGCAGCCAAAATCCACATTTTCAGGTCAAATGGTTAGTTGGACACGGTCTCTTTTTGATGTGTTGGATAGCACAAGAGTTGGCATTGTTGTGTCCTTGTGCTCAGAGAAAAAGGCAGTGTCCAGAGCCATATATACTGTACATAGTTCTTTCTACAGTGTATGCCTCTGGCAATGATCAGAATGTAGCAATTAATATGTGAAGGCTTGAGGCTTTAAAGTGCAATTTAACCCCTCCACAAAGCTTTGATCGTGGCCTTGCCACAAGCCTTATCTCTGATGATGTGTGCAACAGGAGCAAGCTGATAAGTTGAACAAAGTTACAAAACACAAAGCAAACAAGAGAAGCTACTTGGAATATAATGAACAATACAAAACCACTTATCAAACTCTGAAGTCACTACTGCTAAATGTTTTTTTTCAACTTGGCTGTCCTATTACTCAGCATACAGTGTATGTAAAAATGTTTTGTGCAATCACCACTGAAGTCTGACTTTTTAAATTATTTGATGTATAAAGCTTTTTTTTTTTTGATGCTGCTATTGTCTGAGGTTCACGATACATTTGTGCATTCTATTCACAGAAGATGGTACTTAAAAATAAAAACAAGAACTCCTCTAAGTAGATGAATAAATGAGACTCGCAGAGCAGTGTTATTGCCTTGGAGTTTTAATGTTGACTTTCCCAGGTTGAATTTGCCTTTTCTTTGTTAGGTGAAAAATTGCAAGAATCAAATGATTCTTGATGCTGAAGATTTGCACAACACATAGCTTCTCTTAAGATATGGTCAGTTTCCTAAACTGTATATAATATGTTTCACAGCCTGTACTTTTTTTAAATCACAGATTAGCATGGCCAACTCCAATGTTCCACAACGCAAAGATAAATAAAACTGCTGATATGGTCAGAAATTTCACATCTCCACAACACATTTGAAAGATTTCTGCATCCCAATCCTGCCAAGCTGTGAATTGTACAGTTGTCTTGTACTATATATTTGTACATTTTGTTTGATGGTAAAACTTGTGTATGGGGGTGTTGGAGGTGGAGGGGTTGTTTGATGTATATTAATCCATCAATTCGGTTTGAATTGGACTTTTATAGGATATTATGCAGAGTCTTCTGCTTTGGTGAAATACTTCCAGTAGTAAGAGATTTCTGTTCTCTGTCACTTGTATCTGGTATGTGTTGTCCCAACTCCCTCGCTGCTAACTCACTGTGAGCAGAGAAGGGAAGAACTATTGTTTGCATATTCATAAGGTTGCAATGATCAAAAGCGAGGAGATGAAATGCACAGAGGAGGAGCTTTTCTTCTGCCTTTCCACATCTCACTTCTCTCTGGAAGACAACATTGCCCCCTGGTGAATGTGCTCCGATTGTCAAAGGCTTGTATTTTAAATGTGTGGGATTGCTTCTGCCTGCTGATTGTCCCACTGCATTACCCCACCTACCCAGCTGCACTGTAACCACGGACTGTATGTTGAGAGAGAAATAAATATTATTTTGTGCTTGATTGTCTGTGTCATAGTTGTTTTTTCCTCCCCTCAAAGCCACATGAATCAAAAAACATGATTAATTTAGCAAGGTAGTAAATAAACCATGAACCATTCAACTCAATTACTCCTTTATTAGTTGTACTTCATGGATTATCAGTAGAGTTATTTGAACGTATGGCATGAACTGAGGCCAGGATTGATGTATTCATGCTCAGTCCTGCCAACAGCTTTGAAACACAGCCACAGATTCGCGACATATAAGAAAAATAATATCCAGGAAATGAACGACCGAGAAGAGGGGACAAATAAATTACTAAACAGACATGAAATGTATATGTCCAGATAAATATTGTAAAAACACAAATAAGGGCCATGTTTTACCTCCTCCAAGCCGAGAAACAGAGAAATAGGCCCTCTATCGTGTGGCGAATGTGTCAACCGCTGTTAGCGGCGCAACGTTTCAGCAACGGTTACCCCTTTTGTTCAACCGAGTTCCTGAATAATTCCCAACACAATGCAATGATCAGGGTATTAAATTATTCTTTGAAAAACACTGTTCTTGCGTTACCCTGGATCATATCTGGGACTATCTAATGAATTACAAAATCGATCTGCAACCCGTCCGAGCTGGTGTGAGGTTTCCGAAGAAGGCAGTCTTGAGGAACGTGGAGTAGTAAGTGCTTAAAGATCAGCAGCGTTTCACGGCTTTGTGAGAAATTGGGTCACATTAAGAAAATGTAAGCTAAATTGTATGTGATTTTACTTCAATTTTAGGATTCCATTTAAACCTCTTGTACCCTGAATGCATGAAGTAGTAAAGTCGCAATGCAATACAAGGATGCCAGACTATCTCCCCCGTAATGCTCAACATTTCAGAGGTATTTCACCGTAGAGATGGAGAACAAATTGTTAAGTCCCTTAGCTGTTAAACTTATTTACAGACCTGATCTCACTTTCTGTTGTAGCATCTTAACCTCTTAAAATCCAACGTTAAACTGTCTTTGCTGCATAGTGTCTGGGATTCACAGGGTGAGGTCATTGTGGAGGGAAATACTAGAGGGCTGGATGATCAACCAAGTTACAGACTGTCAATACTTTATGTTACCCAAAACACTAGTGTTTATCTTTTTTTAAATCAATCCTCCTATAATGTACAATTCGTTAAAGTGGCTTCTCTTTGTGTAGCTAACGTGTGTAACGAGAACACAGCTAAAGTGATGTACGCGAGTTGCTCTAACCTAGTTAACATTATGCAGCTTAATGAAACACTGTGTAGACTCAAAACATTGTTTTAAATAGCAGAACAGGCATATGCTAGCCTGTAATTTTAAACTTGTATATAATGAGTTAGCTCGTTGGCTCTGTGGGTATATTTTACGCAGTGCACTGTTGTTGTTTGCTAGCTGTTGTTAGCTTGCTAGCTAACAGCGCCAGGCTGTAGTTTTTTTTTATTGTTTGAGAAGAAAGCCTTTGCAAAATGATATAGCCAACATTAACTGGATTAAAAAAAACACGGTTGGCTCTTGGTTTTCAAACTTAATTGCGTATTGTGCACTGCAATGTTAGCCTGATTCGTTTCCAACTCATGGATGTAAACAAGCTTGAAAATACTGTCAGCTAGACTTACTGTTATGCTCTTTGCACTGCAAATCAACCGAATATAACTGTAGTTAGTTTGGAACAAAAGCAAACATGTTGATCTAATTTGCACCTGTTATTTGGGATCTAAACATAAATGTGTGTTTGCTTCTGGGAACGAGGGACATCCTCACGTGACTGCACTGTAACAGGTGCATAAAGTGACTGAATGTGTTGTCTAGGCTTGGCTCTTACTGCTTCAGTTGAGTGACTTTAGCTGTTATAACAAATGATATGCAATCATAAAGTAATCCATGGAATGGATGCGCCAATGGTCTTCCTTTGTGTTCCCCTCTTTTAGATGTAAACTTGAACAGCATCTGTCCCAGCAGTGGCTGTTGGCACAATGGGGCTGGACTTTGATGTAAAGACCTTCTGTCACAATCTACGGGCCACCAAGCCCCCTTATGAGTGTCCTGTTGAGACTTGTCGTAAGGTCTACAAAAGCTACAGTGGAATTGAGTATCACCTCTACCACTACGACCATGACAACCCAACTCCTGCACAGACCGTACCCCAGAAGAAGAGGAAGGGACGACCTCCTCGCGCCTCATTGGCCGGGTCGGGGGATACAGACGAGGGAGAACGTAACGTAAGTGGAGGTCCAGGGCAGGGAGGGAACACACCTGGAAGCCCCAACCACTCTGAGCACTCTCACTCCCCGGGCAGAGAGACAATGACCTATGCCCAGGCGCAGCGTATGGTGGAGCTGGAGCTCCAAGGGCGTATCCACCGTATTAGCATCTTCGAGAACATTGATGTGGTGTCAGAGGAAGACAGTGACGCAGAGGATGCTCCTCCATCTGGTACAGGAGGGAGTGGTGGAGGAGTGTGTAATGGTAGTGATGGAGGAGGTAGCGAGGTAGGAGGTAGTGGCAAGGACCGCCAGGATATGCCATCTTCTAATGGGGGAAAATCCACCCCAAAGTCTGGGAAGCATAAAAGTAAAGAGAAGAAGAAGGAAGGCTCATCTCATCATCACAGCTCTCAGTCTGGGCCTGCAGTCAAGCTGCCTGAGGCGGTCTTCAGAGAACTGGACCAAGAGAGACCTGATGCCCCTCCTCGGCCTTTATCTTATTACAGGTCTGTATTGAGAGTTCTAATATCTTTTACTTATAATTTACAGCAGGTATGAGAATTATAGACAGGAAAATTGCCAGGTTGTTTGCATGTCTTAGGAAATATATTTCACCTAAGATTCCTTTGCCACCCATGGATTATTACATAATAATATAAACATATTTTCCGTCTTTGCTGTTCAGGTATATTGATAAGTCCGTTGAGGAGCTGGATGAGGAGGTAGAGTATGACATCGATGAAGAGGACTACATTTGGCTTGACATCATGAATGACAAGCGGCGGCGGGACGGTGTGACACCCATTCCTCAGGAGGTCTTTGAGTACCTCATGGACCGATTGGAGAAGGAGTCCTACTTTGAGAGCCATAACAAGGTAACTGAACTTGGACATTTTGGGGGAAAATATTTTTTACCACTTAAAAATACGGGAATGCATCCAACATCGTATCTCTTCTTTCCTCCTCTCTCCCAGGCAGACCCCAGCACCCTAATCGATGAAGATGCTGTCTGCTGCATCTGTAACGATGGAGAGTGTCAGAACAGCAATGTGATCCTGTTTTGTGACATGTGTAACCTCGCAGTGCATCAGGAGTGTTATGGTGTGCCCTACATCCCTGAGGGCCAGTGGTTGTGTCGGCGCTGCCTGCAGTCACCGAGTAGAGCTGTGGACTGTGCGCTATGTCCCAACAAGGGAGGCGCTTTCAAACAGACAGACGACGCACGCTGGGCCCATGTGGTGTGTGCCCTCTGGATCCCAGAGGTAAGCCCATTCCCCACTACATGCAGTCCTTATGGGAGCTACATAAACCTTCAGATTGAGTTGTGTTCGCCTGAGTTATTTACAGTTTTGCAATTAATACCTTATGTCAATACCTTCCAAGCAATATGATTAGGACAAGTAAATATAATTATGAATTGTTTTCTGCTTTTTCTCAGGTCTGCTTTGCTAACACAGTCTTCCTGGAGCCGATTGATAGCATTGAACACATTCCTCCTGCTCGCTGGAAGCTCACCTGCTACATCTGCAAGCAGCGTGGGTCAGGTGCCTGCATCCAGTGTCACAAAGCCAACTGTTACACCGCCTTCCACGTCACATGTGCCCAGCAGGCGGGCCTTTATATGAAGATGGAGCCTGTCAGAGAAACTGGGGCCAACGGCACCTCGTTCAGCGTCCGCAAGACGGCTTACTGTGACATCCACACGCCTCCAGGATCAGCCCGACCTTTGGGAGGAGTAGGCGGCGCGAGCATGGGTTCTTCTCACAGCGAGGGAGAGCTGGAGGAGGACGATGAGCCCAGCATCGGCCATGATGACGATTCAAAGGGCTGGAGCTCTGAGCGAGCAAAAAGGGCGAAGGCCAAGTCGAGGCTTAAGATGAAAAGAGCAAGGAAGATCTTAGCTGAGAGGAGAGCTGCTGCACCAGTTGTGTCTGTGCCCTGCATCCCTCCCCACAGGTAAGGTGGACAAGAGTTTGTATTATTCCTCTCTATGACGTGTGCTGCCGCCATCTTGGCCAGGTCACCCTTGTGAAAGAGATTTTGATCTCAATGGGTTAATTACCTGTTTAAATAAAAAAATAAAAATGTAACCGTACTGTAGGGGCTTCACAACTCCAAGAATAGAATATCTTAAAACATTAACAAACATTTTACATTTGACCTGAAAGTTCAAATAGTGTTTTTTTCCCCACCAGGCTGAGTAAAATCACCAGTAACTTGACAGTACCCAGGAAGAGCCAGTTCATGCAGCGACTGCACAGCTACTGGACTTTAAAGAGGCAAAGTCGCAATGGCGTCCCTCTGCTACGCCGGCTCCAAACACATCTACAGTCGCAGCGACATATTGATCCTCTCCCTCCTCAACCTCCATCACAGCTGCCTCCGGTGACTTGTGTTATTGTGTAGATACTCATTTATAAGTGTAGTTCATTTATATTTTTTCTGTACTTGCGTCATTCAGTGGTCTAACATGATTTTGGGTTTGTGCGTGTAGGCACCGCAGAGGGACACTGAGGAGAAACAATCGGCACTGAAGGAGCAGCTGAAGGCGTGGCAGAGACTGAGACACGACTTGGAGAGAGCCAGGCTACTGGTGGAGCTTATTCGGAAGAGAGAAAAACTCAAGAGGGAGACGGTAAGACACACATTTTTTTATCAACCTGGGATTTTAGCACACGCCTTGCTTAGGATTCATCTTGCGTCTATGCAGGCACGTCAAAAAATGTGGTCCAATCAAAAGATGGATTTGTATACAGTATATTATTCAAGCTATTTAAATCTAGGGCACATGTTTTTCATTTTTCATTCTCTACACAATCTTTTAGTGATTTCAATTTTTGCTAGAGGTGAACAGTTTATTTTGTGTGTTCAGTTCTTGCTCGTGTGGAAGGAGCCATTCAGAAGTGCTGCTGGACGCTCCGACACATTTAACATTTGAGAACTGGCTGTTAAACAGCATCACATGCACTAGCTTTAATTTGCCAATCTACATGAACCCGTCTCAGTCCACTTTTCAGGAAACCTAATGTTTTTTCGCAGCAAGCCAAGTAAAAATTTGGACATGAAAAGCAAAACAAAAACTTCCTTCACTAGCAGCAGCTTTGTAAAATGTGTGGGTCGGACCTGAATTCGAATTTACTTTGTGTCAACACACACACAAACACACATAAACACACGCAAACACACTTCTGGTCCCAGAGATGTGTCTATGTTGATTTATTCAGCAGGCGTATACTGTTCACACTGTGTTTCAGATTAAAGTGCAGCAGATGGTGCTGGAGATGCAGCTGACTCCCCTCCTGGTGCTGTTGAGGAGCACGCTGGAACAGTTGCAGGAAAGAGACACAAACAACTTCTTTACTGAGCCTGTACCGCTGGCAGAGGTAAATGCACCAATACACATTTAGAAAGTCTGCACTTTGATAGCAGCCTCCACAGTCAGTGTTTGTCATGCTCTTATCCTGACCTTTACTTTAATATCTGAAAAAAGAAACAACCACTGCTGACTCTACACAGTCAGATCTGCACTAAAAAATAATTACAGAATAATAAAGCTTAGTTTAATTCAGATCTCTACTTTCTCCCTACTCCACTATCTAAGGTGCCTGACTACCTGGACCACATTGACACTCCAATGGACTTCCAGACCATGTGGAACCTGCTGGAGTCCCATCGCTACCTCACTTTTGAGGCCTTTGAGGCTGACTTCGGCCTCATTGTAAACAACTGCCTCAAGTACAACGCTAAGGACACGGTCTTCTACCGCGCTGCCCTGCGGCTCAGAGAAATGGGCGGGGCTGTCATTAGGACTGCCAGGCGGCAAGCTGAACGGATAGGCTTCGACTACGAGACCGGCATGCATCTCCAACGAGAGCCGAGCCCAGAAAGTCAGCGCGAGCAGGAGAGAGACAGGGAGAGGGAGCGGGAACGAGACAGAGAGAGGGACAGGGATCGAGAAAGAGAACGACTGTTGTCGTCCAATGAAGATGGTAAGTTGGCATATTTTGCTGTAGTTCTCAAGTTGTGGTTTATGATTGTGTTTTTTTTCAAGCACCAAAGTGGAAAAAATGCTTAAGAGGGGTTTCTGTACTTAAAGGCATTAAATAAATAAAAACTGGGGCATATTTGGATAGCCTTGCATTTGGAGTTCATACATGCTAGATGAAAATAAACACTTGCGTGTCATTTCACTAAACCAAAAATGAAGAGAATTAGAAAGATCTTTGGCCTCTTGGCCAGTAGGTGGCGCCAAACAGGATCACAAATCCTCTTTGCTCAAATGAACTGTATTTCTTCTTTAGCTGCCTGGAATGGTCAAGCCCTCTCATCCTCGTGATGGAGAATCTAACTTACAGCTTGAAAACAAAGGAAGAACATTTAGCAAAAGGCTGAGGAAAATGGTTAACATGTAAAACAAAAAAAAAGCACCTCAGCAGCATAAGAAAAACATGAAACCCTCATCCACACAACAGGCTTCATGTTTTTATGAGACTCTTTGTTTGCTTTTACAATCATTTGTCTTGATTCTTATTGGTTTAAGTGAGTGTAAACAAAAAATTGTCAGGCCCTCTCACAAACTTCCAGACATGCTAGCTTTGGTAGAGCATGTAGCAATATGAACAAAAATAACTTAATGTTGTGATCTTTTTTGGTATCACAGGAAACAGCCCACATCCTTCCCTTTATTAGTTTCAACAGGGGTTGTGGCTCAGTGGAAGAGTCCGTCGTCTCTGAACCAGAAGGTTGGGGGTTCGACTCCCACCTCCTGCAGTTATATGTTGAAGTGTCCTTGGGCAAGACACTCAACCCCAAAATGCTGCTGCTGCATCAGCGTCCTGTAAATGTGTATGAATACTCTAAATAGCAACCTCTGCCGTCAGTGTGTAAATGTAGTGTGAATGGGTAGGTGTGACCTGCGGTGTATAAAGTGTTTGAGTAGTCAGAAGACTAGAAAAGCATGATACAAGTCCATTTACCATTTTGAGAGATATTTCATAGCTTTTAAATTGTCTTGTCTTGTTACATACAGTATTTAGCAGCCTCTATTTCTCCCCGCCCCTCTCAGAGCTCCTCCTGATGGAGAACAGGCGACGGCTGCCGCTGGAAGAGCAGCTGCATTACCTGCAGACGCGTCTTGATGAGGTCAGCTCGGGAAAGCACAGCATTGGTCAGTCGCGTAGAGCCAAAGCTCTGAGGAAAGAAATCAGTGTCATCAAAAGGAAGCTTGCACACCAGAGGGAAGGAGGCTCAGGATTGGGGGGCAGGGAGTCTGTGGGAGGAGGAGACCGCGGCTCTTCTCTCCCCCATCACCCATCTTCTGCAGGACACCTTGATGAAGGGGGAGAAAGCAGCAGCCAGGAGATTGGAGGAAAAGGTAAATGTGGGAATATTAATAAAGTTATTTATGTGTGATTGATAAAACATTTGAAAGATTAATAAGTTGAAAATGTTCACCTCTCTCCTTGTAGACCTGAGTGTGTCTGCCCTGGCTCCCGAGGTTGGCCGGCGGACATCTGTCCTTTTCTCCAAGAAGAACCAAAAAATGGCTGGGCCCCCCAAAAGGCCGGGACGCCCTCCCAAGAATCGGGATGCTGGGTATGCCGGGGCAGGTGTGAGTCAAAGCCCCATCGGTCCCCCTCAGCTTCCCCTTTTGTCCTCGACCAGGCAGAGGAAGAGGCCGCGCAGCCCCCGCAGCAGCTCCAGCTCTGACAGCGACAGTGACAATGACGACCTGCTCCCAGGTACAGAAGACAAATGCCAAGGGAATTTTTGATCTTTCTTCGTGCACACTCACTTTACCGCTCCTATCTCTCTCCCTTTACTCAGGTTTGCCAAGTAACGGTTTTGATGGAGGTAACCAGCCTGTGACAGAGAGCTTCCGCGTGTACAGAAACGACACCCGTCTCCCTCGTTCCAGCTCGGACTCTGAGTCCACAACCAGCAGCAGCAGCAGTGCAGCTTCTGACAGAACCAGGTGATTATTGCTGAATCGAAACTGGAGCTGTTTTGAGTAAATAAGTTCAGATTCAGCCTACACCTTTCCGATTGGTTACATCTCTCCATGTATTTTATTATGCACTGATTTATGAACTTAACTAATCCTTTCTTTAATCTGTCAGTAAGAAAATAAATAGATGTCCTGGCATGTGAAACTGTTCCTTGAAATCACTGACATATATGAGACAAGTGTAACCAGCCAGGTTGTCATTGAAGGGATATAATGTCGCCAATGCAACAGTGAATGAGTATTAATGTTTAGAAGCACAAAAACGACAAAGGTATATAACTAAAAAAATAATCAACTCTAAAATAAACAAAAATTGAGATCACTGGTAACCTCTTGTTCACCTGAAAAGTTCTTGTACAAATGAGGAAACTGTGCAGAGCTGTATTTACAGATGATGTCATCAGTAGTTAAATAAAACCCTTGACCTGTCAGATTTTAAAATGGACTCTGTCTTGTCTGTCCTCTCTTTCAGTACGACTCCCTCTAAGCAGGGCAGAGGAAAGGCCTCGTTCTCTCGCTCCGCCTTCCAGGAGGACAGCAGTGAGGAGACGTCGGGCACTGAAAATGATTCCTACTCAGTGGGAGGATCGCGGAGCGTTTCACATTGTAAGCACATTTCGACCAAACATGCACACTCCTCCCTGTGTCACGCAAACACAGTTATTTTCCAATTACGAAGGTGAGTGTCTTCTTAAAAGGTTTTAATCTTGATGAGGTTGGTAATAACAGTTTTTCTTTGTATCTTTGAACAATCAAATGTGTCGATTTACTTGGATGACTCCACTTATGATTTAGTGACGTCACTTGTTTGAAGCTATGCTGCAATCAAAATGATCTGAAGAAGTTCCACTTCTGGCTCTGAGATGTGTCTTCTACTTGTGCCTGGTGTCAAGTTCAAAAATGGAACATTGAAAGCTTTTATTAACACAACTACTCATGGTCTTGTTGGACTTCAGAGTGGTTTGTTAAAAAACTTAAAAACGCTAAAGATGAAGCTAAGAATAACTGGTTATAGCCTAGGCACACAGATAACATTCTCAGCACTAGCTGTGGTGTTAGTCACAGATATGAAGATAGGTGAAACAAAAGGAAATAAGATTCCAATAAATAGATCTGCCCTCTTCATTTAAAGTGTTTTCAAGAAGTCAGAAACTTCTATGGCAGCACAGACCATTCATTAAGGACACCTATCCCAGCTCTCGCCCAACTTTAAATTTTAAATCCAAATCAGGAACAAATAATATTTATTATTTTTTCATCACTTTTTGTGGCAAGGTTTATTTCAAAACCGATAAAGGCGTAAAGTTAAGTTAAGCCACCTAGTCACCTAGTTAGAAGTGATGACTGTCTTCCTGTTCCTGTGCTCCCTACCGTCAGTGGTGCGCGGTCGAGCCAGGTCAGGATGCTGGATGACTTCTGATGACTATTCTTCTCTTGAAGCTCTGGATCTGGTGTGGGCCAAATGCAGAGGCTATCCTTCATATCCTGCTCTGGTGAGACACAAATCCCCTCTGCAAATAGAATACATTGAAGTTTGACGAACATTTAAAAATATCCTTATCGAGCACATCTAATCCTCTTTTTGCCCCTCTTTGCCTGCAGATAATTGACCCGAAGATGCCGAGGGAGGGAGTGTTCCACCGTGGTGTCCCAATCCCCGTCCCCCCTTTGGATGTGCTGAAACTAGGCGAGCAGATGACCCAGGAGGCAAGGGAGCACCTGTTCCTGGTCCTTTTCTTTGACAACAAGAGAACCTGGTCAGTGCTTAGGGGTGTTTTGACTCATGTTTTTTTAGATTCTCTAAATGTAATCATTCTCTTCTGTTTTCACACTGTTGCACTGTTTCTGCCCCCCCCCCCTCCCTCCAAATGATAAGGTACTGTAAAAAAAAACAAGACGCAAGCAGTACAAGCTTCCGATGTTACTGGATGTGTGCACACAAGTCGAAGTTGAAAAAGAAGTTCAAAAGAAACTGCACTCCTAGTTCTGAAGTGCAAGACGGCAGAACCTTTAGCAGAAGTAGGGCAAACGTTGTTTTGCAAATAGAAGAGGAGGAAAAAAACATGTTGTGTTTGAGGTCATAAGGTGCTGCAATCACCTCAGAAACATGCACCATTGACATTCTTTGCTGCCTTGTCGATGGCCTTAAAAGCATCCAGGAGTAGAAATCAGGTCAGTTCAAACTGCCACAAACAGGTAGAAAGTATCATATAAAGAGTTCAATCAAGCAGCTGGAGTGTTTTTTATAAAAATCTAAAGTGATAGGTAAATGGTTGCCATGGTAAGCATAAGGATTTGATTGATGGTTGAAATAGCTTTAGTAATGAATAAACTGAAATTGTTAGGTAAAATAATGCGCACCTGGTTAAGCAATGAAATAAAAGCAATGACTAAGCAATGAATTTAAAAGTAATAGTAAGGTAATTAATAAACAATGGTAAAAATGAGCCTAACTAAGAGATACACAGTGAAAAGAGTAAGCAAATAGTAAGTGGTTTAAACAAGAAGCTTAGGTAATTGTAGAGAAACACCGATTGGGAAAATCAGGGACGATACCGATGTCTGAAATAACAATTCAGTCGATTCCCATACCGATGTTTGTTTCATGACTTCTTTTGGTGCAAGACTCCCACAATGCCACCATTCTCTCCCAGGTTTGTTAATGAAAACAAGTCAGGGTTTGTTCAACAGTTGACTTAAAAAACGTGGGTGGGGACCCAAAAGTGGGTCGCAGAGCCGTTTTCAGTGGGTCGCGAATGTGTTCCTGGAAATGATATCTAAAAGAATATGAAGCGCTTTTTTTCACAAGTTTGTTTCATTCCGTTTCTTTGTTCTATCACGCTTTGTACCATCTGAGGTACAAACTGCACTATTTTTTTTTAAATAAATCGGATTGATTAAAAAAATATAGGAAATTTGGGTCGCAGTTTTTCATGAAGGAGTAGCTGGTGGGTCCTGATGCTAGACCAGTTGAGAACCACGGAGCTAAAGTATTTCTTTATGGATAAAATTATTTGTAAGGAAATTGAGTTATGGTTGAAATTGTAAGCTTAAGTAATGGATACATGGTTGAAACTATGAGCAAAAATAATGGATTAAAGGTCAAAGTAAACCGAACTAAAAGGAATAGATAAAGGGTTGAAACAGTTAGCTTAAGTCATGGATAAATGGCTGCTATAAAGGTGCATTTGCTGATCAAAAAAAAGAAATATTGACAGTATAGTTGCATAGAAACATTTTCTTACAACATCCATTGTTGTACAAGCAATCATTTCAAAATTCCCTTATTTAGGAAGTATAATTGATTGGAAGTTAAAGTGGCTGTTGGTTTAAGCCTGAAATCAAGAAGCAAAAAAAAACAACTTATTTGTTTAAGTAATATTGTACACTTTAAAAATAAAGCGACTCTGGACTGGATGAACTGGACTTACCAACTGATGTGTCTATGTTGATGCAACTTTGTGTGTATCCAGGCAGTGGCTGCCGCGCTCGAAGCTGGTGCCGCTAGGTGTGGACCAGGAGCTGGACAAGGAGAAGATGCTGGAGGGCAGAAAATCAAACATCCGCAAATCAGTGCAGGTGGCCTACCACCGTGCCATGCAGCACCGCAGCAAGGTGCAGGGAGACCCCAGCAGTGAGACCAGTGACAGTGACTGAACACACACACACAAACACACACACACACACAAATGTAATGTATCCTTGCAGGTGTTGTAGAACATATGTTTCACTATCAAGAGCCTGAGCCTCCATCACAGAACACAAAAAACAGTGCCAGTAGCAGAGAGGGGTGGGGGGGATCCTCTACAGTGGCCCTAAGACACAAACACTCATGCACACTTAGCCGTATTTAATCTGACATGTAAAATATTGTATTTAAGAGAATTGAAAAGAAGGTTATTAATAATGTCGTTTGGAAAATATGCTATGTTCAGAATCATAAATGGAAATATTCTTGGTATGTGGTCAATATGTTGAACACCAGATGAGATAATGGTTTACACACTCTAAAAGTGAACGTAGTATCACATAGACAACCACATCTCCCACTGATTCTTGCACATGTGGTTTTACATTTGAATAGGGCATGTAGTGACCATTAAAATGCACACAGTTGGTATGGCTGTTCATTCCAACAATCAAGCACATCATCCCCCCGAAAAGAAATCGCTGGTGTGAGAGGCCTTTCATTTGTCAGTGGGGCCCCAAGAGAGACAGTTTGAACCCGTTTCAATGTTATTTATTCTGCTGACTCCTTATTAACAAGGTCAACAAGCCTGTTTTATCATGGACTACTTCTAATCACTCCGACAACACAAGACATTTTTGTGTGATCCTTTTGTTTTCTTGTTGTCTGTATTCATCATGTCTCCTGTTTTTATGATTTTGTAAACCGTGTCAGTGTCACACAGGCCTCCGGTCAACCAATAATGAGGACTAAACTGAAACACATGATCGCCTCACTGTCTGTTTTAGTCTCAGGCTGATGGCTTTAGAACTTTTATATATACAGATTGCATAAAGATAGAAGTTTAATAAAAAAAAGAATTGAGTTTTTTAAACTTGTGGGTGGTCTTGTGGTCACTGTGTCCGTGCGTGTGAGAGTGGACTGTGTTTGATCATCCTGGTTTCTTGAATCATTTCTAGAGACTATTGGGTGGAACATCTCTGTTTGGTCAGCAGAATATCTCACCCACCCATTCGCTCTTTCATGTAATGACTCGATATGTTGCAATCTTTTGATCCTGATTCAAACAGCGTGAAAACACAATACTTCAGTTTTGGTAATGGATTCAAAAAATCCACACACATCACCCTACACTGGGAGGGATTCTCTATCTTTTTGGGGATAATTTGTATTTAAACACTAAAGTTTGCTTAATATTCTCCAAGATGAGGGGTAATCATTGTATATGTCTTAAAATGTGACATTTTGTAGGTGTATAATAAACCTGGGTACGCCCACAGGAATTCCTAATCATAAGTCATGGTGTTGAATCATGGGAAACGGTGTTTGTAGATAACTTTTTTTTTGTGGGGGTGTTCGATAGTTTATAACCAGGGTTTGATCATAAGTGCTTCACACTGCCTCGTGCAGTATGTTATTATATATAAGACACAGGCTTAATGTTCACCGGTTCTACTGGTTGCACAACCTTGGACAAAACAACAAGTACCATGTCTTACGAACATGCTGGTTAAGAATCTAATTTTTTACAAGCCTAGAAGTCAAGAAAAAGGATTTAATTCCACTTTTGAACAATGCACTTGTCAGCAATATCCTGTCAATCATCATACTGGATGTTCAAGTAAAATACCACATGACAGCACGCTTTGATTACCTTGATCAACGTTACATTTCCCAAAAGTTGACTGCTTGTTTACATTATCAGTTGCTATAGCTAAAGTGCATTTGATGACAAATATCTCCCCTAACCACCAATTCAAATTGCCTCTGCACAGACCAAAGTTTCTCATCATAATCTTTCACGTCTGATAAATCTCCCCCACCCGACTGGAACGCCCCCTCACCACATCCACTATTATAAGTCTGCTGATAAGCAACCAAAACCTTACCCCCTCTGAGTAAAGCCACATTGTTTCCTGAGCTATGATCCGAATGGGAGTGGAAACAAGTGATAAGCATCAGGTACAGATGAGACATCTGTTGACGCTGTTGTATTCTCTCTCTTTGTACACATTTACTAACACTTGTGCTGACTGTATGGGTTTTGGTGGTTATTTGTTTTGAATAAATGTTAAGTTTAGATGCATAAATACGATTTTTAACCGAAGACTTGGAAAGATTAGATAAGTAAAGTAGACTCTTCTTTGTTTTGAAATAAAATGCCTGCAAGTTACTGAAGTCTTTCAGGTGAATGAAGTGAAAGTTCCTCAGCTATGTAGCCTTACAGAGAATAAAGTAGGACAAACTTCAAATAAACAAGTAAAATACCTCAAAGGTGCATTTAGTTAGAATTACTACATGGCTGTGGTGGTTTTAATAATAATAAACCTGCAGATGTACCCTGTTGGGTGCTTGATTAAGCATGATCTTTAGGGTTCTCTTCCACTTGACAGAATGTGACAAAGAAGTTGCTTTTAAAATGAAAAAAAACTCTGTAGGGCATCCTCTCAGTGAAGAAAATGTAACACTATGCATTTTAGGCTGGCCTCACACTAGTAATGCACAATCCATGTCCTGTGCTCTGCATCTGCAAACTTTTTCACCCTAACCCCCTTAACCAACTCGAAATGTGAGTTTTAGTCGCTCTTTAAGATTGTGAGAGATATCACTTCCCGGCAGCAGAAAGAAGCCTACCTAGGGTTGTTATCGTCAAAACTAAGTTACTGTGGTTTACGTGCATTCCAGAAGACTGGTCATTTCTGTGGAACTGGGCGTCGACTTAAAGTTGCCTCAGAAGGGTAATACGAAAGGTTGTCCTGTAATGACAGGTGGAGCTGAGCTGAAGCTGCTGCTATTATTCATGAAAACATGTTTTCTTTCTAAAGACGCCCACACGCTTTAGTCACTCAGCAGGAGTTCAGAAACGAGCAGGTAACTTTTAATCCTCCATGACGGTTCTCACTCAGGGCGCTTGCCGCTTGTTTCCAGAGTTGTCATGGCTCAGGTTGTCGAACTTTCCAAGAGAAAGCGTCCACTTGAACCCACGAAAAAATTATGACCCTGCGAGCCTGAGGGGACTTAATACAGGCTTTTTAGAGTCTGGGAGTATTTCGTAATCGTAATGTTTAGGTTTAAACTGCATTTCTTCACCGCGGTGGCTTTCATCGTGGTGTCTACACTGCTGCTGGAATGTACCACAACATGTCAGGTGAGTTTAATTCAACATTAGATCACATACATCCAGGTAGAGGAACATCATTGTGAATATTAAAAATAACATCGCCTACAACTCAGACTGAGCAAAAATTAATGTATGGTGGGTCAACGGGCTTATATGCTGTTTTGTCAATGATTGACATATGTTTTACCTTTCTTGTCTTGTATTCAGAATGGAGATCAAAATGGTAAGTCATATTATTTGTATCTGCTTATCTCATCAGAACTATTTCATGGACTACCACTGGTTACAATAGTGCTGTTTTTCTTCTGTGGACAGATTCTGCTGATGGAGAGTGCCTGCATCTGAAATTTACCTCAGCCCCCTGCCAGAAGTCTGGAAGGATGCACTCTGGATGTGTCAATGTCAGTGTTTGGAGGGAGGAATGTGGTACGAATTGAAAGACATGTTTAATTATTTGTATCACATCTTTCCTCATCTCTAAAACTGTTTGCTGTATGTCTGATATAAAAAAGAAACAAAAGTGTTCTGCTTTCTTTCAGGTTCACGTAAGGCGTTAAAGATTAAAATGTCCATTCCATGTGGAAAGACAATAATAGAAAAGTGTGCAAAGAATAATAGAAAAAACAAGAAAAAGGTAGGACATGTTCTCTTTGCACCTGCAAAAACTCGATGAATAATATCACAAATGTACAGTTCATAATACTAAATGTTGGTCTCTCTATTCTGGTTTCCATAGTGTGACAATGAAAAACTAGGGGAAAAAGGAGTCAGACGCGACTGGGAGCAGGTGTGTTTTTTCCAGGCTGAAAAAGGAACTTTTGTCACCATTTCGTACAGAACAACATCAATGAACTGCAGTGTCAACTATAAAGTACCAGGTATTGTTGTTCAGAATAGCTGGCTCATGTTTTTCGTTAAATTTTCCTTGCTTCATTTTTTAAAATCTTCATGAGAGCGTGGGGGTAGCCTATAGACTGTATATACAAATGGACACTGTGCCTCAGCCTTCTGCGGTTGAACATGACTGCCACTGACGTTTGCGAATCTGCTACCAGATCCTGTGCAGTAGGGATCGTCTGTAAGAGCCGCAGTATTGACGTCACGTTGCTTCTGCTAACACAAAAACAAAACATGTAACTTACCGATACAACTGTTAAAATCCCACAGGTGGGTACAGTCCACGTCAGAACAGATTCTTGTTGAAGCAGACACTCATGGTTGTGTAGGTTCAATGACTCTTGTTGGTGTTTATGTTTTCTCTTGTTGTTTCTGCTGTACTCGTTAATCCGGAGCACACATTATCGCAGGAGCTGCATTCATCAACAGAGCCGTCAATCATGACGTTTTCCAGTAGAAAAAGATAACTTTAACACAAAATGATGTGAGAACTAACTAATATGACAAAACTGGATTTGAGAAAATGTTGCTGATATGCCTTTTGATTTTATATTAGCATCAGGTTCTATCTGTTAACATATTAAATACGGTGGTATCCCTAGGCTTAAGCAGTAACAGGCAGATAACTGGTGTTATTACTGATAGCCAATCTCACTACTTCTGTTCTGAATCAGAATCAGAATCAGAATTGTGTTTATTGCCAAGTACATTTACACATACAAGGAATTTGTCTTGGTGTATTGGTGCAAAAACAGTTAACAGGGAAAAACAGCCAAAAAAAAGCAAGAACTTAAATAATATAAAATATAAGAAATTTACCAATATAAACAATAGAATTTAAAAAATGTCAAAAAAATTAAGAACAATAATAATAAAAAATAACAAAATCTACAAGCTGCAATGGAGTGCATGTGAGAAAAAAGAATGTAAAGTCCAGTGGGCGTTTCATTGGCCTTTTCAAATACTGGCATCTACATCAGAACAACTGCAATCATTAGAGCCCATTTCAGTTCAGATCTGGTGACTGATTTAATGTGATTCATCTTATTTAAATACTTAAACCAACATTCCTTCCTCGTGCCCTTTGAATAGGGGAATTCATTACACTGAAAATTAGAGTAGTAAATGTCATCAGAGATTTCAAAAAAATTATCTTGAAATTAAATGCATTTGATTTGTATGCTTTTATCATGTCAATATTTCTAAATTGATTCTCACTCTTTTCCTGTAAGTCCTCATTCCTCTGCACTGTTTTGACCTGTTGATCAAATCCTTTTGTTTTTGTGTGTTTGTGTTGGACTTAGATCCCATACCAGAGTTTGATTTGACTGTGAATCAGTCATCTAAATCGGTCATTGTCACTGTGGAGCCTGGACACAAAGTCAAAACCAGATGGTGTTACTTAAAAAGCAAAGGGGGCTGTATTGGTGGCACAAACCCTACTATTCCTGTAAGTATGAGTGAAACCTTTGTCAGCATCTATTCCATTTATTATAAACATACTAAGTAAGAAAGATTATTTTTCTCTCCAACCTAACTTGTTTTTTTTGTTTTGTTTTTTCAGATTAATCCGTCAGAGTCTCGATCAGCTCTTCTTAACATCCCTTTCCTGCTGCCCTGTGTCTGTGTGGAGGTAATTGAACAACAAGTTATTTTTATGTCACTTTTTGTTGTTGTTCAATCAGTCTGTTTGTTTTTACACCTGTGCATGTCTTTGTCTGCATGGACAGGTATATTACACCCATACAGATGCTTCACGACACAAGAAGTGCCCATTTCAGAATCAAAGCCTGGCAGGTGAGTGTGACAGACAATTCATGTCAGAGTCAGATTTAAAACTAAAACAGCTTTAAGAAAAATCTTAACACTGTTTTGACAAGTGAGATACTCCATTGGATATTTACTGCTGTAAATGACAAAAAATTCAAATGAACCGTTCTGCATTTTAGAAAGAAACATTTGTTTCCTTATTTGCAGTGATACACTGAAAGATCAATACCAGTCACACTTTAGTATGGTAATACAAGTCTACAGCAAGCAGCCAATAACAATAGCTTAGCACAAAGGCTGACAAAGGGAAAAGCTAGCATGGCTCTGTCAAAAGACAAGAAAATCATCAAACAGCCCCTCTAAAGCTCAAGCAATATCTTGGTTGTATTGTAAAAAAATACAAGTAATGGTTTTACAAGAGGTTTTTTACTGGAATTTGTCTTAGCTAGTCTTATTATTGTTGTGAGATTGTCAGGAAAAAACAGGGAACTAGAGAGCACTCCAGGAAGTCTTGACAAAAATAGTTCCAGCACATAATTCCTCGTATAGACTATGACACAGAGGACGGCTATATGTTCATCCTGTTTCTAGTTTTCATGCAAAGCCAAGCTAATGGTCACCTGGCTGTAGAATGACACATTTTTAAACCATCCCTTAAATTTTATTGACCTCGATTGTTTGTGAATTGGTAGCTGACCGATTTATTATCGACAGCAAAAAAAAAAAAAGGTTGTTAATGTATCATATCTGTATCCACATTACCTCTACAGATGTCAGAGATGTTTGGCGCTCCTCTGAACTCACTATGTTCAAGTCCTATCTGAAATTAGGCTCAGAATGTCATGCCAGAGACCTTCAGATCTCTGCCTCCCTCTGCTGGAGGCAGCATGAACACCTCTGCACACCTGTATTCGACCTCACACTGCTGCAGGAGACAGAACATGGAAACCTGGTACGGTTTTTTTCTTGTTAGTGTGAAAGCTGCCAACAAATCTCAAGCTGTTATCTTCGCTCTTTATCATGCTTTAATATTGTTTATTCCCCATCTTCCAATATGGTTTGTGCTACAAAAGTGGTTCCTACATCAAATTGTACAGTTCATTCAGGAGATGCGTGCTATCTCTTCTTTTTGGTAACATGTCTCAGTGAGTTTTTTAAATTAATTTTTGAATGTTTAATGAAAGTCTATGGGAGCGAATTGTTGAAACATGATGTCTTAAGAACTATAAGTGATCAATTATTCAAACCCTCTTCCCATCTTAATATGCTTAACATTATTCAAAAAGGATACCTCTAGTGCCACCATGTGGTGTTTTATGTTAAAGGCTAATAGCTTATTTACCTTTTATGTAAGAAAACAATATTCGCACAGTGTGATCCTCGGGAGGTGTTTGATTCTTTACAGTGCTGCAACGTATGGTCCTATCAGAAGACCATCGCTCTATATTTTTAAAATATGTATACTCAATTGACATCTATAACTTAACAAGTATTTACTTACATGATACCAAAAATGGGCACAGACATTATTTGGATACTCCACATCAAATACCTCAAATACGGTTCAGTTCCGTCAAAAGACGAGTCTTGAAGTGACAGCCGATGCCTCGCCTCGCTGTAATCAGTCCTGCATCTGTTTCTTTCTTATTCCTGTGATTTACATTCATATTATTTTTATCCTCTCTGTTTGGCATGACTGTTGATGTTTAAGAAGTTATTGTCCTGACGTTATGCCTTTGCTTTGTCTGTCAAAGCACTTTGTAAACATCTGTTTTTAAAGGTGCTGTGTAAATAAAGTTATTATTATTATTATACTATATTCAAACCAGTAGACAGATTGTTCTGACAGTCGTGCTCTGTGTTGTCTGTGCGTCATAATTGCATGGTCAAGAGTGTTGAAGGCCTTTCAGCAGCAGCTTGCAAATAACAGAGGGTGCAGAATAGACTGCAGACAGAAGGCTCCAGCAGTGATGGCAGCGACTGAAGCTCACAGCTGCCGGCTAGCTTTCTACAGGAATTTGCCTGTTGTAGTTGTGTTTTTGATTCAAACGTGATAAAGGCTCTCTCTAACACATGCTGCTCTTTTCAACAGAAATATAACACATCTGCTGTTGACAAACACCCTAACATGTGTGTAAAGGTGAGGAAAAAGACATTTGTGCGTCCTTGCAATATGTCATATGACTTGCAGATTCACATCTGTGTTTTTTGTTGTTGTTGCAGTTTTCCCTTCAAGGGAGCAATAATATCTCTTGCCCCTTCCAGTCTGGTGAGTCAAGCAGAAAGTGAGAGATTGTATTTTTGTTATATCGGTCTCGATGTTTCTGTCTCCGCCTCTCTTTTGACTCCCTCTCTCTTGGTCCATCACAGACAAGTCTTCATGGGAGGCGTATATCAGACCAGGAAGGCAGAGCATGTTTTTGTATCTCACTTCTTCCACTCAAGCAAAGTTCTCAGCTCAAGTCTGTGCCCTAAGTGAGGAGGGGTGTACACCCATGGGCCAGGTCCACTCTACTACAATTGTGAGCGTATGTGTGTGTTTGTGAGAGAGCTAAAGCGAGAAAGAAAACTGTAAACATAATGTTAAAATGTGAGCACATATGGCAACTACTTTGTATACTTAATTACAGGAAGGGAATTCTACTGAGACAAGGATGCTTGTTCCTCTTCACCTCATTGCTGAGAAGAATTGCTTGCAGGTATCGTACTTGTCATAACCCTGTGCACTGAAAATGGTGTATCTGGAAACGGCTCTTTTCATTTTGAATCTTCTTTTCCGCAGGTGTGGCAGTCTGATCCTGTCCTTTTCGGTAGAAGAATTCTGTGCATGGATGGTGAGTGAGACACACACATGGGCCAAAGGGTACTGACTCTTGCACATTTGAGAATCAGTTCAAGAGGATGCATGATTGCACACACACATTTCCCACTAGATAAATGGATTCACTGCCTTTTCTGTTTTTCAGGCTCGCATAACAGATGGGGCTTATCTGCTGTTGCCGCTCTGATAGTTGTGGTTCTTATTGCGTTACTGGGAATATTCATCCACCGTCTCACCAAGATTGGAGCTGCAGGTAGTTTCAATTAGCTCATTAAATACTAGTTGCAGGAACAGGTTCAACACATGGGAATAATACTTGTTGATGTCTCTGAGTGGTTGTCTCCATCTTTAGATTTCAATTGATTTGTTTTAACTTAATATAACTGGTGCTATAAAAGGAGCAATTGAAAACCTTTTTTTCCTCCTCTGTCTTTCCACATATTTCCAGGTTGGATTTCCATCCAGACGCCAGTGTTGCTGGTATGCTCATCAGAGCATTCAGCCCATGTCTCTGCCGTGTGTGCATTAGCCTCAATCCTGCAGGGTGACCTGAGTGCCACTGTGCACATGGCTCTGTGGTCCCAAAGCTCTCAAACACAGGCCGGGGCAAGGTCTGGAACTGGAGTGGCAGATCTGGGTCCCCTTCCCTGGCTGTATGGGCAGTGGGAAACTGTGCTCAAAGCACAAGGAAAAGTGCTGATTATATGGAGCCCTGAAGCAAAGAAGACCTATGAGACATGGAGGGAGGAGAGATTAAAAAACGAGGGAAAGAATGAGGAAAAAAATGAAGAGAAAATAAAGGACCTTGAAGAGAATTTTAAACTAAATGGAAGAAAACTGGGGAAATCCAAAAATGAGAAAGCTACAGGAGAAAAAGATTGCATTCAATTATGTGATGTTATAGACTGCTACCCCCATAAGCAGCCCTCTTCAGTGATAGCACCAGTGTTTACGGCTGCTCTGGCCTGCCTGGAGGGGGCGCTACAGGGATGCAAGAGTCAAGGAGTGGCTCTTGTCTACTTTCAGGGACTTTGCCGCAGCAGAGACATCCCAAAAGCCTTCAGAGGAATCCCCCGGTACTGTTTACCGCAGGATTTCCGGGGTATAATACAGGAGCTGGGAGGGATCAGAAGACAGACAAAAGCTGGTCAATTCAGGTGGCACTGCTGGCCCAGACTCTTCTCTAAAATGCTGTCAATATGGCTGGCACGACGGCTGGCCCAAAGTCTACAAGCACTGCTGCCTCAGACGTATGGAAAGAAAGTGCAGGGGTCAAGTGTCACATCGTCACTTAAAATGAACTCAGATAAGACACAGAGTGGGCTCAAGTTGCCACTGGCATCAAACAAGGCAAGGCCAGGGACTGTGCAAGAGCACGAGCCGCTCCACGTGTC